>CM042407.1:11683751-12286251 GCA_023634145.1 Thymallus thymallus
GAGATATAGAGAGAGATATAGAGAGAGATATAGAGATAGAGATAGATATAGAGATAGATATAGAGATAGAGATAGATATAGAGATAGAGATAGAGAGAGAGATAGATATAGAGATAGAGATAGAGAGAGAGATAGAGAGAGATAGAGAGAGATAGAGAGAGAGAGAGAGAGAGAGAGATATAGAGAGATAGATATAGATAGATATAGATAGATATAGATAGATATAGATAGATACTTTATTGATCCCCCGGGGGGGAAATTTCATTGTCAAGCAGCTACAACAAAACACAGGGCAGGTGCAAAATGCCACAACGAAAGTACACAAAAGACAGATACACGGTACATGATACATAGAGCGGCAGTATGAAAAAGTATAGAAATACAAGATATCTGGAGTGCAAAAAAAAAAGCTATAAAAAGACATTGCATAGTATGAGTGGTTGGCTGAATATGTACACTATACATTGGTGGATGTTGGATGGTTAACTATACTATACAGGTCGATGGCAGAGAAATACTTCAGTAGCTAAAAATGCGTATGATATGAGCGAGGGAATAATAGTTTACTTAATAGACAGACTGGGTAAATGAACAGGTAAGTGAAAATTTTGCATGGTTAAATTAGCTGTACAGTTAGGTATACAGTTATATTTACAGATAAGTGAATACTTGCATGTTTACACAAACTGTACAGGTGAATGACAGGAAGAGATACTTTAATAGCTAAATGTGTGTATGATATCATTTGGGGTAATAATAGTAATTCCCTTAAAATACAGTCCTTAGTGTGAAGGGTTTAATTACAGACAACTGCACGAATTGCACATTCGATATACTAAAAGCAATGAGAAAAGGTGCAACTGACAGGATACTAATATGCATTCCTGAGTGAATGCCTACGTAGGTTAAGTCCAATAATTACTTACAATATTGCATGTGATATAATATAACAACTGTACATGAGTATGTATATACAGACCTGTATGAATAAATAGGTCCTGAGTGGATGAGTGCTGACGGACCAGAGTTACTCACGGATGGATGCATAATTGTTAAACTAGGTCCTAGCACCCCAACAGTTCCAGATCTATGTTGCCGACGGCACGGCACCCCGGTGAGGCATTATATAGTCTAATAGCCGCCGGCAGGAAGGACCTCCTGTAGCGCTCTCTGGCACACTGTGGTGGGATCAGTCTGTGACTGAAAGTGCTCCTCTGCGTCATAACCATAGCGTGCAGAGGGTGGGTGACGTTGTCCATGATGGCCAGCAGTTTGGCCAGGATCCGTCTCTCCGCCACCTCCTCTAGAGTGTCAAGGCTCATCCCCAGGACAGAGCTAGTTATAGATGCTTTGTAACGCATTTATGTAGTGCTTAGGAAGGCTTTAAGAAGCCTTTATAAACTGAATGTCATTTAAAGTGGAACCCATTCCGTACACACATTTTATTGAATCCATAAACACCACTAATTAAGTATACATCCAGTTTTGCAACTCTTTCATTCCGTTTGCTTCCATTTAAGAAACGTTTTGCAACAGAATTCCGTCCTACTAGGGGTGTAACGGTACACATATTCATTACATGTATTCATACCAAACCGGTCGGTATGGGGATCTCGGTTCGTTCCGCACTGTGAACACGAATGAATACATACATTTTTATAAAAACACTAGGCCTATAGGCTATGCCTACGCTACGCTGTATGACTTTTGAGTAAATCTGAGCTGAAAAAACACTTCAGTCTATTCCGTTAAAACAACTAGAGCCTATGTGCATGTTGTAATCAACATTTTTATCTTAATTGCAGCATTTCAAACTCTCCTTTTGTACGATGGCGACTGGTAGGTTCGATAAACCAGGAGGATTCTCCATCATCGTTTAAATCTCCAGTTTGAGAACATTTTGGATTCCCAGTAGATTACAGTGGTGATAGACAGAGAGAGTATGTCGCCACTGCTCAACTAGAATAGCCTCCGCAGCTGCCAACACCTCAGACATGTTGAGACATTTACGCTGACATCACCCCAGTATTCCTACCAATGGAGCAAAATGTAAAATAAATAAAACAACACAACTTAATCTCCTCTGCATTCAAGCAGCCCTTCGCAATCTGATTCTGACCAGGCCAAAGAAATTACAAGAGCGATAGGTATTTTGATTTATTAACCTTTATTTTAACAGGGTGTCATATTGAGACCAAGTCTCTATTTCAAAGGAGCCCCCCACAATACAAACACACAAATCAATACAAAACACAATAAAATACTAAATCACAAAACATGAACATGTTTATAGCCGCGGATATGCGCCCATTCTCGGTGGTTGAGAAGAATAAGGGGTTTCAGCACCTCTTGAAAGTGTTCAAGCCACGTTACGCATTATGCCCTCTCGCACGTATTTCAGCAAACAGGTAGTACCAGCTCTATATAAGCAACCTAAAGCCAATGTTGTCAATGAAATGGCCAATGCACCCTCTGTTGCACTTACTACAGATGGCTGGACCTCCATGGATACAGAGAGCTACAGCCCATCACATTAGCACAGAGTGGGAAATGAGAAGTACCGTTCTACAGACACGTCCCCTTTATGACAGAGTCACACAAGTGCGCCTATTTTTCTCTTTGTAAGAAAACATTATAGCATAGGTCTATACAATGTCTGAGCCATATTTACATATTGATGTTACACGCATATTGCACTTTATTTTAGTGTTGTTGTTGATGAGTATGTTTTCTCATCAGGCATTATATGACTCATGATTCTATATGTAATCAGGAATACCAACACTTAGATAAACAAAAATTAACTACAGTAACTGTTGGCATTTCATTTTCCTGGTGTATCGAAACCGAACCGTGACCCTAAAACTGCAATATGTACCAAACCGTGGGTTTGGTGAACCGTTACACCCCTAGTGCCTACCTTTTTGCACTTGTAGCAGACGTAGTAGGCATATCGATTCATTGCGAAGCCAGCCGGGTCGTTGTGGAAGCGGGCACCGGGCGTGGTGATGGCCTCGCTCTTGTGCAGCCCCTCGTACTCCATCCTCATCAGAGCCTTTCTCTGTACGTCCTCAAACAGCTCCTTGATAGGGTCCAGCAGGTCCTTGATGACCGAGTGGTTGATCTTGTTCTGGGAGGAAAAACACAACAGCCCATAAACTTGGAATAGCTAACACAACGTACCATTGGAACACAGGACTGATGGTTTCTGATAATGAGCCTCTGTACACCTATGTAGGTATCCCATAAAAAATCTGCCATTTCCAGCTACAATAGTCATTTATAACATTAACAATGTCTACACTATATTTCTGATCAATTTGATGTTATTTTAATGGACCGACCAAAAAAACAAGGACATTTCTAAGTGACCCCAAACTTTTGAACGATAGTGTACATTTTAGTAAAATAGACTAAAACCTGAAAAGGGGCCAGCCCATACAAAGCAACCAATCCAGGAAACCAAACTGGTGAACTACACCAGTGAATCAATAAACAGATCTAAATCCATACTTGGTGCATTTATGAGGGGCTAGATGGAAGATACACCAATGAAAATGGGCGGGATGTTCTCCCACTACTGCCGTTCTAGACCATATTTGAGGCTGTGTATTACTAGATCTTCCAGGGGGGCACTGCAGGAGATTGGTATTATATCCACCATAGCCTGGCAACAAGGGCAAAGCCAATTTGCTGCGGTTGTCTTTCAACTTCTGGCGCATTAACACACAGCTGGTGATGTCGTTAGATATAAATTACATTTGTCAAAACAATTACATAACTTGCACAGAATTTGAAAGATATGGTAATTCTCTGGTGTAAAAAGGGTAAACGCTTGCTCAATATTAAAAACAAAATTGTATTTAAATAACTGTTTAAACCTTCGTCAAAAATTTCAACGTGTGTTTTCAAGTAGTATAAGCACTCGGTAGGGACGTTAGCATAATTTGCATTCCCATAGACTCAAAATGGCAGGTTAGCTAGTTAACTTCGTAGCACACCAGAATGCAAATTTCCTAATGTTATCTACATAAAAACATTTCAGCACCATTCTGTCTTTTGCCATTAGTATTCTGCGTCTAACAACATTGCCCTTTCGAGCTTTGATCTTCGATTGAAAATAAATGTTAAGTCTACGGGAATGCTAATTATGCTAATGTCAACTTCCAACTGCTTATACTACATGAAAACAACACATTTAGTTCATATTTAATTATGGTTTTGCTTGTGTGTCAATGGGCCGGATGTTGAAAGACAACTGCTTTCGAAATGGTTCGGGTCAAGTGGGCGGGGCTACATAAGTTGAATAGTACCTTGCAGATGGGGCATGACATGAAGCCGAAGGTGATCCTGGGCCCGAGCCAGCGGTTCTCCAGAACACGACATGTACACTGGAGATGGAACACGTGACTGCAGTCCAGCTGAGGAACAGAACAGAACCACACAGAAACTTTGGAACCTGACCTCAAACACATCTGTGGCCTAGAGGCAAACAAGAATCCTTGGTTCAAATAGTATTTGTTGTATTTTTTTCAAAAACTTTAGCTAAACATGATTGAACTCGCCTGGGACATTGTAACAGTCCCACAAGTTCAAATTCCACCCATCTTGCACTCCAAACAGGCAAAAAGAAAAACACTCAAAAGTATTTGAAAGAAAACAGATACTAATTTAACCCAGGTGTGAGTCACTGACTGATTCAAGCTAGTATCATAGAGATACAATATAATACTATCAATAATAGTATTTGTATCATCTATATACTGCAAATGCAGTTGCCACAGTATTGAAGCCATTGGACGCAGTTTATCATAGTGCACTGCGCTTTAGTAAGGGCGATAGGTTCAGTACACATCATTGCATTTTGTATCAGAAAGTAGGCTGGCCCTCTTCGAAGTCTCATACACACACGTACACATGGATTTTGTATTGTAGATATGTGGTAGTAGAGTAGTGGCCTGAGGGCACACACTTAATGTGTTATGAAATGTAATGTAATGTAATATTTAAAATTGTTTATAACTGCCTTAATGTTGCTGGACCCCAGGAAGAGTAGCTGCTGCCTTGGCAGCAGCTAATAGGGATACTTAATAAATACAAATACAAAATTGTTAAGCTTCAGACATATAAGATCGCAGACCCGGAATCAGATATGGCTAACCCTGGAGATCCCTTCTATCTCCACTGAGTTAGGTAAATGTTTTTTAAAATGTGTAATACAAAAAAAATGAAAGCAGATTTACCTAACTCGGTGGAGATAGAAGGGATCTCCAGGGTTAGCCATATCTGATTCCGGGTCTGCGATCTTATATGTCTGAAGCTTAACAATTTTGTATTAGAGAGGCGCTAGAGGCACCAACAACCAACTTTAAGAAGTTTTGGAGATCTCCACTGAGTTAGGTAAATGTTTTTTAAAATGTGTAATACAAAAAAAATGAAAGCAGATTTACCTAACTCGGTGGAGATCTCCAAAACTTCTTAAAGTTGGTTGTTGGTGCCTCTAGCGCAATTCAGGCCAATGTTAGAGGACCTTTTTATTGAAGAATGTGTTTGTTTCATATGATTTTTAGCTTTTTGTGATTTGTGTTTGCTTTTCATATTTTTTTTATTAAATTTTTTATTTAACCTTTATTTAACTAGGCTTGTGTAATTTGATGTTTATTGATGTATTCATACAGGGCTCATCTGCAAAAGAGACCGTGGTCATGACTCCCTGCTTAAATAAAGGTGAAATAAAAAGTAATTCTGTGTACAATATAGTGTACCTGGACAGCGGGAGCGGCAGAGAGCGCCTCTGTGAAGCAGATCATGCACATATCATCGGCGTCCTGCTTTAGGCAGCCTGTGCTCTTGTTGCAGCCGTGCAGACAGGGCAGGCAGCTCTTCTCGTTCTTCACCCCGCCACAGAGGTGGCCGCACACGTGGGTCTTACTGCACGCCAGCTTGGCATACTCCTACAGAAGGCATGGAGAGGAGTAAGGGTCAGACGATGCGCTTTACCCAATACATCTAATCAAATCCACTTTATTCAAAGTCAAACACCCTTTGCAATGGAATACTGTATGGACCCCAATCCTAAACCAGGTGAAGTTGAGAGTTTCCCTCTGGTGGCAGGTAAGTTTATTTTTTATTTAACCTTTATTTAACTAGGCAAGTCAGTTAAGAACACATTCTTATTTACAATGACGGCCTACCAAAAGGCAAAAGACCTCCTGCAGGGACAGGGGTTGGGATTAAAAATTTAAATAAATAGAAATAAAAAACATAAATATAGGACCAAACACACATCATGACGAGAGACAAAGGTATGTTTAGACACTTATAAGGTATGTTTAGACACTTACAATAGTGGCAGATGAGGTAAGCTAAGGCCATACAAATGTAATTAAATGTTTAAAGCAGGGGTGTCAAACCAATTTTGCCCTGGGGGCCGGACTGAAAACGAGTTCTGGAGGGCCGCACTGAAAATGTGTTATATTTCCTCGCCATTAAAATGTGTAAAACATATTACTCTATGCATAATTTTTTGAATTTGATATGCTCCCTGACCAGTGTTGGGGGTAAGGCGTTACAAAGTAACACGTTAGAGTACTCAGATTACTTTTTTTTTGGAATGAATAACCTAACGCATTAGTTTTACAATATTATTTCCCTTTTATTATTGCAAAACCCAATCCGTTCCTGCTTCTGCACGAACATTGTGGCGGGTAGCTGGCATGGTAGCTAGTAGCTAGATAGCTAGGGAGATGACAGAGACAACTGCCTTTTTATCCCGGACTGGGGAACGGTGGAGTGGACCCCACGTGTTGGGGAACAGGAGCAGCTCGTCGTCATCGTCCGACCCCTGGGCTTACTCCTGCTCCCATGGCTGTAGGGGCTCCTCCATGAGCCTCCACGAGTGTAGTGGCCGGGGCTCCTCCTCTTCATTCCCTGACCACCCCCATAGCCCCCCCAAAAAAACTGTATGGGGGTTCTTCAGGGCTCTAGGCTGGGCCTGCCTCTTCGATCCCCGACGTGGCCCCCGTCGACGTCCTTGCTGCTCTGGGACCCGGCCTTGTCCCAGAGCTAAAAAGTGGAGGAACTCCTCCTGGGAGATAACTTCCATACCTCCGGGGAGTTCCTCCTCTGTCCAGCCCTGCTTTGGACAAACTGAACTTAAATAGGCTCCCCAATTAGAGGCAATGCAGCGCAGCTGCCTCTAATTGGGGACCAATTACAACAAACAGAGACATCCAGAGAGGTCTCTGGACACTAAACCTGGAAAATATAAAGGTTTCCAGAGACCTCTCTGAACATAAATCCTTACACATACACTCAATTAGTATTTGGTAGCATTGCCTTTAAATAGTTTACCTTGGGTCAAACGTTTCGGGTAACCTTCCACAAGCTTCCCACAATAAGTTGGGTGAATTTTGGCCCATCCCTCCTGACAGAACTAGTGTAACGGAGTCAGGTTTGTAGGCCTCCTTGCTCGCACATGCTTTTTCAGTTCTGCCCACAAATGTTCTATAGGATTGAGGTCAGGGCTTTGTGATGGCCATTCCAATACCTTGACTTTGTTGTCCTTAAGCCATTTTGCCACAACTTTGGAAGTATGCTTGGGGTCATTGTCCATTTGGAAGACCCATTTTCGACCAAGCTTTGACTTCCTGACTGATGTCTTGAGATGTTGCTTCAATATCTCCACATCATTTTCCTTCCTCATGATGCCATCTATTTTGTGAAGTGCACCAGACCCTCCTGCAGCAAAGCACCCCCACAACATGATGCTGCCACCCCCGTGCTTCACGGTTGGGATGGTTTTCTTCGGCTTGCAAGCCTCCCCCTTTTTCCTCCAAACATAACGATGGTCATTTTGGCCAAACAGTGCTATTTTTATTTCATCAGACCAGAGGACATTTCTCCAAAAAGTATGATCTTTGTCCCCATGTGCAGTTGCAAACCATAGTCTGGCTTTTTTATGGCGGTTTTGGAGCAGTGGCTTCTTCCTTGCTGAGCGGCCTTTCAGGTTATGTCGATATAGGATTTGTTTTAATGTGGATATAGATACTTTTGTACCTGTTTCCTCCAGCATTTTCACAAGGTCCTTTGCTGTTGTTCTGGAATTTACTGAGGGCACACACTTAATGTGTTATGAAATGTACGTTCATCTCTAGGAGACAGAACGCATCTCCTTCCTGAGCGGTATGACGGCTGTGTGGTCCCATGGTGTTTACACTTGCGTACTATTGCTTGTACAGATGAAAGTGGTACCTTCAGGCATTTGGAAATTGCTCCCAAGGATGAACCAGTCTGGGCTGATTTCTTTTGATTTTCCCAGGATGTCGAGCAAAGAGGCACTGAGTTTGAAGGTAGGCCTTGAAATACATCCATAGGTACACCTCCAATTCACTCAAATGATTTCAATAAGCCTACCAGAAGCTAATAAAGCCATGACATCATTTTCTGGAATTTTCCAAGCTGTTTAAAGGCACAGTCAACTTAGTGTATGTAAACTTCTGACCCACTGGAATTGTGATATAGTGAATTATAAGTGAAATGATCTGTCTGTAAACAATTGTTGGAAGAATTACTTGTGCCATGCACAAAGTAGATGTCCTAACCGACTTGCCAAAACTATAGTTTGTTAACATGAAATCTGTGGAGTGGTTGAAAAATGTGTTTTAATGACTTCAACCTAAGTGTATGTAAACTTCCGACTTCAACTGTATATGTATTTACCTGTGTGCAAATAATTCAACAAAAAAATGTAATTTGAACAAAAATAAACGCAACATGTAACAACTTCAAAGATTTTACTGAGTTACAGAAGGAAATGAGTCAATTTAAGTAAATAAATTACCCCCCCCCCTCCTCAGACGATCCCGCAGGTAAAGAAGCCGGATGTGGAGGTCCTAGGCTGGCGTGGTTACACATGGTCTGCGGTTGTGAGGCCGATTGGATGTACTGCCAAATTCTCTAAAACAACAATGGAGGCGGCTTATGGTAGAGAAATTAACATAAAATTATATGGCAACAGCTCTGTTCGACATTCCTGCAGTCAGCATGAAAATTGAACGCTCTCTCAAGACATCTGTGGCATTGAGTTGTGTGACAAAACTGCACATTTTAGAGTGGCCTTTAATTGTCCCCATCACAAGGTGCAGCTGTGTAACGATCATGTTGTTTAATCAGCTTCTTGATATACCACACCTGTCAGGTGGATGGATTATCTTGGCAAAGGATAAATGCTCACTAACAGGGATGTAAACAATTTGTGCACAAAATTTGAGTTTTGAGAAACCCTGGACTGAGTTTGAGAAACCCTGGATTAGGCTACAGACGGTAGCCATTCAAAGGTAGTATTGGGTATAAGAATTAATGACCAACATGCGCAAGGGTTTTCTGTTTTTGGTAACGTAAAAGTAATGTAACAAATTACTTTACATAGTAAGTACTGTTGTAACTACTTTTAAAAGTAATGTTCCCCAACATTGTCCCTGACTGTCTAGCTTTCATTTTGGTGATTATTAGCGAGCTGGACACCGTTAAGAAACTGTATGAATGTAGATCCATTATCATTTCTACACATTTTAGATTTGGTTTTAGTCATTTTAAAGTATATTAAGTTCGACCAGTGGGCCTGATTGGATCCCCTCGTGGACCAGATGTTTGACACCTCTGGTTTAAAGGATGCGCTTTTACACTTTTCTGAAACATAAAAAAAATAAAAAAGTTCTCAAGCCTCCAATAAAGAGATAAAGAACTTCCGCTCTGATTATGGCTGAACAATGTCTCTTTTAGCCTCCCCAAGAGGCTAAAATATCTGTATTAGGTGTTAAACTAAGGTTGTTAATCACTATGATCATAATCAATCACTATGATCATAATGATTGATGTTGTGAGTGGTTGGTACCTGGCAGTCTGGGTCAGAGCAGACACTGCCCACGGCCGAGAGCTCGGTGCCATTCCTGGTTCCACAGAACCTGCAGGCATCGGAGTTGCTGGAGGCAGGTTTCCCTGCACATATATGCAGAGCATTATGAGAAGGCTCATAAAGAATACATAACCCTGTCATAAACATCCCACGGCAGATGCTATTAACAGTCATGACAGTTGGTGTTGTCTTATGATTGTAAAGAATTAGAAAGGTAAAAGCAATATAGTAGTAGCGCCACTTTACCTTCTAATGGGCTAGGTGGAAATGTCATCATATTGTTTACATCTATCCAGTCCCTCTCAGATCTACACAAATGTCTAGGGGGTAATGGCTAGCTAGAAATGTCTAGGGGGTAATGGCTAGCTAGAAATGTCTAGGGGGTAATGGCTAGCTAGAAATGTCTAGGGGGTGATGGCTAGCTAGAAATGTCTAGGGGGTGATGGCTAGCTAGAAATGTCTAGGGGGAGATGGCTAGCTAGAAATGTCTAGGGGGAGATGGCTAGCTAGAAATGTCTAGGGGGAGATGTCAAGGGGGAGATGTCAAGGGGGAGATGGCTAGGGGGAGATGGCTAGGGGGAGATGGCTAGGGGGAGATGGATAGATGGATAGATGGATAGATGGATAGATGGATAGATGGATAGATGGATAGATGGATAGATGGATAGATGGATAGATGGATAGATGGATAGATGGATAGATGGATAGATGGATAGATACTTTATTGATCCCCAAGGGGAAATTTCTTTGTCAGGGGGTAATGGCTAGCTAGGGGTTGTTTCTTGACAGGACCAGAAAAGGGTCTGGATAAGTTCTGTTACCTGTGTGTTCCCTGAACTCCACCATGGCCTTCATGGTCTTGGAGTCGGCCAGAGCCATGAGCCAGAAAAGCTTTGTCCTCCCACAGCCCTCGTGGAGGTCCACCTTGATTGCCTCCTCCTCCTCCTTAAACACCTGGAGAGAAACAGCAGGGATACCAGGGTTACTGCCATGTTGAATTACACATCATGCCTGTCAGAATGGGATGTTGTAATATGAGTAGGATTGTAGGTGTTTAAGACATATTTTCAGAATGAATGGTAATACTGAAAAAACTACTTGAATAGGTACCATACCGGGATATATGGTATTACCTGGGTGCACACAAGGGGGCTATTTATTTTTAAGTATAATAAAAATAAACATTTTATTATACTTTTTGGCCACAAAACAAATGTAAGCAGCAGGGATCTTGATCCATTGATTGTCTCTGCTGTAACCAAGCTTGATTACAAGCTAGCCATTTAGCTAGCAAGTTAGCAAACCAAATGCATAGTTGGATACATAGTTGTAAAATGCCTGCCCTGCTAGAGCTTCCCCAGTCAACTGTAAGTACTGTTACTGTGAAGTGGAAACGTCTAGGAGCAACAATGGCTCAGTCAAGAAGTGGTAGGTCACACAAGCTCACAGAACGGGACCACCAAGTGCTGAAGCATGTAGTGCGTAAAAATCATCTGAACTCAGTGGCAACACTCACTACCGAGTTCCAAACTGCCTCTAGATGCAGCGCCAGCACAAGAACTGTTCGTCGGGAGCTTCATGAAATGATTTTCCATGGCAGAGCAGCCGCAAACAAGCCTAAGATCACCACGCGCAATACCAAGCATCGGCTGGAGTGGTGTAAAGGTTTCCGCCATTGGACTCTGGAGCAGTGGAAATGCGTTCTCTGGAGTGACTAATCACACTTCACCATCTGGCAGTTCGACGGACGAATACCTTAATAAGCTAAATGCATAAGCAACAACTGTCTTGGAAACTACTACAGCCAAGGTAGGTGGAAAAACATGTTAGTTTGTATTTTGAGTGGAACATCCCTTTAACATTTATAGGTGGTCAGGTCTTCACAAATGGGCGTATATACACACCAGGTTTTCCGTTAGCCGGTAATTGACGGCTTTTGGCCCAAAATAAATAAATGAAAAGTCGATAAAAAAAATTGTTGCTGGACAAATTATCAGGGAGAAAAAAACTCACGTTCCACACTGCTTGTGAGGTCCTCATAAGGGACTTCAGCGAAGTGTACCCCGGCTGGGAAAAAATTGCGAATATTGCGTTGATTATCCCCGTTTCCAGTATGCCCCGAGAGGAGATTCTGTCTCCAAAACAGACGGTATCAAGTTCACACCTTCTTGAGGACAAAGTAATGAGGCTGATGCGCATTGCAAGCTGCTCCACGGAGTTGGACAGTTTCGACTTCCCAACAGCAGCGGCTCATTTTGAGCAGGCCAAGGTCCGCCGCAAATGCAAGCAAATTAGAGGCAAATTATTGTGTTCGTAGACAGCCATGTTTTGTTATTTATTAATTTAAATGTTCATGCCTAAATTAAATTAGAGAGGCCTAGATTGTATTAGAAAACAGCTGAGTTTTGTTATTTATTCAAATGTTCATACAAATAGTCTCTAGAACAGGAAGTTTACAAATTATATTACACAAATATAATATTTTGATGTGTTTTCTGGCATAAATATTTTGTTCATTTTTTAAATCATATTCATTTATGATTTATAGTAGGGATGAAGACAATAAAACCTCTCATGTTGGTTCATGTTGGTATAAGAACATCGTTCTACTTTACAGGCTAATTTCTATTCTTTTTAAATGAATTACCATAATCTAAATGTGATTCCTGCATTCTGAGCACCGTGGGTATTCCCTATAATGGGTTAATGTAAATCTTGCAGGTCACGTTGTCCGGAGGCAAATTTTCCTAATGGAAACCCTGGTATACACATTATTGCAGGTGGTACCAAGGGGGAAAGAAGCATTGACACTTCGACAAGCTCCCAGTCTAGCCATATGACTGGGTGCAGAGTGCCCCTGCAGGTGAATGTGGGTACTACTGACCTGTCTCTGATGGGAGCGCGTGCGTCGGTGCAGATGGAGGAAACGGTCACAGTCGGTACACAGGTTACCACACATGTTACACAGGATGATGGCTGCCATCTCGCCGTCGTCATGGTTATCACACATGGGCTGTGGAGGGGAGCACAACGAGACTTTACGGTTACGACCTGAACACCTCGAGACAACCTTCCCTCATTTCATCCACCTAGAACTATAAAAATTGTTTATAGCTTTTGAGTGCTTTAAATCAAATCCATTCATTTATGCATTATCTCAACAGGTTACAATAAAACATTTTTACGAGAAAGTCTTGAGTCTATATTGCGTTGCCAAAATGCATGTGTTCTATGAGGCTTATATTGAGAAGTTACCATCTGTTTCTGCTGTCCGTCTTTGCCCATCCAGCGGCCTGAGGACAGCCTGTCCACATGATCCTGGTCCAGCACACACAGAGAGGCCAGAGCAAGCCACAACTACAGTACAGAGAGAAAAGACAGAGAAGTTAAAAATCTACTCAAACACACGCACTAGATAGATAGATAGATAGATAGATAGGTACTTTATTGATCCCCCGGGGGGGAAATTTCATTATCAAGCAGCTACAACAAAAACACAGGGCAGGTGCAAAATGCCACAACGAAAGTACACAAAAGACAGATACACGGTACATAAGGGGGAGCTGCTTAAAAGGCGACCACTCAGGGCGGCGCCAAACCACTAACCTAACACTTGCATGTGCACATACAAACATCCGTCTGCTAAGCTCTCTCGCTCTCTCTCTCACAAACACACACACACACAATATGTTAGTGTGATATGAGAACAGCCGTACCCGGGTTGTGGCAATGCAACGGACTGGCAAGCGATGCTCCTCTTCCATCTTGGTGAGGGCCATGATGGACTCAGCGATGGCGTTCTTTGTCACCCGAGACCAGGCGTCCGACAGGTGTCCGGCAGCCATGTCTTTGACCAGCTTGATGATGATCTCAGCGATCTGAGGGGGAGTGGATCCCTTCATCCACCAGTGGCTCACCCCCCGGCGTATGTAGCTGCACATGGAGAGAGGCAGTGTTTGACCAATGTGCTCATTATGGGACACAATAAAATGTATAAAGGGCTTTGTACAACCACTGATGTATAAAGGGCTTTATAAATACATTTGAATTACATATTGAAAATCTGGAAATTCCTGTTCAATCAGGAGAAATCACATCTGATAGTCAATATACAAACAACCACAAATAGCAATTGGTTTAAGAATATGTCAAAATGTTTGTTGACGAAGTCATGAATCGTTTTTATGAGATGACCCATTTAGGTGGGCTACATATACAGTACCAGGGTCGTGTTCATTAGGGCACACCATCGCAAAACGTCTTGCAATGTAAAACAAAAGCAAGTCCACATAGTCATAGTTCATTATGTTTTTGGACCATTTTCTTAAATTTCGTGCCTAATGAAGGTAAATCTCAAAGTTGTTGTCTCACCTGGAGTTGAAGATCATGGGCAGCGTGACAGTGGTGATGCCTTTGCCTGCCGCCATGCCCGCCGTGTCGGCAATGGTGGTGCCCTTAGCCTTGAGCTGCACGGTGAGTGCCTTGGCGATGCAGCCTAGGAACATGTCCAGGATGCCAAGCTTGTTCCAGTCACCCTTCTCGGTCGAGTGGATGATGTCACTGATATCGGCAGGCGGCAGGGCCTGGACGCTGATGATGCTGGCCAGGCGCATGGGTGTCACCTCAGGGAGGACACGACGGAGGAGAGAGGTCACCTGGGAAAGAGGGGACAGGTGAAGGGTGAGAAAGGATAGCCATGTAGTCAATATTATTTAATGGCTGCAGTGACATACATCATGCAGAGACTCTTTAGCTTTACTAATGTTAAAATAGGGCTGAACTCACTGATTTAGCCTTGTTTTTTCGCCTCCTCATTAATAAATACTAGAAGCCATGACTGAAGCAACAACAGTTTGAAGTGTGTGTCATGTTTGCTAATAGCCTACTGTAGTGCCTGTGTAGCTCATTTGGTAGAGCATGGTGCTTGCAAAGCCAGCGTTGTGGGTTCGATTCCCACGTGGAAAAAGTATGGAAAAAGTATAAAAATGTATGCACCCACTACTGTAAGTCGCTCTGGATATGGGCGTCTGCTAAATGAGTAAAATGTCAAATGTGTGTTCCACTTTACTTTAAATATCCAAACAGCCACCGTATGACAAATGACTTAGCGACAGCATAAACATGATTGGTCAAGCTACAAGCATTTCCCTATCTATGATCACAGTTGTGTTTGTGATGCTAAAATTAGCTCACAAATGTGAGGATGTTTGAGTTGGAAAAACCAAAGCTGTTAATAACGAACAAGTCTCATCAAACTAGTCCTGAGACGCTGTGTGCTAATGCCTCAATTGGTTAGCTTTGCTGGTTGTAAAGAAAAAGGGCGGGCTGTAGGTTGGTTATTCGGGTGCTGCCAGCCGTGGGCACATGGGCAGGATTAAAATCTAAAACCTAGATTCTTTAAATCTTGCTAATCTCTGTTTCGGAAGATACTGACTTTGTGACAAAAGTTCTAACACATGGTACTTTATTGAGTAGGTGTGCCCATGGGCAAATAACTATTATGTGTTATTACATTATGTGTTGAGTATGTGTATTTATGTGGGTACACCCCACCTGTCTCTGGACACGGGGCGAGGCCGTGTGCAGCAGCGAGAACAGGTCCTGCATCAGCGTCAGTTGCTGGGCCAGATACTGGCGGCCTACGTTGGAGCCGCTCAGCGCCAGCATCATAGAGAGCAGCTCGAAGCAGTAGGCGTCCGAGAAGGCGTCGTCGTCGCTGGGCTGCGAGTTGGCGTTTTCCTTGCTTGAGATGGCATGCTCCCACTCCTCGCGCACCCGGGTCGCCTCCATGCGGATGGCCTGGACAATGTGTGCACACACCTGGAGGGGGGAGGAGGGGAGAGCAATGAAGGGATATGAAGTCAATTTCAAGTGGGAAGAGAACATGGACAGGGGAACCAGAGTCAGGGACTTGAACCCTCAAAGCCTTACTGTAGACAGAGGTCACATTTTGTGTTGTTTTAGTTGTATTGTACTATTTGAGTTAATTGTACTTTATTGGCTAGGTATTCCATAGAGTACTGACCTGTTTCTGCAGGTTGGTTAGCTTGCTCCGGCTGAAAATGATGCCCACCATGTGTTCCTTCAGGTCTGCGTCTGACGGCGCCTTATGAAAAGGTAAACAATAAAACATATTTTATGTTTGTTTTCTGGTCTTTATTTGCAAAAAGATTCAGGTGTGAAATAGGGCATGGGTGAAAACGTTTGGGAAACACTGGTATACAGTATGACCCCTGACCTTGTCTTCTCCCTCTGGTGTTGACAGCAGGTTCTTCTCCTCCTGTTCAGGGGTGGGGTCAGCATCTCCGCAGATTAGCTTCCCAAATACCTACACACACACAACACATGCACACAAACAGTAAAGCTTGAACCTATCCAATTCTATTAGATCTAAAGTGGTAGAGGAAGAAAACAAACATTTTGGCCCCATAGTATGAGTGACTGGCTGGCCAACCGACCAGTGAGGTGATATTATGAGTGATTGACAGGTGAATGGTCCTATGAGCCCATAGTACGATTGAATGACAGGTGAACCGACCTGTGAGGTGATGAGACGGAACACGCGGAGTGTCTCGGCCTCGCAGTTCTTCTGCTGGGCCATGCTGGCCGAGATCTGCCCCGCGATCTTGATGCTCTCGCCAGCCTTCCAGCCCAGCACCTTAACCTGGCGCACCCGCAGCGTGTTCTCGGGCCCCTTCAGCTCCACCTTGATCACATGGTGGTCCTCACCAGGAAGCTCACTGGTCACCCAGCCCATGTGACGCGAGTCGAGGTCGATCTGGAGAGAGGTGGGGAGATGGAAGGGATTGGTCAGTGAAGGTTGTACATTACTGTACAATACACATTGTACAGAAGGGCTACAATTGCTGTAAGTTTGCCATATCCTGTACTAATAGCGGTTAGCTATATCAGGCTGTATCTCACTACTCTTCCCAAATAGTAGTGTACTACAACATGTAGTAATCTACTTTTAACCAGTGTGCCATGTGGCTTGGGTCAAATGTAACGCACTATATGGGGAATAGAGAGTTATTTGAATCCTTCCTTGTTCACAAAATCCACCCACTCAAACCTGTTTGATTCTGCAGAGGTCCTCCACAGCTTTGCCACACAGGAAAGTCATGGAGGTGACTTTGTTCTGTGGAGTTAGAGAACAGCGGCTTTAATATCAATGAAAACAGACAGTGTGTGTTTTGGAGTGCACGTCCCTAAGTCCAGAACAGACTATGGGAGGTGCACAATACTACATAGAGCCATGACTACATGGAACTCTATTCCGCATCAAGTAACTCATGCAAGCAGTACAATTTGATTTAAAAAACAGATAAAAAAAACACCTTATGGAACAGCGGGGACTGTGAAGCAACACAAACATAGGCACAGACACATGCATACACACATGGATTTTGTGTTATAACACACATATGTTAGTAGTGTAAGGGCATGAGGGCACACACTTAATGTGTTGTGAAATATGTTGTGAATGTATTTTAATGTTTAAATATATGGTATAACTGCCTTATATTTTGATGGACCCCAGGAAGAGTAGCTGGCAGCAGCTAATGGCAGCAGCTAACGAGGATCCATAATAAATACCAATAAAAATGTCCCTTTAATCCCTTCCTACTTACCCCAATATCGCGGGAGTTGTCCACGTGCACAGTGACGTAGGAGGCGTTGATGCCTTTGACGCAGTTGATGGTGATGCACTTGGTCTTGTTCTTGTCCTCATCGCCCGACTCCCAAAAGGTCTCGGTGGAGCCATCCGTCAGGCTGCCGATCATGGCCGGACGGCTGGACGTCTTGATGTCCACCACGCTGGTTAGGTCCTTCAGACAGGTCACCAGGCACAGCTCCTGGAAGGTCAAATGATGTTCAACACCTCCCAGCTATATACAGTGGGGAGAACAAGTATTTGATACACTGCTGATTTTGCAGGTTTTCCTACTTACAAAGCATTTAGAGGTCTGTCATTTTTATCATAGGTACACTTCAACTGTGAGAGATGGAATCTAAAACAAAAATCAAGAAAATCACATTGTATGATTTTTAAATAATTAATTTGCATATTATTGCATGACATAAGTATTTGATCACCTACCAACCAGTAAGAATTCCGGCTCTCACAGACCTGTTCGTTTTTCTTTAAGAAGCCCTCCTGTTCTCCACTCATTACCTGTATTAACTGCACCTGTTTGAACTCGTTACCTGTATAAAATACATCTGTCCACACACTCAATCAAACAGACTCCAACCTCTCCACAATGGCCAAGACCAGAGAGCTGTGTAAGGACATCAGGGATAAAATTGTAGACCTGCACAAGGCTTGGTGAGAATGCAACAACTGTTGGTGCAATTATTAGAAAATGGAAGAAGTTCAAGATGACGGTCAATCTCCCTCGGTCTGGGGCACCATGCAAGATCTCACCTCGTGGGGCATCAATGATCATGAAGGTGGTGAGGGATCAACCCAGAACTACATGGCAGAACCTGGTCAATGACCTGAAGAGAGCTGGGACCACAGTCTCAAAGAAAACCATTAGTAACACACTACGCCGTCATGGATTAAAATCCTGCAGCGCACGCAAGGTCCCCCTGCTCAAGCCAGCGCATGTCCAGGCCCATCTGAAGTTTGCCAATGACCATCTGGATGATCCAGAGGAGGAATGGGAGAAGGTCATGTGGTCTGATGAGACAAAAATAGAGCTTTTTGGTCTAAACTCCACTCGCCGTGTTTGGAGGAAGAAGAAGGATGAGTACAACCCCAAGAACACCATCCCAACCATGAAGTATGGAGGTGGAAACATCATTCTTTGGGGATGCTTTTCTGCAAAGGGGACAGGACGACTGCACCGTATTGAGGGGAGGATGGATGGGGCCATGTATCGCGAGATCTTGGCCAACAACCTCCTTCTCTCAGTAAGAGCATTGAAGATCGGTTGTGGCTGGGTCTTCCAGCATGACAACGACCCGAAACACACAGCCAGGGCAACTAACGAGTGGCTCCGTAAGAAGCATCTCAAGGTCCGGGAGTGGCCTAGCCAGTCTCCAGACCTGAACCCAATAGAAAATCTTTGGAGGGAGCTGAAAGTCCGTATTGCCCAGCGACAGCCCCGAAACCTGTATGGAGGAGTGGGCCAAAATCCCTGCTGCAGTGTGTGCAAACCTGGTCAAGAACTACAGGAAACGTATGATCTCTGTAATTGCAAACAAAGGTTTCTGTACCAAATATTAAGTTCTGCTTTTCTGATGTATCAAATACTTATGTCATGCAATAAAATGCAAATTAATTATTTAAAAATCATACAATGTGATTTTCTGGATTTTTGTTTTAGATTCCGTCTCTCACTTTTGAAGAGTACCTATGATAAAAATTACAGACTTCTACATGCTTTGTAAGTGGGAAAACCTGCAAAATCGGCAGTGTATCAAATACTTGTTCTCCCCACTGTAGATAGATACGATTTGATTGGACAATATGGAAATGTCCATTTCAGCCGCACACGTGGAGGATAACAGACAAGGTTTTACAATTTCGCTAGCCATCTTAAAAATGTAATTTCGGCCAGCTGACTCAACCCACTACTGCAAAAACGGGTCCCAAAACAGTGTTATTTTAGGCATACAGTATGTGACGCAGCTCACTTGCCAGCCATGGTCCCAGCAATGTTATGCCCTATAGGCAATATCAAGTGTGCAATTTTTTTTGTTGATACAATTACCAGAGATTCTTACGTGGCCCATTATATTAGGCTGTATGACTGAGCTATATCAGAGAATATGCTAGACGTAGTTAATATACTAGTTTGAAGAGAGCATAGTTCGAGAGAATTGCACTTTCTCTTGAGCTATTTCTATAGCCTACGTGTTATAGCCTATATTTATTTACAGACACTGTAGTAAACTACAGTCTAATCATAAATTTCATATTTGAGTTAACTGCCACGTAAGCAGCCTACTCTACTTCAATGATACCACATACTAAGCGCACTTGAACACTCACGCCTAACTAGGAGAGGAGAAAAATATCCTCTTTGCCCGCAGTATGAAAAATGCTGACCACGCTACAGGAATGCAGCCCTCTAATTTCAGCCACACAAGTGGATACAATTCATTTAAAATCATCAAGGATAACAGAAAAGGTTTAACAACGTAGTAAAAAATATTAATTTCATCAACAATGCACAAGTATCAGACGGTCCAGGGTCATGTTCATTAGGCACCAAACGGAAGAAAACCGACTTAATAAAAAGGTTATAAACCGCTTTCTGTTCCATCCCCTAATGAATACGACTCAGGTATCTGTTGGACTGTTCTGTACTTGTTCTGTGGTATACTGTATGTCTCACCTAGTCTCTTCTCTATCAACTTTCATAAGAGCTAGGTACCTCAAACCTTAAGGAGACAGATCTAGTTTGAATCTAGTCCTGGTTTTAAAAATTCTCCATTTAAATAAACCCTTTTAGTCCAGTACTGGTCCCGGGAAACGGCCTTATGATTATGGCTCTCCTATGGGATTCTGTCTTACCTGGCTCATGGCCTCGTAGCCAGACTGCACACTGATGTTGAAGCTCTCCTCGCTGTCGCCGTCGTCCGACTTGGACAAGATGTTATTGATGTGGTGGAACACATTGCTCTGGTGCAGGAACTGGTGGTCAGACTGTTTGAACTTCAAACTCCAACACCTGATAGATAGATGGGGAAACACTCCAGATCAAGGGTACACATTGATCAGTACAGTGGTAGCCATGTTGGTTGGAGGCTGGTGCTAGCAACACCAGCGTTGTGGGTTAAATTTCTTCATGGGCCATGTATACTGAATATCTGTGTCACATGTTGGTAGCAAGTCGCTATAAATAAAGAGTGTCTGCTAAACGACCATATACCAAACCTATTCAATCAGACAATGGAAGGAGAAGTTTGAGTGCTTTTGCATAGGTGCTTGGTTTGGCTTTTTGTGAGACTGAAAAATTGCTCGGAATGTGAAAGAACGTTATTAACTGGTTCCCATGCTTTTAAAATAATGGTTTTGTTTTGGAACACTAAAGATCACCTTCGTTCACGGTCCTGTTTCAGGACCGTTAAAGATGGTATTTACATTGGTATTTATTTAGGTTGGTAAGAACACTGTAGATTAATCTGATGAGTAGGCTAAAGGTGACTTGCATGCTGAAAAGCCCAGTGGTTCTATTGTTAAAAAGTAATGTGAAAAAAGCTGTGGTGAACATTATAGGGCCTATTCATATATATAAAGAAAATAATTTGACCCTTTAAAAGGAATATCTTCCCCTTAGTTTTAGTCTTATTGCAAGATAATACACTCTGTTCCAAGTGTATGGTGGATAACAGGGTTAAATAATTTAGGTGATGGCAGGTTTGAGTTGAAAGTGGAGGTGAACTTTGAGCAACAGGGCCACCATACCTGAGGGCCATCTGCTGCAGGGAGCTGCCACTAGGAAGTGACATCATGAGGTCGGAGATGGTCTGGAGGAGGCGGTGGAAGGAGTGGGGAAGGGGGTGGGCGGCCTCCCCGGCGATCACAATGTCAGACAGCGGGTGCTCACACACACCCAGGTCCCTCTCCTGTGTGTACAAAGAAAACATAATGGAAAAGTAGATAAAAACACAAATATCAGGGACGCAATGATTACAGACGTAAACATCTTCAGATGTATACTGAAGAAGAACATAAAAGCAACATGCAACAATTTCAGAGGAAATAAGTCAATTGATAAGTCAATAAGTCAATTGATAAATAAATTCATTATGGATTTCACATGACTGGAAATACAAATACGTGATGTATCCGTTGGTCACAGATGCCTTAAAAAATGGTAGGGGCATGGATCAGAAAACAGTTAGTATCTGGTGTGACCACCATTTGCCTCATGCAGTGCGACACATATCCTTTGCATAGAGTTAGTCGATCAGGCTTTTGATTGTGGTCTGTGGAATGTTGGCCCACTCCTCTTCAATAGCTGTGTGAAGTTGCTGGTTATTGGCGGGAATTGGAACGCACTGTCGTACACGTCCATCCAGAGCATCCCAAACATGCTCAATGGGTGACATGTCTGGTGAGTATTTATTTTAGTCGGTTTTCTTCCATGGAGGAACTTAGACATTTTCAGCTTCCAGGAATTGTGTACAGATCCTTGTGACATGGGGCCGTGGATTATCATGCTGAAACATGAGGTGATGGCAGCGGATGAATGGCACGACAATGGACCTCAGGATTCCATCATGGTATCTCTGTACATTCAAATTGCCATCGATAAAATGTAATTGTGTTCATTGTCGGTAGCTTATGCCTGCCCATACCATAACCAAACCGCTACCATGGGCACTGTCTGAAACGTTGACATCAGCAAACCGCTCACCCACACGACGAAATACACGTGGTCTGCGGTTGTGTTGCCTGTTGGACGTACTGGCAAATTCTATATAAAAACGTTAGAGACTGATTAAATGAACAGCTCTTGTGGACATTCCTGCAGCCAGAATGCCAATTGCACTCAAAACTTGAGACATCGGTGGCACTAACAGGGATGTAAACACATTTGTGGCCAAAAGTTATAAGCTTTTTGTGCGTATGGAAAATTTCTGGGATCTTTTATTTCAGCTCATGAAACAAGTTGCGTTTCTATTTTGTGACAAAAATAAACATCTGAATATATTGTACCGGTCCCTCAAATAAAAACCTTTATTTATCCAGGTTTGTCTCATTGAGATGATCTATTTAGCAAGAGACCTGTTGAAGATAGCACCCCCTCACCCAGTCCTGGTTTCTTAATCAAACATCACCTTCTCCATCACGATTTCGTTGTTCCCGGGGGATTTGTTTTCTTCCTCCTCTTCTTCCTCAGGTTCAAAGAGTGACGGGGTGAGGGAGGCGACAAAGTTCCACAGGATGTCGTGCAGCGAGGTGGTCTGGATCACGTTACACAGCAGCCAGTTGAACGCCTGAGGAGTGGGAGAGAGGTAAGATGGTGGCTTTCAGACTCACTTCAGAAAACAGTCCTTTTCCTTTCACTTCAAAGACCTGAAGCGATGTATTCATTTACTTTTATATAAAAGTACCAAAAACCAACAGCGTACAATGTTATCTGTGAGATTTTTCTGAGTTTGAAAGTCATCAGTTCACATTAGATCACAGGATAAGGCCAGAGAGGGGAGAGCGATACTTTTAACTACAGTGCTTTCTAAACCCCTAACCTAACCTTAACTTAACCTTAACCCTAGCAATAACTTGAGAACACCACATTTTCTGATCAGTTTCTCATCTCAGATATTGCATACACTTTTGTCCTTTCAGGGACGTCTAGTGACTACTGAGGTACCTCAAAGAGGATTACCCAATAGGCTAATCATGTTAGCATTTGAGGTAATGCTGCTAACTGTTGAATTTTGGTATACAACTAGAAATGCCCAGCTAGTGTAAGCATGAACTTGGCACTTCGGGCAGCGTTACACATTACAACTGTCCACCATCTTGTGTATGAGTATCTTTGACTTACCTACATGGTCAGCTAGTGTTAGCATTCCCAGGCAGCTTGGCACATTTTCTGACGGGAAATGCAAAAATATCCACTGTCATGTGTACGAGTATCTCTTTGACAGACTTTACCTCCATGGCGAAGACCCTGCAGGCGGACTTGCGCAGGGCGTGCTTCATGGCCACCTCCAAACCCTCTAGGTCGTGATGCTGGATGACAAAGGCCAGGACGGGCCACTGGAAGTTCCTCTCGGCCTTACTGAGGGATCCGTGGGCCGAGATGAGACGGGACAGTTCTGGGGAGGGGTGGCGCAACAGAGAAGAACCCACTTCTGGAAGGGATGACAGTATTACAAATATTACATAAATTAAAGTGGCAAGCAGCAATGCCTCGGTTCAAGCAGTGGGCCCACTGTGCTACCATCAGAACAAATTGGACAAATCGGCCTAGGATTAGCTAATTCTGTACTTACCACACTTGACAAATATCAGACGTCAAACAGATCGTGCAATATGCTTTTGATGTATTTTAGACCATTTCTAATGATGTTAACTCCTTTAAACTTACATTGGTCCATTCACACCATTTATCAACTTTCGTGCAGATTGGTCATTCAGTGCAAGAGGATTGGCGTTTTTCACAAAATTCCAAATGGCGGAAAATCCATAATGGTGGACTTTATGAGTTCTTGAGGCAAATTTGTTCCTTGTGACCTATGAAACAATTTTTTTGACTCTAGCTCACACAGGGTGAGGGGCATGACCTTGCACAATGTGAACATTAAATCGATTGTTATAGCACCACCATGTAGACAAGAAGGTATGGCCCATGGCCCTGCACCATCATCCAAGGTTGCACCCTCCCAGGCCTCACCATCTTACAAGAATTGGCATTTTAGTTTTGCCTTACGGAAGAATAATAATAATAATAATATCAAGCTGCAAGCAGAAATTCCAGGGTCCAAGCTGTGGGCCCACTGTGCCACCATCAGGACAAATTGGACACACTGCCCTAGTCTGAGCTACTTCTGTAATCCTTACCAGGCTTGCCAAAATTCTGAAATAAAAATCAAACAGATTGTTCAATATGCTTTTGATGTACACTACATGACCAAAAGTATATGGACACCTGCTCTTCAAACATTCCAAAATCATGGGCAATAATATGGAGTTGGTGTCCCCTTTGCTGCTATAACAGACTCCACTCTTCTAGGAAGGCTTTCCAATAGATAGTTGGAACATTGCTGCGAGCATTAGTGAGGTCGGGCACTGATGTTGGGAGATTAGACCTAGCTCGCAGTCAGCGTTCCAATTCATCCCAAAGGTGTTCGATGGGTTGAGGTCATGGCTCTGTGCAGGCCAGTCAAGTTCTTTCACACCGATCTCTGTATGGACCTCGTTTTGTGCATGGGGGCATTGACATATTGAAACAGGAAAGGGCCTTCCCAAACTGTTGCCACAAAGTTGGAAGCACATAATCACCAAGAATGTCATTGTATGCTCTAGCGTACCTTAAGGGTCCTTGAGGCAAATTTGTTCCTTGTTCCTGTTCGTGAGAAGAGGGACCTACACACTAAAGTTTTCAGGACTCTAGGTCATAAGGGGTGAGGGGCGTGACCTTTCAAAGTTTGCAATTTCAATCGCCTGTTGGAGCACCACCTTGTGGCAAATTGGCATGGCATTGCATGAAAGGGTGTGGACTAAGGGCCTTTACTATCATGTCAAGTTGCACCCTCCTCGGCCATACCATCTCACAGGAATTCGCATGTTAATTTTCCTCTCAAGAAGAACCTGTATAATAATAATAATAATAATAATACTAATAATACTAATAATAATGAACCAGAATAAACATAATAGGGCAGTGGTCACCAACCATTTCTGAGTCAAGATCACTTTCTGAGTCAAAATACAAGATCTACCGCTCAGATTAACCTATTCAAAACAGTACTGTAGCAATGCTATTTGTGCAGTAGGATATAGGCCCAATAAAATATCACTGCATAGTGGCTTTGCTTAAATTTCCCTGCTAATGCATTGTTGTTCCGACCATTTTTTTTTAACATTAAATTAAATGTTTTATTTTACTTGGCTAATCGTGCCTGCATCTGATAG
Source organism: Thymallus thymallus (assembly GCA_023634145.1). NCBI lineage: Eukaryota > Metazoa > Chordata > Actinopteri > Salmoniformes > Salmonidae > Thymallus > Thymallus thymallus. The sequence continues at coordinate 11,709,275 of CM042407.1, forward strand.
TCAGTCTTAGCGTCGGGAGAGAGGAGCAGACTGAGGGCCCGCCTCTCAACGTTCCACAGCTCACCCTTTCCTCCACTGACACTGGCCAAAAAGGGACACCGTCTTCCAGCTGATGGCGAAACTGCATTATTTCTGCCTCATGCACAAATTCATGTTGTTACTCCTATGAACAGACAAAGTGAAATATTCCTCGATATTGAAAAAGCTAAATCGGGTGCACCTACCGCCAACAGTGCAAGAATCCCCCCAAAAATATGAATGCAAGGCTTTATCGTTGGGTTTTTTACAGAAATGTTTGGAGATAATCTAGGAACAAACTGGAACAAACACAATAGGGTTTCAACAGCTTCTTTGCTTGAACCCCTAACATTAATTATAATAATGAATGCCAACAAATACAATTCCAGCAAAAATTCACCTGAAATTTACTAAGAAACTGATATTTGCTATCTTATAACAGTGAGAAGTGGTGTAACTTTCAGTAAATCATATGAAAACTAAAAATGACTTATATTTTAATGTTTTTATCATACAATGACCAGGTAAATGGGATAATGGTGAGGTGTAGAATAACTATTTTTGGTATGCATCCCTTAGTTCTAATAGTAAGTAGGCCCAAAGCCCTCTGGTCTGGTGGTTCAGGGGAAGGTTTACCCACCTGCATCCCCACTGTGGAATCTGCGTCTGGGCAGGGCTTTAACCCTGGCCGGGGAGGCCGAGTGCTGCTTGTCATACTCAGAGGCCACTACAGAGTAGGACCTCTGGAACACTGTCCGCTTGGACAAGTCACTGTCTGTGATTGGGCTGGTCTCCAGACTGCAAGAGATGAACACAGAGAACAGTTGACCATCTGTTTCACACTGATACAAGTCTCTCTTGCAAACACACATAAACGCACAAATATGACACACCCTACAACCACATACAAGAAACACTTAGACATAATCAGTCTGCTCATCTCTACTCTCAAAAAGAGGTTTGTGTGTGTGTGTTACCTGGGTGGCATGGACTTCATGTTGCTCTCTGGCTCCTCGAACACATTGGGGCAGGCGTCGGGGGTGACTGAGATGTAGGGCGCAGGGACAGACGTGGAACGCAGGTACCTCATCTCATCCTGGAACAGGGTGTCATCCTGGTACCCACCAAAGTTCTCTGTGTGTTGCCTGGAAGAGGGGAGACAGGTTTACGTACATATGTAGTTCAAATATTTACTGTTCAGGTTATGTGGATGCTCCCTCCTAGCAAATAAAAGTTAATAATTCCATGACAGTTTTCACTATGTAATATGTCCATGAGATATGGATAAGACACTATCCGCAACCAAAATGTATGATACTCATCCCTTCAATGAACATGGCCACAGTGCTTTAAGTGCAATGCCGTCCTAAAGGGCATACAACCAAAAGAGAAGGAGACTGTCTGGGAGGCAAAAATAAAAATAAATTACCTTAAATGTTTTCCCTCCTGGTCTTTCCAGTCCTTTTCATTTTGATCACAATAGCTATAATTTACCTTGCTAGCGTCTGCAGGTAGAGGCAGCCGATCTTGTTGGGCATCTCGTCGGAGATGCCCTCCTTGAGGCTGGGCAGCATGGATTGAAGTGGGCGAGGCGGGTGGTGGCACAGCAGGCTGGGATCGGCAGCGCTGCTTAGGGACAGCAGGAAAAGGGCGTTGGCACGGATCACCTGGTGGGCCTCCATGGTGGGCAGCGCCCGCGGTGTTTTCACCTGCAGGGGCTTCTTCCTCGACTGCTTCACCTGGATGGGTAGGGAGGGAGGTTAAAGTTAACTGGTGGTTAAGAGGTCAAGTCGAAATTTGGGGAAAAACTTGTAGGCATAATGCATTATGATACAGTTATAATGATACATTGTAAGACTTGTCACAAGCATATTACCAAGGTTGCTTATGAAAGCACATGGTTGAGTAAGGTTATCCTCTGAACTGTGTCTATTACAATGAGAAATAAGTACATTGAGCATAATATGTTAGTGTTAAATCCTGAGTGTTAAGATCTTATGTTATTTAACTATCCAAGTATTTGTTTGTTAAGTTTCCATTTAAGCTTGAAGAATTGTACGAAATTCTTAACTTACACCAATGTATTAAAATATTATGCATGTGTAAAGATACAAAAAAATGTTTATTGACGAGTTTAGCAGTACAGTACCTTTTCCCTGGCTGCAGTCTGCTTTTCTCTCAGGTACTTCTCCCTGCAGCGGTCACACACCAGGTACCAGGTACTTCCTCCGATCCCTCCGTCTCCACAGTTTCCTGCCCAGCCCCCACAAAAGTGGCCGATGCTGTTGTAGCCCTGACCTCCTGCATAGCGACCACAACCTGCCCAAGACAAAACACACCAGATGAAGCTAAGATCCACAGACTTAAATAGAACATAGAACACATATACATGTATCTCTATGCTAAGCTCATATTGAGTACTGCTGCTTTGCAATGCAGATGGTGTCATGGGGTTAGCCAACATCCGCCTCAGTATGAAAACATTTTCACTTTTAAAGCTTTATTTTCTTCCACACAATCAATAAACAAAATATTGCTTTTCACAGGACTATCATGTCTGACCTTCATATGTGAGAAGTAGGCTAACCTCGCACAGTAATATGGCATGTGTATTTCTAAACGTATGGAATAAAGCCAAACCCATTGTTGGTCTTACCTGGGTGGGACTGCCTCATGTGGTAGGTGACAGGGTATGGGTGCGACTCCCCACAAAGCTCACAGATGGTGTCCTTCTCCGGTCCCCCCATGGCCAGCTGAGCCATCTCCCCAAACAAGTTCCCCCTGGGGCGCACCTCCATCTTCTCTCTTTTCTTCTTCTCCTTCTTGGACTTCTTACTGTCCTTCTCGTTATCCTTTTTCTTCAGGATGGCGCTGGAGCCCGGGCTGGGGAAAATCATGTTCTGGGTGGCTGCTTTGATGATTGCCGTGGAGATGTCCTCCCAGAATGCAACAAGGTGCTGGAGGGTGAGCGGCAGGATGGACTTTGCCCTTATGAAGGGGTGAAAGGTAATCTCGTCGCCGATAGGCTCCCCCTTGCTGTCCTCGCACTTCTCGGGCAGTGGTGGCTCTTTGAGCATGGACAGGACCTTGTTCTTGTTGATGCTGCCCATCTTGGAGATGTCGGGCCCGTGTGGGGCAATGTTGAACATATTGAGGGCCGAGGATATCTCCAGCGAGTGGCGGTTCTTCAGCTTGCTCTCCTTCTCCTGTTGGCCGCCCTGGCCACCCAGCGTGCTACAGATGGGCGCGTGCTCCTTGGTCAGCTCCGGGTTGAACTTGAGGAACGAGGAGCAGGCCATGGCGTCGTGGACGATTCCCTCGTGCCAGAGGAATGCGCCGAAGACCGACCGGGCGCATTCTGCCACCGAGGGCGACATAGCCTGCTTGGTGGGCTCGGCGAGCCTCGATGAGCTCTCACCCTTGAAGAGTAGGCCCAACTTGTCCTTCTTGGGGCGCACGTGGCGGCTGGAGGTCTTGCGGCTGACTTTGGGTGACGAGTGGCTAATCTCCAGGTCCTCCTTGATGGGCGCCTTGCCGATGCTGAAGTGCACCTTGGAGGAGGCCTCCTCTGTGTTGCTCACCTCAATGTTCTCATCGTTTCCTTCATCATCATTCGAAAGAATAGCGCTAGACGTACACACCTCCACCACCTTGGCGTGGAGGTCCTCCTGGGTCACATGGGGCGACGGGGTCCGGTTCTCTGTGTTCCTGTCACGTCCTTCGCTCCTGTCCTTGGGGGGTAGTTTGGGTTTGGGCGAGGTGGACCTTCCCCTTGGTGGCTCCGAGGTGAAAGGGACCTTTTTCCTTAAGGTGTCCGGGTCCAGGGTGTATGAGTCTGACTTGGATCTCTCTCTGGGCGGGTCCAGCTGAGCCTTGGAGGAGGGGCTGACTTTGGGAGGGAGATTTTGGTCATGGGGTTGGTTCTTGTCTTGTGGCATGTTCTTATCGATTGGTTGGTCCTTGTCTTGTGGCATGTTCTGAGCAAGGTTCTTGTCATGCTGGGGGGAGGAGGACCGTGGCAAGGAGGTGCTAGAGGGGCTATACCTCCCAGAGGAGGAGAACAGGCCCTTCTGCTTTGGCGAGGAGGAGCGGGAGCCAGGGTTGGGCGATTTGGCCCGCAGCCCGGAGGAGTTACAATCACGCCCGTCGGCCTTCCGCACCTGCAGGGTGTTATGGTTGGGCGAGTGGGAGCGGCTATGGGAGTCTAACTGCAGCTTGGCTGTTTCCTTCCGCAGGATCAGTGCCTCGCTGGCCGACAGGTCTTTGCTTTTGGAGTGGTCCGAGGAGCGACCACCGTGCCCATCCTGTTTTGGGGAGTGGCTTTCCTGCCGGTGTTTAGAGGCTGGGGACATGGGGTGCTCCCCTGAGTTACCTAGTAGACAGTCACAACATAGAAACAGCTATACTATAAATCATAGAGGTTTACTGTAAAAGGCAGCACATCCAGTTTACTCAGTATAACACTCAACATCTAAGGGTCAAAACAAAAGGGATTATGCATGGGAAGGAAAAATGAAACGAATGGGAGGAGATGAAGAGAACTCTGAAAAAAAAAAAGTTAAAAGAAATAATAAGAAACCTCTTTCTTAGACTGTGGAAAGTTGTCAACCAATTCACTTTAGTAAGTGACTGAAATTTAGCAGAAGACATCATTGTGGTAGAAATTCTGGAAGAGCCTTGAAATAGCTACTGATCTAAATCAACCTATCCATGTTTGTAAGGCCCGTCCATCTATTTGCTGAAGGCCCCTAACATAGACAGGGGTAGTTAAAGGATCATGGTGCAACATATGAGAAAAGCCCAGCCCAGCACTGTCCCTAGGCTAGGTATTATATAATTGGTCTTTAGAATGGATCCTGTCTAGGGACCTTATTCCCACCCCAACCCCTAACCTCTATGGGAATAAGCACCTCCCCTATTGCTCGCTTCTGAGAGTTGTAACTACTGTTCAGTTCAGAACTAATTACTTATTTACTTGTGTTTTGCTCTCGATAATCCCATGTATCCTGTTGTTCAGAATTAACTGGCTCAGTAACTGACACCCACTGTTCAGTCTGAAGGATACATGCATTCTGTATGTTACCCACCCTTTTGCCTGAGAGCAAGAGATGAGAGAGCAGAACCATGACCAGCCGCGGACACATTGCTTTTGTGCACACACTCGTGAGAAGATGCAAGGCTTTTTGATGAAGAACCATCTACAGCAGAAAACAGTGTCAGGAAAGCAAAACACAGGACATGAATGCAGGGACACCATCACAGAGAGGAAGAGTAAAGACAGTGCAGGTAAGTAGAGAGAACAGGTAAGGAAACACACCGCAGTGAGAAAGAGGGAGAGAAAGAGTTAGAGGAAGGAGGAGGCAGGGGAGGACCATTGAGAGTGCAAAAGACGGACAGTCAGACCGACAGACAGTTGGAGTTAAGACAGCTATACGAGAACAGAAAAAAGGGTAGTAAGAGATGCATGAACTAGGGCTGGGAGACAGCAGTTTGAGCACAATTACTACAACTCTGCTTATACATGTCCCTCAATTATGAGGCTTTACACCTAAATGTTGTAAAACGTATATGATTAAATAGGAAACTATTTGTGAGAAGATGAAATGTTGATTTTAGTTCTCAATGAGAGAATTGTTTTCATAAGTAACTTATGCAGTCAGTAGCCAAGGGAACACAGACATTGGGATGAAACACGGCCCTTTTCTACTCCAGTATAAAAGCCCCAGTGACACAATTCACACGAGACCAGATAACATGGAGGTGCTAGTCCCCACGTTGAAATGGTGAATTTCTACTAGACCAAGTAGGCGTTGCCTGGTAGCTACTGGCTTGTAAAATGGTTCTAGCCCACTGAAATTTTCTAGTGAAGAAGATGGGAAACTACACAGGAACATTCAGTCTGCAGCTGTTAAGTACTGTTTAACCTAGTAAACTCAACCGAAGACCACTGCGTGTGTACCTTTAAAGGATCCAGTCTAATGAAGACGCGAGGAGAACAAACTCTTACCACTGGGTGACACTTTGATGTATCCATTCTGAATGAACACTTCCAGAACGAAGAGTCGTTCCAACAGACACTCCACAGACTGATCGGGAGTTAACAGAGCGAGACGACAAAGGCATAAGCGTAAATATGTGTTACATTTCTAAATCCGAATGAGCGGTTGTTAGGGTGCTAAATATCCATATTTAACTGTATGCACGAGTTTAATTCCTTTGTTTCTCCTCCTCCTGCTCTTTCATTCCCCAACCCCTTTCCTGTGTGACTTTTCATGACATGATTAGTAATCAATGTTAATCTATCCTGTGTATGTATGTACGTACAGTTGAAGTCGGAGGTTTACATACACATAGGTTGAAGTCATTAAAACTCATTTTTCAACCACTCCACAGATATCATGTTAACAAACTATAGTTTTGGCAAGTCAGATAGGACATCTACTTTGTGCATGACACAAGTCATTCTTCCAACAATTGTTAACAGACAGATTATTTCACTTATAATTCACTATATCACAATTCCAGTGGGTCAGAAGTTTACATACACTAAGTTGACAATGACTTTAAACAGCTTGGAAAATTCAAGAAAATTATGTCATTGCTTTAGAAGCTTCTGATAGGCTAATTGACATCAGTTTGCAACTTTTTGGAGAAATGTCCTCTGGTCTGATGAAACAAAAATAGTTTGGCCATAATGACCATCGTTATGTTTGGAGGCTTGCAAGCTGAGGAATACCATCCCAACCGTGAAGCACAGGGGTGTCAGCATCATGTTGTGGGGGTGCTTTGCTGCAGGAGGGATTGGTGCACTTCACAAAATAGATGGCATCATGAGGAAGGAAAATTACGTGGATATATTGAAGCAACATCTCAAGACATCAGTCAGTTAAAGCTTGGTCGCAAATGGGTCTTCCAAATGGACAATGACCCCAAGCATACTTCCAAAGTTGTGGCAAAATGGCTTAAGGACAACAAAGTCAAGGTATTGGAGTGGCCATCACAAAGCCCTGACATCAATCCTATAGAAAATTTGTGGGCAGAACTGAAAAAGTATGTGCGAGCAAGGAGGCCTACAAACCTGACTCAGTTCACTAGTTCTGTCAGGAGGAATGGGCCAACATTCACCCAACTTATTGTGGGAAGCTTGTGGAACGTTTGACACAAGTTAAACAATTGAAAGGCAATGCTACCAAATACTAATTGAGTGTATGTAAACTTCTGACCAACTGGGAATGTGATGAAAGAAATAAAAGCTGAAATTAATCATTCTCTCATTTCGCATTCTTAAAATAAAGTGATGATCCTAACTGACCTTGTCACGATGTGGATATAAGGGACGGTAGACGGAGTGCTGATGGAGTGTCATTCCTCTTTTATTTTGGAGATGTAATCACGAAGCACAAAATAACAAAAGGAGATGACTGAGAAACTAAACATGAAAAACCAAACAAAAACACAGTGACTTACTTGCTGTATGCTGGCAGTGCAGTCAAACAGAACGAACAATGATCCACACACAGGTGGAAATGTGTGGAGCCTATATACTATCCCCAATCAGAGACAACGCTAGGCAGCTGTCTCTGATTGGGGATGATAATCTCCCTAGTTAGGGTGTGAGGACTTGGTTGTGTGCCTCTCTCCTCCCCTAGGTGGGAGTAAGAGGCCTTACCACAACCAAGCCCTCACAGTACCCCCCCCCCCTAAGGTGCGGACTCCCGATCGCACAAATATCCCCCCTCTCCTGAAAAAAAAATCCACAAAAACTAGGGGGGATATGGCGGGGTACTGAGGTGGTTGCTGGCGGGGGCTCCGGTTCCGGCTCCGGGCGTGGCGCAGGCTTAAAGAGTAGCTTCCCTCCTACCTCTCCGTTGCACGCCCGGTCCGGTCCGGACCCCGGCGCGATGGTTCCCCCCTCAGTACTCCCGCCATTCACCAAGTCCTGTCTGGACCCTGGTGTGGGAGCCCTCGACCCTGGAGAGGGGCTGATGTTCTCCCCTGGCTCGGACCCCAGTGGAGCGGACTGCTCCGGCACTGGAGCGAAGCAGACGACCGGCCCCGGACTGGGCACCGGTGGAGCGGACTGCTCCGGCACTGGAGCGAAGCAGACGACCGGCCCCGGACTGGGCACCGGTGGAGCGGACTGCTCCGGCACTGGAGCGAAGCAGACGACCGGCCCCGGACTGGGCACCGGTGGAGCGGACTGCTCCGGCACTGGAGCGAAGCAGACGACCGGCCCCGGACTGGGGACCGGTGGAGCGGACTGCTCCGGCACTGGAGCGAAGCAGACGACCGGCCCCGGACTGGGCACCGGTGGAGCGGACTGCTCCGGCACTGGAGCGAAGCAGACGACCGGCACTGGACTGGGCACCGGTGGAGCGGACCGCTCTGGCGCTGTAACAGAACAGACTGCTGGACCCGGATGTGGCTCCGGTGGAGGTTCAGGGCTGCTCACCTTCCCCTGAGGTCTCGGGCTGCTGACCTTCCCCGGAGGTCTCGGGCTGCTGACCTTCCCCGGAGGTCTCGGGCTGCTGACCTTCCCCGGAGGTCTCGGGCTGCTGACCTTCCCCGGAGGTCTCGGGCTGCTGACCTTCCCCGGAGGTCTCGGGCTGCTGACCTTCCCCGGAGGTCTCGGGCTGCTGACCTTAGCCGGAGCTCCTGCTCCACAGCGGGACTGAACGTCGTGCCCACCCTCGGCACCGACGCAGAGATGGTTTCCAGCCCTGTGCTTGGGCTGGCTGTCGGCCCCAGACTGGGCACCGACACGCTATGGAGTTCCTGCTCCACAGCGGGGCTGAACGTCGTGCCCACCCTGGGCACCGACGCAGAGATGGTTTCCAGCCCTGTGGTTGGGATGGCTGTCGGCCCCAGACTGGGCACCGACGCGCTATGGAGCTCCTGCTCCACAGCGGGACTGAACGTCGTGCCCACCCTGGGCACCGACGCAGAGATGGTTTCCAGCCCTGTGCTTGGGCTGGCTGTCGGCCCCAGACTGGGCACCGACACGCTATGGAGCTCCTGCTCCACAGCGGGACTGAACGTCGTGCGCACCCTGGGCACCGACGCAGAGATGGTTTTCAGCCCTGTGGTAGGACTGGCTGTCGGCCCCAGACTGGGCACCGACACGCTATGGAGCTCCTGCTCCACAGCGGGACTGAACGTCGTGCCCACCCTCGGCACCGACGCAGAGATGGTTTCCAGCCCTGTGCTTGGGCTGGCTGTCGGCCCCAGACTGGGCACCGACACGCTATGGAGTTCCTGCTCCACAGCGGGGCTGAACGTCGTGCCCACCCTGGGCACCGACGCAGAGATGGTTTCCAGCCCTGTGGTTGGGCTGGCTGTCGGCCCCAGACTGGGCACCGACGCGCTATGGAGCTCCTGCTCCACAGCGGGACTGAACGTCGTGCCCACCCTGGGCACCGACGCAGAGATGGTTTCCAGCCCTGTGCTTGGGCTGGCTGTCGGCCCCAGACTGGGCACCGACACGCTATGGAGCTCCTGCTCCACAGCGGGACTGAAAGTCGTGCCCACCCTGGGCACCGACGCAGAGATGGTTTCCAGCCCTGTGGTTGGGCTGGCTGTCGGCCCCAGACTGGGCACCGACGCGCTATGGAGCTCCTGCTCCACAGCGGGGCTGAACGTCGTGCCCACCCTGGGCACCGACGCAGAGATGGTTTCCAACCACAGAGCTGTGCTGGTGACCGTCGCTGTAGGCTCCGTGCGGGGAGTAGGCACGGGGCGTACTGGACTGGGGAAACGCACCACTGGTCTGATGCGTGGTGCAGGCACGGGCCGTACTGGGCTGGGGAAACGCACCGTTGGGCTGGTGCGTTGAGCTGGTACGGGTCGCACCGGGCTGGGAAAACGCACCGTTGGGTTGGTGAGTTGAGCTGGTACGGGTCGCACCGGGCTGGAGACACGCACCATAGTACTGGTGCGCGGAGCAGGCGCGGGCCGTACCGGGCTGGGGAAATGCACCGTTGGTTTGGTGCGCTGAGCTGGCACTGGTCGCACCGGGCTGGAGACACGCACCATAGAGCTGGTGCGCGGAGCAGGCGTGGGCCGTACCGGGCTATAGTTGCGCACCAATGGTTTGGTGCGCTGAGTCGGTCTCCTCCGGCTCCGACTCTGGACCGGCGCTGGAGGCACCGGACTGGGAACTGGCGCTGGAGCACGACTGTCCCTGTCGTCCCTACTCCACCGCCAATCCCCATCCTGTGAGGGTTCCTCCGGGAACCCCCACGAGTGAGGGAACAGAAGCACATCGTCGTCGTCTTCCTCCGACTCCTCTCTGTACTCCTGCTCCCACGGCTGTAGGGGCTCCTCCTGGAACCCCCACGAGTGCAGTGGTCGGGGCTCGATCCCCGACCACCCCCATAGCCCCCCCCCCAAAATCAGTTTGGGGGTTTTTCAGGGCTCCAGACTGGTCCTTCGTTTTCGCCCGGTGACGTTTCCCCCGTCTTCGGCGCCTCTGCTCCGGACACCAGCCCTCCTCCACCGAACGATAATAAGAGTGTTCTTCCTCTGTAATTTTTCCCATACCGAGGAGGATATCTCCTAAAGTAATCCCCCGTTGCGTCCCAGGGTGGTGGATCATTCTGTCACGATGTGGATATAAGGGACGGTAGACGGAGTGCTGATGGAGTGTCATTCCTCTTTTATTTTGGAGATGTAATCACGAAGCACAAAATAACAAAAGGAGATGACTGAGAAACTAAACATGAAAAACCAAACAAAAACACAGTGACTTGCTGTATGCTGGCAGTGCAGTCAAACAGAACGAACAATGATCCACACACAGGTGGAAATGTGTGGAGCCTATATACTATCCCCAATCAGAGACAACGCTAGACAGCTGTCTCTGATTGGGGATGATAATCTCCCTAGTTAGGGTGTGAGGACTTGGTTTTGTGCCTCTCTCCTCCCCTAGGTGGGAGTAAGAGGCCTTACCACAACCAAGCCCTCACAGACCTAAGACAGGGAATTTTTACTAGGATTAAATGTCAGGAATTCTGAAAAACTGAGTTTAAATGTATTTGTCTAAGGTGTATGTAAACTTCCGACTTCAACTGTATATGTAAAGACAAGATTAACAAGGGGTTTAGAGCCTAACTGTCATACTGTCATGACTTCCGTCTGATCTGCTGTGTTTTGTGTTTTTTGAGCACATGTGCCTTGTTTTGACAGCTGGCCATGTGCTCCGCTGTCATTGTAGTGTCTCCCCTCCCACTCGTTATCCTTAACTATCCTTGTTCTCTTCACACCTGCTGTCAATTAATCCCTCATTACCTCCCCTATTTTAGGTCTTCTTGTGTTCAGTCTTTTGTCAGACCGTTGTTGTGAGTATGCTTTTCCTGTGACCTACTTATCCTTGCCTTGTCTTACTGTTTTTCTTCAGACTCCAAGTTTTGTTTTTGTTTTGGCATTTAGATTTTTGTCCTGCTTCCACTGTTTCCTGCCAGGCCTGGTTTCCTAGTCTGCTTGCCCAGGTGTTTTCTCTGTTGGCACTTGGATGTACCACCCCAGACCCTCTCTGTCTGCTCATCACCGTCCCCAGGGAACTCAATGTAACTCGGACACTGCGTCGGATGACGCTATAATTTGTTTCTTTTGAGAAGTACTCTCCTGGCCCAGAGGATATTTATTTGGACTTCCTCTTTTCTTTTGTGTTCCTGTTTATTTTTTCCTGGGCTCATTTGAGAGCAAAATAAACACTGTTGCCTGCAACTGAATCCGTGTCTCCCCCCTGACACATACATAAGCAGCCCGTGAGTTTCAAGTTTGGGGAAGATAATTTTAACCATAAAAAGTCACCTTTATAATAATAATACACTTTTGGTAATGGTGTTTTCCCGCTAATGGAACATTGGCGCTTATAACCTACTGCCATGTGTACATTGCTGCGCTTATAATGTGAATAAATAGCCTAATAGTTTATCAACATTATAAGCTAAACGTTCTGATCTGTTGCGTAAGCAACATTGCTTAAAAAAATGTTTTTGATGCTAGTGGTTGTATTAATTTGGGATCCATTGGTACCACACAACTGTCCCAGACAGTTGCATGTGTGCACTCCCTCAAATTGTTTGGAGAAAATATTAATATTTTATTCAGCTTTGTTCAATTAAAATAATGTCACGGAATTCTAAGCAAATCTTGTCTGCTAAATTAACTAATGTAGCCCACAGCCATTTGGCATAGCCACATCAGGACTTAACATAAGGACAACTCAGAGTATGCTATTCTTTTCTTCTGAAATAGACTACATTTTCTTCATATCATGCTTCTTTAGACCTGTCTAAAATGATTGCTGGATTTATTGTGAAGGTGTAAGCTATATTACATGGATTTATTACACTTTTTAAAATATAGATCTTCCAAAGTTCTACATCAGTTGCGTGTGGAAGCCAGGAGAAGCAAAATTTGTTTATATTAATTAGCGGTCAATTACCGTGAGACAGTTATTTGCTTGACAATCACCGGCTGACAATTTTGTGACCGCCTCAAGCCTATCTCTGGGAGAACTTGGTCTAGTTCCCTGTACAGTACCAGTCAAAAGTTAGGACACACCTACTCATTCAAGGGTTTTTATTTATTTGTACTATTTTCTACATTGTAGAATAATAGTGAAGACATCAACACTATGAAATAACACATATGGACTCATGTAGTAACTAATAAAAGTGTCAAAATATATTTTATATTTGAGATTCTTCAAAGTAGCCACCCTTTGCCTTGATGACAACTTTGCACACTCTTGGCATTCTCTCAACCAGCTTCACCAGGAATGCTTTTCCAACAGTCTTGAAGGAGTTCTCACATATGCTGAGAACTTGTTGGGGTAGCCATGCTGGTTAAGTGTGCCTTGTAAATAAATCACTGACAGTCACCAGCAAAGCACCCCCACACCATCACACCTCCTCCTCCATGCTTCACATTGGGAACCACACATGCAGAGATCATCCGTTCACCTACTCTGCGTCTCACAAAGACAATGCGGTTGGAACCAAAAGTCTCAAATTTGGACTCATCAGACCAAAGGACAGATTTCCACCTGTCTAATATCCATTGGCCCAAGCAAGACTTTTCTTATTGGTGTCCTTTTGTAGTGGTTTCTTTGCAGCAATTGGACCATGAAGGCCTGATTCATGCAGTCTCCTCTGAACAGTTGATGTTGAGATGTGTCTGTTACTTCTGTGAAGCATTTATTTGGGCTGCAATTTTTGAAGCTATTAACTCTAATGAACGTATCAAAGTTTTTGACATTTTCCAGATTGACTGACCTTCATGTCTTAAAGTAATGATGGGCTGTTGTTTCTCTTTGCTTATTTGAGCTGTTCTTGCCATAATATGGACTTGGTCTTTTACCAAATAGGGCTATCTTCTGTATACCACCCCTACCTTGTCACAACAACTGATTGGCTCAAACGCATTAAGAAGGAAAGAAATTCCACAAATGAACTTTTAAGAAGGCACACCTGTTAATTGAAATGCATTCCAGGTGACTACCTCATGAAGCTGGTTGAGATAATTCCAAGAGTGTGTAAAGTTGTCATCAATGCAAAGGGTGGTTACTTTGAAGAATCTCAAATATAAAATATATTTGTATGTGTTTTAACACTTTATTGGTTACTACATTTCATAGTGTTGATGTCTTCACTATTATTCTACAATGTAGAAATTTAGAAAAATGAAGAAAAACCCTGTAATGAGTATGTGTGTCCAAACTTTTGACAGATACTGTATGTTCCCAGGATGTCACTGAGGACCATGTCAGGACTTTTTTAGGACGTTCTCAGGACTTTCATATTACTAGTCCTTAGGATGTAGCGCGTTAGTCCCAAGAGAACGTTCTCTGGGGGTTTGTCCCAATTTTGTGTGGTCCCCTAAATGTCCCCTGAACATTCTTGGGGTGTTGTGTCATGGTCTCCCTGGAGGTTTTGTCTAGTTCCCAATTCGTCCCGTTGGCGTCCCAGAGGACGTTTTTAGGATGCTCTTGGGATGTTTTTATTTTTTATTAACTAGGCAAGTCAGTTAAGAACAAATTCATATTTACAATGACGGCCTACCAAAAGGCAAAAGACCTCCTACAGGGACAGGGGCTGGGATTAAAAATAAAAATAAATATAGGACCAAACACACATCACGACAAGAGAGACAAAACAACACTACCCAAATACAACAACATAGCAAGGCAGCAACACATGACATCACAGCATGGTAGCAACATAACATGGCAACAACATGGTAGCAAAACAACATGGTAGCAGCACAAAACATGGTGCAAACATTATTGGGCACAGACAACATTACCAAGGGAAAGAAGGTAGAGATGACAAAACATCACGCAAAGCAGCCACAACTGTCAGTAAGAGTGTACATGATTGAGTCTTTGAATGAATAGATTGAGATAAAACTGTCCAGTTGTGTCATGGTCCCCTGAAGTTTTTTGTCACTTGATGGTTCCAGGTGTCCCAAACCCTTATAAGTAAAGTAATTCAATGGTAAGGGGGTTTTAATTTAAGTGGTACGCTGTTCAGCTAAAATAGTGTTAACATCTTTAATCAATGACAATATGATTACATTTGACATGATCACTTAGGCTCCCGAGTGGCACAGTGGTCTAAGGCACTGCATCTCAATGCAAGAGGCGTCACTACAGTCCCTGGTTTGAATCCAGGCTGTATCACATCTGGCCGTGATTGGGAATCCCATAGGGCGGTGCACAATTGGCCCAGTGTTGTCCGGGTTTGGCCAAGGTAGGCCGTCATTGTAAATAAGAATTTGTTCTTAACTGACTTGCCTAGTTAAATAAAGGTTAAATAAAAAAATAATAATAATAAAAATCACTTAAGGGTGGCAGGTAGACTAGCAGTTAGAGTGATGGGCCAGTAACCGAAAGGTCGCTGGATTGAATACCTGAGCAAACAAGGTGAAAAATCTGTTGATGTGTCCGTGAGAAAGGCACTTAACCCTTTTTTGCTCCAGGGGTGCCGTACTACTATGGCTGACCTTGTAAAACAACACATTTCACTGTACCTATCCGGTGTATGTGACAATAAAACATGTATATTTTCAATATGACCACCAACCTGGGATTTGAACTCAGGATTTGGGGTATGCAGATTTTCAGAAGTCCCCTAAACATTCATAACATATACAGTTGAAGTCGGAAGTTTACATACACCTTAGCCAAATACATTTAAACTCAGTTTTTTACAATTCCTGACATTTAATCCTAGTCAAAATTCCCTGTCTTAGGTCAGTTAGGATCAACACTTTATTTTTAGAATGTGAAATGTCCTCCAAACTCAACGATGGTCATTGTGGCCAAACAGTTCTATTATTGATTCATCAGACCAGAGGGCATTGTCCCAATGTGCAGTTGCAAACCGTAGTCTGGCTTTATTATGGCTGTTTTGGAGCAGTGGCTTCTTCCTTGCTGAGCGGCCTTTCAGGTTATGTCGATATAGTACATGTTTCCTCCAGCATCTTCACAAGGTCCTTTGCTGTTGTTCTGGGATTGATTTGCACTTTTCGCACCAAAGTACGTTCATCTCTAGAAGACTGAACGCATCTCCTTCCTGAAAAGTATGATGGCTGCGTGGTCCCATGGTGTTTATACTTGCATACTAACGTTTGTACAGATGAACGTGGTACCTTGAGGCGTTTAAAAATTGCTCCCAAGGATGAACCAGACTTGTGGAGGTCTATAATTTTTTTTCTGACGTCTTGGCTGATTTCTTTTGATTTCCCAGTGATGTCGAGTAAAGAGGCACTGAGTTTGAAGGTGGGCCTTGAAATACATCCACAGGTACTCCTCCAATTGACTCAAATGATGTCAATTAGCCTATCAGAAGCTTCTAAAGCTATGACATCATTTTCTGGAATTTTCCAAGCTGTTTAAAGGCACAGTCAACCTAGTGTATGTAAACTTCTGACCCACTGGAATTGTGATATAGTGAATTATAAGTGAAATAATCTGTCTGTAAACAATTATTGGAAGAATTACTTGTGTCATGCACAAAGTAGATGTCCTAACCGACTTGCCAAAACTATAGTTTGTTAACATGAAATCTGTGGAGTGGTTGAAAAATGAGTTTAATGACTTCAACCTAAGTATATGTAAACTTCTGACTTCAACTGCAATCTCTGCACTTAACTAAAATAGCGGGCAGATGACATTCTTTGCTATAAGTTAATGTGACTATTCTCTCACTGATTTCATTGACTTATTTCAGCAATTTGAGTTTGGTTTTTCAGTAAATTTTATAAAATTGGTGGACACCCCTTCAAATGAGTGGATTCGGTATTTCAGCCACACACATTGTTGACCAGTGTATAAAATCGAGCACACAGCCATGCAATCTCCATAGACAAACATTGGCAGTAGAATGTCCTTACTGAAGAACTCAGTGACTTTCAACGTGGCACCGTCATAGGATGCCACCTTTCCAACAAGTCAGTTTGTAAAATTTCTGCCCTGCTAGAGCTGCCCTGGTCAACTATAAGTGCTGTTATTGTGAAGTGGAAAACGTTAGGAGCTTCAACGGCTCAGCCGCAAAGTGGTAGGCCACACAAGCTCACAGAATGGGACAGTCGAGTGCTAAAGCGCGTAGTGCGTAAAAATAGTTTGTCCTTAGTAGGTTGCATCACTCACTACCGAGTTCCAAACTGACTCTGGAAGCAACCTCAGCACAAGAACTGTTAGTCGGAGGCTTCATGAAATGGGTTTCCATGGCCAAGCAGTCGCACACAACTTGTCAAAGTAGTGTGCATCTTTTCAGCAGTTCCATAGTCACACTCATTCCTACATTTTTTACCCAAAGTGAAAATTGATAATGGTTAAAATAAGCCACTGAAGACATGATTTCGACAAGTGGGTTAATTGATTAATAAATCGGTAAGGTTTTGTCAAGAAAAGGAAACTGTTTGACACATCTTCAATTTAGATAAACATGCATAACTACAACTAGCACAATACATCTGAGTGTCTCCAATAATATGACTTGCATAGGCAATTCCATAAGTATTTTATGTCAGAATATTACTAGTCAGACAAACTTCAATCAGTGTAGATGTTGGGGAGGAGGCCTTGATACAATTGAGACATGGATTGTTAATTGGCAAGACAAAAGATTGAACGGGGTACGGTAGTAGGTGCCAGGCATCCTTGAGTTTGTCAAGAACTGCAATGCTGCTGGGTTTTTCACGCTCAACAGTTTCCTGTGTGTATCAAGAATGGTTCACCACCCAAAGGACATTCAGCCAACTTGACATAACTGTAAGAAGCATTGGAGTAAACATGGGCTAGCATCTCTGTGGAATGCTTTCGACACCTTGTAGAGTCCATGCCCCGACGAATTGAGACTGTTCTGAGGGCAAATGGGGGTGCAACTCAATGTTAGGAAGGTGTTCCTAATGTTTTGTGCACCCAGTGTAGGCGTCCCTCTCCCACACATCTACCTAGCTACGTCCCCCGGCTGGCCTCACCTTTGTTGTTTGAGATGCTGTAGTTGAAGCCCTGTGCCCCATTGGCTGCAACAGCCCTGTTGAAGGCCTGGACAGAAAAGGGGCTAGTTGGGGGGGTCTGGGCACTGTGCTCTAGGAGGGTTTGTTCTGTTGGGAGAGAAGACAGAGCTGAACCACGTTAGCTCCACCAGCAACAGCAACCAAAACATCCAACCTGATCTCCCAGATCCCCTTAACCCCGATTTACGTGGTGGTGGCACGGAATGTGTTGAAATTACGTGTCGGCACCACGGAAACAACACCCATACAAAGTCAATGAGGCTCATTTGTCGTGGTGGACACACGGATTCCCTGGTTCAACAACGTCACACAGTGGGCACGGTAAATGTTGTTTTCTAGTTTACTAAACGTCCTCCTTTTATAATGTATTATAGTGAATTTGTTCCAATTTTTGTTGTCTAAATAACAGTAAATTGTTTGTGATATAACTGTAACGTCTCCGTCCGACATACAGAAGGAGCCGGAGGCACAGATGTTATTTCCAACGCTTTATTAAGGCTAAACTAAACTCAGGGTTACCACCAGGGTAACAGTTATATAGGGGAAGTTTAGGCGGGTTTTTAGTCAGTCTTGTTTTTCCTTGTAGCATGTTCCAACCTGTGTTCCTGTGTGTTAGCAATAAGTGTTAGCATATTTTCCAGTTTCTGTTCCGTGTGTTTCTACTTGATTGAGTGCGTGTAGTTAGGGCGTGGGCAGTAGCCTATAGCTGCCTGAGTTTAGTTTAGCCTTAATAAAGCCTCCGGCTCCTTCTGTATGTCGGACTGAGACGTTACAGTTATATCACAAACAATTTACTGTTATTTAGACAACAAAAATTGGACTCTTCCTAGAGCAGGCCGCCCGGCCAAACTGAGCAATCGGGGAAGAAGGGCCTTTGTCAGGGAGGTGACCAAGAACTCGATGGTCACTCTGACAGAGCTCTAGAGTTCCTCTGTAGAGATGGGAGAACCTTCCAGAATGACAACCATCTCTGCAGCGCTCCACCGATCAGGGCTTAATGGTAGAGTGGCCAGACGTAAGGCACTCCTCAGTAAAAAGCACATGACAGCCCGCTTGGAGTTTGCCTAAAGGCACCTAAAAGACTCAGACCATGAGAAACAAGATTCTCTGGTCTGATGAAACCAAGATTTAACTCTTTGGCCTGAATGCCAAGTGTCACATCTGGAGGAAACCTGGCACCATGCCTACGATGAAGCATGGTGGCGGCAGCATCATGCTGTGGGGATGTTTTTCAGCGGGCAGGGACCTGGAGACTAGTCAGGCTTGAGGCAAAAATGAACAGAGCAAAATACAGAGAGATCCTTGATGAAAACCTGCTCCAGAGCGCTCCTCTTTCACCCCAGCTGCCAAACTAACCCTGATTCAGATGACCATCCTACCCATGCTAGATTACGGAGACATAATTTATAGTTCGGCAGGTAAGGGTGTTCTCGAGAGGCTAGATGTTCTTTACCATTCGGCCATCAGATTTGCCACCAATGCTCCTTATAGGACACATCACTGCATTCTATACTCCTCTGTAAACTGGTCATCTCTGAATACCTGTCGCAAGACCCACTGGTTGATGCTTATTCATAAAACCCTCTTAGCCCCCCCCCCCCCTTTCTGATTGCACTGTGTATATACACACACAAACACACACACACACACACACAGTGCATTCGGAAAGTATTCAGACCCCTTGACTTTTTCCACATTTTGTTATGCTACAGCCTTATTCTAAAATTGATTGTCATTTTTTTCTCATCAATCTACACATAATACCCCATAAAGACAAAGCGAAAACAGTTTTTAAAAAACAGACGTAACTTATTTACATAAGTATTCTGACAAGTATTCAACTTGTATCTCAAACAGTCCGTTTTAAAAAATGCTTGCCATTTCCTTTAACATGACGGTTAATCATGGTTAATCAGCTGTTTTACTTTTCATTCATATTTTGATTGACCAGTATATGCCCACACCATTCTGTTGTTGGGATATGCCGACACCATTCAAACCAGAGTAAGTGAGTAGAGTTGAGCAGGCTGATATCCCGTTCATCGCTTGCTCAAAGTCCTTTCCAACCGCTCTGCTAAAAAACACTATTTTTGTGACTACCTGGACCTACCATTTGGTTTTGAGGTATTGAAACCAAACCGTTTGAATGAAAAGTATTTTAATAAACATGAAAAGGTGAATGTAAGAAGCGCTCATCATTTCAAATAGGCTACATCATATTAAACAGCATATCAACTCTAAATAGGTCAGGAGCCAGACAGGGAGCCTAAGAAGGAACGACGATTAATTATTCAGGCTATACTATTTAAACTATTTCAAGGCTATAGCCTACAAAGAAATACATTGTGAAGCATTTGCAACACAATAGGCTGGTAGGGACATAAAGCGCTCAGCATTTAAATATTTTGTTGTATTAAATCATTATAGCCTATAAATTGCGCAGATAGGTTGTGATTTACTTAGAATTAAATCCAAATTAAACGAAAAATGCCTTATTAGGCTCAGTCTACAATGCCGCTAGGCTCAGTCTACTACTGCATACCTTCTACCAGTCTGTGGTGGCCAGTGCCATCTTTTTTGCAGTGGTGTGCTGTGGAGCCAACATTAAAGCCGGTGATGCTTCTCGGGTAAATAAGCTGATCAGGAAGGCTAGCTCTGTCCTGGGGATGAGCCTTGACACTCTAGAGGAGGTGGCGGAGAGACGGATCCTGGCCAAACTGCTGGCCATCATGGACAACGTCAACCACCCTCTGCACGCCATGGTTATGATGCAGACGAGCACCTTCAGTCACATACTGATCCCACCACGGTGTGCAAGAGAGGGCTACAGGAGGTCCTTCCTGCCGGCGGCTATTAGACTATATAATGCCTCACCGGGGTGCTGTGCCGTCGGCAACATAGATCTGGAAATGTTAGGGTGCTAGGACCTAGTTTAACAATTATGCATCCATCCGTGAGTAACTCTGGTCCGTCATCACTCATTCACTCAGGACCTATTTATTCATGCAGGTCTGTATATACATACTCATGTACAGTTGTTATATCATATCACGTGCAATATTGCAAGTAATTCTTGGACCTAACTTACATAGTCATTCACTCAGGAATGCATATTAGTATCCTGTCAGTTGCACCTTTTCTCATTGCTTTTAGTATATTGAATGTGCAATACGTGCAGTTGTCTGTAATTAAACCCTGCGCACTAAGGGCTGTATTTTAAGGGAATTACTATTATTACCCCAAATTATATCATACACACATTTAGCTATTTAAGTATCTCTTCCTGTCATTTACCTGTACAGTTTATGTAACCATGCAAGTATTCACTTATCTGTAAATAAAACTGTATATTTACCTGTACAGCTAATTTAACCATGCAAAATATTCACTTACCTGTTCACTTAGCCAGTCTGTCTATTAAGTAAACTATTATTACCCTCGCTCATATCATATGCATTTTTAGCTACTGAAGTATTTCTCTGGCATCGACCTGTATAGTATAGTTAACCATCCAACATCCACCAATGTCTATCTATCTATCTATCTATCTATCTATCTATCTATCTATCTATCTATCTATCTATCTATCTATCTATCTATCTATCTATCTATCTATCTATCTATCTATCTATCTATCTATCTATCTATCTATCTATCTATCTATCTATCTATCTATCTATCTATCTATCTATCTATCTATCTATCAGGATATGTGTCTTTTCAGATTCCACAATGATTCTTTAGTTCTGGACACTACATCACCGCACTCCCTCTCTTGCTCTTGTACCTAATCTTTGTAAGTCACCTTGATTTTGCACCTGTGTGTTTTATAATTTATAACTTTTTTTTTTATCAAAATGTGTTTTTTTGGCATAAATGCCTTCTGGAACAAGTGAACTTTCATGTGCCTTAATAACACATTTGTATGCCATCTGTAAATATTAATACAATTATTAAATTACGAGCCTAGTTGGTTTAACCACAGAAAAAGATTGAAACCTTCCCACTAGCCATGATTGGCTGAGATAATGAGTGGGCTGGACATGCCAAGAGATGAGTTCGGATTGGTCTGCTATATAGCACATTTCTGTCTATTTGAGCTGGACAGTATGTGTAGGTAATCCTGTCTAAAGTGGCTTTAAAAAAAATGTATTGCGTAGTAAAACTGCTTAAGTGTTGCTCTCCACTTTCTAGAGGACCGAGTTTTGAAATCAGTGGAATTAGAGAATGATAGCTAATGAGATGGAGAAAACACCTGTCTCCGGATTACAAGTGGCACAGTGATCTAAGACACTGCATCTCAGAGCTAGAAGCGTCACTACAGACAACCTGGTTTGAATCCAGACCGTATTACAACCGGCTGTGACAATTGACCCAGCGTCGTCCGAGTTTGGCCGGTGTAGGCCGTCATTGTAAATAAGAATTTGTTCTTAACTGACTTGCGTAGTTAAATAAAGAGTAGGCAAATTGATCCTGTCAGGCGAAAATTATATCAAACGTTGAAGTACAGTCACATTTACCGTGGTTGTCTGAAGCGTAATAAAGTTCACAGCTGGTGATTGGTTATTTCCCAACATTTGCAACAATGACCGGGAGACCCATGAGGTGGCGCACAATTGGCCCAGCGTCGTCCGGGTTAGGGGAGGGTTTGGCCGGCCGGGATGTCCTTGTCCCATCCCGCTCTAGCGACTCCTGTGGTGGGTCGTGCACTCAAAGCAGTAAGATAAGTAAAAAGGCCATTAGCGGGGTGCTTACCTTCCTCGTGGCGTATGTACTTGTTTCCCCCACGGTCTCGGGTAAATGACCAGGCCTCTCCTTCGTCATTCTCGCAGAACTCCACCACGCTAATCTTGTCCAGTTGCACCCACATCCCCTCTGTGTTCACCACCTGACAGACAACACAACGCTCTTTATCCCTATACACACACGTGCACACACATGCTAGTCCTCAACACACACACACACACACACACACACACACACACACACACACACACACACACACACACACACACATCATCCCATCTCCTTATATAAAATGTACAATATCATCCCTACAGAGCAATTCCATACTGCATTGTAGCTATCATATTTGCATAGTTTCTGTACAAAGAGAACCAATTAAACAACTTACTCTAAAAGTGAATCATTATGAAAGATAAATGCATGTTTGTTTGAAAAGAAATCCCCACTTTAGACATACAGACACAAATGGAAAGTGGAAATGTTAAGTGCTTATAGAAAGAGGCTTAGTGAGTCTTTCCACGATTCCTCGGATCCTAGTATCTCCTTGCCACCCCCCAACCCTATTGGAGGAGGGGGTCCAAGTTGCCTCCCCTCAGACCTCCTTTTCCAATACGGTTTGAGAAGGAGGCGGGGATATAGGACGTGAGGACTCAAGGAAAGATTAATTGAGAAAGAGCCGGAGAGCCATTGGTTCAGAGAGGGCATTCTAGTAAAAGCATGACACACCACATCCCCCAAACAGAGGTCAAGCAGGAAGTAGGCACCATTCAGTACTTCGGGTCAAGATATTTTAGAGCATATCAAAATGTGCGCTGAGAAACAAAGAGAACAGAAGGTGTATGAGGGGAAAGATTAATCTGAGATACAGTAAGGCTTCAGCATTTCAAAAATCCAATGATAGAAAGTAGTGAAGGATAAAAAAATAAATGCAAACCTTAGAAAATATCTAATTTGTTTCCAATGATAAATAAACTATAATTTTTATATAGTTTAAATAAACAAACTAAAATGTATAAATGCAAAAGGAAACAAATAAAAATGCTTAGCCATTGGAGTGTGTTAACAAAATAAAAGAGCCAACACACAGAGAGAAAGGACAGAGCACACACCCACACCCAGAGGCATCTTGTGGATTCACACCGCTTTACTTTTTGTATTTAAGTAACCTAAGTATTTTGAAGTAAAAAAAAAAGACAGAAAATCACCTTAGAAAAGATAGGATGTAGTGTGTCATGCTGTTTCGACAATGCCCTTACATAGAAGCCTCTGTGAACCTTTAAGCCTCAGCAGCCCAATGCATAGGCGGAATTGTGGAGTGGTAGAAGAACAATTTCCATATGAAGTGGTGTTGGGGACCATGATTGCTTCATGACAGAAAACACTCCATTTGATGAATAACTGTGAATACATAGGCAATACCTTTTAATTACTGTAAAAATGTTCTTATCTATCCAACCATGAAGTCCCTGATTAGACAGGGCTAGTTTCCCGGACCCAGATACTTTTTTTTATTTAACTAGGCAAGTCAGTTAAGAAAAAAATATTATTTAAAATGACGGCCTCCCCTAACCCGGACGACGCTGGGCCAATTGTGCGCCGCCCTATGGGACTCCCGATCACGGCCAGTTGTGATACAGCCCGGGATCAAACCAGGGTCTGTAGTTTAAGCCTAGTCCTGGACTAAAAAGCATGCTCAATTGAAAAATAAAATTTAAAGTATTTTTTTGGGCCAGTACTAAGCTTAATCTGAGTCTAAGCAACCGGCCTTTAGAGTTTTGAGGTTGTTTGTGTCATGGAGCAAATATATGGTATGTCAAAACTTTTATATTGCTATGTGCCTGTGCTTGTGAAGTGTGGGTGAGAAGAAAGCAATGAGGAAGAGGTGAAGATAATCGCAGATAGTGCATCTAAGACACTCTAAAACGAAACACCCTGAAATGGCTCATCTACTACCTCTATCTTTTTGGTAAATTCCTGCATTGGGGATGCCTTCAATGCATTAAACATGTATTAACTGATCATGTGAGTGTTTTTCAAGAGCCATGGCTAACCGAACACATTCTAGTCCTATTAAAGTTAAAGTTTTTCTCATCCCCTGCCATTTGTTTGTGTGAAGGTCTGGTGGTAAGGGGTCTCATGATCTGTGATGCTTTCCCCAAATGAGCAGCATAGGGAGTAGACTACCCTGCTATCATACAGACTGACTGATCTTCACTTTACTTACATTGGCTGGGATCAGCAGGCTCCTGCCCACATGCTGGTTAAAAGAGAGGCACCAGGCTTCAGTGTACCCATTCATGTTGGGCACATACTTCTTTACTGTCTCATCATTCAGCCTGAGCCAAACGCCATCATCATTGTGGATCTATAGGAAAACAAGCAACAGGGAGCAGAGAGCACAGCCATACCCCCCCTCCTGTCACTATGGAAACAGAGTCAGCTTGGCTGAATGGCTCCAGAAACCTAGATTCAACAAGAAGGAAGGTGGAGTTACCTATACTGAATGGTGCAAAACAATGTAAAACCCAGGTTTAAAACCTGTCCTAAAATAAATGGAGCACGCTTGGCAGCATGCTTGGAGTGTCATGTTAAATTCAGAGTAACGTCACTGGGCAGAATGCTGTGACTCTCTCTAGTCTCTGCTATGAGGTTTAATTTGTATGTTTTTTCACTGCAGCTTTGTTGTCTTGCATGTGTATAAAGCACCACAAAAGGCAAAGGTAACAAATAAGTGAGCTCAGAAGAGACACACTGCACAGTTTGACTGTGCTCAAAACAGTCATACAAAATTACTATGTAGATTAAAAGGACTGAATCCTGACTTGTGATCTGTGCATATACCTCAAATTTCCACTCAAATTCCCCACTGACCACAGTGCATGACTTGCGTGAAAGTCTGAGGTCCCAGAAACTTTCCCAAAGTTCACAGGCTTTCCAGAAGGTAGGAGGAACTTTTCTGGAATGTTGCAACCCTTAACCCTTTACACTCGTACCCGTATACGGGTTGAACATTGAAGATTTGGGCACTGATAAACGCCTATATTGAAACGCAATGGCTGTAAAGTAACATGCTATACATGACATCAGAGCTTTGGCTCTGCACTTTACAGCACTGTATGGGTTTGACTGACAGCTGTTCTGAACTTGAGTTAACCCCATCCCTCCTGCTAATTGGGCCACTTTTGCAAATGTGTTGTTGTCTGATTGAGGGAAATGCTGTAAATGAAGAGGACTATGCATTTAGAAAGATGAGACTTTGAGGATTATAATAAATACCGCTTTGATGTCATACATGCAAGTCAAAATGTGCAATTTACATTTCCATATCATAAAACTCATGTCAAATACAGTGTCAATGAATGTTTGATGTACAGTTACAAGATGACATGTTATCATAACTTGGGTTGCTCTTAACAGAATGAGCCTATGTTTGTCTATTATGAAGAAAAGTCGCCGCAGCACACGCACCTGAATGTGTCATGACTCCTTTCTATGCTCACCAAAATTATGATCCGTTTCCCTGAATTGCATTGTGAAAGCCTAATACTAATGTTGGCAATAGAACAGGCTTTCAAATTATGCCAACCTGACCCAGATTGAAATTTAGAATGGACTGTTTTTGAATTGCGTAAACAACAATTGTGTGATGGCGGGGATGGAGGATTGTGTTCCAAAACAAAAGAAGTACAAGTTTGCTTGCTCTAGTTCCTCAACAGCACAGCTAGAAGAGCTAGAAAAAAACACCTAATAGTTGAAGACTCTTTAAGTCATAAAAGTGAATTGAAATTACTTAGGAACTGTGCAGACTGGAGAGGTGTATGGCCACTTGGAGACACCAGTTAGTCTTCTCACTCAAATCCTTGTAATTTCTTTGTCTTATGTTGCACCTACCCCTCAACCCCACATTTTCCATGAATATTCTTATAATCTTACTGAATATATCCAGAGTATTTTCTGATTTCGTTATCAACAAATGCGGCGAAAAGTATAGTAAATGTAAAATGCACATAAAATCAAAAGTGTAATGTTTGGATTCAGTATTGTGTCAGGTGAAATGTTGTGCCCTCACCTTTGGTCTAATCATTTTCCTAACTGTTCCCTTTCAATTGCAACCATGCTTATGCATATGCTTTTCAGATTTCTTCAGTAGGAAACATTTCAATTTAGCCCTATTCATATAGGCCAATTCCCAGGAGCGTAAAGGGTTAAGGTACACACTTGGATCTCAAGTTAGGATTCAGTCGTTGTTAATTAAAATTAAAAAGGGATTTAAGGAAAAAACTGAAGACAAACAAAAATAAAAGGTCAAAGAAAAGAAAGAGTAATGCTATGACATGATCAAATCGCCTGGTCTAGAGCAGTTTACCTCATCAATGAAGGTGATGGTGCCATTGACTTGCACTATGCCTATCTGTTCGCTCTGCAGGGAGGGGTGACTACGCACGCGGAGGCCTGCGCTATCCTTGGACACAAATTTGCGGACCTGAGAGAAGCAGTGGAGAGACAGGGAGAAATAAATATGTTCAAACAATAAGAAACCCTACCATCCACCCAGTTCTCTGATAGTGTTGGATATGATCCACTGTACACAAGTTCAGAGGGGAGATACAAAGAGCTGATTGGAAATGTGCAGTTTGTTTCTTGTTTCCCCACTGTCTGTTTAACCTTTAAAGGATTGTGTCCCGTCCTCGGGATGCTTGAGCTAACGTGCGCTAATGTGATTAGCATGACGTTGTAAGTAACAAGAACATTTACCAGTAAATAGACATATCTTATATGGGCAGAAAGCTTAAATTCTTGTTAATCTGTAATAGCTACTGTCCAATTTCCAGTAGCTATTACAGTGAAAGAATACCATGCTATTGTTTGAGGAGAGTGCACAGTTCTGTACTTGAAAATGTATAAATAAACCAAATGGGTAGTTTTGGGCAGACTTGATACAACATTTTGAACAGTAATGCAATGGTTCATTGGATATGTCTAAAACGTTGCACATACACTGCTGCCATCTAGTGGCTAAAATCGAAATTGCTTCTGGACTAATATTATGTCTCTTGCATTTGAAAGATGATGTGACAAAAAAACTCCATGTTTTTTTCTTTGTATTATCTTTTACCAGATCTAATGTGTTATATTCTCCTACATTAATTTCCCATTTCTACAAATTTCAAAGTGTTTCCTCACATGGTATCAAGAATATGCATATCCTTGCTTCAGGTCCTGAGCTACAGGCAGTTAGATTTGGGTTTGTCATTTTAGGCAAAAACCTTAAAAAAGGGTCCGATCCTTAAGAGGTTAATAATAATCAGCCCCAAAAACAATGATACAGAACATGGTTTGTGACAGTGGAAAATAATCACTGCATTAAACATACAAAGACTCCTCATGTTTACATTTTCTTCATTTTAAATGTCCACACAGATAAGCAACAGTTTGAATGAGAGAGAACCAGATGTGAAATTAATTATCCTACAGATTCCACCCAGACACTTACAACAACAGCTGGAGTAAACAACTGAGGACACACAACAGACACTACTGGCTGTGACGGTGTGTTTACAGGTTCATTGGTTTGGACACGTGTCTGTTCTCAGATGAGTGTGTGTTCTCAGGTGTGTTTTGTGGTCAGGCGTGACGGTCTCACCTTGCTAGGTTGGGACTCGACTTTGGGTTTAACCATCTGTGTGCCAGGTGGGATCATGCCTTTAGGAGGGTCTTTCACCTCCACCTCCAGACCTGCATCTAGTGGGTTAAACACATACATAGTCCACACTCAGATAGCAGATACAGTTAATATAAATTAAAGTTAACAACTAATATATGTTTAATACATTGGACTAACTAATACATTTATTTTCTCTAATCTCAGACTAAAAACAATACCGAAGTACATTTTTTGGAGTGTCAAACTTTCAATTAACAGAAACTCTAAAATTACACATTGACACAAGTTATGTTGACCTGACTTGATCTCTCTAGTCCAATTTCAATAGAGGAAATGGGAATTGGAAATTGAATCTCTGTTCACTTATTACAATGAAATGGCTGAATATACTGTAAATAGAAGTGACCCCAACCCTGGTCTGGTTTACCGATCTCGATGCTGTCGATGGTGACGTGGATGGTGTAGAGGCCCACAGCCCCAGGGGTCCAGTTGGCGCTGTAGGTCCCGTCTGTGTTGGCCCGGATCAACATGTTCTCACTGGGCCTGGCGGGGGAGAGACAAAGGGATGAAAACGTTTTAATCCAAATGAACAGACTCACTTCTCCTTCACTTCTCATTTGTTCAAATGAGGTAACGAAAATGTATGCACTCACAACTGTAAGTCGCTCTAGGTAAGAGCTTCTGCTAATTTACTAAAATGTAAATGTGTTTGTTTTCTTTCATTTACTTTTGCTGCACTTGATTGAACTTTATCTCATCTCTTACCGTTTTGGAGTGGGTGAAGCAAAGCGAAGCTCCTCAAACGAGTAATTTTCATAGGCCTGGACAAAGAGAGGATAAGCCTGGTGTCAAAAACATAATACCGGTAGGTTACACTCTAAAAAAAGAAAATGTCTCTATAATTTCACAAGGAAACACGGTTCTGCCATGTTGCTTTCCCATCCAGATCTATAAGATCTGTGGAGGGAGGTGAACGAGGACCCAGGTAGAAAACAAACCAGTATTCTTCACATACAAGCTTATAAATTAATTTCAGTCCAATGCATAAAAGATAAAACATCTATTTTAATCTAAACATTTTTAAAAAATCAGTTTGATCTCTATGGTCACAGGTTTATGGTTGCCCAACCTTCATCATTGTGATAGCGATGTAGCGCGCCTCCTTGACGATCATGGGCTCGTAAGTGGTGTCCAGCTTGGGCATGGGCAGGCCCCCGAAGGTCAGGTCAGCAGTGCCCGAGGAGGAGGGGTTGGCACTGCCTGGGAGACGCTGCAGCTTCCTTATGCACTCCTGCTGTATGGACGTCTTCTTGGAGACGGGCACCGCCTTCACCTCCACCTGGGGGAGAGGAGAGGGAGAGACATGGGAGCGTTCAACAAGGGACACTCAGCGACTTAACGGTCGGCAACTAGAGAGATTGTGACCAGAGTTGAAAATGTCCCAAGTTAACGCAAATTAGCCAACAGTTTGAATAAGTAGTGGCAGCAAGTATAAGAGTATGTTTTGGGTCTAAACTGCCATTACAAACAATCATGTGACGATGTAGGCTTTCTATGACATGATGTAAGAATAGAACAATTAAAAACCCTGACCTTCATGTTGGGGACATGCACCACGTCTCCGTACTGGTCTTTAGTCTGGACTGCCACTGTGATGGGCCAGCCGCAGCGAATGTCATCCTTGTTCAGGATCAGAGACGTCTGCTGGGGGTCCGCATATGAGTCTGGTTGCAGCCACCTAGAGGGGGAGAGGGGGGGACATTTCTTTATTCATCTATTTACAACCTGGCCAAGTGGAAAATAATTATACAAAGCAGTGACAGTTTTCATAACTGTTCTTCACAGCTTACTTGGCCATAAGCTGTGTCTGTGCCAATGTTTTTGTGTCTACATGCCCTCTCGATCTCTCTCACCTGGCCAGGCGTCCTCCGCTGGAGTTCTGCACGCAGGTGATGAAGTCCTCAAGGAAGGAGTGCTCATTGGTCTGCAGGTGCAGGGGAAGGTTGCCCTCCAAAGCCTCCAGAATGGTGGGGGAGTGGGACAGGGCCAGCCCCTTGCCCAGGATACCTGTGTGGGCCTTACACACCTGGGGGGAGAGGGGGAAGGAAAGGGGGAAGGAGAGGGTGTGGAGAGGGAAGTATGTCATCGTTACATGCTGACGGAGATTTGATGATAATACGTTTGTGAGTGCTGGCCGTCTTTTTCCTAGCTCATGGTTACACACTTGACAGCTTTAGTTGTCACAATGTGATTATGAAAAAGTTCAATGGCATCAGAATACCTGGAGAGAGGCCTCTTCAATAATCTCAAGGTCCTCTTCAAGTTCATTCCCTGGAAAAAAGTGTATTTGTGTGATTTACAATATAAATGTTGAATTTTCAGTTCAAAGTCACAAAAAGCACCTGGTACTTGTTTTGAAAGAATATGAGTATATGTTCAATATCTGTTCTCCTGTGTTCCCCATCGGTTCTACCATGTTGTATGTTCTCCTATGATCTCCCTCACCTATAGGAAGACCCAGATCCTTTTTCATGAGAGCAGCAGCACACACACTGCCCAAGTATGCCAACTCCTTTTCCAGCTGGATAATACCCTGAAACACACATGCACGCACAAACACACACACAAAGGTATAATTTGTTGTAAAAACATTGCTTTTGACAACAAATGACAGTTGTTTTGGGGTAAACTTCCCCTTTTAACATAGCAAAAGATAGTTCCCCTTTACCTCATCTGGTCCAGGGTTGAATTCGTATCCCACGG
Organism: Thymallus thymallus; assembly: GCA_023634145.1. Taxonomy (NCBI): domain Eukaryota; kingdom Metazoa; phylum Chordata; class Actinopteri; order Salmoniformes; family Salmonidae; genus Thymallus; species Thymallus thymallus. The sequence goes on from CM042407.1 coordinate 11,739,996, forward strand.
CAACACACTTGAAGCCGTAGAAACAGGCCTTCTCGTCTTTTACGTAGTCAGAGGCCGTTTCCAAGGAGAACAGGGCCTCGTTTCCTGAAATCCCAGAGGAAGAACAGAAGGGTAATTATGTGATATTGTCAGCAGGGAGGATTGGGGGACTACTTTATTGTTGGTCAGCTGAGATGAATGAATGTAGCTGTGGCAACTGGCTTAGCAGAGCTGTCCATTGAAGAGATTGAGCTGCCCCGATCAATAACCTAACCTTTGATTTGTTCAGATGATTTGTTTCTTTGCGTGTCATTTGACTTAGCTAGTCAAATGAAACGCCTTCCTACTGAAACAAAACGCCCTCACCCAAAAGGCAAACCTGTTTGAAATTAAGTAATTAAAACGGGTTTTGCCCGCTAAGCATAAGCCACAGAACAATATTTACGAACCTAACATGGATCAGAGCCTATAAATAAGGAGACTTTCATCAGAGAGTAGGTAAAGCGTTGGACCGCTTTTATCTTACCTGGCAGCACTAGGGCCGTGGTTGGCCAGCAATTGGAGCCGGAGATCTTCTTGAGCTCCACCCAGGTGTTGATGCTGTCGTGGGCCAGGGGCTTGGTGCTCAGGCTGGACAGGTGGAGCGAATGGCTGGGGATGAGCAGGCGGAGGACATCCTCTGGCTGGGCCGTGCCACACTGGGGGTCAAACTCGATGGTGGTCCACCGAACGCAGTCCGGGAATGACACCTGAGGTGTGAAGGGGGAGCGGATGGTTAAAGCCATGAAACAGTTATGGTAGGAAGAGTAGCTGCTGCTTCTGCAAAAGCTAATGGGGATACAAACAAACATCCTGGTTCATGTAACACGTCCAACACGTGTATGTTGGCGTGCTTTACCTTATACTGTGTGACTTCGGCCTGCTTATAAGGGTGGTCACTCTCCATCACAGCATAGTGACTGGAGGTGGTGCATGCCGATAGTCCCTGCTCCAGCTGAATGCCTGTGGTGCTGTCTGTTGATTGGTTGGGGTTGAAAGCCAGTGGGGCATACTTCTGGTTCAAAGCGGAGACAGCAGGAAGTAACTCTTGGACCAGACCAAAGACTTCCACTGCGGCCTGATGGGGAAAAAACATAATCAAATTAATCACACTGGTTCCGTTTCATTTTAAAGGTAGACTTAGATGTTATTGATATCTGTAAGCAGGAAGTTGACCCACTGTGTATGATATTTAATCACGTTTACACCTAAACACATAGGGGTAATAGTAATGGGCACCTGAATCTCTTGCTCTCCCCCTTTCAAGTAATAATTTTAAGAGTTATCAATGGCAAAACTTTATTAATGAAAGCCAGGGATGTAGTGGTAAAACGATTAGAGGGTAAGAAAGGAAAAATGAGTTCCAAATATCTCTAGCGGTCCCCCCAGCGTGAGTTTTCTTATGCGTGTGATGTCAAAATTCCATCACAGTTCCAAAATTGTATTGTTATGCAACATTAATCAGTTGTAAAGTGAGGATTAGCTAGATGAGCCGGACAAACTTCTCTCTTCGATGAGAGCCCAAGCACTCCCCCAGTGTTTCCCCAGTGTTTCCTCAGGTCAAGTATGCAGACATTTGCACATCTCCAGTCAGAACAGAACCTGCTCTAATTTTTTCCCCCTGGCGCATTTTCCGGCTGGCGCCCGCCCAGCGACTCCACTACCCCTTGTCTCGAATTCCACATCCCAACCCTCAGCTTCCCTCAGCCCATCCCACCTATCTCTGCTGGCCACCCTCTTCGGATTTCTACTCACCATATATCTTTCAACTATGCTGTGATGTTTAACATACAATTTGAATATATCTAATCGAATAAAATCCACAGATTGCGAGTTGAAGATAAATACTTTTACTAAGAGTATTAGTATATTAGTAATTGACTGACCAGGTTTCTCCAGATCTCCCAAAAATGCTATTTCTAGGTTTATTTTTAGATTAATGTTATGCTTTTTCAGCCATTCCTGAACCTGAGACCAGAAACAGGCTACCTGAGGGCAATACCAAATCTTGCGTCATTTTATATATCAACTCATACACCCTGTACCATGGAATCGGTACATCAGAAATCTCTTCCCAACTATTTTGCAATCTGTATGGAACAGCTGTCAACATCCTGGTCCTCAAATGAAACTGGTATACTTTCCTATTTATGCTATTTTTATTCCTCTGCCAGTTTTGATCCTTTCTATTGGTTTAGTGCTTTTATATTTAAAATCTCAACCTACCCAGTTCATATTCATTATATAGATAGGCACACTTTATCTTGTTTGTCTGGTTTAGCATCCCAGAATTATTATTATTTTTAAACCTTTATTTAACTAGGCAAGTCAGTGAAGAACAAATTCTTATTAAATAAAGTGGTGATCTTAACTGACGTAAAACAGGGAATTTTTACTAGGATTAAATGTCAGGAATTGTGAAAAACTTAGTTTAAATGTAGGTGTATGTAAACTTCCGACTTCAACTGTATTTTTTGCTCATATGATTTGAAAAACGAATCATCAGGAGTATGACTAAGGAGTTAGTCAGTGCAATTTTTCCATAAATAGACAGGTATTTACCTCTCCATGGTTGCAGGATCTTGTGTATTTTTACTAGTTTTCTATTGAAAGTCATTGTAGAGAGCTCAATTATATATTTTGTGATAAGTCTCTACTTCACTGTCATCCCATTTTATAAGTAAACTGCAGAGTAATGTAAAAGTTTTTTAAAGATCCAATACATAATATTGTACACTTATCATAATTAGGTTTTAGTCCAGAGAATCCAGAGAAGTTATCTAGATCTTCAAATGAGATCTAGCTTGCGGACTTGAGTCATCGGTATACATTGACACCTTTGTTTTTAAGCCTTTGATTTCTAATCCTCTAATTTTGTTAATTGATCTGATTTTAATAGCTAGCATTTCCATGGCCATAACAAATAGATATGGTGACAGTGGACACCCTTGTTTAACTCCTCTTGACAATTCAAAACTCTAAGATGTAGCCGCTATTTACTATTTTACACCTGGGGTTTACCCATTTTCTAAGAGACTCATAGACATTGAAAAAGTCCAGTCATTTATAAATAAAATCCAGTCTTACTTTATCAAAGGCCTTTTCAATGGCTTCTATTATTTCTAGTAGTTGTTGTACAGTCTCCAATGTATCTTCCATGTAAAAAACCTGTCTGATCAGGATGAACAATGCCTGGTAAAACCTTTTTAATTCTGAGTGCTATGCATTTCGCTAGTATTTTTGCATCACAACATTGAAGTGTAAGAGGCCTCCAGTTTTTTTTAGATAGACAGGATCTTTATATTTGCCATCTGGGTCTTGTTTTAATAATAGTGAAATCAGACCTTCCTGCCAGAAGACAGACTACCATTTATATAGGAGCAGTTAAACAAGCTAATAGCGGAACTTTGAGTATATACAAAAATACTATATATATACCTCTACCGGTATGCCACCAAGCCCTGTTTTTTTTTTTTTGAAAGGATTTAATAGCCTGTTGGAACATAACTTACCAACATCATAACTGGACATCTTTCTTGCCAATGATTGAGGACAGTATGCTAGCAACATAGTGTTTGAAGAGGGATTAGGAAGGATGAGGGAATGGGGAGGTGAGTGATACTGTATACTGTCAATATAATTGCAATACTTGTTCAGTAATCATCTCACTTGTCAGCTGGTGGTGAACTATGTGGCCATTAAGGACAGCAGTGTCGATCAGATGAAAACATTCCTTATACCACCTATTGGTTTTCCGAGTGCATGCCACAAAGCTGTTTATCATGTCCAACTTATCCACTGCCCCCATCTTACTATTATAGTGAAGCACACAATCGGGTTTGATCTTTCTCTCTCCCGTCAGGTGGTCCAGCCTTCCCTGTGGCTCTCTCTTCTCCTGTAGCACCAACGCATAGCGATTGGTCTCCTCCACTGACCAGCTCCTCTGTCAGAAACATCTTGAAGCACTTCGCCATAGAGGGAGATGGCAAGTTGCTTTACACTCCAAACTGGGCCCCATCAAAGCCAACAGCAGGGCTGGAATGGCTGGTGGACTTTCAGCTACCGCAGACCTCCTGCACTTTACCCACTGTTGGTCTGCCTCCATCACCACCAACATCTTCTGAAGGACCTGGGACTTTGTCAGTGGGCAAGGGGTCCACAGATTCAGGGCTCTCAATGGCCACAAGTTTGGGGAGCTCCTTACTGTCACTGTCAAAATTTGATTCTTCACTGTTATACTCAGAATCATTGTCAGAATTTACAAAAATCTCCATTTGTAAGTAGTCTCCATTTGAAATACATTGCTAATGCTATAGCTTTCAGGCAACCACTATAAGCAGCTTGTCCCACCCGAAGAAGCAGAATGACCGCAAAGAGAAGGAGACTGCGGCCATAAAGGCAGAGGTGGTCAGAGCATGCAACATGAAGCACTACGTCAACCAGCAGAGCGTGGCCAAGTAGCAGTGTGAGAGACGCATCATCCTCTTGGGAGGGCCCAACTATTAGTAGCAGGAGGGAACCACAAATGAGGGAGAGCCCCAGAGCCAGAGGATCTTGACATTTGTTATGATCATGTCAGACGTTGGGTTCTGTACACAGAGAGTGGAAAAGAGAGCACTTATCAGCCATCTGGTGGGGGAGAGCTACCAGAACTTCTTTGTGGAGAGCCAGGAGATTCCTATGGGAGAAGCTCTGGACAAGGAGCTCTAGTTGATGCAGGGTTGGATCTGAAATTATTGTCACGGGTCTCGCGTATGTGTAATTTCAATTTCAACTGTACAGAACCGAAAGAGACTGCTGTGCAGTAGAGAGAGAGAGAAATCTTATCATTTATGCTGCTGCTCTTGCTTTTCACAGGTGGCGCGTGGCACGTGTTGTTGTTGGCAATCATAAATTATCAAAGCGGCTGTCATAGAGCCTCCGTGTGTGACAAAAGTGAGGAGATACAGTATCTAATCAATAAAAGACGGAAATAAAATGACGGAATTAAAAGTTAAAGGAGAAGGATAGGCCAACAGGTAGGCTGCTACTTAATATTCTGAATGGAGTTGTTGTTATTTGTAACTGTGTAGGACAAGAAAGCCTTAATTAGCCTAGCTAGCTAGCTGGCTAGCTTAACTAGCTTCTCCCGGTTTGATGCAGTCCAGACAGGTATGACATCAGTGCTAAAATTCTTAATGCTGCTCATGGGATGAAAATGTATTTATACTTTTTGCAGAGTAAAAATTTGAATAAAAGCGTTTGAAGTTCCTTCGAGTTACCTCTTCGTTAATTTTCCTGCCCCTCTAAAAAAACGTAATGTGAAAAAGTAGATTTTCAACCTGGTTGGGCCATACTTATGGTTTACCTATGTTTGAGACCAACGCGTGGCTGTGTGAGAAGCACGCCTGTATCTCTCACAGAACTAGAATGAGATTCACTTTATATGATCGCTCTCCCTCTTTCTGCTCTAATAGCCATGAACCTGCAACTGTCATCTCTCCAGCGTTGCACTTCATCATTTATTTCCTTATAGAAGTAGCTGCAGCACCCCTAACAATTTGAAATACATTTAGCCAAAGTTATAGAATTACTGCTGTCTGTTCGGAAAGAAATTAAATAATTCAGAATAGCATAAGGTCTATAATTTAGCAACAGAGGATCAATAGCTTCTTTTAAAAATAGCCTAGCTGTGGATTGTGTGTAGCCCAATAACAAGGCATAACCTACTGTACAGTTGGGAACGCACGGCAAATCTATCAATGAACAGCATGCAGACAAAACAGACCTTTCACAACATTTCAAATACAATTGTTAATCTAGTAATTTCAAGTAATTCAGAAATCTTTTTTAGAGAAAATCTGTTCATTGCTAATGCATCTGCAAAGTTGGACGCGCCACACCTCTGATGTCAACTGGGGTAGCAAACAATTAGTATGCCTCAATATTGTCTGTTTTGACTGAGTTAGTCTTAATTACATATTTATGTGTGAAAATAGCAGTGTGCAGCACTGACTGAGGTTCTTCATCAGGAAACGGTGATCAAATAATTGAAAAAAACTGCCCTATATTCACTTTATAATGCCTATTGTTAATGATGCAACGATAATCTGTGTTTAAACCTTTACCAGTGTCCAGCAAGTGACGCAACATTCTAAGGATAGTGGTGTTCTATATTTGCATTGCTTGCTTTTCAGGGTTTTAGGCTGGGTTTCTGTATAAGCACTTTGTGACATCTGCTGATGTAAAATGGGCTTTACAAATACATTTGATTTTATTTGAATTGCAGGAAAACACAAGTTGGAAGGCAAATGGCTCCTGCTGAAAAGAGAAGACTAATATGTATGCTGTAGACTACCAAAATATTTGATCAACTTCCAAATATTGTTTTACAAAGTAAAATAACGCATCGGCCATCACCAGCAAGTGAGCAGCGCATCATTGGGTGAGTCAGTGAAACTGGAAAGCCTTTTTAGGATTATAATTTCCTCCTCATATTGTAGCCTACAATATGTGTCTCCACACACCTAGGTCTAGGCTATTGATGGATTAAAGACAAGGTTGTTTTTATTGATCTCAGACTCTCAGTTTATCAGTGTCAAAGCCTGTCATTTCGATAAAAAAATATTCTGCCAAAGTCTACAGTCATGTAAAATGAATTGCAATGAAATTAGTTTATAAAAGGCAACATTTTCCTAGGCTACTAAAATCTTTCCCCCCATGTGTGTAACTTCTGTAAGTGCCTCTACGCTACTGCTGTGAGGGCTTGGTTGTGGTAATGCCTCTTACTCCCACCAGGGGGAGTGGAAGGCCCACAATCAAGTCCTCACACTCTAACTGGGGAAGTTAATGATCCCCAATCAGAGACAGCTGTCTAGAGTTGTCTCTGATTGGGGATAGTATTTAAGCCCCACACACATCCACCTGTGTGTGGATCATTGTTTGCACTTGTGTCTCAACAAGTAAGTCACTTTGCTTTGCTTGAATTGTGTTTAGTTTAGTCATTTCTCCTTTTGTTATTTTGTGCTTCGTGAGTAAAACTCCAAAATAAAAAAGGAATGACACTCCACCAGCACTCCGTGTATCGTCCCATTTCCACGCATCGTGACAACTGCTCTATTGCCACAACGCAAATGTGATATGCATGCAATGGCTTTATTATAAAAATATATTTAAAAAAATAAATATTTTTTAAATGGTACTCAGAGCTCCCCAGGTCACTCCCCTCTCGCGCTCACTTTTTGTTCTGGCATCTCCCGATTTACAAATTAAGCAATGTACAATGTAATCATATTGGATAATAAATTACAGCTATGGCAGCTATCTACTATAGCGCGAGTCGCCTTGGTTGGTTGTCGTTTCTCATCTCTCCCGCAGCACGGCCCCTGCTAGAGCGGCAACCTCTCTCTCCCTCCTCTACCTCACGCTTTATCAGCTCTGGTTAATAAAGTAGCTTAAAAATGAACTCTTCTGCTGCTTCCATCACTCAGATCAGACCGGGTCTGGATCCGACCAGGTCTGTATGGAACGGGTCTAGTTGTCCTCGGGTCCATTTGGAATGGGTCTCTATATTTAAAAAATGCATTTATGCATATCGGGTCCAGGTGGGAAAGCCCCAGGTCCATTTCAGAACGGGTCCAACATTTTGGACATGTGAAGACCTGTAGTGTAAATGCCAGTCCCTGTACCCCAAGAACGTGCAGAAGGAGCACAGCGACTTGCAGAAGGAGCACAGCGACTTGCAGAAGGAGCACAGCGACTTGCAGAAGGAGCACAGCGACTTGCAGAAGGAGCACAGCGACTTGCAGAAGGAGCACAGCGACTTGCAGAAGGAGCACAGCGACTTGCAGAAGGAGCACAGCGACTTGCAGAAGGAGCACAGCGACTTGCAGAAGGAGCACAGCGACTTGCAGAAGGAGCACAGCGACTTGCAGCTGCACATTTCCCGTACAGATGGTGTGAGAACCTGTGGTACTGGAGGACCCTCATCACCGGAACTGAGGAGAATGGGGAGCAGATGCCATGCTACTTCATCAATGTGAGCGTCCTGCAAAGGTATGACTTCCAGAACAGCCGGAAAAGCATAACAAGGTAGCTCACAGAGTTCCAGGCACTGCACAGGAAGATTAACAACTTTTTCCCCTCCTTGAAAAAAGTCCAGCTGCCTTCCATCAGTAAACTGTCATTCAAATCTGTTGACCAAAAGTTCCTTAAGAAGTCCAAAAACCAGCTTGATGCCAAAATGCTGACCGACGAGAATGTGTCAGAGCTAGGCGCTCTATACCTTCCTTAGCCCCTCTCCTAAGCACCTGAAGGTCATGGACTTCCTGAAGAAGAAAAAAAGAAGACTGCCCGGAGACTTCTTCTCCTACCAAGAGGAGACCGAGGATGACAGTGACCTGTCCGACTATGAGGATTAAAACAGACAGGAAGAGGGACGCAGAACCCTTCATTCTCATAGGGGATATCTTTGAGCACAGAGGCATGTTCAAGAGGGTTCAGATAAAACTAATTGGAGAGAGCCCAACAGAAGCTACTCAACAACATTCCAGATGCACTACAGAACAGGGTGGGACAGTAGAACGCCAGAAATGGCAGCATCAACACACTTCAGTAGACCAGTGTCAACAAGCATCTACTTTACATCCTCCTGGAAAGGTTCCTCAAAGAGCTGTATCCAGAGCTCAATGTGGAGAGGGACCAGATCTCAGTCACCCCAAGAAAACACCCCCATTTATGTGTGATTATTGACAGTTGTCTTGGGTTTGCTTTGACCATTTATAAATAATAAAAAGCTAGCTTCAAAAAGAGTGAAATAAAAAAAAACTCCTTACTCTCACCATGGGGAACTTTGACTAGATACAGCAGTAAAAACCTATTTCAGACATTTTTACCACATCTCACCTTGGGTACTGAGGCAGCCACAGGGCCGATGTAGGCCAGGATGAGGGGGAGCAGCATGGAGAACAGGCTGGAAGAGCTTAGCAGCTCAGGGATGTCCTCCGCTTCAGACAAGAGCACAGGTTTTAATTACAAAGACATATAGGGCTGGTATTCTCTTTGTTTTAAACATTATTTATTTTAATGGTGCCCTGTGTTACAACTATAAACAATCCAAACAGTTAAAACAGATACAATTACATACAGAGCAGAAATTATATACAGAGCAGAATTATTATATTTTACAAGTGCAGTCCATAATGAATATGTCCTGTATTAATGTCCTAAAGTGAACTAATGAAATCAGGTCTAATATATCATGGGGCGTCAGGTAGCCGAGTGGTTAGAGTGTGGCCCGTAACCGAAAGGTTGCTGGATCGAATCCATGAGCTGACAAGGTAAAAAGCTGTCGTTCTGCCCCTGAACAAAGCAGTTAACCCACTATTCCTAGGCGGTCAATGTAAATAATAATTTGTTCTTAACTGACTTGCCTAGTTAAATAAAGGTTAAATAAATGAAAAAAATGTAAAAGTCATGATTAACAGATTACAGGTTAATTTGAAGAATATAGTGTCATTAAATTGGTACATGTATTTTTGTTTATTAAATGTATTGCGTGAGCCGCACAAAGAGCCTATAGTTTAACTGGAATATCACCTGTCACTCAGCGAGAGCGTGCAGCTCAAACAGCTGGTTGCTGAGTGGAGAGAAACTTCCGTAACCTCGGTTCTCTGAGACATCTCACTAATCTCCTAAGTAGCTCGAAGAACCAATCATCTCTGGTGGAGTGAGCCCATTGGCCAGAAGTAGGCAACTAGAGTCAGCTGCGGGACGATTTTTGATGGCGCGGATGGTCGGGGGGCCGGACCATAATTATAATAATTTGTACCTGCAAATTGACCACAGTTAAGCCCAAGAAGAGATTGTATTTGAAAATAACAATCATTTCAGAACTTGATTACATTGAGACACGATCATATATTTTTAATTTGAGGGAATACATGGGAACAAATTTCCTTAATTCAATTCCAGGAAATTCTACAGTCTATTTAAACCAAAAACGAAAACCCCTCTCCCACCCCCAAATATATACACTGGGGGCCAAAAGTTTGGAATATTACACATTCAAGGGTTTTTCATTATTTGCAAAAATGTTTACATTGTAGAATAAAAAAGACATCAAAACTATGACATAACACATATGGAATCATGTAGTAACCAAAAGAATGTTAAACAAATCAAAATATATTTTATATTTGAGATTCTTCAAATAGCCACCCTTTGCCTTGATGACAGCTTTGCACACTCTTGGCATTCTCTCAACCAGCTTCACCTGGATGCTTTTCCATCAGTCTTGAAGGAGTTCCCACATATGCTGAGAACTTGTTGTCTGCTTTTCCTTCATTGCGGTCCCAAACCATCTACATTTGGTTGAGGTTGGAACCAAAAATCTCAAATTTGGAATCCAAATTTCCACCGGTCTAATCATTGCTCGTGTTTACTGGCCCAAGCAAATCTCTTCTTCTTATTGGTGTCCTTTAGTAGTGGTTTCTTTGCAGGAATTCGAACATGAAGGCCTGATTCACACAGTCTCCTCTGAACAGTTGATGTTGAGATGTGTCTGTTACTTCAACTCTGTGAAGCATTTATTTGGGCTGCAATCTGAGGCTGGTAACTCTAATGAACTTATCCTCTGGTATTTCTGGGACTTTCATTCCTGTGGCGGTCCTCATGAAGCTGGTTGAGAGAAAGCCATGAGTGTGCAAAGCTACTTTGAAGAATCTCAAATAGAAAATATATATTTATTTTTTCTTTAACTTTGGTTACTACATGATTCCATATGTGTTATGTCATAGTTTTGATTTCTTCCCAAAAAAATTAGTGGAAATAAATAAAGAAAAACCCTTGAATTAGTAATATTCCAAACTTTTGGCCCACAGTGTACTTCTAAGACTTCATTGTTCTTAGATCTTTATGTCAGTAGTTACTATGGTACACTGAAGTATAATTACAAGTATTCCATAAGTGTCAATGACATTCAGTTTATGCAAAGAGTCAATATTTGCAGTGTTGACCCTTCTTTTTCAAGACCTCTGCAATCCGCCCTGGCATGCTGTCAATTAACTTCTGGGCCACATCCTGACTGATGGCAGGCCATTCTTGCATAATCAATGCTTGGAGTTTGTCAGAAGTTGTGGGTTTTTGTTTGTCCACCCACCTCTTGAGGATCGACCACAAGTTCTCAATGGGATTAAGGTCTGGGGAGTTTCCTTGCCATGGACCCAAAATGTTGATATTTTGTTCCACGAGCCACTTAGTTATCACCTTTGCCTTATGGCAAGGTGCTCCATCTTGGATGGTTGGGAGAAGTTGCTCTCGGAGGATGTGTTGGTACCATTCTTTATTCATGGCTGTGTTCTTAGGCAAAATTGTGAGTGAGCCCACTCCCTTGGCTGAGAAGCAACCCCACACAGTAATGGTCTCAGGATGCTTTACTGTTGGCATGACACAGGACTGATGGTAGCGCTCACCTTGTCTTCTCCGAACAAGGTGTTTTCCGGATGGCCCAAACAATCGGAAAGGGGATTCATCAGAGAAAATGACTCTACCCCAGTCCTCAGCAGTCCAATCTCTGTACCTTTTGCAGAATATCAATCTGTCCCTGATGTTTTTCCTGCAGCTCCTCTTCCATAGAAAGGAAAGGTGGCGCGTTGAAAACCACAAGCTCCAAGGCGAGACAATTGTCATTGCCACTAACCTTGGGAATAAAGGCGGGGTTGGGCAACAAAGCACCAGGCCAACTGCAGGCACAAATGCTGAACTGACACTGCATGTAGCTCAACCACTCTTTTTGCTGACGTAAGGTTGACCAGTAAAGCGGTCTTAAAGGAGTGCTATTTCATATCCATGCTTTTCAGCGGCTCAAAAGGCTGCTTGACAAATTCCATGATGGGGTTAAAGGCTTGGGAACTGGACGTAAGCGACGTGCCCCCTTCATGAAACGTGGGCGTCTTCCCACCGTGTTCTTGTTGAACACTATACGAGAGGTTGAGATAGCAACTAGATACACTATATGACCAAAAGTATGTGGACATCTGCTCGTCGAACATCTCACTCCAAAATCATGGGCATTAATATGGAGTTGATCTGCTATAACAGCCTCCACTCTTCTGGGACTTGCTTCCATTCAGCCACAAGAGCATTAGTGAGGTCAGGCACTGATGTTGGGTGATTAGGCCTGATTCGCAGTCTGCGTTCCGATACATCCCAAAGGTGTTCGATGGGATTGAGGTCAGGGCTTTGTGCAGGCCAGTCAAGTTCTTCCACACCGATATCGACAAACCATTTCTGTATGGACCTCGCTTTCTACCCGGGGGCATTGTCATGCTGAAACAGAAAGGGCCTTCCCAAAACTGATGCCAGAAAGTTGGAAGCACAGAATTGTAGCTCTAAGATTTCCCTTCACTAGAACTAAGGTGCCTAGCCCGAACCATGAAAAACAGCCTCAGACCATTATTCCTACTCCACCAAACTTTACAGTTGGTTCTATGCATTGGGGCAGGCAGCGTTCTCCTGGCATCCGCCAAACCTAGATTAGTCCGTTAGACTGCCAGATGGTGAAGCATGAATCACCACTCCAGCCAACGCATTGGATTGTGCATAGTGATCTTAGGCTTGTGTGCGGCTGTTCGGCCATGGAAACCCATTTCCTATGTTGCACCTAGACGTTTCCACAATAAAAGCACTTTCAGTCTAGCAGGGCAGACATTTGACGAACTGACTTGTTGGAAAGGTGGCATCCTATAACAGTGCCACGTTAAGTCACTGAGCTCTTCAGTAAGGCCATACTACTGCCAATGTTTGTCTATGGAGATTGAATGGCTGTGTGCTCGATTTTATACACCTGTCAGCAACGGGTGTGACTGAAATAGCAGAATCAACTAATTTGAAAGGATGTCCACATACTTTTCTATATATAGTGTAGACCTTAGAGGAGAAAGCGTTCCCTCTGACCAAAAGGTTCTGCAAGAAGCATAAAACCTTGGATACAGAGCATTGGTAAGGAATGATCTGTTCTCCATCACACCACTTGCCTAGTTAAATAAAGGTTAAATAAATAAAAAATAACTTAAAAGAAATGCACTACTTATTTCCATACAGTGAGGTGTAGAAGGCGGTGTGGATTGTCTCAGTGACTCCAAGAGGCAAGGGCCATGGTTTCCAGGTGGAAAATCTCTCTGTTCTTGGGTCAGCAGATCCCTGCGTAACAGAAGTTGCAAAGGCTCGTCGTATAGCAGGAGAGTGATCTCGCTATTAAGAGCTTGCCTTGCCATTGAGGGGCTACCAAGCCAAGGGATAAGCCTTCTTCCCTCACTCCGGCCAGTGGGGAGTATGAGGCTGAGGGGAGGAAAAGTGCAAAGCAGCACCGCTGCAAGATGTATTACTGAGATGGTGGAGAGAGAATCTAGCATTACGCCTAGGCATTCTAGTCAACAAACAGCTCTTTTTTTGATTGATCTTGAACCATAATTCGGAGAGGTGGGTTACAAGGGAAGTTGTGTCTCGTACCGCTTGCTCCCGGGACAGGGAACAAAGCAGGTAATCGTCTATGTAAGCAGAGCCCCTTGTTTCTCAGGTGTGGGAGTGTTGCCTCTACACAATGGCTGAACGTTCGGGGAGCTAGCGCAAGCCCGAATGGAACAGCAAGATATTTGTAGGCTGTGCCTTGAAAAGCAAACCTCAGAAACCTCCTGTGTGCTGGTAGGGTGCTTATGTGAAAATAAGCATCCTGCAGGTCGACTGTGCTCCACCTGAGAGGAGGCAGGCCAGAACACGAACTGAACTGTTGGCTGCCCCTCTCTGCCGCAGGGTGCATGCCCCTAGGTCGGGCGCTCCTTCGTCTGGTAAGCTAGTAGTAGGGTTGTACAGAATGCCTGTACAGAATGTGCGGCAGATACGTAGACCTTTTGGTAGATAGACGCGGTCCACCTTACCAGGGAGAGAAGTGCCTGTCATTGACGAGGCACTGAGGTTGAGGTGGTTGACCGGTGACTGCTCGACCACTGGTGTCTGGCAATGTCGCCAGTCAAAGGTTTATCCCAATTGCGTTTGGCTTCCGCCATGCAAGACCGGATGGCTGGGAGAAGTTGTTTGCCTGGAACCGTGCGCGAGGGGAGTTTCCTTCCGTTGTACCAGTCCTTCTCTGAGTTGCCACCCCCCACGGGTTCGGGTTCTGGCCACTCAATATAGAGTCTGGTTGCTGCCTGTTTGCAAACGCCAATGATGCCCCGCTAAGGGCGGAAGAGGGAAGAGCGCTGTGCCTCCTTATCCTCTTCCTCCTCCGCTGCCTGAAGGAGGTCGGTCATACCCTCGTCATTGTCCTCATCAATAACCAGGGTCCTTCCCCTTCCCCCTCCTCTGGGCCAAGCTCTGTTAAAGTGGGTGAAAATCCTCGGGGTAGCCATCCAAGACATCGGACCATGATGGCTGGGTCTGCGAGGCAGTCTCCCCACTTGATTTTTTATATTTAACCTTTCTTTTGACATGGAAGTCACACTGACATCAACATCTCTTTTAGAGGTGAGCCCTGTAGATACCTGTACATATCTATACAATAACAGCACTTAATATGCACACAATCATACACACAAAACAATCATACACACAATGCAATCAGTTAAGAGTGGGAGACAAACCACGTTGGTCTTCTCTGCGCACTCTCCGGTGGAGGGTGTTAGCAGCAAAAACCCTGCATTGGATGCATGACTTGGGGTCATCGAACGCTGCCTTCCCAGGCAGACGACACATAGGCATGGGTGTGCTGGTGCTGGGGCCTTGCTTGGTGCCCCCTGGACCGAGCTAGCAGGTTCCATGGCTCCAAAAAACAGCTAATCCGAGAACAAAGTGAAATGTAGCTAGTGTTCATCAAGTGGGTTAGCACTGTTTGCTAAAGAAAGCTAGCACTTTGTTGGTCCTGCAACAAACAAAAGAGTGGCTTCCGACCGGTAAGCAGTGGACGGTTGGTCTAGTCAACGCCGTTAGTTAGTTGAGCTAAACGAGAGAGCAAACTAGTAATTCTACCCTTCCAGATAGAAACAAAAACAGTCCGTAGGATAGCTATCCAAGATAGCTAAGCCTTACAGCTAAGCTAGCCAAGTCTTCGCAGCTAGCCATGTGACGTTAGCGGTGAAGCAAATTCTTACCCAAAGAGAATATTTTTGATAAAGTCACCCAACACAAAATACAAGTGCTCTGCGGCACACCTGTGAACAGTTAAACAGGAAAACAGATCAAGTCGTGCTAAGGATCAGAGGGCAGGCGGATGGTTCTTTAGTCTGAGGGGAGGGGCTCCCTTATTTGCCACTCGACCTGTATGATTGGTTGTTCAAGCTATTTAGGAGATTCTGGTGAATTCCACTAGTGTGATGTCGAACCAAATAATTGAAAGAGAACATAATATCTTCTTATAAGCCAAGTCATTGCGCAAAATGTTTAATACAATCACGTTTGAAAAAACACAGTTTGATAGTTACTACTGAAAAGAAAGGAATCCCAGCTTGCAATAACTCCTAATATTAAGATAAGTGTAAAGCCATGCAATTAGTTTCAAGTTTTAATGTCACATGCACAAGTACACTGAAGTGCCTTTTGCAAGAAAGACATTTCACTGTACTTGTGAATGTGACATTAAAACTTGAGTCTAGTTGCATGGCTTTACAACCGGAGTCGCCAATCTGACATGGATGGTTCAGATGAAAAAGGAACCGCAGAAGCGCAATGTATATTCGTAATAGAGTGCATAGCCTATAAGGTAGGCTATCAGACAGAAGAAGGCATGTGTAATGTGATCGCTCTGAAAATAGACAAATACATATTTTTTGCTACATTTACTGGTTTTATGCTACAATAGTTTTTCCAATTGTTGGACAAGTTGATTGTGTACAATTTGCCAATAGGCTATAGTTCGATGTCCCTCCTATCATACGTCACTTATTTTGAAAATAAAGTTGACAGATTTGGCCTCGTTCACAGTGAGCTCCCAGTTCTTACCATCCACAGCGAAAGCCCTGTGAAGGAGATCCTTGGCAGCTCTGACCACTGCACTGACCACTGATAGAGCCCTGCTGCAGTTCTTGTCCTCCTCATTGGCTTTGCTCAGCAGCTGGGACTGCAGATCCCCGTCATACTCACTCCTATGGGCAAAGACACACACCCCCATGTGTTAGCACTACCAATGGTTGTTAGCATTGGGAATTACATATGGATTTTGATTTTTATTAGGGATCCCCATTAGCTGCTGTCAAGGAAGCAGCTACTCTTCATGGGGTCCAAACACATTAAGACACGTATATTACACATAAATCAAAAGATAAAACAGTAAATCATATAACACTGTAACACAACAAAATATCCACAACACTATACAACAATATTCCTATAGTACAGTTGAAGTCGGAAGTTTACATACACTTAGGATGAAGTCATTATAACTCATTTTTCAACCACTCCACAGATTTCATGTTAACAAACTATAGTTTTGACAAGTAATTATTCCAACAATTGTTTACAGACAGATTATTTCACTTATAATTCACTATATCACAATTCCAGTGAGTCAGAAGTTTACATACACTATGTTGACCGTGCAGTTAAAAAGCTTGGAAAATTCCAGAAAATGGCTTTAGAAGCTTCTGATAGGCTAATTGACATCATTTGAGTCAATTGGAAGAGTATTTCAAGGCCTACCTTCAAACTCAGTGCCTCTTTGCTTGACATCATGGGTAAATCAAAAGAAAATCAGCCAAGACCTCCAAAACATCCTTGGGAGCAATTTCCAAACGCCTGAAGGTACCACGTTCATCTGTACAAACAATAGTACGCAAGTATAAACACCACGGGACCACGCAGCCGTCATACCGCTCAGGAAGGAGACGCGTTCTGTCTCCTAGAGATGAACGTACTTTGGTGCGAAAAGTGCTAATCAATACCAAAACAGCAAAGGACCTTGTGAAGATGCTGGAGGAAACAGGTACAAAGGTATCTATATCCACAGTAAAACGAGTCCTATATCAACATAACCTGAAAGGCCGTTCAGCAAGGAAGAAGCCACTGTTCCAAAACTGCCATAAAAAACAGACTATGGTTTGCAACTGCACATGAGGACAAAGATAGTACTTTTTGGAGAAATGTCCTCTGGTCTGCTGAAACAAAAATATAACTGTTTAGCCGTAATGACCATCGTTATGTTTGGAGGAAAAAAGGGGAGGCTTGCAAGCCGAAGAACACCATCACAACCGTGAAGCACGGGGGGTGGCAGCATCATCATCAACTGGAAAAAGAGAAAAATAGAGACCTGAGGGTATGCGCATAGATTAGATGAACAGAAGCATTGGCTATTGCGCTAGAAAAGTCCTAAATCAAGAATTAGAGAAAGCTCGAGGATAGACAAAACCAAATTAAACAACTCAGTTACGCTTCAACATGATCAAAATACGTGTGGAGGAGTATATTCAATTACCACTCCTCCGCCTTTCGCCCCATGCTAAAAGGTGAAACAGGTCACATCTAGTATGCCACCATTACACCCCTCTCTTAAAGAGAAAAAAGAGCGATATGGGTTGCGAGAGGCAGAGGATAGGCACATTACGAGTCCGGACATACAGTGGGGAGAACAAGTATTTGATACACTGCCGATTTTGCAGGTTTTCCCACTTACAAAGCATGTAGAAGTCTGTAATTTTTATCATAGGTACTCTTCAACTGTGAGTGACGGAATCTAAAACAAAAATCCAGAAAATCACATTGTATGATTTTTAAAAAATGTATTAGCATTTTATTGCATGACATAAGTACTTGATACATCAGAAAAGCAGAACTTAATATTTGGTACAGAAACCTTTGTTTGCAATTACAGAGATCAAACCTATTGGGCCAGACCTGAACCCTATTGGGTTCAGGTCTGGAGACTGGCTAGGCCACTCCAGGACCTTGAGATGCTTCTTACGGAGACACTCCTTAGTTGCCCTGACTGTGTGTTTCGGGTCGTTGTCATGCTGGAAGACCCAGCCACGACCCATCTTCAAGGCTCTTACTGAGGGAAGGAGGTTGTTGGCCAAGATCTCGCGATACATGGCCCCATCCATCCTCCCCTCAATACGGTGCAGTCGTCCTGTCCCCTTTGCAGAAAAGCATCCCCAAAGAATGATGTTTCCACCTCCATGCTTCACGGTTGGGATGGTGTTCTTGGGGTTGTACTCATCCTTCTTCTTACTCCAAACACGGCGAGTGGAGTTTAGACCAAAAAGCTCTATTTTTGTCTCATCAGACCACATGACCTTCTCCCATTCCTCCACTGGATCATCCAGATGGTCATTGGCAAACTTCAGACGGGCCTGGACATGCGCTGGCTTGAGCAGGGGGACCTTGCGTGCGCTGCAGGATTTTAATCCATGACGGCGTAGTGTGTTACTAATGGTTTTCTTTGAGACTGTGGTCCCTAGCCCATCCCAGCCTTGTGCAGGTCTACAATTTCATCCCTGATGTCCTTACACAGCTGTCTGGTCTTGGCCATTGTGGAGAGGTTGGAGTCTGTTTGATTGAGTGTGTGGACAGGTGTCTTTTATACAGGTAACGAGTTCAAACAGGTGCAGTTAATACAGGTAATGAGTGGAGAACAGGAGGGCTTCTTAAAGAAAAACTAACAGGTCTGTGAGAGCCGGAATTCTTACTGGTTGGTAGGTGATCAAATACTTATGTCATGCAATAAAATGCAAATTAATTATTTAAAAATCATACAATGTGATTTTCAGGATTTTTCACAGTTGAAGTGTACCTATGATAAAAATTACAGACCTCTACATGCTTTGTAAGTAGGAAAACCTGCAAAATCGGCAGTGTATCAAATACTTGTTCTCCCCACTGTAGTTGTCCCGGACTGGGTAGTGGATCAGCATGATCCAGGTAATCATGGAGATGTGACCTGTACGAACACACGCAACCTCGGTTATATATTATCCGTGACAAATAGTACCAGCGGAGGACAACCCTATTCCAGATGACACGCAGCCCCAAGTAAAGACACCAATTCAGCATCACCATCAAACACCATCAAGGGCTGCCGAGTGGCGCAGTGGTCTAAGGCACTGCATTATCAGTGCAAGAGGCGTCACTACAATCCCTGGTTCAAATCCAGTCTGTATCACATCTGGCCGTGATTGGGAGTTCCATAGGGCGGCCTGTTGTGGTTGGAGGGAGAGCCGCCGCCACAAATGAAGCAATACCCTATTTAACCAGAGGCTGAGAAATCGGTGGCGGAGGATCTTCCAATATTACTTGAACGCAGGTGGCATAGTGGTACGTGGACCAGCTCGATGCAACAGCCCTTTATTCCCAGTGAAAAAGGGACTAAAATGGCGTATTTTCGCGGCATAAACAAACATACAGTGAAAATCACACCAGTGGTAGCAGATTTGTCAGACCTATTGGCATCTATTCCCCCAGACTCAGAATGGTACAGTGAACCAAAGACTAGGCCCGATTTGCAAGAGACAGCATTGGATTACATTGCATTACTCTCTCTGAAATGTATCACGGACCACAATTGTATTTTTGTGTTGGTCTGTGATGTTTTACTATCATTGTTTGTTCATTCATAAGTCATTTCCAAATGTATATAATGTTGAACAGTATGGAGTTAAATGTTCAAAGGAGGGACTGACTTCTAAACCTAAAATATTGTTAATAATCAGTTATCCTATAGACATGAGGAGTGACAGTCTGGTTTA
This sequence comes from Thymallus thymallus, assembly GCA_023634145.1. Classification (NCBI taxonomy): domain Eukaryota; kingdom Metazoa; phylum Chordata; class Actinopteri; order Salmoniformes; family Salmonidae; genus Thymallus; species Thymallus thymallus. The sequence continues at coordinate 11,759,717 of CM042407.1, forward strand.
TACACCCGAAGTTAATGGCTATCTGTAGGAAAAATGTACTGTATATGGTGGAGGCAATTAAGCTTGGAATGTACTGAGTAAAGGAAAGCCACTGATAAGGGTGGAGAGCTGTGGATTAGTGAGGAATGGAGGGTTGAGGTCAGGTCAGGTCACCTTAAGGGAGAAGGAACAGTTTATTACCCACATCACTTAACTTCCTGCCTATCAATGAAGATGTAATGTTTAGAGGGAAGGAGGTGTTCAGCTAAATTGGAGTATATATATTTCTGCTGGTTGGAACATATTTTTTGTCTGTGCAGCTGTCAGACCCATTGGGCAAATAAGCTTGGTTTGAGCTTTAATAATTGTCTGCCAGTTTTTTACTCTGTTTAATTAGAACAGTTGGTGTTGTCAACAGGATTCACCACGATTAAAAGTCAAAACGGAGAGGTTAAATCAGTGGAACAGGAGCCGGCAAAACACAGTTCCTACACCTGTTACCACTCATTCTGACATCTTGGGGAGATGAGAATCGTAGGCTGAACAAAAATAGAATACAGACCTAGAAAGCCTGAGCTTATTCAGAAGTCCCATTGTGTTACGACCGGGAGTAAATATATGGTGTAGGGTAGGTTCCTGTCACGGAAAGGGGTTTGGAGAGACCAAGACGCAGCGCAGGGATAGTAGTTCGACATTGAGATTTATTTATACTATATGTCAACGAACAAAGGGCGAACTACAGGACACAAACACACTATAAACTAACGTCACGTTCACCAAAACACACGAAATGAACGGACGTAAAAAAAGGCACACTTACTTCTCACCGTGACTGCGACATATAACGACATGTAACGATAACGACCCACACCAGCGTGAGGGACAGACTCAACATATATTGGATCCCTAATTAGAGACAACGGGTAGCAGCTGCCTCTAATTAGAGATCCACCCAAAACCCACAAAGAAACAGAAAAGAACGACACTGTCAGACTCTGACCATAGCTACATAGAGAAGCCTATTGCTTCTCTATGGCCAGAGCCTGACAGTTCCATAGGGATAGGTCCCTAGCAAATATTTTTACATCAACAACATAGGAATCACTACAAAACATGTATGACCTCTTACACAATATATTAGGCCCAGACTTTGGAACTTTGGTGAGGCAGATGAACCTGTGGCCATATTACTTCAACAGTATTTAACATCCAATCCTCTCTAAGCTTAACAGAATGTAGTTCTGAGTATAAAACGGCAACACCTCAACGTTTGGCGTTTCTGTCTTTCCTGTAAATGTTATAACCATGACATGAAGATCTACTTGAGGCTGTGTCTCTTGTCTCTGTGTGTGTGTGCTTGCCTGTGTGTGTGTTTACCTGTAGTACAGTATCTGTGGTATCTGTCCTCTAGTCTGGTTGGTCCCGTTGCTGCTCAGGCTACAGGTGCTGAAGGTGAAGGCCACGCCATCGGAACACTGAACCGTGGTCATCCCTCCGTCCCCATTGGCCGTTCGGCTGCCATAGTTACGCATGCGGACAGCGTATTTCACACCCTCCTGTAGAATGTAAAATAATAAATAACAGTCAGATGAGGGATATGGTAGGAAAAACAGGATTATGCAACATATGTTGTTTTCATAACATAAGTGGCATTGAGTCTGTGGTATAAAAAAACACTCAAGAAGGATGGATGCATGTGTACATATATGGTTAGATCGATGAAGAGATATGCCTGTACAGCAGGCTGGGAATTGCCAGGGACCGATATGATATGTATTGCAATTTTCACAATTCTGTATGCCTTGAGATGCAATATTGCGATTTGATGTTCCTAAAATATTGCTCACTATATTTCTGCTGCAGAGAGACAAGAGAGAGCACGAAAACACGTTTTCAGGTAAACATTTTAAAAAGAAGATGGAGACGAAGCTATAGGATGTAAAATACCAGAGTTTTGGTGCAGGTAAAGCCGACAAGCACTAGCTAACAGTAAAATATATATATGTATTTCTTTTTTTACAAATCGATACTTGGGAATCTTCCAAAAAAAGATTAAGATATGTAACTATCGATTCCCCCCCCCCCCCACATCAATACTGAATAGGGCAGATAATTCTAGTCTATGTTTGTACCTTGAGTGGCACGGCCTTGTCAAGGCGTATCTCGGCAATGTCGCTGGGGGAGTCATCGGTGCTGTAGGTTCCCTTCACCAGCTCCAGAGACGTCCACCTGTGGGTGTGGACCGAATCCCCAGGGTGCTCCGTCTGGGCCTGGAGGGGGAGAAGAAGGGGAGAGGGGAAAGAGAAAAAAGTGAGAAGTGGTGAGAAGAAAGACGAAGTTAAGATGTCCTGAGGAAGCTTAAAGCGATTTATGAACTTTTACTGTTGAAAAGCGATATGCATAAATCAGTGGCAAAATGTGACAAAAAAAATCTTCCTACTTGCCTACATGGGAGGTAAGGAAGGAAGAAGCATCTGCACTCAAAAAAGAATATCAAGACACAACTGACTTTACCCAGGTGTTGTCTGGCAAAAGTCAGTCGTGTCTTGATATTCTATTTTGAGAGCAGAGGCTTCTTCCTTCCTGACCTCCCATGTAGGCCAAGTTTGTGCAGTCTCTTTCTGACAATGTACCCATGCACTTCAACATTGATTGTGGCAAGAGAGGCATGTAGATCCCTTGATGTTACCCTGGGGTTCTTAGAGACTTCTATGAGCATCTTTCGGTCAGCTCTTGGGCTGACTTTGGTGGGACAACCTGTCCTAGGTATTTTGCCAGTGGTCTGGAATTTTCATCGGATAGTGGAATGGTGTGACAATATTGCCATTAGGAGATGGTCCCCGGAAGCGAATGAGGCCCTACAAGACTGCTTTGAAACAACAGACTGGGATGTGCTCTGTGAGGCTCATGGGGAGGACATCGATGGACTTACTGCATAACGGACTATATACATTTTTTAAATTTTTGTGTAGACAACACTGTACCCAACAGGAAGGTACGCTATTTTCCAAATAATAAACCCTGGGTCACCAGCGACCTGAAGGCCCTGCTGAATGAGAAGAAGAGGGCCTTCAAGGAGAGGGACAAGGACAAATTGAAATGCGTCCAGAGGGAGCTAAAGTTGCGGATTGCTGAGGGGAAGAGAGGGTATAAGGAGAAGATGGAGGACAAGCTGAGGCAGAGCCAGGTGAGAGAGGTGTGGAAGGGTATGAGAAATATCACTGGCTTCAAAAAGTCAAACAGTGGGCAGACGGAGGGGACCCAGGACAGAGCCAATGAGCTGAACCAATTTTTTAACAGGTTTGATACTGGCCCTGTCCACCTCCCTTCCAGCTCCCCAGGCCACACACCCTCACGGCTGTCCCACCCCCACTTTGCTCACTACACCTCTGCTGAGACAATCAGTGACCCCACCTCTACCCCTGCTCCCCCTGGACGGATCCTCAACACCCCCCTTCCCCCCACCTGGGCTGACTTTCACCACCAACCAAGTGAAGAGAGAGCTGGAGAGACTACATCAGTGGAAAGCGGCGGGCCCTGATGGCATCAGCCCAAGGGTGCTTAGGGTCTGTGCTGACCAACTGTGTGGAATACTCCAGCGTCGCTTCAATCTTAGCCTGAGCCTAGAAAGGGTCCCTGTGCTGTGGAAAACATCCTGCCTCGTCCCAGTGCCCAATAAGGCACACCCCACTTTCCTGAATGACTTCAGACCTATAGCGCTAACATCCCACATCATGAAGACCCTGGAAAGGTTAGTCCTCACTCACCTCAGACCCCTGGTGTGTACATCACTGGACCCCCTGCAGTTTGCATACCAGTGCAGCATCGGGGTGGATGATGCAATCATCTACCTTCTGCAGAGGGCCTACTCTCACCTGGACAACGCAGTTTGCACTGTGAGGGTTATGTTTTTTGACTTCTCCAGTGCCTTCAATACCATTCCGCCCCTGCTACTGGGTGAGAAGATAAAGAGGATGAAAGTGGAAGCACCCTTAGTCTCCTGGGTCATGGGCTACCTGACCGGTAGGCCACAATTTGTGCGACTACAGAGCTGTGTGTCAGAACGGGCAGTTAGCAATCTATTTGTAACCCCTCCCAGACTCATGGGCATCAATAATCTTTCTTCTGAGAGCCTCGGTAGGTATTTTGATCTTTGAATGATGTGTTACCACACAACCATATGGTTAAGACCAAACCAGACCAATTTTCTTATCTTTATGGAAGGCTGGACCCTCCTAAGTTTCTCTCTAATGTTTTCTAATCATTTGCACTTGTTTTGGTACACCTAATTCTAATTTTAGCAAATTTATGTGATGGTAAAGGTAGGGTGTACTAACTTTTTCCCCATAAGGAAAAGGCATTTTTTTGTTTATTTAAATTTCTGGCAAAATTTTGGCAATAAATTCCAATGTTCGCACTGTGAGACGCCTAAGACAGCGCTACAGGGAGACAGGACGGACAGCTGATTGTCCTCGCAGTGGCAGACCACGTGTAACACCTGTACAGGATTGGTACATCCGAACATCACACCTGCGGGACAGGTACAGGATGGCAACAACAACTGCCCGAGTTACACCAGGAACGCACAATCCCTACATCAGTGCTCACAGCAAGAACTGGCAAATCTGGTGCAGTCCATGAAGAGGAGATGCACTGCAGTACATATTGCACCTGGTGGCCACACCAGATACTGACTGTTAATTTTGATTTTGACCCCCCATTTGTTCATGGACACATTATTCAATTTCTGTTAGTCACATGTGTGAGGGTTTGGCTGTGGTCCTACCACTCCCCTATTTGGGAGTAAGGTCTAATCACAGCCAAACCCTCACACATGTGACTAACAGAAATGGCAACAAGCCCTCACACCCTAACTAGGGGAAGCAATGATCCTCAATCAGAGACAGCTGTACAGGGTTGTCTCTGATTGGGGATTGTATTTAGGCACCCCACACATCCACCTGTGTGTGGGTCATTATTATTCAACAGTCACTGTGACAGTAAGTGTGTTTCCGTTCTTTGTTATTGCTTCGTTGTTTTTTGTTTGTATAGTTTGTGACATTTGTGTTTATAGTTTAAATAAACGATGTCGAACTATCGCTGCGCTGCTCCTTGGTCTCTCTCTACACCCACTCGTGACAGAATGACCCACCACAACGAGACCAAGAGGCGCAGTGGAAAAAGCAAGCGACGGGCAAGGAAACAGCCTGGAGCCCAGAAACCCCAAACAGTTTTTCGGGGGGGGGGGGGGGGGGGGGGGCTATGGGGGTGATCGGGGGTAGACGGGGAAGAACCCCGGCCACTGCACTCGTGGGGGATCCAGGAGGAGCCCCTACAGCCATGGGAACAAAGGTACGGAGAGGAGTCGGAGGAAGACGACGAATATGTGCCTTTGTTTCCTCACTCGTGGGGGCACCCGATGGAGTCCTCACAGGAAGGGGATTGGCGATGGAGAGAGGAAGATCGGGGCAGTCGCAGCCCTCCAATGCCAGTTCCCAACCCGGTGCCTCCAGCATCGGCCCAGAGTCAGGTACGGTCCGTGCCGACTTCGCGCACCACACCATCGGTGCGCAGCCAGAGCCCGGAGAGGCGGAAGGAAGAACCTACAGCGAAGGTCCGCAGCCCTGAGCCTACAGGGAAGGTACGCAGCCCGGAACCGCCAGCGAAGGTCAGCAACACGGAACCTCCAGCGAAGGTCAGCAACCCTGAGCCTACAATCAAGGTCCGCAACCCTGAGCCTACAGTGAAGGTCCGCAACCCTGAGCCTACAGTGAAGGTCCGCAGCTCGGAACCTCCAGCGAAGGTCAGCAGCCCTGAACCTCCAACGAAGGTCCGCAGCCCTGAGCCTACAGTGAAGGTCAGCAACACGGAACCTCCAGCGAAGGTCAGCAACCCTGAGCCTACAATGAAGGTCCGCAACATGGAGCCTACAGTGAAGGTCCGCAGCTTGGAACCTCCAGCGAAGGTCAGCAGCCCTGAACCTCCAGCGAAGGTCAGCAGCCCTGAACCTCCAGCGAAGGTCCGCAGCCCTGAGCCTACAGCGAAGGTCAGCAACACGGAACCTCCAGCGGTCCGCAACCTTGAGCCTACAGTGAAGGTCCGTTGCCCGGAGCCTACAGCGAAGGTCCGTAGTCCGGAACCTCCAGCGAAGGTCCGCAGCCCGGAGACTACAGCGAAGGCCCGTAGCCCGGAACCTCCAGCGAAGGCCCGTAGCCCGGAACCTCCAGCCAAGGTCCGTAGCCCGGAACCTCCAGCGAAGGCCCGTAGCCCGGAACCTCCAGCGAAGGCCCGCAGCCCGGAACCTCCAGCGAAGGCCCGTAGCCCGGAACCTCCAGCCAAGGTCCGTAGCCCGGAACCTCCAGCGAAGGCCCGTAGCCCGGAACCTCCAGCGAAGGCCCGCAGCCCGGAGCCTCCAGCGAAGGCCCGCAGCCCGGAGCCTCCAGCGAAGGCCCGCAGCCCGGAGCATCCAGCGAAGGTCCGTAGCCTGGAGTCCCCGGAGCAGTCCGCTCCACAGCTGCCCTTTTCGGGTCCAGCCGTCTGCTCCGCTCCAGAGCCTGAGCAGTCCGCTCCACCGGTGCCCAATCCGGGTCCAGCCGTCTGCTCCGCTCCTGAGCCAGAGCAGTTCGCTCCACCGGTGCCCAGTCCGGGTCCAGTCGCCTGCTTCACTCCAGTGCCAGAGCAGTCCACTCCACCGGTGCCCAGTCCGGGGCCGGTCGTCTGCCCAGCTCCAGAGCCGGAACCACCTGCCACACCAGTACCCAGTCTGGGTCCGGTCGTTTGTACCGCTCCAGGGTAGGGGGCTCCCACACCAGGGTCCAGACAGGACTTGGTGCTTCGTGGGAGGACTGAGGGGGAAATCACCGCACTGGGGTCCGGACCGGACGGGTGTGCAACGGTGAGGTAGGAAGGGAGCAGCCTTCACTGCCTACGTCACGTCCGAGGCCATGTTAAGTTTGCTGAAAATAAACGTAGTTGACAGTGAGAGGACATTTCTTTTTTTGCTATAAATATATGTATGTATATATATATATATATATATATATACAGTGGGGAGAACAAGTATTTGATACACTGCCAATTTTGCAGGTTTTCCCACTTACAAAGCATGTAGAAGTCTGTACTTTTTATCATAGGTACTCTTCAACTGTGAGTGACGGAATCTAAAACAAAAATCCAGAAATTCCCATTGTATGATTTTTAAGTAATTAATTTCCATTTTATTGCATGACATAAGTATTTGATACATCAGAAAAGCAGAACTTAATATTTGGTACAGAAACCTTTGTTTGCAATTACAGAGATCATACGTTTCCTGTAGTTCTTGACCAGGTTTGCACACACTGCAGCAGGGATTTTGGCCCACTCCTCCATACAGATCCTTCAGGTTTCGGGGCTGTCGCTGGGCAATACGGACTTTCAGCTCCCTCCAAAGATTTTCTATTGGGTTCAGGTCTGGAGACTGACTAGGCCACTCCAGGACCTTGAGATGCTTCTTACGGAGCCACTCCTTAGGTGCCCTGGCTGTGTGTTTTGGGTCGTTGTCATGCTAGAAGACCCAGCCACGACCCATCTTCAATGCTCTTACTGAGGGAAGGAGGTTGTTGGCCAAGATCTCGCGAAACATGGCCCCATCCATCCTCCCCTCAATACGGTGCAGTCGTCCTGTCCCCTTTGCAGAAAAGCATCCCCAAAGAATGATGTTTCCACCTCCATGCTTCACGGTTGGGATGGTGTTCTTGGGGTTGTACTCATCCTTCTTCTTCCTCCAAACACGGCGAGTGGAGTTTAGACCAAAAAGCTCTATTTTTGTCTCATCAGACCACATGACCTTCTCCCATTCCAGATGGTCATTGGCAAACTTCAGACGGGCCTGGACATGCGCTGGCTTGAGCAGGGGGACCTTGCGTGCGCTGCAGGATTTTAATCCATGACGGCGTAGTGTGTTACTAATGGTTTTCTTTGAGACTGTGGTCCCAGCTCTCTTCAGGTCATTGACCAGGTCCTGCCGTGTAGTTCTGGGCTGATCCCTCACCTTCCTCATGATCATTGATGCCCCACGAGGTGAGATCTTGCATGGTGCCCCAGACCGAGGGTGATTGACCGTCATCTTGAACTTCTTCCATTTTCTAATAATTGCGCCAACAGTTGTTGCCTTCTCACCAAGCTGCTTGCCTATTGTCCTGTAGCCCATCCCAGCCTTGTGCAGGTCTACAATTGTATCCCTGATGTCCTTACACAGCTCTCTGGTCTTGGCCATTGTGGAGAGATTGGAGTCTGTTTGATTGAGTGTGTGGACAGGTGTCTTTTATACAGGTAACGAGTTTAAACAGGTGCAGTTAATACAGGTAATGAGTGGAGAACAGGAGGGCTTCTTAAAGAAAAACTAACAGGTCTGTGAGAGCCGGAATTCTTACTGGTTGGTAGGTGATCAAATACTTGTCATGCAATAAAATGCAAATTAATTATTTAAAAATCATACAATGTGATTTTCTGGATTTTTGTTTTAGATTCCGTCTCTCACAGTTGAAGTGTACCTTTTATAAAAATTACAGACCTCTACATGCTTTGTAAGTAGGAAAACCTGCAAAATCGGCAGTGTATCAATACTTGTTCTCCCCACTGTATATACTGTATATCTATATATCTTCTAAGAGTTTAATTCCGGAAATGGTAAAACGTTATACAACTTTTCCTGTGGTGCCCCAAATTCTTAATGAGTTAATTGTTACATGATTAATTTAATCGAGTAACAATTAAACATAGTTAATGCCAAGCTTCCTCCTCCACCCCTTCTCGCTCTCTCCCCACCTGCATAATTTAAGTCACATTTCGCGCCCTACACTTGGTTGTCCATCATGCATGTAGACAACTCCCATGTACTATCAGCTGCCTAGGCTAAAACAACTATAGCTTGCCCGCTCCATAGCAAGCTGCTCTATTCACACTAATTCCGTCTCTCACAGTTGAAGTGTACCTATGATAAAAATTACAGACCTCTACATGCTTTGTAAGTAGGAAAACCTGCAAAATCGGCAGTGTATCAAATACTTGTTCTCCCCACTGTATACACACACAGTATATAAAAATTAAGTGGATAAGGATTAACAGTACTTTTACACATTTTCCTAGGCTATATGGACATTAACAGTAGGATAAATATTCAATTTCAGACTGATTTTCAGATTATTATTATTAATAAACAAATTAACATTAATGAACATTATTCACATAGGATGTATAATAGAATGCAATATTCTATCATATTCAAAAAGTATTGAAATAAAAGTAATGTATGAATGTATTATCAGTTCATGAATCTACTTAATTGTATAGCCTAACAAATTCAAGAATGATTGAAAATATATAATTGTAATCAAATTAAAATGTTGATGCATAATAATGAGTTCATTAACTGAATGCATCTCTATAGGCTTTAACAAAATATTCATACAAATATGATTAGGCCTCTCATAGACTAGGCCTTGTAGAAAGAGGGCCAATCAAGTTAGGTCTGCCAAATTCATGTAATATTGGGAAAAAATACATAAATCCAGCCATAGAGTTTAACCTATCATCATCAAAATAAATGTTGTTTATAACATGCACAATTAGAAGCATCAATCTATATACAGTAGAGCAAGCATGACTAAATTCGAGACCAGTAACTTTGTTCACCGCATCCTCCTTTGATTGTCTCGTCTGGCTGCCACGAAAAGCCCCCACCTTAGAGACAGTCAATCACATCATTGTGGAGCTCCTGACCTGCACGAATTGTGTGCGTGCCACTGGCGATGTACTTTGCTGCGTTATGAATCGCAAATTACCATACAGCTGACAGACTTCGATTTCATCAATCATTATGACTTCAATTTGGTTGTGCAAATTACTATCAGCTTGCACTGCATCTTTGCTGATGAATGCCTTGATTTCTGGTTCAGTGACATTGTTGTTTCATCTATTAATCGCTTCTCATAATGAAAGGGAAAAGGGGGATACTAGTCAGTTGTACAACTGAATGCATTCAACTGAAATGTGTCTTCCGCATTTAATCCAACCACTCTGAATCAGAGAGGTGCGGGCGGCTGCCTTAATCGACATCCATGTCTTCGGCGCCATTGGAACAGTAGGTTAACTGCCTTTTTCAGGGGCAGAACGACAGATTTTTACCTTGTCAGCTCGGGATTAGGACCAGCAACCTTTCGGTTACGATCTGAAAATGATGCAATAAACATGACAATTTGTTTATAACGAGGGACGTCCCACATTTAACCTGTGCACATTTAACCTGTGCACATAAATAGTAGGAATTTGCGCTGGCTTCAGCCATGACGGCATGAGAGAGAAATTAAACATCTGCACGTGTTTTGTGGGTACTATTTAATGAAGCTGCCAGTTGAGGACTTGTGAGGTGTCTGTTTCTCAAACTAGACACTCTAATGTATTTGTCCTCTTGCTCAGTTGTGCACAGGGGCCTCTTTCTATTCTGGTAAGAGCCAGTTTGCGCTGTTCTGTGATGGGAGTAGTACACAGTGTTGCATGAGATTCTCGCATGGAATAGCCTTCAGAAGCCGCACTAGACTCAGCCACCAAACAAATCACTGATCTTGAATCCAAAACAGACGACCTGGAGAACCGGGGCAGAAGAAAGAACCTTCAGCTCTTTGGTATTCGAGAGAGCGACGGGGCCAACAAACACTCTTCGACTTTATCAATGACATGTTGACACGATGGCTGGAGCTGAATCCTGATAGATTGTTCATCTTGGAGCGGGTTCATCATACTCTAGTATCAGCGAAGCCCAACCAAAACAGAGCGGTCCTCATTTGCTTTTTAAAGTATGCTGATTTAATCATTAATGGAGAAAACAAAACAGAAAAGTAGTTTGGATATTAAAATTACAAGTTGTAATGTTTGGGGAATGAGAAAACTGGCCAAACTGAAACAAGTATTAAATAGGATCAAATATATAAAATAGTCTTTATACAGGAATCACATTTGATTGCTTCAGACATACATCATTTGAGTAAAAGATGGCCAGGCCAGGAATCTCATGCAACCTATAATACTCATGCAAGGGGTGTATTTATCCTCATACACAAATCAATACCATTTCAAATCACAAAAACTACCCAAGATCCATCAGGAAGATATATTATTGTTCAAGGTAATATTTTGTCACAAAAACTAAATCATATAAATACCTATGGCCCTAATGAGGACAACGCATCATTTTTTGAAATACTATTTTTAAATGTGTCTGTCTTGGATGGACTTTATATTATCGGAGGAGATATTAACTGTGCCCGCAAGAAAACAAACACAATACATGAGGGGAGGGTCAGGGAGAGAAAAACAACACACAATAAACATCGCAGGTGGCGGTTCCGGCCCCGGCGAAGTGGAATTCGAGGAAGAATTCCACTTCCACTCTTTTCTACTGGGCCTGGACTGGGCACCGGTGTGGCAGGCGACTCTGGCCATGGAGCGTGGCAGACAACTGGTCCATGAATGGACCTCAGTGGGTTAAGGGACTCAGGCCATGGAGCAGGGCAAATAACCGGGCCAGGACTGGGCACCGGTGTGGCAGGCGACTCTGGCCATTTAAAGGGGTAAACCACCGGTCCTGGAAATGGCACCGGTGGGGCAAATGACTCAGGCCATGGAGCGGGGCAAATAACCGGGCCAGGACTGGGCACCGGTGTGGCAGGCGACTCCGGCCTTTCAAAGGGGTGAACAACCGGTCCTGGAAATGGCACCGGTGGGGCAAAAGACTCAGGCCTTGGAGCGGGGCAAATAACCGGGCCAGGACTGGGCACCGGTGTGGCAGGCGAATCCGGCCTGCGAACCATCACGGGAGGCTCCGGGCTGCGGACCATCACGGGAGGCTCCGGGCTGCGGACCATCACGGGAGGCTCCGGGCTGCGGACCATCACGGGAGTCTCCGGGCTGCGGACCATCACGGGAGTCTCCGGGCTGCGGACCATCACGGGAGTCTCCGGGCTGGGGACCATCACGGGAGGCTCCGGGCTGGGGACCATCACGGGAGGCTCCGGGCTGGGGACCATCACGGGAGGCTCCGGGCTGGGGAGGCGCACCGGTGGTCAGGTGCGTGGAGCCGGCACTGGAGGCACCTGGCTGGGCGCACGCACTGGAGGTCAGGTGCGGGGAGCCGGCACTGGACGTACCGGACTGGAGAGGCGCACTGGAGGCCTGGTGCGTGGAGCCGGCACTGGAGGCACCTGGCTGGGCACACGCACTGGAGGTCGGGTGCGGGGAGCCGGCACGGGATGTATCGGACTGGAGAGGCGCACTGGAGGCCTGGTGCGTGGAGCCGGCACTGGAGGCACCTGGCTGGGCACACGCACTGGAGGTCGGATGCGGGGAGCCGGCACGGGACGTACCGGACTGGAGAGGCGCACTGGAGGCCTGGTGCGTGGAGCCGGCACTGGAGGCACCTGGCTGGGCGCACGCACTGGAGGTCAGGTGCGGGGAGCCGGCACGGGACGTACCGGACTGGAGAGACGCACAGAAAGCCTGGTGCGTGGAGCCGGCACAGGTGGCACCGGACTAGTGACACGCACTTCAGGGCGAGCCGGCACTGGACATACCGGACTGGAGAGACGCACAGGAAGCCTGGTGCGTGGAGCCGGCACAGGTGGCACCGGACTCGTGACACGCACTTCAGGGCGAGTCGGGGAGCAGGCACTGGACGTACCGGACTGGAGAGGCACACTGGAGTGTAGCAGACCGCCTGAACCGGACTGGGCACCGGTGGAGCGGACTGCTCTGGCACTGGAGTGTAGCAGACGGCTGGACCCGGACTGGGCACCGGTGGAACGGACTGCTCTGGAACTGGAGTTCTGACACGTGAAACACACCGTGGGCACATTTAGCTCCAGCTCCTTCCTTTCGTTTTCACACTCTTCCCAATTTCGCCTACACAACTCCATAATGCTCCTATATACTCCCTTCAGGTATGTCTCTTCCTCCTTCTCCACCGTATTCCACATGGAGAGTGGTACTGGCGTGTCCTCTTCATAGCCAGACCATCCCCATAGCCCCCCCCGAAATTTTCTTGGGGTTGACTACGGGCTCCGTTACCTCCGTTTCCCCGATTACGCCGCTGTCCTCTTTTTCTCTCCTTTGCTCCGACGTTACACGTTCGGGTGTGTAGAGAGTAGACCAAGGCGCAGCGTAGCGATAGTTCGACATCGTTTATTTGAATAAACTATACTTGGTGGGAACTATACAAAATAACAAATGCAATATAACTGAAATGAAACACACATACTTACGACACGAGACATAGGACAATGAACCACGCCATGGGAGTGGAACACACACATATAAGTAGGATCCCTAATTAGAGGTAATGCAATGCAGCTGCCTCTAATTAGCGATCCCACACACAACACCACACAGAAGTAGAACGACTAGAACTGCCAGACTCTGACCATAGAAATATAGAGAAGCAAAGCTTCTCTATGGCCAGAGCCTGACAGGACACTATGGTAGATGTCATCCAAAGGGTTAAAAGTATTAGCAGCTGCACTTTGATAAATAATAACACCATAATCAAGAACAGATAAAAAGGTTGACTGAATAATCTTCTTCCTACTGCTTAGAGAAAGACAATCTGTTTCTGTAGAAAAATACAACTTAAAATGTTAGCTTCTTAACCAGGTCATCTATTTTTCTTTATTTTTTTTACGTCAAATCCATATAAATCCAAATGGATAAGTATTTATATGCGGAAACACGTTCGATTTGAGAACCATCTAATGAGTAAACATGTAGTTCATCTGAATAAAAAAGAAATAAAAAAATATGAAATCTGACTGTAGTTTTGACACAGCTAGATCAACAGTCAGGGCAATAGCATACATAATAGTATCATCCGCATAGAGATGAAGTTTCCCATTTTTGATAGATTGACCAATGGTGTTTATATAAATAGTGAAGAGAACAAAATTGACCCCTGCGCTACACCTTTATCTACTTCAAAAAATTCAGACTTAACTCTATCAATCATGGTGGCCTGAGTTCTGTCACTAAGATAATCATAAAACCATGAACAGGCGTAAGAGGTCAGGCCTATCGAGGACAACTTATTCAAAAGAATAGCATGATCAACAGTATCAAAAGCTTGTGACAGGTCCACAAACAAAGCAGTACATTTCATTTTAGTGTCTAAAGCATTGAGGATCATTAACTAAAGTGGCTGCTTTAGTGCTATGCCCAGGCCTAAACCCTGATTGGTTTACTTTCAAAATATATTCCTCAGATAAAAAAACAGCAAAGTTATACATTTACCGAGGATTGTAGAATCTTAGCTATTCAAGGAAGCCTTGAAATGGGGCGATAATTATTAAGATCACTACTATACCCGCCCTTATGGAGGGGAAGCACAAGAGCTGATTTCCATACTTTTGTAATATTTCCTGATAACAATGTTATTTAAAAAATGTGGGTTATTGAGAAAACAATGATGGGCGCTGGACATTTAAGCAGACCAGGATCCAACTGGTCGGTCCCTGTGGATTTCTTGTTGTCTATTGCTATCAAAGCATCCAGGACTTATTTTTCTGTAAATAGCCTAAAAGAAAAGCTTTAACTATTATTTCTCTGATCATTCAGCAAGTTTCCCCTATTAGCATCCAGCCCAATATTATTGTGAATAGGCTTAGAAGTTATTTCAAAGAGAGAAATAAAATAGTGATTAAATTCATCAATGGTGGCATTTTATTTCCGTAAGGAGGCCAGTGTCCGAGTTAATTTGTTGTGGCAGAGGAGAAAGTAGAACCATTCAGGGATTTGACAGTTTCCCAGAAAGAGCGGTTATATACAGTGCATTCGGAAAGTATTCAGAACCCTTCCCATTTTCCAAATTTTGTTACGTTACAGCCTTATTCTAAAACTGATTAACTTAATATTTTCCTCATCAATCTACACACAATACCCCATAATGACAAAGCATTATTTTTTTGCTAATTTATAAAAAAAATATATATATAAATACCTTACTTACATAAGGTATTCATACTGTATCACAACCGGCCGTGATTGGGAGTCCCATAGGGCAGCGCACAATTGGCCCAGAGTCAGGCCGGTGTAGGCCGTCATTTTAAATAAGAATTTGTTCTTAACTGACTTGCCTAGTAAAATAAAGGTTAAATATATATATATTTTTTTTATAAAAAAATATTTAAAAGTGTTACTACAACTTCATTGGAGTCCACCTGGGGTAAATTAAATTGATTGGACATGATTTGGGAAGGCATACACCTGTCTAAATAAGGTCCCACAGTTGGCAGTGCATGTCAGAACAAAAACCAAGCCATGAGGTCGAAGGAATTGTCCTTAGACACAATCCTGTCTCAGAGCTCTAGGGACAGATCTGGGGAAGGGTACCAAAAAATGTCTGCAGCATTGAAGGTCCCCAAGAACACAGTGGCCTCCATCATTCTAAAATGGAAGCTATTTGGAACCACCAAGACTCTTCCTAGAGCTGGACGCGAAGGTTCACTTTCCAAGAGGACAACGACCCTAAGCACACAGCCAAGACAACACAGGAGTGTCTTCGGGACAAGTCTGGCTTCGGGACAAGTGTTCGATCAGGAGTTGAACCTGACCAAACATCTCTGGAGAGACAGCAACGCTTGAGAGGATCTGCAGAGAAATATGGTAGAAACTCACCAAATACAGGTGTTCCAAGCTTTTAGCGTCATACGCAATAACACTGAAAAAGGTGCTTCAACAGTAAATAAAGTAAATGGTCTGAATACTTACGTAAATGTGATACTTTATAAATAGATACTTTATAAATTTGCAAACATTTCTAAAAACCTGGTTTTGCTTTGTCATTATGGGGTATTGTGTGTAGATTGGATATAATCAATTTTATAATGAGGCTGTAACGTAAAATATTTGGAAAAAAGTCAAGGTCTGAATACTTTCCGAATGCACTGTAATAATCCGATTTAGGCTTTCTGATTTGACTTACACAATGATTCCTCAGTTGCTTAAAAGCTTGCCAGTCCGGGAGTAAGCCTGTGTTGCTGGCCTTGACCCAAGCATTATCTCTTTTATGAATGACTTCTGATAATGTAGCAGGCTTTCAATCTACCTTTAACCCTTAATCATTTGAAGGAAGCATGACTATCCACAATAGTATTGAAGACATCTGCAAAAAGGCTCAAATCTAGTTCAGGGTGATAGGTTCTGACTTATAAACTTGAAACATCCTTAATGATGTCACAGAGGGAAGAGAGGAATGCAGGACGTGTACATACTGTCAGAACGTTATTGTTAGACATCAGGGATCCTATTGGAAGGAGGGGGGCCACATACTGGTACAAGTCAACAGGAAAGCTTTGAGTGGGGAGGATTGAGGAATTTGGACCAAGTCTGTCTCGCAACAGAAATGTATTGGCTGTCCTGATGCGTGAGGAGGAGACACAGCATAGGAAGGGTTAAATACCAGTGCATGTGTGAATATGTCTTTGTCTGTGCAGCTGTATGACCCATTGGGTGAATAAACTTGGTTTGAGCTTTAGTCATCGTTCCCAAGTTTTTACTTGGTTCATTTAGAACCTAACAAAGGATAGCGGAAATACAATCAAGCTCACTAAAATTAAGATATTGTAAAACGTTTTTAAAGTGCCTCTTTGGTATGACACATGGCTTAGATTTTTGTATTCTCACATCTCTAACACACTAATGTCTTAGGGGAAGACACAAGTAGAAACATATTTCTCTGATCTATTTGTTAAACTAAGATCAATCAGAGTGGACTTTGAAGGATCTTTAGGGTTGGGCCATGTAGGCTTTGTCACCAGTTGGGTTAGGTTTAGATCATTACACATTGTCTGTAGCCTGCATTTCCCAATAATTTCCCAATCACCCAGGATAATAACTTCTGATTTAATAAACAAAGAATACAAACTAGTTAACTCCTCGAGTGCACAAAGGTTATCAGAGAGGATGGTAAGAGTTATGAATATATTTTTCCCCAGACAAAGTGTTAAAGATAGTAGCAAAACATTATTGGCAAGGGAAATGAATTTTAGTAAAGAGACAGACAAATTGTTTTTAATAAGAATGGCCACTCCATCACCTCTACCTTGTCTGCCAGCGCTGAACAATAACCCTCAATATTAATATCAGAGTCCAGAATGTTTCAGTTTCAGTCAATACCAGAATGTTTGTATTTGTCTACATAGCCCAGATCTTGATGTAATCGAGTTTAGGAAGTAAGCTCTAATCGCGATAATGAGACGAGATGCCATGAAAAAAAACTCGAACTATAATACATTTGTTTTCTTTTTAGTTGACGAGACGAAAATTCCACATGAATCTAATGGACATTACATTTGCTATATGTTCTGTTCTATCACAAGCATGAATGCCTTTGCAGAATATTTAATGCAATAGTCTCATTGGCAAAATTAACATCTCTTAGTTTCCCGGGTTGTTTGACATGAGCCCTGCACCACTGCCACACAAACACAGCTCCCGACCCGGGCTGTGACTAAAACCAGCTCACTCGTCTCATCTGTTTTGCAGTGATGCGCAGGCAGCCAGGACACTTGACAGAAACAATAATGTCTCCTCTCGCTTACTTTCATATTGAACATTTTTGCTCTGATCACATGAGGTCTCGCGGTCCACAAATGAGAGTTGCAGTTGCTTTCTCCGGTTGGAAATACTAATGCTATTTACTGAATAGTAGAAGTACAGTAATCATTTTGGCATTGTTGGAAAGCTCAGATTCTTCCCTTTTCAAGGAAATCACTGTTATTTACCCACCTCGTATGGTTATAACGGGTGTTAAATCAGAGTTGTAAATTGTTTAACCTGCAGCCAGCTTTGTAGCCTATGATTACTCATGGGGTACTATGGTTATAATATGCCACAACATAAATATTGCCAGCTAAGATATAGAAGGGGATTGTAGTTGGACAAGGTAATCTGAATGTGCACATGATGGAAGTTAGAGGTAAATATAAAGAGGTAATATAGAGAAGAAAATAAATACATTGACTAAAATGACTGACTAAAACTGTGTGGACTTTTAGTCATGTCACGCTCGGGTGTATAAATGGACCAAGGCGCAGCGCAGCGATAGTTCGACATCATTTATTTAATAATCTAAACTTGACGTGAACTACACAAAATAACACAATATAACAAAAGTAGACACACTTACATGAACGGACGATCATACAATGAACCACGCCTAGGGAGTGGGACATACACATATAAGTAGGATCCCTAATTAGAGACAATGCATAGCAGCTGCCTCTAATTAGAATTATAGAGAAGCAATAGGCTTCTCTATGGCCAGAGCCTGACAAGTCAACTGATAACTAAAACTAAGACTGATGAAATGACTAAAGACTAAAAGTTAATTTTGTCAAAAGACAGACTAAAACAATCTAAAATAGCTTCCAAAATTAACACTAAATAAAAGGCAGATATAAAACTCTTACATCATCAGCGAGCACCTCCAACTCGTACTCATGGATGCCTCCGCCGCCGTAGACACAAAAGCCAACCAGCACCATGCCAGGCTTGTCCACTGTCAGACAGATGGCATCTGGAGAGCCGTTGCCTGTGTTCCAGCTGCGGCCTTGGCTCGTCTTGGTGAAGCGGTTGGGAGTGGACTTCACAGAGTGAAGCGAGTTCAGACCGCCCACCTGGGAGAGACGAAGAGACAAGTCATTATGGTGTCTTTTATATCGTTTTTATGTAGTCATGTAAGTTATTTTCGCAACCAGCAAAATAGGTCTTTACAATGGATTTCGAAAAGCAGCTGGGGCTGTTGCCATGACGACAAGGTACCAGAGTGATTGAGATTGCGTGTTGTGAATGCAGCCGTTAGCTGCTGTGTACAGAGAAACAGACGGAAAAGTGGTTGGACAGATTAATGGATGGACAGAGTGAGAGACGTCACTCCCACAAGTGACTCAGCGTCTTGTAAACAAGATAAGTCATTCTGCCGTTTTTTCTGTTCTCTGTTTTGCTTTTATCATTTTCAACATATACAGTGGGGAGAACTAGTATTTGATACACTGCCGATTTTGCAGGTTTTCCCACTTACAAAGCATGTAGAAGTCTGTAATTTTTATCATAGGTACTTTTCAACTGTGAGTGATGGAATCTAAAACAAAAATCCAGAAAATCACATTGTATGATTTTTAAGTGATTAATTTGCATTTTATTGCATGACATAAGTATTTGATCAGAAAAGCAGAACTTAATATTTGGTACAGAAACCTTTGTTTGCAATTACAGAGATCATACGTTTCCTGTAGTTCTTGACCAGGTTTGCACACACTGCAGCAGGGATTTTGGCCCAATCCTCCATACAGACCTTCTCCAGATCCTTCAGATTTTCGGGGCTGTCGCTGGGCAATACGGAGTTTCAGCTCCCTCCAAAGATTTTCTATTGGGTTCAGGTCTGGAGACTGGCTAGGCCACTCCAGGACCTTGAGATGCTTCTTACGGAGCCACTCCTTAGTTGCCCTGTCGTTGTCATGCTGGAAGACACAGCCACGACCCATCTTCAATGGTCTTACTGAGGGAAGGAGGTTGTTGGCCAAGATCTCGCAATACATGGCCCCATCCATCCTCCCCTCAATACGGTGCAGTCGTCCTGTCCCCTTTGCAGAAAAGCATCCCCAAAGAATGATGTTTCTACCTCCATGCTTCACAGTTGGGATGGTGTTCTTGGGGTTATACTCATCCTTCTTCTTCCTCCAAACACGGCGAGTGGAGTTTAGACCAAAAAGCTCTATTTTTGTCTCATCAGACCACATGACCTTCTCCCATTCCTCCTCTGGATCATCCAGATGGTCATTGGCAAACTTCAGACGGGCCTGGACATGCGCTGGCTTGAGCAGGGGGACCTTGCGTGCGCTGCAGGATTTTAATCCATGACGGCGTAGTGTGTTACTAATGGTTTTCTTTGAGACTGTGGTCCCTAGCCCATCCCAGCCTTGTGCAGGTCTACAATTTCATCCCTGATGTCCTTACACAGCTGTCTGGTCTTGGCCATTGTGGAGAGGTTGGAGTCTGTTTGATTGAATGTGTGGACAGGTGTCTTTTATACAGGTAACGAGTTCAAACAGGTGCAGTTAATACAGGTAATGAGTGGAGAACAGGAGGGCTTCTTAAAGAAAAACTAACAGGTCTGTGAGAGCCGGAATTCTTACTGGTTGGTAGGTGATCAAATACTTATGTCATGCAATAAAATGCTAATTAATTATTTAAAAATCATACAATGTGATTTTCTGGATTTTTGTTTTAGATTCCGTCTCTCACAGTTGAAGTGTGCCTATGATAAAAATTACAGACCTCTACAAGCTTTGTAAGTAGGAAAACCTGCAAAATCGGCTGTGTATCAAATACTTGTTCTCCCCACTGTATGTATATTGGATGCAGAATAACATTCTGATTTGATATACATTTGATGAACATTATATTTGATTAACCTTGAATATTAAAATTGCAACAAAACAATACACTGTAAATGGTGGATATCACCATTTAAAACTGAATGACATAATTTAGAAAAAATTGGGGAATGCCGATTCAATTACGAATCCAGCCAACCCAGTAACAGGAATAGGACAATATCAATGTCCTGTATTGTTCTGTTCAATCCCTGAATGGGCAGAACCTCTCTCTTTAGATATAAACCAGATATAGAGTGTGTGTGTGTGTGTGTGTGTGTGTGTGTGTGTGTGTGTGTGTGTGTGTGTGTGTGTGTTTGTGTGCGTGTGTGCGGCATTCCTGCTTGTATCTGTGTGCACATGCGCGTGTGTGTTCTTTACCTCGGAGCCCAGTGCAGAGGCAGTGAGCTCAGAGACTATGCTGGCCAGCAGGCCACAGGTGTTGGAGACCAGGTGGGGGGAGAAGAGCTCCACCTCCTTCCTCAGGCTTTTCCTGACCGGCAGCACCACGATCACCAGCATCTTCTCAAGAACCTCCCGGAAACTGGTCATCCCCATCAGGTTCTCCGTCTGAAAGGGGGAAAGGAGAAAGGAGAGAAAGAAAGTGAAAGCAAAGAAAGGTCGGCAATAGTGTCTTTTATTGTAAAAATCCATTTCAATGATAACACATTTTAATAGGAGAGTGTTGGTTAAGAGAGATTGCCAACCCCAGTGCTAGATATGGGATATTCACAAAACGTCTCAGAGTAGGAGTGCTGGCCTAGGATACGTTTAGCTTTTTAGATAATAATGAATAAGATTATAAGAAACTGAACCTAGCCCAACACCAACACTGAATATGGGTCCTTATTGGTCACACATTGTGTTGAAATTTTGCTTTGGCGTTTACTCACGTGGCTGAGTTTCTCCATGTGCGACACCAGCAGGGAGAAGCGGTGGGCGAGCGCCGAGTCATTCTCCGTGCTGACCTGTTTTACCATCGAGCTCAGCAGCACCTCGCCGTCGTAGGCAATGGGCAAGATGGACGTCAACTTGACGGACGAGTTGCACAGTGCAGACATCACCGCCGCCAACAGTCGGCTGCTCGATGTGCGGAAGTTGGCCTCGGCGATGTCCTGGTGACAGGGAGAGGGGAAAGAAGGGTGGGTGAGATGGCAAGAGCCAGATAACTAGAGCAAGAATGCATTCTGACCTAAATTATCACCAACTATGTATTATTTTCAACATTTTGGTACACAAAAGCTTAAAGGAACCATTTTGATAGCAACAAAGACACTGGCTATGTCCGAAATCTGACTTGCCTACTACTTACTTAAAATGCATACTGTGTACT
Source organism: Thymallus thymallus (assembly GCA_023634145.1). Lineage (NCBI taxonomy): Eukaryota > Metazoa > Chordata > Actinopteri > Salmoniformes > Salmonidae > Thymallus > Thymallus thymallus. Next base: position 11,781,485 of record CM042407.1, read on the forward strand.
AGTTATAGTACATACTATTTTGAACGTACTGTTTACAGGGTTCGTACAGACAGTGGCAAGACAAATAGAAGGACTTTCAAGTACTTTTTCAAGCACTAATCGGATTGTATTGCTAGTACTCTATGGATTGGGATTATGATGAATTGTTTAGCTAGCTAGCTAGCTAGATGTCTAAACAAAAGACCCCAAGTTAAAGCTTACCGTTAGCTAGCTAGCTACCTGGCTAACATCAAGTTAGCCAGGTATGTCTGACGGTGATTACGGCTATCTATTATTGTATAATAACCAGTGTTGTAGTCGAGACCACCTAATCCGAGACCAAGACATGACCAAGATCAGAGTGTATCGAGACCGAGTCAAGGCCAAGACCAAGGCAGGGCGAGACCGAGTCAAGACCAAGACCAATGCAGGGCGAGACTGAGTCAAGACCAAGACCAATGCAGGGCGAGACCGGTTCAAGACCAGACCAGAGCGAGTCCCACACTGCATGACACACGTAAGGCAAAACGTGGAACAAGCAAATATAGGCTCCTCTAAAATTGATCTGAGAAGATCCACATTCCTATAAAAACATTCACCTTTTTTATTGCCACACATACATATTGTGTGTGTGTGGTATGTGTGTGTACATAAGTGTACCATGAGAAATGTTTTGATGAAATAATCAAAAGGCATTGCAAAAGCGAATTTTGTGTGTGTGATTTTCCATTTTCTATGAGAAACAAACATAAACAAAACACTGAGCAGCTGAAATCAACTTTACCATCTTTATTAATCACTTCTCCTTTTCCATGTTTCACCATCCATCTAACATAATACAATGTTTTGTAAGTCTTCACGTTTCTGTCTTTTCTTAGTGTATACAGTCGTATGCAAAAGTTTGGGCACCCCTCTGAGGCTGCATAATAATTTACTCTGTCGTCACAGAAAATTATCACAGTGGCATGCCATTCATTTTCTAATAAAAGCTGAGTACTGGGGTATTGTCCAGGCAAAGATTTTTAGTGTAGCAATATTAAGTTGTATGAAATTAAATCAGATGTGAAAAATAGGCTATGCAAAAATTTGGACACCCTTGTCATTCTGTTGATTTGAATACCTGTAACTACTTAGCACTGATTAATTGGAACACACAATTGGTTTGGTGATCTCATTAAGCCTTGAACTTCATAGACAAGTGCATCCAATCATGAGAAAAGGTATTTAAGGTGGCCAATTGCAAGTTGTTGTTCCCTTTGACTCTCCTCTGAAGAGTGGCAACATGGGGGCCTCAAAACAACTCTCAAATGACCTGAAAACAAAGATTGTTCAACATTATGGTTTAGGGGAAGGCTATAAAAAGCTATCGCAGAGATGTAAGCTGTCAGTGTCCACTGTGAGGAACATAGTGAGGAAATGGAAGACCGCAGGCACAGTTCTTGTTAAGGCCAGAAGTGGCAGGCCAAGTAAAATATCGGAGAGGCAAATGCGAAGGATGGTGAGAACGGTCAAAAACAGCCCACAGACCACCTCCAAAGACCTACAACATCATCTTGCTGCAGATGCATCGTTCAACAATTCAGCGCACTTTGCACAAGGAGAAGCTGTACGGGAGAGTGATGCGGAAGAAGCCTTTTCTGCACACACGCCACAAACGCACATTTGGACAAGCCAGCTTAAATTTGGAATAAGGTGCTGTGGACTGATGAAACAAAGATTGAGTTATTTGGTCATAACAAGGGGCTTTATGCATGGCGGCAAAAGAACACAGCGTTCCAAGAAAAACACTTACTACCCACAGTACAATTTGGTGGGAGTTCCATCATGCTGTGGGGCTGTGTGGCCAGTGCCGGTACTGGGAATCTTGTTAAAGTTCAGGGTCGCATGGATTCCACTCAATATCAGCAGATTCTTGGGAATAATGTTGAAGAATCAGTCACAAAGTTGAAGTTACGCCGGGGCTGGATATTTCAACAAGACAACGACCCAAAACACTGCTCAAAATCTACCCAGGCATTTATGCAGAGGAACAAGTACAATGTTCTGGAATGGCCATCCCAGTCCCCAGACCTGAATATCATTGAGAATCTGTGGGATGATTTGAAGCGGGCTGTCCATGCTCGGCAACCATCAAACCTAACTGAACTGGAGATGTTTTGTAAGGAGGAATGGTCCAAAATACCTTCATCCAGAATCCAGACACTCATGAGAGGCAATAGGAAGCGTCTAGAGGCTGTTATTTTAGCAAAAGGAGGCTCTACTAAATATTGATGTGATTTTTCTGTTGGGGTGCCCAAATATATGCACCTGTCTAATTTTGTTTTGATGCATTGCACATTTTCTGTTAATCCAATAAACCTAATTTCACTACTGAAATATTACTGTGTCCATCAGTTATTTGATAGATCAAAATGAAATTGCTAATCCAAACACCCAATTATCTATATATGGAAATCATGGAAATTGTCAGGGGTGCCCAAACTTTTGCATACAACTGTACATTAGGTTTTTTGTTGTTATTTTGAAACAACAAGTGTGTGCAATTTGCTAACCACATAGCTAAATAAAAAAATATAACAAATAATGGCAAACATCCAACATTTAAAATGGTGAAAAGTTGTAAATACCTGAAATATATTGAAGCTTGGGGACTCTTTAAAAAGGATAAAATATTACAAGTATTAAAGTATTTATGTGAAATATTGATGCTCAGGAACAATCATCAAGAGTTCTCCACTTTTATACGTTTTCAAAGCAACATATAGGGTCAAACTTTCAGTGGCCTAACTGTTTCAGTTATAACATTTTGAAAAAAAAGTAATTGGGAGCAGATTCAACAATGATGACGTATGCCAAACCTGAAACAACTGTGGTGGCAAAACACTTAAATCCAAACGCACCCCCAAATGTAAACACATGAAGGGGTAGTTGCTAAGTTTAAAGTAGATTTGGTTGCATTTTAGAAACATGAGAGATTGCAACATTCTGTGACCTAAACGTGCACGATGGGGTCTCATTATAATGCCTCCTCTACTAAAAACCCTCTCCACTGGTGCCGACGAGGCAGGGACTGACAGCACCTTCAGTGCCAATGTGTGCAGTTGTGGGAATCGGTCATGATTTTTGGCCCAGAAGAACAGTGCATTGTCAGTGTCAGAGTCACGAATTGCATCAAAGTATTTGGTAATCTGTGTCAGAATACTTGAATCATGGGCTTCTCTTCTCTTCCTGTGAGCCTTGTAGCGGGACAAAAGGCGCGGGCATTTGACAGGTGGCGAATCATTGGGTGGATCCGCATTCATGAGCCCTGAGTCAGTTGCATCCCCTCCACTGTCCATCATGTTCTCCACCTCTGAGATTAAAGTGTCTGACAAACACAAGCAAATACACAAACACAACGACTGGGTTACATATAAAGGGACAGGGTGTCTGCAAGATAACTTATTTCTTTAGGGTAGACAACAATTTGCTACTTTAATAAATCTAACCACTGGCCTAAATTTTTTAAGTACTTGGGACAGGTTGTGGTCGAGGTTCTTTCTCTCTACAGGTGAGTATAACAGGCAAGTTTAGCATGAGTTTGGTTTATCTAGAATAGGCATGTTCCTAGCATAAAGTATAAAGACAGTATTAGTTTTAGTAGATCAAGAGTTTACAAAAATAGAGACAAAAGTAAACAGATGAAAACCCAATGAATTAAACATTAAGACTATTCATAGTTTGCAAATGACAAGACAATGTTATTCACAATATAAAAATGCTAACCTGTCAGTGTCTTCTTCAATTTATCTCTGAACTTCTTCACTGATGTTGCATTTCCCCCATTGGTAACATCCAGATCCACCCAGCTTAGGCCAAACTGTGGATCCAGCATGGTAGCAAAAAAGTACACATTGTGGTTAAACGGTTCCTCTCTTCCTCTCTCTTGGGCCATGTTCACTTTTGTAAAGATTCCAGAGACTGACGGAGGGCCTTGACTAATGGCTGGCACTGCATTCGGGTCTCTTCCATCTTGAGGAGGTGTGCATTCAAGTCCAGGACAGTTGGAACTACCATGCTAATGGTAACTGATTTATCTCCTTCCGTCAGGTCTGTTGCCTCAGAGAATGGTGCAAGAACTGCACTCAGCTCTTTCAGCTGGTTCCACTCACAAGCACTAAACACCACATTCTCATAGTCCTTGCTGCACATTTCGTTCAGGGCTTTGTGGTCCAGAGCTGTAAGGGCCTGTACTTGTTTAAAAGTGCTGTTCCAGCGAGTGGTGTTTGCTGCTGGAACAGTCTTATTATGGTCAAACATTGCCTCAAACTTGTCTTTGAATTGTGAGCTACTGTGTAACAGAGTTGTGAACCGTGATGTTTTTGCTATGGTGCGGGAGATGGCCTTAACCGCCTTCATTCCATCATTCACAACTAATTGCAGAGAGTGGGCAAATCTTGGATAATGGCTTCACTGATGGCTTGTTGCCTTGGCGAATGTAGGCTGTAGACTTGCACGTTCTGGGTAAAGGTTGCGATAGTTGGCTGTGTGACATCGATTTCTTGTTGCCCCGCCTTGTAATCCAAGAACCTAAAATTGAGGGCGGAGGAATCGATAATATATCTGGTCACATGAACATCAATCACATCAAAACAGAGAACTTAAAAATAACGATGTAAGATGCACAGAAAGCAAAAGTATCAAAACTTCATAAATGTATGTCAAATCTGTGTATCGTATTAGAACTGGCATGCCTGATTCAGTCAGTCATATTACCAACCCCTAAACTAATTGGAATCAGGTGTGCCAGTCCAGGGCTACAACAAATCAGTGAAATGGCTTGGTGTTCCAGAGGAGAGGGTTGGGAAACACTGCCTTAGAGCACAATGGTAAATAGCATCCAGTGGATTTAAAGTAGTAGCTAAAGCGTGCATACAGAGTATATCACCGAAATCTAAGACTGACATGAAAGTAGCCTGAACAATTTTTCTTCTATTGGCAGAAGACAGAGATGGACAAACCAATTAAAGTTCTTACCAACACTTAAATAATTATCTTTAAGGTGATTAAACCATGGAACTTTTTCTTTTAAGTAACACCCAGTGTGGAAAAGATTGAGTGAGCCAGAAGGAGATGAGCTCATGACACTCAAAACAGGCAAGCAGTAGGGTTTGACTAGGTAAAAAGTTAGGAGTTGATCTGTATGCTAACTATTTGATTTAAAAATAAACACTCTTAAAGTAGTGCCGTGTGCTTATGGCCAGGCAAAGGACCTTATTTAATATGTAATTATTTTCATAGAAGTGGAGGCGCATTACTCGGTCTCCACTCTGTCTCTGCTTTCACATCTCTAGATCTCTCAGCCAGGTGAAGGAGAGCGTTACCGCAGGGTTTAACTTTATTAAGTCGAGACAGGTATGCAGCTGACCTTAGACTTAGTTAATGTTGATGTAAACGTAACATTATATTTATTCATCATTAGTTACATAGTTTTGTGTCCTGGCTCATCATTGGTTATCACAAACAAAAGGTGGCACTGAAACTACCGCCCAGAAACATACACTATATAACGTTACATAAGTAGCTAATACTCTGTAAATCTCTTTCGAAAATTGGGGAAGACATTTCGGAAGTTTTGGTACAGAGGCAGATTGCAAACGTTAGGTAGCTAACTTTGCTAGCGTCACTTACACTTTTAGCTTACCTTTTTTTATGTTTTCTTTCCAAATGCCGGTAAAAACTGGGATGTGGTCCCAGCAGTCTCGGTTAGGGTCTCCTTGCAAAATTTACACTGTGCAGTGTGTTTTTTTTGGGACGCTATTGTTAAATCTCTGTGATTTAGGAAACCAAATCTAATGATTGCTGATTTCGCAGACATTTTACAAACGGTCACTGCTTCACTGTCACGTTCGGGTGTGTAGAGAGACCAAGGCGCAGCGTAGCGATAGTTCGACATCGTTTATTAAATAAATAAACTAGACTGGACATCGAACTATACAAAATAACAAATACAATATAAAGATGACACACGTAGCACGAACACGGGACAACATATAACAACACAATGAACCACGCCAAGGGAGTGGAACATAGACATATAAGTAGGATCCCTAATTAGAGGTAATGCATAGCAGCTGCCTCTAATTAGGGATCCCACACACAACACCACCCAGAAGTAGAAATACTAGATCTGCCAGACTCTGACCATAGAACTATAGAGAAGCAAAGCTTCTCTATGGCCAGAGCCTGACAGTACCCCCCCCCAAAGGCTCGGACTCCCGGCCGCAAGAAAAACAAACAAAAACATGAGGGAAGGGTCAGGGAGGAAAAAACATCACACAACCATCGCAGGTGGCGGTTCCGGCCCCGGCGAAGTGGATAACTTCCTCCCCTTTTCTACTGGGCCCGGACTGGGCACTGGTGTGGCAGGCGACTCAGGCCATTTAAAGGGGCAACCCACCGGTCCTGGAAACAACAATGGTGGGGCAAAAGGCTCAGGCCATGGAGCGGGGCAAATAACCGGGCCAGGACTGAGCACCGGTGTGGCAGGCGACTCCGGCCATATAAAGGGGCAATCCACCGGTCCTGGAAACAACAATGGTGGGGCAAAAGGCTCAGGCCATGGAGCGGGGCAAATAACCGGGCCAGGACTGAGCACTGGTGTGGCAGGCGACTCCGGCCTTTCAACCATCACAGGATGCTCCGGGCTGTCGACCATCGCGGGAGGCTCCGGGCTGTCGACCATCGCGGGAGGCTCCGGGCTGTCGACCATCGCGGGAGGCTCCGGGCTGTCGACCATCGCGGGAGGCTCCGGGCTGTCGACCATCACGGGAGGCTCCGGGCTGTCGACCATCGCGGGAGGCTCCGGGCTTTCGACCATCGCGGGAAGCTCCGGGCTTTCGACCATCGCGGGAGGCTCCGGGCTTTCGACCATCGCGGGAGGCTCCGGGCTTTCGACCATCGCGGGAGGCTCCGGGCTGTCGACCATCGCGGGAGGCTCCGGGCTGTCGACCATCACGGGAGTCTCCGGGCTGGTGAGGCGCACCGACGGTCTGATGCGTGGAGCCGGCACTGGGGGCACCTGGCTGGGCACACGCACTGGAGGTCGAGTGCGGGGAGTCGGCACGGGACGTACCGGACTGGAGACGCGCACTTGAAGCCTGGTGCGTGGAGTCGGCACTGGTGGCACCGAACTAATAACACGCACCTCAGGGCTAGTGCGGGGAGCAGGGACAGGACGTACCTGACTGGAGACGCGCACTGGAAGCCTGGTGCGTGGAGTCGGCACTGATGGCACCGGACTGATGACACGCACCTCAGGGCTAGTGCGGGGAGCAGGCACAGGACGTACCTGACTGGAGACGCGCACTGGAAGCCTGGTGCGTGGAGTCGGCACTGATGGCACCGGACTGATGACACGCACCTCAGGGCGAGTGCGGGGAGTCGGCACGGGACGTACCGGACTGGAGAGGCGCACTGGAGGCCTGGTGCGTGGAGCCGGCACTGGAGGAACCTGGCTGGGCACACGCACTGGAGGTCGAGTGCGGGGAGTCGGCACGGGACGTACCGGACTGGAGACGCGCACTTGAAGCCTGGTGCGTGGAGTCGGCACTGGTGGCACCGAACTAATAACACGCACCTCAGGGCGAGTGCGGGGAGCAGGCACAGGACGTACCTGACTGGAGACGCGCACTGGAAGCCTGGTGCGTGGAGTCGGCACTGATGGCACCGGACTGATGACACGCACCTCAGGGCGAGTGCGGGGAGCAGGCACATGACGTATCGGACTGGAGAGGCGCACTGGAGTGTAGCAGACAGCCGAACCCAGACTGGGCACCGGTGGAGCGGACTGCTCTGGCACTGGAGTGTAGCAGACGGCCGGACCCAGACTGGGCACCGTTGGAGCGAACTGTTCTGGCACTGGAGTAGAGCAGACGGCCGGACCCCGACTGGGCACCGGTAAAGCGGACTGCTCTTTCACGGGAGTGGAGTAGGCGACTGGACACGGATTATTCCATTCCGACATTTCCCGTTCCACCTCTTCCGCTATCTCCCACATCTCCTCCAAAACGTCTCCAAAATGTCTCTCCAAATACTCCTCCTCTTCTACACTTTGCGCCCCCCATTTATAATTTGGGCACAGTGTATCCCACATGGAGAGTGGTACTGGCGCGTCCTCCTCGTTGCCAGACCATCCCCATAGCCCCCCCCCGAAATTTTCCTGGGGTTGACTACGGGCTCCTTTACCTCGATAACGCCGCTGTCTTCCTTTCTTCTCCTTTGCTCCAGATTTACGCTGCTTGGTCGGGTGGTGGTTCATTCTGTCACGTTCGGGTGTGTAGAGAGACCAAGGCGCAGCGTAGCGATAGTTCGACATCGTTTATTAAATAAATAAACTAGACTGGACATCGAACTATACAAAATAACAAATACAATATAAAGATGACACACGTAGCACGAACACGGGACAACATATAACAACACAATGAACCACGCCAAGGGAGTGGAACATAGACATATAAGTAGGATCCCTAATTAGAGGTAATGCATAGCAGCTGCCTCTAATTAGGGATCCCACACACAACACCACCCAGAAGTAGAAATACTAGATCTGCCAGACTCTGACCATAGAACTATAGAGAAGCAAAGCTTCTCTATGGCCAGAGCCTGACATTCACCTGTCTCCCTCATTCACGTTTGTGGTGCGGGGAGGGGTGAAGGGTAATTTCTAATTAGAAATTAGTGAAGTTATTGGTTGCATTTGAACTAAGCGTGACGTTTTACTTCCAATCACAGTAATAATATTAACAAATTAAATTAAACAATGCACAGGCAATTTAGTGATATTCCCGCAGTTGTGGTCTCGGCCGGTCTTGAAATAAAATCCAGAGTCCTCTCTATCTGAGACCGAGACAAGACCGAGTAAAAATGAGGTCGATTCCGAGACGAGACCGAGACCTCCAAAAAGTCTTGAGACTACTACAACACTGATAATAATGCTAAAATATTTGTATCTGGCATTTCTCTTTCAGCATCAGTAGAAGACTCCTGACTTTCCTCCACCAGTCATACAAGGAGAATGGTCTAATGCCTCCCATCAAAAAGAGAGCTGGAGTTCAGTCAGCTGAACTCTGTGAAGCATTTATTTGGGCTGCAACTCTAACAAACTTATCCTCTGCAGCAGAGGTAACTCTAGGTCTTCCATATCTGTGGTGGTCCTCATGAGAGACAGTTTCATCATAGCCCTTGATGGTTTTTGCGACTGCACTTGAAGAAACTTTCAAAGTTCTTGAAATGTTCCGTATTGACTGACCTTCATGTCTTAAAGTAATGATGGACTGTTTGCTTATTTGAGCTGTTCTTGCCATAATAAGGACCAAATCATACCTTGTCACAACACAACTGATTGGCTCAAACGCATTAAGAAGGAAATTCCACAAATGAACTTTTAAGAAGGCACACCTGTTAATTTAAATGCATTCTAGGTGACTATCTCATTAAGCTGGTTGAGAGAATGTCAAGAGTGTGCAAAGCTGTCATCAAGGCAAAGTGTGGCTCTGGTTACTACATGATTCCATATGTGTTATTTCATAGTTTTGATGTCTTCACTATTATTCTACAATGTAGAAAATAGTAAAAAAAAAATTGAATGAGTAGGTGTTCTAAAACATTTGACCGGTACTGTATATATATAAAAAACATATATTAAAACACTTAATTGAGCATCTGACACAATTCCGCAATATTTTTGTTCTGGGTTTTCAAGATTATGCGTGCATAAAGTATTTTGTATTGGTGGCCACAGCGGTAATCAAACCCATGATCCTTGGCGTTGCAAGCGCCATGCTTTATCAACTGAGCCACACAACCAAAGTCCCCTCTGCATGCAGTCGTACTTTATTATCAATGCAAATCGATTACATCTCAAGGCTTGTCATGTCAAAACTCCCTCTAAGCAGTACCAGGAGTGACATCACTACACCTTCGCATGATTCACTATGTCTTCTTAAAAAAAGTTTAAATTGCACAGGATCAATAATAAAAAAATTATTAAATTAGGTTGGAGGTAATGATTCTTGTTTACTGTGTAAAGTTGCCGGTGCCTACAGGTTCAAAATAGCCATGCAACCATTGTAAAGTTGCAAGGGTGCCAACATATTTGACCACATCTGTAAGTCTATGCAGTCTCAATGGGAATTGAACAAACAACCTTACTGTTGAACCCACAATCTTGGTCAACAGAGCTCCCTCTCTCTTTGACCCACCTGGTCGAGGCAGTTGAGCAGGTCGCAGAGGCAGGCCCACTGCAGAGCGGGCGTGGGGTAGAAGGAGTGGAAGCAGGAGGTAAAGGTGTTGTGGCACTCCTGCAGCACGGCATCCAGCAGGGTGAGGGGCTGGAAGAGGTAGCCCTGGGGGTCGTTGTCCAGCTTGGTCAGGCAGTTCTCCATGTCCTCCGACAGAATCTTCTTGAGCAGGCTACGGGTCTTGCCGACGCACTCCGCCAGCTTGCTGGACTCCTCCACCACCGCCTTGGTGCTGGCTGGAGAGGAGAAGGGAAGAACAGAAATCTGACAGAGGCCTGGGGGTTTAGCCAGGGACAATATGATGCTGTTACATTCGGTTGATGATTCAGAAACTTTACTTAACACTAGAACTGCTTGGCCTTGAGGGACCCCCCCTTAAAACTAATGAGCAGTCATTCTGATTTCATATATGCTATCGCAAAAACAATAATTTGTGGAGTACAACGGCTGTGTGGATGCCTTATTTTGTGCAGAGGGAGGGAGCTTCCATCTCACTTTGTTTGTGGTGCCGGCCAGACTTGCATTCTTTGCAAGCAACTTGTTCGCCAATGACAGTGAAGTGAAGAAATTGTCCATGGTGACATTTCTCCTCTTGCCAAGGTAAGGTTCCAAAAGCCTCATCACCACATTCTCCGACACTCCCTCACCTGCTGCCCGATGTGGATATTTTCCCAGATATTGAAAGCCGTTCAGCAAGTACAATTATGCACGCTCTCACTGTGTAGCCTACTCCAAGTAGGCCAGAGTGGACTGATAAGACTGCTTTGATTCGGTGGACTGATATAGGGTACATACAGTGCGGAGAACAAGTATTTGATACACTGCCGATTTTGCAGGTTTTCCTACTTACAAAGCATGTAGAGGTCTGTAATTTTTATCATAGGTACACTTCAACTGTGAGAGACGGAATCTAAAACAAAAATACAGAAAATCACATTGTATGATTTTTAAATAATTAATTAGCATTGTATTGCATGACATAAGTATTTGATCACCTACCAACCACTAAGAATTCCGGCTCTCACAGACCTGTTAGTTTTTCTTTAAGAAGCCCTCCTGTTCTCCACTCATTACCTGTATTAACTGCACCTGTTTGAACTCGTTACCTGTATAAAAGACACCTGTCCACACACTCAATCAAACAGACTCCAACCTCTCCACAATGGCCAAGACCAGAAAGCTGTGTAAGGGCAACAGGGATAAAATTGTAGACCTGCACAAGGCTGGGATGGGCTACAGGACAATAGACAAGCAGCTTGGTGAGAAGGCAACAACTGAGGGATCAGCCCAGAACTACATGGCAGGACCTGGTCAATGACCTGAACAGAGCTGGGACCACAGTCTCAAAGAAAACCATTAGTAACACACTGCGCCGTCATGGATTAAAATCCTGCAGCGCACGCAAGGTCCCCTGCTCAAGCCAGCGCATGTCCAGGCCCGTTTGAAGTTTGCCAATGACCATCTGGATGATCCAGAGGAGGAATGGGAGAAGATCATGTGGTCTGATGAGACAAAAATAGAGCTTTTTGGTCTAAACTCCACTCGCCGTGTTTGGAGGAAGAAGAAGGATGAGTACAACCCCAAGAACACCATCCCAACCGTGAAGCATGGAGGTGGAAACATCATTCTTTGGGGATGCTTTTCTGCAAAGGGGACAGGACGACTGCACCGTATTGAGGGGAGGATGGATGGGGCCATGTATCGCAAGATCTTGGCCAACAACCTCCTTCCCTCAGTAAGAGCATTGAAGATGGGTCGTGGCTGGGTCTTCCAGCATGACAACGACCTGAAACACACAGCCAGGGCAATTAAGGAGTGGCTCCGAAAGAAGCATCTCAAGGTCCTGGAGTGGCCTAGCCAGTCTCCAGACCTGAACCCAATAGAACATCTTTGGAGGGAGCTGAAAGTCCGTATTGCCCAGCGACAGCCCCGAAACCTGAAGGATCTGTATGGAGGAGTGGAATCCCTGCTGCAGTGTGTGCAAACCTGGTCAAGAACTACAGGAAACGTTTGATCTCTGTAATTGCAAACAAAGGTTTCTGTACCAAATATTAAGTTCTGCTTTTCTGATGTATCAAATACTTATGTCATGCAATAAAATGCAAATTAATTACTTAAAAATCATACAATGTGATTTTCTGGATTTCGTCACTCACAGCTGAAGAGTACCTATGATAAAAATGACAGACTTCTACATGCTTTGTAAGTGGGAAAACCTGCAAAATCGGCAGTGTATCAAATACTTGTTCTCCCCACTGTATACATTTATGGGCGACAGGTAGCCTAGCGGTTAGAGTTGGGCCAGTAACCGAAAGGTCGCTGGTTCGAATACCGAGCCGACAAGGTGAAAAACCTGTCAATATGTCCTTGAGCAAGGCACTTAACCCTAATTTGCTCCATGTGTGTCGTACTACTATGGCTGACCCTGTGGGTAGGCCATCATTGTAAATAAGAATTTGTTCGTAGCTGACTTCGTTAAATAAAGTTTAAATAAAAACATAAAAAATAAACATACCATTTTAATGGTAATTCGAATGGAGCAATACAATAAAATGGCCTGCCCTGTTCTTCATTCACAATTGGTGATTACATACAGCCGTATGCAAAAGTTTGGGAACCCCTCTGAGGCTGCATAATAATTTACTCTGTCGTCACAGAAAATGATCACAGTGGCATGCCATTCATTTTCTAATAAAAGCTGAGTACTGGGGTATTGTCCAGGCAAAGATTTTTAGTGTAGCAATATTAAGTTGTATGAAATTAAATCAGATGTGAAAAATAGGCTATGCAAAAATTTGGGCACCCTTGTCATTCTGTTGATTTGAATACCTGTAACTATTTAGCACTGATTAATTGGAACACACAATTGGTTTGGTGAGCTCATTAAGCCTTGAACTTCATAGACAAGTGCATCCAATCATGACAAAAGGTATTTAAGGTGGCCAATTGCAAGTTGTTGTTCTCTTTGACTCTCCTCTGAAGAGTGGCAACATGGGGGCCTCAAAACAACTCTCAAATGACCTGAAAACAAAGATTGTTCAACATTATGGTTTAGGGGAAGGCTACAAAAAGCTATCGCAGAGATGTACGCTGTCAGTGTCCACTGTGAGGAACATAGTGAGGAAATGGAAGACCACAGGCACAGTTCTTGTTAAGGCCAGAAGTGGCAGGCCAGGTAAAATATCGGAGAGGCAAATGCGAAGGATGGTGAGAACGGTCAAAAACAGCCCACAGACCACCTCCAAAGACCTACAACATCATCTTGCTGCAGATGGTGTCACTGTGCATCGTTCAACAATTCAGCACACTTTGCACAAGGAGAAGCTGTACGGGAGGGTGATGCGGAAGAAGCCTTTTCTGCACACACGCCACAAACGCACATTTGGACAAGCCAGCTTAATTTTGGAATAAGGTGCTGTGGACTGATGAAACAAAGATTGAGTTATTTGGTCATAACAAGGGGCGTTATGCATGGCGGCAAAAGAACACAGCGTTCCAAGAAAAACACTTACTACCCACAGTAAAATTTGGTGTGGGTTCCATCATGCTGTGGGGCTGTGTGGCCAGTGCCGGTACTGGGAATCTTGTTAAAGTTCAGGGTCGCATGGATTCCACTCAATATCAGCAGATTCTTGGGAATAATGTTGAAGAATCAGTCACAAAGTTGAAGTTACGTGTTGGATATTTCAACAAGACAACGACCCAAAACACTGCTCAAAATCTACCCAGGCATTTATGCAGAGGAACAAGTACAATGTTCTGGAACGGCCATCCCAGTCCCCAGACCTGAATATCATTGAGAATCTGTGGGATGATTTGAAGCGGGCTGTCCATGCTCGGCAACCATCAAACCTAACTGAACTGGAGATGTTTTGTGAGGAAGACTGGTCCAAAATACCTTCATCCAGAATCCAGACACTCATGAGAGGCTATTGGAAGCGTCTAGAGGCTGTTATTTTAGCAAAAGGAGGCTCTACTAAATATTGATGTGATTTTTCTGTTGGGGTGCCCAAATGTATGCACCTGTCTAATTTCGTTTTGATGCATATTGCACATTTTCTGTTAATCCAATAAACCTCATTTCACTACTGAAATATTACTGTGTCCATCAGTTATTTGATAGATCAAAATGAAATTGCTAATCCAAACACCCAATTATTTTTAAATGGAAATCATGGAAATTGTCAGGGGTGCCCAAACTTTTGCATACGACTGTAATTAAGCATCGTTCGCTTCCCCTTGCTCATCAAATCATCTGTTTTCCCCATCATACATTACTGAATTTATTAAATATATTGTTACATGTGTGAAATTTGTTTTTTATAGTTTAGGTTCAGTTTTGAGGCAAAAACCATTCAAAAATGACATGCACTCCTAAAACTGGTTATATCTCCAGTTCTGTTTGTGATATTAAGATTATTTAGGAAAGGTCAAGGACAGAGGGGGGCACAACTTAAAAAATGGCAGTCAAAATGACTGCTTTAGTGGTTTTACTGTTAAAGCTGACAAGTATTATGGTTTCATTACTTGCTATGAGCCTTTAAAATGTCCTATTATAAGACGTATAATATGTTAGGTCTCTCTATGTAGCAAAATCCATGGCATCAACTTGGATTCTTGTGTGTGTGTGTGTTTGTGCATGCTTCTGTGCCTTCCCGCGTGTGTGTGCGTGTTTGTGCACGTGCATCTTTGTAACCCTACCAGAGAGCCTACCAGAGATGGGGAAGATCTCACAAATGTAGACGCGAAGTAGGCGCAGGCAGCAGGTCCCTACGAAGCGCAGGCGCTCCAGGTCCAGCAGGGTGGCTGTGTACTGGAAGCCTTTCAGGCCTCTCAGTTCCTCCAGCCCCAGCACCAGGGTGGTCCAACTCCAGTGGAGGATTCTCAGCAGGGACTCAAAACACTCCTACAGGGAGAGGAGGAGGGGACAACTTTGCTGCATGTTCATTACATGTTTACTACAACTGTACAACCTATTCATTAAACCTTTACTAGCTACATCCTAACAAATACTGTTTTACACTCCAGGGTAATGTTCATTAGGGCATGCAATCGGAAATACAAAAAAACATTTTGAAACTGAAAACTAAAATGAATGTTTCTTAGTGGACAAGTCCAGGTAGTCCCTTCTTGTTTAAGTACATTTTTTCCGTTAGGGCTCCCAAGTGGCACAGTGGTCTAAAGAACTGCATCTCAGTGCTAGAGGCGTCACTACAGACACCCTGGTTCGATTCCAGGCTGTATCACATAATTCCTAAATCAGACAGGCCTGTGTGCTGATTCTGGGGTCTCTGAAGCCTGCCTAGCTAGGGGAAACACAGGTGTACGGTACACACCACTGAGACAGTCCGGGTGAAGGAGCGTTTGAGGATGTGAACCGGCTCACTAGTCTGCTGTTTCCCTTTGGCTGAGTTGCCATCATTCGACGGAAGCCTGGAGTAGTGAAACAACCACATTACATTCCCATTACAAAGCCGGTTACTTGAAGTTCATCAATATACATTTTATGGGTCACTATTGAGACAACATGAGAATGATGGTGCCGACAAACATGGCAACTTTGCAATATTCACAAGCATTTCGCTACACCCGCAATAACATCTGCTAAATATGTGTATGTGACCAATCAAGTGTAGGAAAATGACTTGCCTGTACAAGAGCTGAGGTATTTGACCTGCATTCACGTCGGTCCCGTTGTTTGACTTCTTGGAGCTCTTGAACTGAAAGACCACACTGCAAAAGAGTGTAGGCTGGCATTATTCACAATGACTATCTTTTGAAGTAATTTTATTTCTACTGGCTACAATAGTTACCTGTCATCTGTGGTGATGATGGCCTGTCCGTGGGAGCCACAGTCTGAGCTGGGCCCAGACACCCGGGCCCAGGCAACGTACCACCAGCCCAGCTGCAGCAGCACCGGCTCGTCAAACATCATGGCGTACTTCTCCCTGGCAGCGCAGTCATAGGCCAGGACGTCAGTCTCAGCCAGGAGGTCCCCATCCGTCTCATGGTCTCCACCATCAGGCCCCAGCTCAAACAACTGCACAGTAACAACACAATAGTCAGCAATGACACACAACAGTCAACCTCACCAGCAGAACTTGAATAGACCTCTATTCGGTCTGTGGCATGATTTAACCTATTGGCTAACTTGTTCAATATCACAGAACCTAGCAATATAAAGGTTACATTAATACATTGATAAATTAATAAACAGTTGATGCTAGTATACCTTCTAACCTTGATATTTGATGTGTCCTCAAACAACTGACTACATACTGTAGGTAAATATACAGGTTATGTAACTACCAAAATAATGGAAACACTTGAGTAGGGGTTCGTAGAGACAGTGGCAAGTCAAATTCAAGGACTTAAGTACTTTTTCAAGAACTAATATTTATTTTAAAGGACCATCAATTTTTAAGAGTTCATATTATGCAATTGCTTCTAGTCGCCACCAGATGGCAGTATATTGAAACAACCTCATAAAAAAATAATTATTCTTCTGGCAGTATATTGAAACAACCTCATAAAAAAATAATTATTCTTCTCCATAATATGTCGTTTCACTACATACATGAGTGGTAAGTCAGTACTGACAATTTTGTCATTTGATTAGTGTGGAGCAGAGTTTTGGGACATGCCTACTGGTGAACACACATTTCCTATTTGCATTACAACACAATTCCTATTCACATTACTACACAATTCCATCTTACTGTTTTTATTGGGCATTTCGGAATCTACCACGTAATAGCAACAAAAAAGCTTCTTGCTTCCGACTGGCAGCTTTAGTGTCGGCGGTCGTGAGAAGGGCTGGTGGGCTGTGTGAAGAAAACGGCCACCAAAACGGCAGGAGCACGGCTACCCCTTGATAAAGCGGAATATTGTGAGCGCCCTGTGAATGAGGAGATTGGTAAAAAAGCTCTAGAGGTTGTTGCAGAAAAAAAGCCACATAATGTAGAACTGGTGCCAGCTCAGGATGCAGCATTGCGTCTTTCATCCTTCATGTGGCTCGTCAGTGCCGATTCACCCTCGTTGCAATGCCAGTCTGACAAATGTTTTGCTCCTTACACGTTGTGTAGGTCCAGTGATGTAGTGGTAAAACAAGTGGGTAAACTATGCTGAACAAAAATGTAAAACGCAACATGTAAAGTGTTCGGCTCCCGAGTGGCACAGCGTTCTAAGGCACTGCATTTCAGTGCTAGAGGCGCCACTACAGACCCTGGTTCTGTAATGTGTTTTTCGAACCCTCCCTTGGTCGTATTCTCACGTGGCAGAAATCTTAGAGATCAATTGGTAAACTCTGATTTACCACCCCAAAATATCCTTGCTCCTCTACCGGATGGAAACTACAAATGTAATGGCTGCGCTCAATATAATGGCACTTACAAATGTAGATCCTTCAAACATCCCCAAACAGGGAAACAGATCCCAATAAAAGGTG
The DNA here is from genome assembly GCA_023634145.1 of Thymallus thymallus. Taxonomy (NCBI): domain Eukaryota; kingdom Metazoa; phylum Chordata; class Actinopteri; order Salmoniformes; family Salmonidae; genus Thymallus; species Thymallus thymallus. Next base: position 11,799,194 of record CM042407.1, read on the forward strand.
TTATCACATGCTCCACTAAAGCAGTTATTTATCTTATAACTTGTCCTTGTGGTAAAAATTATGTGGGTAAAACAATGCGCAAATTAAAAGTACAAATCTCAGAGCATCTTAGCACCATTCGGTGCAAAAACTGGACGTACCCAGTTGCGACTTACTTTCTGGAAGCGAACCACTCGATTTCGTCCCTACATTATATTGGCATCGAACATGTCACCCTCCCTAGGAGAGGGGGTGATCTTGATAATTTATTGTTAAAACGAGAGGCAGCCTGGATCTTTAATTTAAAGACCCTCGTTCCATTTGGTCTCAAAGTAGACTGATTTGAAACCATTCTTGTGATTATTGTGATTGTGCTATTCATTGTAAATGTTTGTGGGACTGTGTAGCCAAATTGCATCTATGTATCACATTCCGGCCGTGATTGGTACAGCGTCGCCCAGGTTTGGCCGGGGTAGGCCACCACTTGCCTAGTTAAATAAATAAAATAAAATAAATAAAAAAGTGTTGGTCCCATGTTTCATGAGCTGAAATAGAAGATCATCGAAATGTTCCATACGCACAAAAGACAAAATGTAATCTACATTTGCCCAGCATTTCATCTAGCGATGTGACATTTGGCAGTGCCTATTCAGTCTGTTCTGTACCTGCCAGATTTCATGTTAACAAACTATAGTTTTGGCAAGTTGGTTAGGGCATCTACTTTATGCATGACACAAGTAATTCTTCCAACAATTGTTTACAGAGAGATTATTTAACTTATAATTCACTATATCACAATTCCAGTGGGTCAGAAGTTTACATACACTGATGTCATGGCTTTAGAAGCTTCTGATAAGCTAATTGACAACATTTGAGTCAATTGGAGGTGTACCTGTGGATTTATTTCAAGGCCTACCTTCAAACTCAGTGCCTCTTTGCTCGACATCATGGGAAAATCAAAAGAAATCCGCCAAGACTTCAGAAAATAATTTGTAGACCTCCACAAGTCTGGTTCATCCTTGGGAGCAATTTCCAAACGCCTGAAGGTACCACGTTCATCTGTACAAACAATAGTACGCAAGTATAAACACCATGGGACCACACAGCCGTCATACCGCTCAGGAATTGGACACATTCCGTCTCCTAGAGATGAACGTACTTTGGTGCGAAAAGTGCAAATCAATCCCAGAACAACAGCAAAGGACATTGTGAAGATGCATGAGGAAACGGGTACAAAAGTATCTATATCCACAGTAAAACAAGTCTTATATCATCATAACCTGAAAGGCCTCTCAGCAAGGAAGAAGCCACTGCTCCAAAACCACCATAAAAAAGACAGACTATGGTTTGCAACTGCAAACGGGGACAATAATCATACTTTTTGGAGAAATGTCCTCGGGTCTGATGAAACAAAAATAGAACTGTTTGGCCATAATGACCATCGTTATGTTTGGAGGAAAAGGGGGGAGGCAGCATCATGTTGTGGGGGTGCTTTTCTGCAGGAGGCATTGGTGCACTTCACAAAATAGTTGGCATCATGAGGAAGGAAAATTATGTGGATATATTAAAACAACATCTCAAGACATCAGTCAGGAAGTTAAAGCTTGGTCAGAAATGGGTCTTCCAAATGGACAATGACCCCAAGCATACTTCCAAAGTTGTGGCAAAATGGCTTAAGGACAACAAAGTCAAGGTATTGGAGTGGCCATCACAAAGCCCTGACCTCAATCCTATAGAAAATGTGTGGGCAGAACTGAAAAAGCGTGTGCGAGCAAGGATGCCTACAAACCTGAGTCAGTTACACCAGTTCTGTCAGGAGGAATGGACCAAAATTCACCCAACTTATTGTGGGAAGCTTGTGGAAGGCTACTCGAAACGTTTGACCCAAGTTAAACAAATTAAAGGCAATGCTACCAAATACTAATTGAGTGTATGTAAACTTCTGACCCACTGGGAATGTGATGAAAGAAATAAAAGCTGAAATAAATCATTCTCTCTACTATTATTCTGACATTTAAAGTGGTGATCCTTTTTACTAGGATTAAATGTCAGGAATTGTGAAAAACTGAGTTTAAATGTATTTGGCTAAGGTGTATGTAAACTTCTGATCAACTGTACGTGTGTGTAGAGTGCGTTTTTGTGTGTGTGTCTGTCTCTTCACAGTCTGCGCTGTTCCATAAGGTGTACAGTGCATTCAGAAAGTATTCATACCCCTTTCCCTATTCAGCCTTATTCCAAAATCGATTAAATAAACAAAAAACCTACACACAATAATGACAGAGGGAAAACAGGTTTAGACATTTTTGTCAAACCTATTTTTAGCACTTTTCTGGGATGCTTGATTGTTTTCATTGCTTTACTGGGAAGCAGAAGTAGACATGTTCATGTTATTTATGTTAGTGCAGTGTGAGGTGCACACAGTGGACTTCCTACTAGGGCACACCGCCTCAGTGCTAACAGTATAACTATGGTTCATAGGCACCTGATTACTGCATACAATAGCTGTAGGATCAGCAGACGCATTCAGGGCATTTAGAAGGACATACATTAGGTTACTTACATTGTGTCTTCCACCGCCCTTGGGATAGTGTACATTTGCTTAAGCCTTATGACAACTAAACACAATGGTAGGGATTAACTGAGCTGGGCTTGGGTCATTGACAAGTAATTGTCTCAACACAGCCTTATAATGCTATGTAAGGATCTAGGAACCCAAATGATTTGGGTGGATCCCATCCTCCTTATAAAACAGAAGGTATCATAATTGTCAATAAATGTTACACAGACAGAGCTGCAATAGTCTCGTAGCCAGTTATAGAGTGCTAAAAGTCTGCTGAAACAGTCAATGCCACGATTTAGGGAGGGCACAGGGCCAGATATTATGGGGTGTTTGTTGGTGTTGAGCTGAGACCCAATCAGATCTAAAATCCATCTTCAGCTGTTCTGAGCTGTTCTGAGCTGCCGTTCATAAGTTAATTGAATCCCACATTAACTATGATAAACAGATACAAATAGTCCTTTCAGAAAGTATTCAGACCTCTTGACTTTTTCCACATTGTGTTACGTTACAGCCTTATTCTAAATTCTAAATTGATTAAATTGTTGTTTTTCCTCATCAACATACACACACTACCCCATAATGACAAAGAAAAAACAGGTTAAGAAACATTTGAAAATGCATAAAAAATGTAAAACTGAAATATCACATTTACATAAGTATTCAGACCATTTACATCAAGGATCTCTCTGTACTTTGCTCCGATTAATCTTTCCCTCAATCTTGTCTAGTCTCCCACTCCCTGCCACTGAAAAACATCCACACAGCATGATGCTGCCACCACCATGCTTCACCGTAGGGATGGTGCAAGGTTTCCTCCAGACGTGACGCTTGGCATTCAGGCCAGAGAGTTCAATCTTGGTTTCATCAGACCAGAGAATCTTGTTTCTCATGGTCTGAGAGTCTTTAGGTGCCTTTTAGCAAACGCCAAGCGGTTTTTCATGTGCCCTGAAGAGTGGCTTCCGTCTGGCCACTCTACCTTGAAGGGCTGACTGGTGGAGTGCTGCAGAGATGGTTGTCCTTCTGGAAGGTTCTCCCATCTCCACAGAGGAACTCTAGAGCTCTGTCAGAGTGACCATCGGGTTCTTGGTCACCTCCCTGACTAAGGCCCTTCTCCCCCGTCTGCTCAATTTGGCCAGGCGGCCAGCTCTTAGAAGAGTCATGGTGGTTCCAAACTACTGTGTTCTTGGGGACCTTCAATGCTGCAGAAATGATTTGGTACCCTTCCCCAGATCTGTGTCTCGACACAATCCTATTTCGGAGCGATAGATAGATAGATAGATAGATAGATAGATAGATAGATAGATAGATAGATAGATAGATAGATAGATAGATAGATAGATAGATAGATAGATAGATAGATAGATAGATAGATAGATAGATAGATAGATAGATAGATAGATAGATAGATAGATAGATAGATAGATAGATAGATACTTTATTGATCCCCGCATTTCTTTGTCAAGCAGCTACAAAACATAGGGTAGGTGCAAAATGCCAGAACGAAAATACACAAAAGACAGATACACGGTACATGATACATAGAGCAGCAGTATGAAAAAGTATAGAAATACAAGATATCTGGAGTGCAAAAAAGCTATAAAAAGACATTGCATAGTATGGGTGGTTGGCTGAATATGTACACTATACATTGGTGGATGTTGGATGGTTAACTATACTATACAGCTCGATGGCAGAGAACTACTTCAATAGCTAAAAATGCATATGATATGAGCGAGGGTAATAATAGTTTACTTAATAGACAGACTGGTTAGTAAGTGAATATTTCGCATGGTTAAATTAGCTGTACAGGTAAATATACAGTTTTATTTACAGATAAGTGAATACTTGCATGGTTACATAAACTGTACAGGTAAATGACAGGAAGAGATACTTAAATAGCTAAATGTGTGTATGATATAATTTGGGGTAATAATAGTAATTCCCTTAAAATACAGTCCTTAGTGCACAGATAACTGCACGCATTGCACATTCGATATACTAAAAGCAATGAGAAAAGATGCAACTGACAGGATACTAATATGCATTCCTGAGTGAATGACTACGTAAGTTAAGTCCAAGAATTACTTTCAATATTGCACGTGATATGATATAACAACTGTACATGAGTATGTATATACAGACCTGAATGAATAAATAAGTCCTGAGTAATGAGTGATTAAGGACCACAGTTACTCATGGATGCATAATTGTTAAACTAGGTCCTAGCATCCCAACAGTTCCAGATCTATGTTGCCGACGGCACGTCACCCCGGTGAGGCATTATATAGTCTAATAGCCGCCGGCAGGAAGCTCCTGTAGCGCTCTCTGGCACACCGTGCTGGGATCAGTCTGTGACTGAAGGTGCTCCTCTGCGTCATAACCATGGCATGCAGAGGGTGGGTGACGTTGTCCATGATGGCCAGCAGTTTGGCCAGGATCCGTCTCTCCGCCACCTCCTCTAGAGTGTCAAAGGCTCATCCCCTGGACAGAGCTAGCCTTCCTGATCAGCTTATTAACCCGAGAAGCATCATCGGCTTTTATGTTGGCTCCCCAGCACACCACTGCAAAAAAGATAGCACAGACTGGTAGAAGGTATGCAGTAGTTTACTGCACACGCTGAAGGACCTGAGCCTCCTCAGAAAGTAGAGTCGGCTCTGGCCCTTTTTGTACAGGGCCCCGGTGTTACCAGCCCATTCCAGCCTATTGTCCATATGGACTCCCAGGAACTTGTATGACCCAACCATTTCCACATCCATCCCCTGTATAGGGACTGCAGTCAGTTGTGCCTTGGTTCTCCTGAAGTCCACCACCATCTCCTTTGTTTTGCTGATGTTGAACTGAAGGTGGTTCTGCTCACACCACAACACAAAGTCACTGATTGTGCTCCTGTACTCCTCCTCCTGCCCACCCCTGATGCACCCTACAATTGCGGAGTCATCCGAGAACTTCTGTAGGTGGCATGTTTCAGAGTTATATCTGAAGTCCGAGGTGTAGAGGGTGAACAGGAAGGGGGACAGGACCGTTCACTGGTGGGCCCCTGTGTTGCTCACTGCCCGTTCTGACACACATTGGTTCAGCTCATTGGCTCTGTCCTGGGTCCCCTCCGTCTGCCCACTGTTTGACTTTTTGAAGCCAGTGATATTTATCATACCCTTCCACACCTCTCTCACCTGGCTCTGCCTCAGCTTGTCCTCCATCTTCTCCTTATACCCTCTCTTCCCCTCAGCAATCCGCAACTTCAGCTCCCTCTGGACGCATTTCAATTTATCCTTGTCCCTCTCCTTGAAGGCCCTCTTCTTCTCATTCAGCAGGGCCCAGGGTTTATTATTTGGAAAACAGCGTACCTTCCTGGTGGGTACAGTGTTGTCTACACAAAAATTTATATAGTCCGTTATGCAGTCAGTAAGTCCATCGATGTCCTCCCCATGAGCCTCACAGAGCACATCCCAGTCTGTTGTTTCAAAGCAGTCCTGTAGGGCCTCATTCGCCTCCGGGGACCATCTCCTAATGGTCCTAGTGTTCGCAGGCTGCTGTTGGACCAAAGGCCTGTAGAGTGGAGTGAGGTGGACAAGGTTGTGATCCGATCTACCGAGGGGAGGGAGTGCAGTGGAGTTGTATGAGTCCTTCACATTAGCATATAACAAGTCCAGAGTTGTATATTCCTGGTTGGGCACTTCACAAACTGTTTGAACGTGGGCAGCGTTGAAGAGAGAGATGCATGGTTAAAATCCCCCGAAATGGCAAAGAAAGCACTGGGATGCGCTGTCTGTAACTTCGCGATAACAGAGTGCATGACGTCACATGCTGTGTTTGCGTCCGCGGAGGGCGGGATGTAAACAATAACAGCAATGGCCGCCGTGAATTCCCTCGGCAAATAGTAGGGTCTCAGGCTAACGGCTAACAGCTCAATGTCCAGGCTACAAAACTCTTCCTTAAGAGTAATATTGCTCGGATTACACCATCTGTTGTTAACTAATAAAGCCAGCCCACCACCATTGCTCTTACTGGAAGAGACGCTATCCCTGTCCGCTCTGATGGTCTGGAAACCGCCGATAGTGACATTCTCTATGGGGATGTTATCGTTCAGCCAAGTCTCAGTAAAAAACATTAGGCTCGCTTCACGATAGTCCCTTTGCCCACGAACAAGAGCCTCAAGCTCGTCCATTTTGTTATGTAGTGATCTCACGTTGCCCATAGATAGATACACGGTATCTATCTATGGGACGATAGACGGTATAGCCGGCTTGTACTTCCTCAGCTTCGCCTTACATTTCAATCCCGCCTTACGTCCACGCAGTCGCCTTTTCAACTCGTCCGGAATATCAAACTTTTCCCTGGGGTGCAGCAGCGCTGCGTGTGCTAAATCCAGGAGCTAGGCTCTGTTGTAAATAATAATAATTGACGACTCCTGTCGACGTTCAGCTGCGAGAAAATCCATAATTCTGAACTATTATAGTTCAACTGTAGCAAAAAAAAAAGAAAGAAAAGAGACGCAAAAACGAACTAAAACGAACTAGAACAACAATTTATGCACGAACAACGGGAGCATGTTCAGGCGACCACTCAGGGCGGCGCCAATCTACTGAGAATCAATAGGCTATGAACAATTCCTTAAACCTAATGGCTTGGTTTCTGCTTTGACATTTTTAACTGTGGGACCTTATATAGACAGGTGTGTGCCTTTACAAATCATGTCCAATCAATTGCATTTACCACAGGGGGACTCCAATCAAGTTGTAGAAACATCTCAAGGATGATCAATGAAAACAGGATGGACCTGAGCTCAATTTCGAGTCTCAATACTTACGTAAATAAGGTATTTATATTTTTGATTTTTAATACATTTGCAATTATTTCGAAAAACCTGTTTTTGCTTTGTCATTATGGGGTATTGTGTGTAGATTGCTGAGGAAAAAAATATATTTAATACATTTTAGAATAAGGCTGTAACGTAACAAAAATAGTAAAAAGTCAAGGGGTCTGAATACTTTCAGATGGCACTGTATGTAGCTTAAGAAACAAGGTTCATGAAAACAATAATTTGCTATTAACAGATGACATTCATATTCTGACAACTCACTTTGATAAGAGATGCATGGTAGCGATGCATTGATTATACAGTGGTAGCAATACATGGTTATAACATCTATAGAAAAGACAAATGCCAAAGGTGTTGCCGTTTGTATTCAGAACCACATTAGAGAGGATCTTAGAACGGATCTCATGTTAAATACTGTTGAAGTAATATGACTACAGGTTCAACTGCCTTACCGAAAGCCCATTCTGGTGGGAAAATGATATAGACCACCAAGTTCTAACAGTCAGTATCTGGATAACATGTGTGAAATGCTTGATAATGTATGTGATATCAACAGAGTATATTTTCTGGGTGATTTAAATATTGACTAGCTTTCATCAAGCTGCCCACTCAAGAAAAAGCTTCACTGTAACTAGCACCTGCAATCTGGTTCAGGTTTACAGTCAACCTACCAGGGTAGTTACAAACAGCACAGGAATTAAATGATCAACATGTATTGATCACATCTTTACTAATGCTGCAGAATTTGCTTTAAAGCAGTATCCAAATCCATTGGATGTAGTGATCCCAATATAGCGGCCATATCTTGTGGGAGCTGTTTTTTTAGACTTCAGTGTGGCTAACTCACAGAGGGTGTTCTTTAATGGAAGCCTCTCCAACATAATCCAGGTAGAATCAGGAATTCCCCAGGTTAGCTGTCTACTTTTTAAGCGAGGAAAAAAAAGTATCTTAATTTAACACATTTACCAGCATCTTAGTAATTTTTTTCCTCGCTTAACTTTTTTCATTCAACTGTTTCACACCGGATATGGTTCTACAGGACCTCCACCAACCGAAGCTAAGTTGTAACATTAACATTATGCCATCTAATTGCAGTCACCAGCTTCAGACGCAATCGTTAGGCAAGGGCAATTTAAGTGTAGGAAAGGATGAAACAGCGTCTGTGCCACCAGTAAGTACAGATTGTAGTATAAATCCCCTTGCACAGTCCCCGCAGCCGGGCGATTTTCTCAAGGCTTCTGTAAAGAAATGCTTCGGCATGCTCAACTGGTGTCACTCATTCAGCCTACAGAAACTTTCAACCGGTTCTCCCCATTAAGCAACGAGTCGGAGTCAGAGGCTGAGCCTTCTGAGGTCTCTCCTCCACCCGTTACGGGGTCTGAGCCACCGAAGCCTCCCACCATTAGCTCTGACAAATTTAAAACCCTAGTCAAAAAATCATCATCCAGCGATCATACACTGTTTACCAGGTGGCAGGACTACCGACATAAAGGCTAATCTGAAGATGGTGCTGGCTAAGGCAAAAACTGGCGAGTGTAGAGAGTATAGGGAAATTGTTATCCACGTCGGCCCCAACGATGTTAGGATGAAACAGTCAGAGGTCACCAAGATGGCGTAACAGTTTAGACGTATTTTTGTTTCGTCCTGTCTCATGTCCCGTGTAAATAGTTTGTAATTTGTCTTTCCATACATTTTTATTTGTTCCCGATTTACCCCTCCTGCAAGCCACCTTACCCATCGTGAAACGGATCAAATATCCGTGCTTTTCCATTATTTAACCGAACCGCAGTCAAAAGTTAGCCTGCTAGCTAGCTTGCTAACCTTCCATCGCTAACCACTGCTAGCGGTCCTCACCACCGCTCTGACTGCTCAGACAGCTTTCAGTTCGGACAATATTGGCCAGTCTGCTCAGCGCGCTACCAATCCAGCGCTTATCGGACTGCGTTCCCTTCCACTTCACCGGATTTCCACTGAAAGTACCGGACCACCACACCGGCTCATCACAGCTAGCTAGCTGCATTCGAGTGACCGACGTTTATAGCTAAGCTCCATTGTTTACATGCTACCAATGCTAGCGTGAGCTAGGCTCATCTCCCGGACAGCCGACGTGTGTTAGCTACTCTCCCGGGCCCCAGTACCTTGTCAACCTACCTGGACCTTCTACTGTCGATACGGAGCCCCACCGAGCCACCGTGACTGGTCTGCCGATGTAATTGTCCGACGTGGTCTCAACAGGGTTCTCTGCGACGTCGCCGAAGATCCATCTGCTAGCTCCGGCCTGCTAGCTCCGGCCTGCTATCTCCGGACTGCTAGCTCCGGCCTGCTAGCTCCGGCCTGCTAACACTCTGAACGCCGTGCCCATTGAACTGATCCCCGGCTCACCACTTTGCTATTTCATCGGATACTATGATTGCTCAGCTTCATAGCTGATGCCTGCAGGACTGTTTGGTTATATGGTATTTATTTCTGTTTAACTATCAAGCCTCAGGTCCTGTGTGTAGTACATCACTTTTTTCTAACTGACCCTCTTTGTCCATTTACCCGTCGTTGTCTTAGCCCTCTTAATTAACTGTCATTTTATTTATTTTATTTTTGCCCCTTTCTTATTTCAATATGCCTTGTCTTTTGTTGTTTAGGTTAGCTATTATTGTTTTATTTCATTGTAGAGCCCCCAGTCCTGCTCAACTGGCCTCTGATAGCTCTTTTGTCCCTCCCCCCACACATGCGGAGACCTCACCTGGCTTAACTGGTGTCTCCAGAGATGCAACCTCTCTTTTCATTACCCAACGCCTAGGTTTACCTCCACTGAACTCACATCCTACTATACCCCTGTCTATAAATTATGCCCTGAATTTATTCCACCACGCCCAGAAATCTGCTCCTTTTATTCTATGTACCCAACGTACTAGACGTCCTGTTCTTAAAGCCCTTAGTCGAATACTGATTCTATTACTCCTCTGTTCCTCTGGTGATGTAGAGGTAAACCCAGGTCCTGTAACCCCCAGTACTACACCTATTCCCCAGGCGCTCTCATTTGTTGATTTCTGTAACCGTAAAAGCCTTGGTTTCATGCATGTTAACATTAGAAGCCTCCTCCCTAAGTTTGATTTATTCACTGCATTAGCACACTCCGCCAACCCGGATGTCCTAGCTGTGTCTGAATCCTGGTTTAGGAAGGCCACCAATAATTCGGAAATTTCCATCCCCAACTACAACATTTCCCGTCAAGATAGAACTGCCAAAGGTGGCGGAGTTGCAATCTACTGCAGAGATAACCTGCAGAGTTCTGTCATACTGTCCAGGTCTGTGCCCAAACAGTTTGAGCTTCTACTCTTAAAAATCCAGAAATAAGTCTCTCACTGTTGCCGCCTGTTACAGACCCCCCTCAGCCCCCAGCTGTGCCCTGGACTCCATATGTGAATTGATTGCCCCCCATCTATCTTCAGAGTTTGTACTGTTAGGTGACTTAAACTGGGATATGCTTAACACTCCGGCTGTCCTTCAATCTAAGTTAGATGCCCTCAATCTCACACAAATTATCAAGGAACCCACCAGGTACAACCCTAAATCTGTAAACATGGGTACCATTATTGATATCATCCTGACTAACTTGCCCTCCAAATACACCTCCTCTGTTTTCAACCAGGATCTCAGCGATCACTGCCTCATCGCCTGTGTTCGCAATGGGTCAGCGGTCAAACGACCACCCCTTATCACTGTCAAACGCTCCCTAAAACACTTTTGCGAGCAGGCCTTTCTATTCGATCTGGCCCAGGTATCCTGGAAGGATATTGACCTCATCCCGTCAGTAGAGGACGCCTGGTTGTTCTTTAAAAGTGCTTTCCTCACCATCCTAAATAAGCATGCCCCTTTCAAAAAACGTAGAACTAAGAATAGATATAGCCCTTGGTTCACCCCAGACTTGACTGCACTAGACCAACACAAAAACATCCTGTGGCGCACTGCATTAGCATCGAATAGCCCCCGCGATATGCAGCTATTCAGGGAAGTCAGGAACAAGTACACACAGTCAGTTAGAAAAGCAAAGGCCAGCTTTTTCAAACAGAAATTTGTTTCCTGTAGTACTAACTCCAAAAAGTTCTGGGACACTGTAAAGTCCATGGAGAATAAGAGCACCTCCTCCCAGTTGCCCACTGCATTGAGGCTCGGAAACACTGTTACCACCGATAAATCCACGATTATCGAAAATTTCAATAAGCATTTTGCTACAGCTGGCCATGCTTTCCATCTGGCTACCCCTACCCCGGCCAACAGCTCTGCACCCCCGGCAGCTACCTGCCCAAGCCCCCCCCCGCTTCTCCTTCACCCAAATCCAGACGGCTGATGTTCTGAAAGAGCTGCTAAGTCTGGACCCCTACAAATCTGCTGGGCTAGATAATCTGGACCCTCTCTTTCGGAAATTATCAGCCAAAATTGTTGCAACACCTATCACTAGCCTGTTCAACCTCTCTTTCGTATCGTCTGAGATCCCTAGAGATTGGAAAGCTGCCGCGGTCATCCCCCTATTCAAAGGAGGAGACACTCTAGACCCAAACTGTTATAGACCAATATCCATCCTGCCCTGCCTTTCTAAAGTTTTCGAAAGCCAAGTTAACAAACAGATAACTGACCACTTCGAATCCCACCGTACCTTCTCTGCTATGCAATCTGGTTTCCGAGCTGGTCATGGGTGCACCTCAGCTACGCTCAAGGTACTGAACGATATCATAACCGCCATCGATAAAAGACAGTACTGTGCAGCCGTTTTCATCGACCTGGCCAAGGCTTTCGACTCTGTCAATCACCTCATTCTTATTGGCAGACTCAACAGCCTTGGTTTCTCAAGTGACTGCCTTGCCTGGTTCTCTAACTACTTTGCAGACAGAGTTCAGTGTGTCAAATCGGAGGGCCTATTGTCCGATCCTCTGGCAGTCTCTATGGGGGTGCCACAGGGTTCAATTTTTGGGCCAACCCTTTTCTCTATATACATCAACGATGTCGCTCTCGCTGCTGGTGACTCTCTGATCCATCTCTACGCAGATGACACCATTCTGTATACATCTGGCCCCTCTTTGGATACTGTGTTTACTAACCTTCAATCAAGCTTCAATGCCATACAACACTCCTTCCGTGGCCTCCAACTGCTCTTAAACACTAGTAAAACTAAGTGCATGCTTTTCTATCGAACGCTGCCAGCACCCGCCCACCGGACTATCATCACTACTCTCGACGGATCCGAATTAGAATACGTGGACACCTACAAATACCTAGGCATCTGGTTAGACTATAAACTCAACTTCCAGACTCACATCAACCATCTCCAATCCAAAATTAAATCCAGAATTGGCTTCCTATTTCGCAACAAAGCCTCCTTCACTCATGCTGCCAAACATGCCCTTGTAAAACTGACTATCCTACCGATCCTTGATTTCGGCGATGTCATTTACAAACTAGCCTCCAATACTCTACTTAGCAAATTGGATGTAGTCTATCACAGTGCCATCCGTTTAGTCACCAAAGCCCCATACACTACCCACCACTGCGACCTGTATGCTCTCGTTGGCTGGCCTTCATTATATATTTGTCGCCAAACCCACTGGCTCCAGGTCATCTATAAGTCTTTATTAGGTAAATCCCCGCCCTATCTCAGCTCACTGGTCACTATAGCAACACCCACCCGTAGCATGCGCTCCAGCAGGTATATCTCACTGGTCACCCCCAAAGCCAACACCTCCTTTGGTCGCCATTCCTTCCAGTTTGCTGCTGCCAATGACTGGAACGAATTGCAAAAATCATTGAAGCTAGAGGTTCCTATCTCCCTCAATAACTTTAAGCATCAGCTGTCAAAGCTGCTTATCGATCACTGCACCTGTATATAGCCCTTCTGTAAATAGCCCACACTACTACCTTATCCCCATTTATTTTTGTTTATTTTCACTAATCTTGCACTCCAGTATCTCTATTTGCACATCATAATTTGCACATTTTTCATTCCTGTGTTAATAATGATAATTCTGTCATTTATGTCACCACTATAGTCTATTTATTGTTCTACCTCCTAACCTTACTGCATTTTTGCACTACATTTTGCACTCTGTATATAGATTTTTCCATTGTGTTTTTGACTGTTTGTTTAATGTGTAACTCTGTGTTGTTATTTGTCACACTGCTTTGCTTTGTCTTGGCCAGGTCGCAGTTGCAAATGAGAACTTGTTCTCAACTGACCTACCTGGTTAAATAAAGGTGAAATAAAAAAAATAAAAAATAAAATAAAAAAAAGAGCAACATAACTTCAGCGTGTAAATTAGCTAGAAAGATGTGTCGGCATCAAGTAATTGTCTCTGGCCCCCTCCCAGTTAGGGGGAGTGATGAGCTCTACAGCAGAGTCTCACATCTCAATCGATGTTCTGCCACTCCCAAAATATAGAATTTGTAGATAATTGGCCCTCTTTCTGGGACTCACCCACAAACAGGACCAAGCCTGGCCTGCTGAGGAGTGACGGACTCCATCCTAGCTGGAGGGGTGCTCTCATCTTATTTATTAACATAGACAGGGCTCTAATTCCTCTAGCTCCACAATGAGATAGGGTGCATGCCAGGCAGCAGGCTGTTAGCTATCCTGCCAGCTTAGTGGAGTCTGCCACTAGCACAGTCAGTGTAGTCAGCTCAGCTATCCCCAAGATGGAGCCGATAGAGAGGGTGGCTGTGCTCCTAGTCAACTTCGCAGTTTTTGCGTGTTATTTCTTACATTATTAGTCCAGTACATTTTTGGTGTTTTTACATACCGCCGGGAATAACTTTTGGATATCATTGCAGCGATAACTCACCAGCATTACGACTTTTCCGAATCGGATCCTTTGTTCGTAACCCCCAGGTAAATTGAACTGATCCCAGAGGCTGACCCAAAACCCCTTGAGGAGAAGGGGTATTCGGAGTGGTCTTCTGGTGGTGGTTTGTTCTGGATCCCTAATTAGAGGCAGCTGCTGCGCATTGTCTCTAATTAGGGATCCTACATAGGTTTGTATGTTTCACACCGGGGTGTGGGTTATTATTTTGCATGTCACAGTGAAAAGTAAGTGTGCTTGATTTACGTCTAGCAATCGTGTTTGTTCATTTGTTAGTTCGTACATTTGCTTGAATATTCAGTAAAGTTATGTCGAACTACTATCCCTGCGCTGCGTCTTGGTCTGTGTAAGCACCCTCTCGTGACACATACTCTACATACACGTCTCTCTAGGGATATACTGACTGAGTCCGTACAGCCAGTTGGCTTCTCAGTTCATCGTGTAGATAGGAATAAATATATCTTCGGGAAGAAGAAGAAAGGGGTGTTTGTTTCATGATTAACTACTCATGATGTGATTGTGATAACATACAGGAGCTCAAGTCCTTTTGTTCACATGACCTAGAATACCTCACAATCAAGTGCCGACCGTATTACCTCCCAAGAGAGTTCTCTTCGGTTATAGTCACAGCCGTGTATATTCCCCCTCAAACCGATACCAGGATGGCCCTCAAAGAACACAGGAATTTAGGCAAACTGGAAACCACATATCCTGAGGCCGCATTTATTGTAGCTGGGGATTTTAACAAAGCAAATTTGCGAAAAATGCTACCGAAGTTCTATCAACATATTGACTGTTTTCATTATTAAAAAAACTATCAGGCTATATCGAATCTCCCATTCCTCTCAATTATTTTAGAAAAAGCTTACAATGGGTGGCAGGTAGCGCCAGTAACCGAAAGGGCGCTGGTTTGAATACCCGAGCCGACAAGGTGAAAAAACCTTTCAATGTGCCCTTGAGCAAGGTACTTAACCCTAATTTGCTCCAGGGGCACTGTACTACTATGGCTGACCCTATAAAACAATGTAGACCGTCATTGTAAATAAGAATTTGTTCTTAACTGACTTGCCTAGTTAAATAAAGGTTAAATAAAATAAATAAATACTGTCTTCCTGAAGACAAATAATGTATGCGAACTGCTTCTGGTTTTAGACTGCATCATAGCACTGGGACTGCACTTGTGAAGGTGGTAAATTACCTTAGAGGCTCTGCAACTGTCCTCGTGCTGCTACACCTTAGTGTTGCTTTTGACACCATCGATCACCACATTATTTTGGAGAGTTTGGATACCATAATTGGTCTACACAGACAAGTTCTTGCCTCGTTCCGATCTTGTCTGTTGGATAGATATCGTCTCTGTGGATGGTTTTGTCCTCTGACATATCAACTGTACGTTTCGGTGTTCCTCAAGGTTCCGTTTTAGGACCACTATTGTTTTCACTATTTAGTTTACCTCTTGGTGACGTCATTCGAAAACACAATGTTTACTTCCATTGCTATGCGGACGACACACAGCTGTACATTTCAATGAAACATGGTGAAGCCCCAAAATTGCCTTCTGTTGGATCTGACAATTCATCTTATGAAGGACCTCAGCGTTACTCTGGACCCTTATCTCTCTTTCGACGAACATATCAAGAATATTTCAAGGACAGCTTTTTTCCATCTTCCTAACATTGCAAAAATCTGAAACGTTTTGTCCAAAAATTATGCATAAAAGCTAATCCACGCTTTTGTCACTTCTAGATTAGATTACTGCAATGTTCTACTCTCTGGCTACCCGGGTAAAGCACTAAATAAACTTCAGTTAGCTAAACACGGCTGCTAGAATCTTGCCTAGAACCAAAACATTTGGTCATATTACTCCAGTGCTAGC
This sequence comes from Thymallus thymallus, assembly GCA_023634145.1. Taxonomy (NCBI): domain Eukaryota; kingdom Metazoa; phylum Chordata; class Actinopteri; order Salmoniformes; family Salmonidae; genus Thymallus; species Thymallus thymallus. The sequence goes on from CM042407.1 coordinate 11,815,273, forward strand.
CTCTCTACACTGGCTTCATGTTAAGGTTAGGGCTTATTTCAAGGTTTTACTGCTAACATACAAAGCATTACATGGGCTTGCTCCTACCCATCTCTCCGATTTGTCCCAGGGGTGTGAAGGTGAACGGAAAGGCACTGAAGCGACGAACCACCCTTGCTGTCTCTGCCTGGCCGGTTCCGGTCTCTCAATTGGGATTCTCTGCCTCTGACCCTAATACGGGGACTGAGTCACTGGCTTACTAGTGCTTTCCATGGCGTGAGTAGGTTGAGTCACTGAAGTGATCTTCCTTTCCGGCTCATACAGTGGAGGAGATCTTCGTGGGCTAAACTCAGCTTTCTCAGGGTAGTAGGTTGGTGGTCTGTTGATATCCCTCTGGTGGTGTGGGGGCTGTGCTTTGGCAAAGTGGGTGGGGTTATATCCTGCCTGGTTGGCCATGTCCGGGGGTACTGTCTCAGCCTCCAGTATCTATGCTGCAATAGTCTATGTGCTGGGGGGCTAGGGTCAGTCTGTTATATCTGGTGTTATTCTCCTGTCTTATCTGGTGTCTTGTGTAAATTTAAGTATGCTCCCTCTAATTCTCTCTCTTTCCTTCTCTCCCTCCCCTCCCGGAGTACCTGAGCCCTAAGACCATGCCTCAGGACTACCTGGCCTGATGACTCTTTGCTTCCCCAGTTCACTTGGTTGTGCTGCTGCTCCAGTTTCAATAGCTATGGAACCCTGACCTGTTCATCGGACGTGCTACCTTGTCCCAGACCTGCTGTTTTCAACTGTCTCTCTCTACCGCACCAGCTATGAAAAGCCAAGTGACATTTACTCCTAATGTACTGACCTGTTGCAAACTGTGATTATTATTTGACCCTGCTGGTCATCTATGAACATTTTAACATATTGGATAAAAATCTGGCCTTAATGGCCATGTATTGTTATACTCTCCACTCAGCACAGCCAGAAGGGGACTGGCCACCCCTCAGAGCCTGGTTCCTCTCTAGGTTTCTTCCTAGGTTTCTGCCTTTCTATGGAGTTTTTCCTAGCCACTGTGCTTCTAAATCTGCATTGCTTACTGTTTGGGGTTTTAGGCTGGGTTTCTGTATAGCACTTTGTGACATCTGCTGATGTAAAAAGGGCTTTATAAATACATTTAATTTATTGATTAAATATGCGATAGTGGAGTGGTGGCCTGAGGGAACACACTAAATGTATTGGGTAAAGTGTTATGATGTCAGGCTCTGGCCATAGAGAAGCCTATTTGCTTCTCTATGTAGCTATGGTCAGAGTCTGACAGTGTCTTTCTTTTCTGTGTCGGGTTGGGGTGGATCCCTAATTAGAGGCAGCTGCACCGCATTGTCTCTAATTAGGGATTCCATATATGTTGAGTCTGTCCCTCACTCGGGTGTGGGTTGTTATCAATGTATGTCGCAGTCACGGTGAAGTAAGTGTGTTTCTGTACGTCCGTTAATTAGTGTGTTTTCTTAACGTGACGTTTTTTCACTGTAGTGTTTGTTTTCGTTTTTGTATAGTTCGTCGTAGGTTGTGTCTATACATAGCTTTATTATACTATGTAGAAAATAAATACTATGTCGAACTATTATCCCTGCGCTGCGTCTTGGTCTCTCCATACACCCAATCGTGACAGAACAACCCACCGTTACGAGACCAAGCAGCGCAAATGGGGAGAGACGGAGAGCGAGATAGCCCCGCGTCGGTTTACCAACACCGAACTCCTCGGAGGGTTCGAGTCGGACTCGTCGGAGGAGGACGATGAGGAGGACATGCTTCGGTTCCCTCACCCGTGGGGGCTCCTGGAGGAGCCAACTCCACTCCCCATGTGTACCATGGGGAGGCCCAGGTACCAATGGGGGGCTCAGAGCAAGGAGCAGGAGGAGGAGCTGGAGGAGCATTTTGGGGAGGTTCTGAGGGAATTGGTGGAGATAGAGGAGGAGGTTGAGAGGGAGATGGCGGAGTGGGCCGGGTCCGGACCTCTGCCCTACTCCCCGCACCCAACCTCCAGTGCGTGCGTCTAGCCAGGTGCGTCCCGTGCCAGCTCCACGCATTCGACCTCCGGTGCGCCTTCCCAGTCCGGTACGACCCGTGCCGGCTCCCCGCGCTGAGCCTCCAGCGAAGGTCAGCAACCCTGAGCCTCCAGCGAAGGTCAGCGCCCCTAAACCTCCTGCGAAGGTCAGCGCCCCTGAACCTCCTGCGAAGGTCAGCGCCCCTGAACCTCCTGCGAAGGTCAGCGCCCCTGAACCTCCTGCGAAGGTCAGCGCCCCTGAACCTCCTGCGAAGGTCAGCGCCCCTGAACCTCCTGCGAAGGTCAGCGCCCCTGAACCTCCTGCGAAGGTCAGCGCCCCTGAACCTCCTGCGAAGGTCAGCGCCCCTGAACCTCCAGCGAAGGTCAGCGCCCCTGAACCTCCATCGAAGGTCAGCGCCCCTGAACCTCCAGCGAAGGTCAGCGCCCCTAAACCTCCAGCGAAGGTCAGCGCCCCTAAACCTCCAGCGAAGGTCAGCGCCCCGCCACCTCCAGCGAAGGTCAGCGTCCCGCCACCTCCAGCGAAGGTCAGCGCCCCGCCACCTCCAGCGAAGGTCAGCGCCCCGCCACCTCCAGCGAAGGTCAGCGCCCCGCCACCTCCAGCGAAGGTCAGCGCCCCGCCACCTCCAGCGAAGGTCAGCGTCCCGCCACCTCCAGCGAAGGTCAGCGTGTTTACCCCGCTCCATGGCCGGAGCCGTTTGCCCCACCGGTGCCCAGTCCGGGCCCGGTTGTTTTCCCCGCTCCTTAGCCGGAGCCGTTTGCCCCACCGGTACCCAGCCCGGGACCGGTGATAAAAAAGGGGCATGGGACAAAACTGTCCAACTCACCGGAGCCAGAGCCGCCCCCGAGGGACTAGTCTTCCCTCCCATTAACCCCCCCTGTTTTGTGTGTTTTTTTTGTTTTTTTTTGGCGTCCGGGAATCCGCGCCTTGGGGGGGGGGGGGTACTGTCAGGCTCTGGCCATAGAGAAGCCTATTTGCTTCTCTATGTAGCTATGGTCAGAGTCTGACAGTGTCTTTCTTTTCTGTGTCGGGTTGGGGTGGATCCCTAATTAGAGGCAGCTGCACCGCATTGTCTCTAATTAGGGATTCCATATATGTTGAGTCTGTCCCTCACTCGGGTGTGGGTTGTTATCGATGTATGTCGCAGTCACGGTGAAGTAAGTGTGTTTCTGTACGTCCGTTAATTAGTGTGTTTTCTTAACGTGACGTTTTTTCACTGTAGTGTTTGTTTTCGTTTTTGTATAGTTCGTCGTAGGTTGTGTCGATACATAGTATTTATTTTCTACATAGTATAATAAAGCTATGTCGAACTATTATCCCTGCGCTGCGTCTTGGTCTCTCCATACACCCAATCGTGACATATGAAATGTAATGTCATGGACTATTTTTAATGAATGTTGCTGGACCCTTGTCAGCAGCTAATGGGGATCCTTAATAAATACAAATAATTATGGGAGATTCTGGAGCACTGCCTGAGAGAGCGTTTTCCACCACCATCAACAAAACACCATGGAATTATGGAATTTCTCTTGGAAGAATGGTGTCGCATCCCTCCAAAAGAGCTCCAGACACTTTAAGTATCTATGTGAAGGTGCATTGAAGCTGTTCTGGCAGCTCTGGCGGCTCGTGGTGGCCCAACGCCCTATTAAGACACTTTCTGTTGGTGTTTCCTTTATTTTGGTTACCTGTAAATTGGTGATAGCTTTTGGGTGTGATGACTGTTTGGCAGCCATCATTGCTGTGGGTACTACACATTGCTTATAAATGGGATAAATTACAGTCCTACAATGTCAAACATGTATAGACCTAGCAAAAAGACCTAGAGGAAATGCAGTCCATTTGCTAGTGTCCCTGCCACTGACCTTGATCTTAGCGGTGTACTCCCCACGGCCCCCGAACAGGCCCAGTCCTCCCAGCAGGATGTCCACATCAGGACAGAAGCAGATGGCCTCCACCGAGTGGGCCGAGTAACCCCAGCCACCCCCGTGACCTATGACATTACACATGAATTTGCGATGACTCAGGCTCTCCAGCATCATCATCTGTGCTCATAACAATACAATGAGGTTAGTTTTACTAGAACAGTCACTGCAATATGATATAGAGGAGCACAAGGTACTCTGCTGTTGAAATACTTTTGAATGCATCCTTGAATTATAATATGGGTAATAATGTTTTGTAGTAACCGGAGCTTGAACTGGCAATTTGTTTATGTATCACTGGTGACAAAGTATATGTAATGTTGTCTCTGGCTGGAATATCATGTCATAAATCAATCAAACTCAAATCAGGAAAAAGGGATAAGAGAAATAGCTGTGAGTGTGACAAATACTGTAGAACAGGGATCATCAACTAGATTCGGCCGCCAGTTAGGGAATCCTGCTGTAGAAGCTGAGAACTGAAAACAAAGGATTTCCTGTTGGTCATCAGCAAAAATCCCATGGGTGAATGAGTGTGTGGACTCACTCTCGAAGCGGTTGACCACGCTGTAGTCCTCCTTGGAGTAGACCTTCATAACGGCCTGAGTCTCCTCCTCTGTGCTGGCCACACCCATCTTCAGCTCTTGCATGGCCGCCAGCGTATCTAGGCAACCTGGTCACAACACACACAGGACACTTCCTGTTAGTGCTTAACTTTATCATAAGACGAATGGACACACCTCTGTTTATCGTTTGGTCTGTTTTTGCTGTGCTTTTGTAAGTGCTTAGGAGTACTGCTGTAAAGCACTGTGCTAAAGTAGTAAACTGTGCTAAAATGCTAAAGTAGTAAAGAATAATACATGTTTTCTTATTGCTAGGCCTTTCTGCAAGGACAGAGATGTATAATTTTCTCATACCCTGAGATTATATAAGAAATAATATTTAACACTAACATTTACTAAAGACACTTTCAGTAGCTATCAAAAGAAAATGCTTTCAAAAGAGACAGTAACAGCAGAGTGACTGATATCAAGCAATAGTGGCATTGATTAGGGATGGAAACGGTTATCTAAATAATAGAATCTCTGAACATAGTATTCATTTTTGAAGAGAAAAAAGTCATACAGATATTTTAACAATGAAAAGGCTTTGTCTCAATTACATACAAGTATCTATGTGACATTGCTAAACACAAGGATATACCATGACATTTGAAATGCTTAATTTAATAAAACAACAAAAATTAAGTTATGACGTGTGCCCCATAAAAATACATAATATAGCCTACACACGTTTAATTTGTGTAGTTTGCTGTAGTCAGAGGCTCCATGTGTAGCACGTGAAGTGGGTGATCCTCTAATCAATGCAAAATGGAATAACAATTACGTAAGCTAAATGACAAGGAGTAGGCTACAACGAGCAACCGACAAGCTGTTGTTTAATCTAAATGGAGTTGATGTAAACAAGGACAGGGAGTACAGCCAAATAGCCTCAAATAGCCTAGCGATCTAGCTGGCTAGCTAGCATAGCTGGCTATCTTAGCTAGCTTCTTTACATCGATTTGATGCAGTAAAGACGGGCACTGCCAGATGGGATGATAGATAACCTATGGCATTTACAGGTTTGTCTAACTGAAGTAAATAGTAACAGAGTATGAATCAAATAGCTGACTGTTATTCCTGGCCAACATTGCTAATATATGGGTTAACTAAGTCGCTATGGAGCATCTGCTTAATCAGTACTTGCTTAATCAGGATCATATACATTAGTGTCCACCATATGAACATTTAATTCGCTTTCCTAGTGAATATGACATATGATTCCTCAGTAAATCCAGCAGAAACAGGTCCGTAATATTAATATCATAATTCTGATAATACCTAGTATGTGCAGGGCTCCGTGGGAGCGGGTGGTGGTGGCGTGGGCGCCGGCTGGCAGTGCCAGCTCTGGGCTGAGGATTCTGCAGCGGGCCTGGAGGTCCGTGGCCGAGGTCAAACGGCCGTCTGCTATCACGGCGTTGTAGCACCACATCTCCCTTGATGCCGGCAGAAACCTACAGGTGAGAGGACAGGGAGGAGATGAAAGGTCAAATAGAGGGTATTAAAGGGTGTGTGTGCGTGGCTGTGCGTGTAAGGTAAAAAAGTTACAGAGCATTCAGATATACAGTGCATTCAGAAACTATTCAGACCCCTTCCCCTTTTTCAAATTTTGTTACGTTACAGACTTATTCAAAAATTGATTAAATAAAACATTTTTCTCTATCAATCTGCACACAATACACCATAATGACAAAGCGAAAAACAGTTTTTGGGAATTTTACTGCAAATGTATTAAAAATAAAAAACAGAAATACCTTATTTGCATAAGTATTCAGAGCCTTTGCTATGAGACTCAAAATTGAGCTCAGGTGCATCCTGTTTCCATTGATCATCCTTGAGATGTTTCTACAACTTGACTGTAGTCCACCTGTGGTAAATTCAATTGATTGGACATGATTTGGAAAGGCACACACCGGACTATATAAGGTCCCACAGTTGACAATGCATGTCAGAGCAAAAACCAAGCCATGAGGTCGAAGGAATTGTCCGTAGAGCTCAGAGACAGGATTGTGTCGATCTGGGGAAGGGTACCAAAACAATTCTGCAGCATTGAAGGTCCCCAAGAACAGAGTGGCCTCTATCATTCTTAAATGGAAGAAGTTTGGAACCACCAAGACTCTTCCTAGAGCTGGCTTCCCGGCCAAACTGAGCCATCGGGGGAGAAGGGCCTTGGTCAGGGAGGTGACCAAGAACCTGATGGTCACTCTGACAGAGCTCCTCTGTGGAGATGGGAGAACCTTCCTGAAGGACAACTATCTCTGCAGCACTAGACGGAAACCACTCCGCAGTAAAAGGCAGACAACAGCCCGCTTGGAGTTTGCCACCTATTTTTTTTATTTTTATTTAACCTTTATTTAACTAGGCAAGTCAGTTAAGAACAAATTCTTATTTACAATGACAGCCTTTACCGGTCAAACTCAGACGACGCTGGGCCAATTATGTGCCGCCCTATGGGACTCCCAATCACGGCCGGCTGTGATACAGTCTGGATTCAAACCAGGTTGTCTGTAGTGACGCCTCTAGCACTGTGATTCAGTGTCTTAGACCACTGCGCCACTCAAACCATGAGAAACAAGATTATCTGGTCTGATGTAACCAATTTGAGACTAGTCAGGATCGAGGGAAAGATGAACGGAGCAAAGTACAGAGAGATCCTTGATGAAAACCTGCTCCAGAGCACTCAGGACCTCACACTGGGGCGATGGTTCACCTTCCAACAGGAAAACGACCATAAGCACGCAGCCAAGATAAGATGTACTGTTGCTAATACGCACAGAAAAGGAAACGTCTATGGGACGTCTATGGATGAACTCTAAGCATTTATTGCATACACTAATGTTGTCATTCAAATTTATTTTTCAACCACTCCACAGATTTCATGTTAACAAACTATAGTTTTGGCAAGTTGGTTAGGACATCTATTTTGTGCATGACAACAAGTAATTCTTCCAACAATTGTTTACAAACAGATTATTTTACTTATAATTCACTATATCACAATTCCAGTGGGTCAGAAGTTTACATACACTAAGTTGACTGTGCCTTTAAACAGCTTGGAAAATTCCAGAAAATGATGTCATGGCTTTAGAAGCATCTGATAGGCTAATTGACATCATTTGAGTCAATTGGAGGTGTACCTGTGGATGTATTTCAAGGCCTACCTTCAAACTCAGCCTCTTTGCTTGACATCATGGGAAAATCAAAAGAAATCAGACAAGACCTCAGAAAAAAAATGTAGACCTCCACAAGTCTGGTTCATCCTTGGAAGCAATTTCAAACACCTGAAGGTACCACATTCATCTGTACAAACAATAGTACGCAAGTATAAACACCATGGGACCACGCAGCCATCATACCGCTCAGGAAGGAGACGTGTTCTGTCTCCTAGAGATGAACGTACTTTGGTGCGAAAAGTGCAAATCAATCCCAGAACAAAAGCAAAGGACCTTGTGAAGAGGCTGGAGGAAACAGGCACAAAAGTATCTATCTCCACAGTAAAACGAGTCCTATATCGACATAACCTGAAAGGCTGATCAGCAAGGAAGAAGCCACTGCTCCAAAACCGCCATAAAAAAGACAGACTATGGTTTGCAACTGCACATGGGGACAAAGATCGTACTTTTTGGAGAAATGTCCTCTGGTCTGATGAAACAAAAATAGAACTGTTTGGCCTTTGTTTGAACTTGTTGTGGGGGTGCTTTGCTGCAGGAGGGTCTGGTGCACTTCACAAAATAGATGGCATCATGAGGAAGGAAAATTATGTGGATATATTGAAGCAACATCTGAAGACATCAGTCAGGAAGTTAAAGCTTGGTTACAAATGGGTCTTCCAAATGGACAATGACCCCAAGCTTACTTCCAAAATGGCAAAATGGCTTAAGGACAAGGACAACAAAGTCAAGGTATTGGAGTGGCCCTGACCTCAATCCTATAGAAAATCTGTGGGCAGAACTGAAAAGGCGTGTGTGAGCAAGAAGGCCTACAAACCTGACTCCGTTACACCAGTTATGTCAGGAGGAATGGGCCAAAATTCACCCAACTTATTGTGGGAAGCTTGTGGAAGGCTACCCAAAACGTTTGACCCAAGTTAAACAATTTAAAGGCAATGCTACCAAATACTAATTGAGTGTATGTAAACTTCTGACCCACTGGGAATGTGATGAAAGAAATAAAAGCTGAAATAAATCATTCTCTCTACTATTATTTTGACATTTCACATTCTTAAAATAAAGCGGTGATCCTAACTGACCTAAGACAGGGAATTTTTACTAGGATTAAATGTCAGGAATTGTGAAAAACTGAGTTTAAATGTATTTGGCTAAGGTGTATGTAAACTTCCGACTTCAACTGTAGGATCCAGCCCTTAGCCGTGGTAAATTGGCCATATACCACAAATAAGAATAAGAAAGTCAGACAAAAATCTGGTTTCCAATTCTTTCCATTGTTGATAATATTCAATCAAAGAATAGAGTTGCTATGCAGGCTACAGCTAATGTTCTTGTCGCTTGCTAGTTAGTAACTATCAACAGCAAACAAAATCTGAAAAATTACCTGCATTTTGGTTTGTTTAAGATATTTTCTATTGAAATGTATTTAGATATATTCATAATAATGATGCTGATGCAATATTTTGCCTGGCTGGCTCAGAGAAGTTGCTGTCTCGTCAAGACGCTGTTCCCTCACTATGGTAGGCTACAGGGGAGATCGCATTTGTAAATTGCAACTTTGTTGCTGAGGTCAGAGAGGCAGAAAGCAAGGTTTTTCCAACCCCCCCCTTCCCAGCAATTATGGTAACCAGGTTACCCAGTATGTTTCAGCTCAGTAGTGTGAAAACGGGAATGGTGCACTATATGGAGAATAGGGTGTGCTACGAAGATGCAGCTAGACTCAGAGGAGGAAAAAGGGAGGGAGAGGGAGCGTGCGTGCAAGAGAGAGTGACTGAAATAAAGAGAAAGAGTCTGACCTCCAGATGACGTTGTAGGCAGGGTCGAGACAGAGGCCGAAGCCCTGCAGGTCCTCCTGCTCTGAGTCGTTGAAGGTGCGGCAGCTGGCATCCAGCTTGTTGATGAGCAGGCATTTAAAGGGAGGAGGCTCCAACACAGAGGTGGGGACTAAGCCTGGTTGGACACAATAAAATAACATTAATGAGGTTATATACAGGGGATACCGGCACCGAGTCAACGTGCGGGGGTACAGGTTAGTCGAGGTAATTTGTACATGTAGGTAGGGGTAAAGGGGGGGGTGTGTGTCAATGTAAATAGTCCGGGTGGCCATTTGATTAATTGTTCAGTAGTCTTATGGCTTGGGGGTAGAAGCTGTTAAGGAGCCTTTTGTTCCTATACTTGGCACTCTGGTACCGCTTGCCGTGCTGTAGCAGAGAAAACAGTCTATGACTTGGGTGACTGGAGTCTTTGACAATTTGTTGGGCCTTTCTCTGACATTATATCTTCTTTTGTGTAATATCTTCACACATAATAAGACATTTCCACATAAAGAGGTTTTGAGTAAAGGACCAATCCTAACTTGCATGTGAATCATACATTTATGTCAATGGAAGTTTTGAATTAAAGTTTGAGATGTGCTCAGGGCCTGTATGCATCTCAGAGTAGCAGTGCTATTCTAGGATCAGGTCCCACCTGTCCATGTAATCTCATTCATTGAGATCTACACTTCTAGATCAGCAATACTAATTTGAGACACTTTATTAATATGAGTCCTGATCTCAGGTTAAGGTTAGGACCTTAGTGAGCAGAGGGTGTGCAACTTACCAATGATGTCTTTGCTAGCGAAGATCTCGGAGGTAGCCAGGACGTGCGAGTTGATCAGGGCCTCGTCGATCCTCAGGAAGGTCTGGTCGCCGCTAGCCCCGATCCAGGTGGCCTTGCGGCTGTACTTGGCACCAATGTTGGGCATTGGGGAGGGCTTGGTATTCCAGTAGGGCATGTCCAGGATTGGCCTGCCCAGCTGCCCTTTCTGTGGAGACATTTATTTAATTTCAGTCCTTACGTTTCAGTCATTTTAGTAATTTAGTCATGTCAGTCATCTTATTTACAATGACTTACAAATCACTGCATTCAACAAAAGTAGGTAAAACAACCATGATCAAGACAGAGAGAAGTGCTGCTGCCATGTTGTGTTGCTACCATGTTGTTGTCATGTGATGTTCCTACCATGCTGTGTTGTCATGTGTTGCTGCCATGCTATGTTGTTGATTTAGGTCTCTCTTTATGTAGTGTTGTGGTGTCTCTCATCGTGATGTGTGTTTTGTCCTATTTTTTTTTATTACAGCCCCCGTCCCCGCAGGAGGCCTTTTTTGCCTTTAGCCTTTTGGTAGGCCTTCAATTGCAAATAAGAATGTGTTCTTAACTGACTAAAATAAAGATTCAATAAAAAAATTGTTCTGTGGTCACCCACATTTCAAATACAATACAATATTCTTCTCTATGCATTCAATAAGAATTTAATCAATGGACAAAGTAACATTGAAAATATGTTACCATTAGAACAAGGTCAATAACAAAAATGTGGGATTCTGGTTTTGGGTTAGATACAATTCAATGGTTCTAGTTAATCAGGAAAACAAAGTATGAGAGAAGAATCATATCTGTGTTTGTCACGATTTGAAGAGACAGGACGAGAAGCAGAGCGTTGGTGGAGAGACATTCCTTTTTATTTAACTTGTTTTTACTAACAAGTACCAAAAATAAACAAGGAGAGTAGCCAAAACATACACATATGAAACATACACATACAAGAACCCACACATAGGTGACAAACACAGGAACTTAAATAGAATCCCCAATTAGAGACAATACGAGACAGCTGTCTCTAATTGAGGATGGAAATCAAACCACCACCAAATACATCCTGTGAGGGCTGCCAAGCTCTAACCGCGGGCCCTCCAACTCCCCACAAGAGGGAGCCAGAGAACAATGCCACAGTCAGAACCTGACAGTGTTAAAAAAGACATTGAAACCGTGGCGTACCGAAAAGCTGCCGAAGGTGAAGACCTGTCCGTCCATGAGGAGCACGGCCGTGTGGTTACTACCAGCTATCACCTGGACACTCGGACCTGGGAGAGCCTGCACCAGTGTGGGAGATCCCCTACACAGACACAAAGAGAGGGGGGAAGGAGAGACAAATAGTTAATACCCAGGTTCAAGGACAGCCTTTACCCCCAAACTGTGAGGCCAAACATCAAGGGACTAAATTATTGTATTGCATTATAGATTAAATGTATTACTTTATCGTCTGTTTACTTATAATTTTTGTGTGCGTGCGTGCGTGTCAGTGGTTACCTTGAGTTGACATCTCCGTGTCCAAGCTGGCCATGTTGACCGTAGCCAAACGTATAGACATCCCCATTCGCCATCAGCACCACTACAGGACAGGACAAGAGAAAAACCCATTTCATAACGTCATCATTACATGTTAAATACCACTTAATATCACTTATCGGAATGTGTTGTGTACATTTAGCATATTCATCAGATGCCTATCAACCTGAAGGTGCACAAACATAAGCACCAACGCTTGATAAATAGTGCATAAACTATTGTAAAGGATTAATTGCATGTAGAAATATTTGTGGAAATATACTGAATAAAAATATTAAGTGTTGGTCCCATGTTTCATGAGATGAAATAAAAGATCCCAGAAATTTGATTACATCCCTGTTAGTGAGCATTTCTCCTTTGCCAAGATACTCCATCCACCTGACAGCTGTGGCATTCAAGAAGCTGATTAAACAGCATTATCATTACATCTGTAAATAGCCCACCCTACTACCTCATCCTCATATTTATTAATTTTGCTCATTTGCACTCCAGTATCTCTATTTGCACATCATCATCTGCACATTATCAGTCCAGTGTTAATGCTAATTTGTAATTTATTTTGCCACTATGGCCTATTTATTGTCCTACCTTCCTAACCGTACTACATTTGCACACACTGTACATATATTTTCTATTGTGTTATTGACTGTACGTTTGTTTATTCCCATGTGTAACTCTGTGTTGTTGTTTTTGTCGCACTGCTTTGCTTTGTCTTGGCCAGGTCGCAGTTGTAAATGAGAACTTGTTCTCAACTGGCCTACCTGGTTAAATAAAGGTAAAATAGGGTTAGGGTTAAGGTTAAAAAAAAATAAAAACAGGTGCACCTTGTGCTGGGGACAATAAAAGGCCATTCTAAAATCTGCAGTTTTGTCACACAACACAATGTGAGTTTTGAGGGAGCGTGTAATTGGCATGCTGACTGCAGGAACGTCCACCAGAGCTGTTGCCAGATAATTGAATGTTAATTTCTCTACCAACATCGTTTTAGAGAATTTGGCAACACGTCTAACCGGCCTCACTACAGCAGGACCTCTACATCTGGCTTCTTCACCTGTGGGATTGTCTGAGACCAGCCACTCAGACAGCTGATGAAACTCTAAGGTTGCACAACTGTGGGTTTTTGCACAACATAATTTCTGCACTGTCAGAAATCGTCTCAGGGAAGCTTATCTGCATGCTCTTCGTCCTCACCAGGGTCTTGACCTGACTGCAGTTCGGTGTCTTAACCGACTTCAGTGGGCAAATGCTTACCTTCGATTGGCCACTGACACGCTCTTCACGGATGAATCCCGGTTTCAACTGTACCGGGCAGATAGCGTGTATGGCGTTGAGTGGGCGAGCGGTTTGCTGATGTCAACTTTGTGAACAGAGTGCCCCATGGTGGGGTTATGGTATAGGCAGGCATAAGCTACGGACAACGAACACAATTGCATTTTATCGAATTTGAATGCACAGAGATACTGTGACGAGATCCTGAGGCCCATTGTCGTGCCATTCATCCGCCGCCATCCCCACATGTTTCAGAATGATAATGCACGGCCCCATCTGTACACAATTCCCGGAAGCTGAAAATGTCCCATTTTTTCCATGGCTTGCATTCTCACCAATAATGGCGCCCACTGAGCATGTTTGGGATGTTTTCGATTGATGTGTACGACGTTCCAGTTCCCACCAATATCCATCAACTTCACACAACCATTGAAGAGGAGTGGGACAAGATACCACAATCAACAGCCTGATCAACTATATGCACTGCATGAGGCAAATTGTGGTCACACAAGATAAGGACTGGTTTTCTGATCCACGCCGCTACTTTCTGTTTATCATCTATATGAATGATTTCCCACAAGTTAACATGCAGATGTATGCAGACGATACAATCCTGTATGTACACTCAAAAAACAGACAAGTTGTTAACAAGTTAACTGAAGCTATGGTACACATTTCTAAATGGATGACTGATTCTTGCTTGCAATTAAATATCGACAAGACTGTTTGTATGTACTCCTCAATAAAATCCGGCATGTGTCGGCATCATTTTGGACTCCAACTTGACATTTAAGAAACGTGAAGAAGGTGGTTAACACAGTCAAATTTGAATTATTCAACTTAAGGTTTATAAGACCTTACCTTCCTCTGGAGGCCGCCAAACTATATATGCATGCTATGATCTTCTCACATCTGAGATATTGCCTCACATGCTGGTCACAAGCAGGAGATACTATTCTGAAACTTGAATAACTCTACAAACAAACACCTAAGATTTTCAATAACAAATCAAACAGTTACCACCATTGTCACATCATTCACAAACATAATGTATTCAGTCTGGATAGCTTTAAGCAGTATGTACAATCGAGGTCAAAAGTTTTGAGAATGACGCAAGTATTGGACTCCACAAAGTTTGCTGCTTCAGTGTTCTTAGATCTTTATGTCATTAGTTACTATGGTACACTGAAGTATAATTACAAGTATTCCATAAGTGTCAAAGGCTTTAATTGACAATGACATTCAGTTTATGCAAAGAGTCAATATTTGCAGTGTTGACCCTTCTTATTCAAGACCTCCACAATCCGCCCTGGCATGCTATCAATTAACTTCTGGGCCACATCCTGACTGATGGCAGGCCATTCTTGCATAATCAATGCTTGTAGTTTGTCAGAAGTTGTGGGCTTTTGTTTGTCCACCCGCCTCTTGAGGATCGACCACAAGTTCTCAATGGGATTAAGGTCTGGGGAGTTTCCTGGCCATGGACCCAAAATGTCGATGTTTTGTTCCCCAAGCCACTTAGTTATCACTTTTGCCTTACGGCAAGGTGCTCCATCATGCTGGAAAAGGCATTGGTCGTCACCAAACTGTTCTTGGATGGTTGGGAGAAGTTGCTCTCGAGGATGTGTTAGTACCATTCTTTATTCATGGCTGTGTTCTTAGGCAAAATTGTGAGTAAGCCCACTCCCTTGGCTGAGAAGCAACCCTACACATGAATGGTCTCAGGATGCTTTACTGTTGGCATGACACAGGACTGATGGTAGCGCTGGTAGCGTGTTTTCCGGATGGCCCAAACAATTGGAAAGGGGATTCATCAGAGAAAATGACTCTACCCCAGTCCTCAGCAGTCAAAAGTTACCTTTTGCAGAATATCAGTCTGTCCCTGATGTTTTTCCTGGAGAGAAGTGGCTTCTTTGCTGCCCTTCTTGACACCAGGCCATCCTCCAAAAGTCTTCGCCTCACTGTGCGTGCAGATGCACTCACACCTGCCTGCTGCCATTCCTGAACAAGCTCTGCACTGGTGGTGCCCCGATCCCGCAGCTGAATCAACTTTAGGAGACAGTCCTGGCGCTTGCTGGACTTTCTTGGGCGCCCTGACGCCTGCTTCACAACAATTGAACCTCTCTCCTTGAAGTTCTTGATGATCCGATAAATGGTTGATTTAGGTGCAATCTTACCAGCAGCAATATCCTTGCCTGTGAAGCCCTTTTTGTGCAAAGCAATGATGACGGCACGTGTTTCCTTACAGGTAACCATGGTTGACAGAGGAAGAACAATGATTTCAAGCACCACCCTCCTTTTAAAGCTTCCAGTCTGTTATTCTGACTCAATCAGCATGACAGAGTGATCTCCAGCCTTGTCCTCGTCAACACTCTCACCTGTGTTAACGAGACAATCACTGACATGATGGCAGCTGGTCCTTTTGTGGCAGGGCTGAAATGCAGTGGAAATGTTTTTGGGGGATTAAGTTCATTTTCATGGCAAAGAGGGACTTTGCAATTAATTGCAATTCATCTGATCACTCTTCATGACATTCTGGAGTATATGCAAATTGCCATCATCAACACTGAGGCAGCAAACTTTGTGGAGACCAACACTTGTCATTCTCAAAACTTTTGACCACGATTGTAGATGCAAGCCTTGTGTTTAAGATCCTGCATGGTCTCGTCAGACTGGGTAGCTTTAAGCAGTATGTAGATAACAGCCTTGTGTTTAAGATCCTGCATGGTCTCGTCAGTCTGGATAGCATTAAGCAGCATGTAGATGACAGCCTTGTGTTTAAGATCCTGCATGGTCTTGTCAGTCTGGATAGCATTAAGCAGTATGTAGATGACAGCCTTGTGTTTATGATCCTGCATGGTCTTGCCCCTCCCCCTCTATGACGGCATATCATGCTCAAAGAAAGCACGGGTAGGATAACAAGGGCAGTAACTAGAGGGGATTGTGTTGTCCTTTTTCGACACAGCAAATTAGTTAAATCGGCCTTCTGTTAGAGCTACATAATACTGGAATGAAATGCCCATGTACTTTTAAATGTAAAACATGGCTCAAATCTATCCAAACCTGTACACATGAGTAATCTATGGTTCCTCATATGTAAGACGTTGTTAGAATGATATATTATTAAATGTAATGTATTTGTATTTTGTATTTGTATTGTGACTGTGTATTTGCCCTTAACTGCCCTGGGACTACGGGTGCAAATTAGCTTTTGGCTAACCCCGGCACATTTACATGGATGTTGCATTATTGTAATATTTATTTTTGTATTTATTTTTATTGAACCTTTATTTAACTAGGCAAGTCAGTTAAGAACAAATTCTTATTTACAATGACGGCCTACCCTGGCCAAACCTGGATGACGCTGGGCCAATTGTGTGCCGCCCTATGGGACTCACAATCACGGCCGGATGTGATGCAGCCTAGATATTGTTTAATGTGAATTGTCCCCTATAAATAAATAAATAAAATAAAAGTATCTGTGACCAACAGATGCATATACAGTGGGGAGAACAAGTATTTGATACACTGCCGATTTTGCAGGTTTTCCCACTTACAAAGCATGTAGAATTCTGTAATTCTTATCATAGGTACTCTTCAACTGTGAGTGACGAAATCTAAAACAAAAATCCAGAAAATCACATTGTATGATTTTTAAGTAATTAATTTGCATTTTATTGCATGACATAAGTATTTGATACATCAGAAAAGCAGAACTTAATATTTGGTACAGAAACCTTTGTTTACAATTACAGAGATCATACATTTCCTGTAGTTCTTGACCAGGTTTGCACACACTGCAGCAGGGATTTTGGCCCACTCATCCATACAGACCTTCTCCAGATCCTTCAGGTTTCGGGGCTGTCGCTGGGCAATACAGACTTTCAGCTCCCTCCAAAGATTTTCTATTGGGTTCAGGTCTGGAGACTGGCTAGGCCACTCCAGAACCTTGAGATGCTTCTTACGGAGCCACTCCTTAGTTGCCCTGGCTGTGTGTTTCGGGTCGTTGTCATGCTGGAAGACCCAGCCACGACCCATCTTCAATGCTCTTACTGAGGGAAGGAGGTTGTTGGCCAAGATCTCGCGATACATGGCCCCATCCATCCTCCCCTCAATACAGTGCAGTCGTCCTGTCCCCTTTGCAGAAAAGCATCCCCAAAGAATGATGTTTCCACCTCCATGCTTCATGGTTGGGATGGTGTTCTTGGGGTTGTACTCATCCTTCTTCTTCCTCCAAACACGGCGAGTGGAGTTTAGACCAAAAAGCTCTATTTTTGTCTCATCAAACCACATGACCTTCTCCCATTCCTCCTCTGGATCATGCAGATGGTCATTGGCAAACTTCAGACGGGCCTGGACATGCGCTGGCTTGAGCAGGGGGACCTTGCGTGCGCTGCAGGATTTTAATCCATGACGGCGTAGTGTGTTACTAATGGTTTTCTTTGAGACTGTGGTCCCAGCTCTCTTCAGGTCATTGACCAGGTCCTGCCGTGTAGTTCTGGGCTGATCCCTCACCTTCCTCATGATCATTGATGCCCCACGAGGTGAGATCTTGCATGGTGCCCCAGACAGACTCAAACCCATCTAAATTCTGCAGCATTTGCAATGCTGTCAGTGCATGCATTTGTTTGGTTCTGCTTGACATTGTGAACTACACACATTGTATGTTGTACTCAGTGTCTGATTTGACTCTAATAAAACAATTACTGTCCACAACGCCCACAATTCTTCATCATTACACTAGTGTTCTAAATTCAGTAATCCTCTTCACCTTCCTCATCATAAATAATAAACCATAAATAAAGGTTGAATAAAAAAATTAAGTAAAAACCCTCATCATTCAGTTCATTGAAGTCACATACACCATTAACAAATTCTATCTGGTGTATATAACTTCTTTTCTCCAAATGTATGTTAGCTAGCTAAGTTATATTATGAATACATCTCATCTGCTGCCAATAGCAGGATATCACTTAAGAGCATTAGTTTGGTTCAAAAGTGGTTAGTAGCTTTGACTGCATGCTGATGGTGCATTCAGAGCCATCCAGTGGCCACACTACAAACTTCAATTTACCACGTTCCTGTGAATCAATTGTAATGACAGTCTGCCACAACATGCCCAAGAGTCTTATGATTAGCAATGGTTAGTTTGTGTTTAATTTCATTATGTATTAAAACACAGTTTAATATCATTGTCAGGGGTTTTCTCAAAACGTTTGAAGGGAAATTGAGCTTCCCGGGAAAATGTTGACTGAGGTAGCAACAGTAACAAAAGAGGCAGGCTTAGTGAAGGGTCAATTCCTTTATCTGTTTTTATTGAAATACCTTTTTGACCTGTGGCTATTTGATGTGGCCAGAAGACACTAATCAACACAAACGGTTTTCCTCTTGTGATCAAACTCAAAAGAAGAGATCAAAGAAGAAGCAGGAAGTGAGTGACAGGAAGTAGCCGGGGGGTCCTACCTGAATGGTGGAAGCCGCAGCTGACCTGCACAGCTGTCATCTCGCAGTCGAAACGCACTGCCCCCGGGGGGTAGGTGGTGATCTTACAGGCGTCCTTCTCCCCTCGCTCGCTGCTCCCGTCTGCAAAGGCGAACAGGCCGTCAGTCAGGTGGAGAGGGGGAAGGAGGGAGCAGGCAGGAGAGAGAGACAGAGGGGGTAGGGGTAAAGAAAGAGGGAGAGAACTGTGTTTGCAGCTTCAGAGATGGTTGTCTCATGATCGGAGATAGAGTGGGAAGCTGGAATGAGCAAGTGATTCAGAGAAAAAAAGAAGGGATTGAAGCCAGGAAAGGCAATGAAGGCAAGTGAAAAGAAGGTAAAAAGAAGGTAAAAACTCTCAAAACCTCAAACAGAATAGGACCTCTCTATTTCAAATGTTAAATTTCAATGTGGCATATCACTTGCAGGTGCCTGTGACGCCTAACTACACAGCAACATAATTCAGGCCTTAGTGCAGTTCTTTTCAGCTGAAAATACTGTCATACTTGTTCTGTATAAAAGTTGATTGTGAATTTAGGAGGCCATTGGCTTTCATAGGATTGTTAATGTTTCAGAGGTCATATTGGTGGGTGAGAGGAACAGGGTGGATGAAGACCCATGCATTACAGTGAACAGAAGTGTTTATTGACCCCATCTTATACCATGTACTGACATGCTATGGTCTTCCTCCTTTTATAAACCTAAGTAACAAACTAACTAACTGCTGGACTAGTTAGCATATACCTCACATACTTATGCTAGTCCATGGACCAGGGTTCTTATGAATAGGGTTGAATAATTGTCCTGACTGAATGAGCCCAATGGGGTGGAGAGACATTGCTCTCTAGAGTATACAGTAACTTCCTTTAGTTTCAAGAGGAGTGAAAAATAGGGGTACAAGAACACACCCTCTCCCCTTGATGCTTTACCTCTATAGTAGGATAATATCGTGTATGCTTCCGAAAATCCATCCACCCTAAGTATTATGTTCTATTCAATGTCAATAAATCAAATCAAATCGTATTGGTCACATACACGTGTTCAGCAGATGTTCTTGCTGGTGTAGTGAAATTAAATGTTTTTTTAGCTCGGAGTAATATCAAACAATAACCAATACACTCAAATCTAAGTAAAGGAATGAAATTAAGAATATATAAATATATGGACGAGCAATGTAAGAACGCTGTAGACTAAGATACAGTAGAATAGTTTAGAATACAGTATATACATATAAGATGAGAAATGCAAGATATGTAAACATGACTAGTGTTCCATTTATTCAAGTGGCCAGTGATTTCTAGTCTATGTCTATAGGCAGCAGCCTCTAATGTCCTAGTAAAGGCTATTTAACAGTCTGATGGCCTTGGACGACGCTGGGCCAATTGTGCACCGCCCTATGGGACTCCCAATCACGGCCAGTTGTGATACATTCTGGTTGTCTGTAGTGATGCCTCTAGCACTGAGATGAGATACAGTGTCTTAGACCACTGTGCCACTTGGGAGCTTTCCACCTTCTTCACTGCAGTCCCATCGACGTGGATAGGGGGGGTGCTCCCTCTGCTGTTTCCTGGGGTCCACGATCATCTCCTTTGCTTTGTTGATGTTGAGGGAGAGGTTATTTTCCTGGCATCACACTCTCAGAGCCCTCACCTCCTCTCTGTAGGCTGTCTCGTCATTGTTGGTAATCACTGTTGTGTCGTCTGCAAACTTGATGATTGAGTTGGAGGCATGCTTGGCCACGCAGTCAAGGGTGAACAGAAAGTACAGGAGTGGGCTGAGCACGCTTTCAGTTTTGCGTGAATGCTGCCATCTATCCACGGTTTATGGTTAGGGTTTTAATAGTCACAGTGGGTACATCTCCTATATACTTCCTGATACCCTTTCAGTATATTCGTCTATATTATTCTCGGAAGCTACCTGGAACATATCCCAGAGCTCTTCAACTTTGTTATCCAGAGACTGAACATTAGCAAGTAATATACTCTGAAGCGGTGGGTGGTGTGCGTGCCTCCGATTACCTCTCCTCCGCCAGCGTTGTTTTGGGTCGGCCTCTGGAATCAGTTCAATTGCCCTGGGGGGAGCGAACAAAGGATCGGTTTCGGAAAAGTCGTATTCCTGGTCGTAATGCTGGTTACCACCAGTCTGATATACAATAGTTCTTCCCGGCTGTATGTAATAACACAAACTATTCTGGGCTAATAATGTAAAAAATAACACATAAAAAAACAAAATACTGCAAAGTTTCCTAAGAGCCAGTCGCAAGGCAGTCCTCTCTGTAGGCGCCATTTTCCTGATACAGGCATACACATTCCCCTGCTCTCAACCTCAGAACCATCAATTGTGGGGGATAAATTAGGGTAGAAGAGGGAAAGATATTAGTATAGAATAATCCTAATGGGTAAACCAGTTTCATGTATTATTACTCCCGATTAAGAATAGTGGGAGTGTTGTCTCTTTTACATCTTCCATCTGCATTTTCGTCTACAACATCTTTCAGCTTCAATATGTAACTTTTTGGGCAACCCAACCAAATGCACATAGAAATTAAGAATTATAGATCTGTCATTCTCATTGAACGCAAGTCTAAGAACCGGTGGATTTGTTCTACGTGTGTTATTTCTATGTTTCCAGTTCTTAATGTGAGGGCTTGGTTGTGGTAAGGCCTCTTACTCCCACCTAGGGGAGGAGAGAGGCACACAACCAAGTCCTCACACACTTATTAGGGAGATTATCATCCCCAATCAGAGACAGCTGTCTAGCGTTGTCTCTGATTGGGGATAGTATTTAAGCCCAACACAAATCCACCTGTGTGTGGATCATTGTTCCTGCTAGTCTGCACTGCCAGCAGCCCAGCAAAGTAAGTCACTGTGTTTTTGTAGTCGTGTGTTTGTTTTGTTTTCACTCTCCTTTATTTGTAAATGCCTCGTGAGAACAACTCATTTTCAAATAAAAGGATGACACTTCACCAGCGCTCCGTTTACCGTCCCTTATATAATGCGCACCGTGACAGAATGATCCACCACCCTGGGATGCAACGGGGAATAACGTTAGGAGATATCCTCCTCGGTATGGGGAAAATTACCGAGGAGGAACACTCTTACTATCGCTCGGTGGAGGAAGGCTGGGGTCCGGAGCAGCAGAGGCGCCGTAGACGGGGTAAACGTCACCGGGCTAAAGTTGAGGACCAGCCTGGAGCCCAGAAAAACCCCCAAACTGATTTTGGGGGGGGGCTATGGGGGTGGTCGGGGATCGAAGGAGAAGAGCCCCGACCACTGCACTCGTGGGGGTTCCAGGAGGAGCCCCTACAGCCGTGGGAGCAGGAGTACAGAGAGGAGTCGGAGGAAGACGACGACGATGTGCTTCTGTTCCCTCACTCGTGGGGGTTCCCGGAGGGACCCTCACAGGATGGGGATTGGCGGTGGAGTAGGCACGACAGGGACAGTCGTGCTCCAGCGCCAGTTCCCAGTCCGGTGCCTCCAGCGCCGGTCCAGAGTCGGAGGAAGAGGAGACCGACTCTGCGCACCAAACCATCGGTGCGCAACATTAGACCGGTGCGACCCGTACCAGCTAAACGCACCAACCCAACGGTGCGTTTCCCCAGCCAGGTACGGCCCGCGCCTGCTCCGCGCACCAGCCCTATGGTGCGTGTCTCCAGCCCGGTGCGACCCGTGCCAGCTAAACGCACCAGCCCAACGGTGCGTTTCCCCAGCCCGGTACGGCCCGCGCCTGCTCCACGCACCAGCCCTATGGTGCGTGTCTCCAGCCCGGTGCGACCCGTGCCAGCTAAACGCACCAACCCAACGGTGCGTTTCCCCAGCCCGGTACGGCCCGTGCCTGCGCCTCGCACCAGAGGGCTGGAAACCATCTCTGCGTCGGTGCCCAGGGTGGGCACGACGTTCAGCCCCGCTGTGGAGCAGGAGCTCCATAGCGTGTCGGTGCCCAGTCTGGGGCCGACAGCCAGCCCCACCAGAGGGCTGGAAACCATCTCTGCGTCGGTGCCCAGGGTGGGCACGACGTTCAGCCCCGCTGTGGAGCAGGAGCTCCATAGCGTGTCGGTGCCCAGTCTGGGGCCGACAGCCAGCCCCACCAGAGGGCTGGAAACCATCTCTGCATCGGTGCCCAGGGTGGGCACGACGTTCAGTCCCGCTGTGGAGCAGGAGCTCCATAGCGCGTCGGTGCCCAGTCTGGGGCCGACAGCCAGCCCAACTACAGGGCTGGAAACCCTCTCTGCGTCGGTGCCCAGGGTGGGCACAACGTTCAGTCCCGCTGTGGAGCAGGAGCTCCATAGCGTGTCGGTGCCCAGTCTGGGGCCGACAGCCAGCCCAACCACAGGGCTGGAGACCATCTCTGCGTCGGTGCCCAGGGTGGGCACGACGTTCAGTCCCGCTGTGGAGCAGGAGCTCCATAGCGCGTCGGTGCCCAGTCTGGGGCCGACAGCCAGCCCAACCACAGGGCTGGAGACCATCTCTGCGTCGGTGCCCAGGGTGGGCACGACGTTCAGTCCGGCTGTGGAGCAGGAGCTCCATAGCGTGTCGGTGCCCAGTCTGGGGCCGACAGCCAGACCTACAGCAGGGCTGAAAACCACCTCTCCGTCGGTGCCCAGGGTGGGCACGGCGTCCAGCCCGAGGTCTCCGGTGAAGGTCAGCAGCCCGAGACCTCCGGTGAGGGTTAGCTGTCCGAGGTCTCCGGAGAAGGTCAGCAGCCCGAGGCCTCCTGTGACGGTCAGCAGCCTGAGGTCTCCTGTGAAGGTCAGCAGCCCGAGGCCTCCGGTGAAGGTCAGCACCCCGAGACCTCCGGAGAAGGTCAGCAGCCCGAGACCCCCGGAGAAGGTCAGCAGCCCGAGGCCTCCTGTGAAGGTCAGCAGCCCGAGGCCTCCTGTGAAGGTCAGCAGCCCGAGGCCTCCTGTGAAGGTCAGCAGCCCGAGGGCCCCGGCAAAGGTCAGCAGCCCGAGACCCCCGGCGAAGGTCAGCAGCCCGAGACCCCCGGCAAAGGTCAGCAGCCCGAGACCTCCGGGGAAGGTCAGCAGCCCGAGACCTCCGGGGAAGGTCAGCAGCCCGAGACCTCCGGGGAGGGTCAGCAGCCCGAGACCTCCGGGGAAGGTCAGCAGCCTGGGACCTCAGGTGAAGGTGAGCAGCCCTGAACCTCCACCAGAGCCACATCCGGGTCCAGCAGTCTGCTCGGCTACAGCGCCGAGTGCCGGAGCAATCCGCTCCACCGGTGCCCAGTCCGGGGCCGGTCGTCTGCGTCGCTCCAGTGCCGGAGCAGTCTGCTCCACCGGTGCCCAGTCCGGGGCCGGTCATCTGCGTCGCTCCAGTGCCGGAGCAGTCCGCTCCACCGGTGCCCAGTCCGGGGCCGGTCGTCTATGTCGCTCCAGTGACGGAGCAGTCCGCTCCACCGGTGCCCAGTCCGGGGCCGGTCGTCGGCGTCGCTCCAGTGCCGGAGCAGTCCGCTCCACCGGTGCCCAGTCCGGGGCCGGTCGTCTACGTCGCTCCAGTGACGGAGCAGTCCGCTCCACCGGTGCCCAGTCCGGGGCCGGTCGTCTGCGTCGCTCCAGTGCCGGAGCAATCCGCTCCAGTGCCGGAGCAATCCGCTCCACCGGTGCCCAGTCCGGGGCCGGTTGTCAGTCCCTCTCCAGGGTCGAGGGCTCCCACACCAGGGTCCAGACAGGACTTGGTGGATGGCGGGAGTACTGAGGGGGGAACCATCGCGCCGGGGTCCGGACCGGACCGGGCGTGCAACGGAGAGGTAGGAGGGAAGCTACTCTCACAGCCTGTGCCACGCCCGGAACCGGAACCGGAGCCCCCACCAGCAACCACCTCAGTACCCCGCCATGTCCCCCCTAGTTTTTGGAAAAGATTTTCTTTCAGGAGAGGGGGGATTGTTGTGTGCGATCGGGAGTCCGCACCTTAGGGGGGGGTACTGTGAGGGCTTGGTTGTGGTAAGGCCTCTTACTCCCACCTAGGGGAGGAGAGAGGCACACAACCAAGTCCTCACACACTTATTAGGGAGATTATCATCCCCAATCAGAGACAGCTGTCTAGCGTTGTCTCTGATTGGGGATAGTATTTAAGCCCAACACAAATCCACCTGTGTGTGGATCATTGTTCCTGCTAGTCTGCACTGCCAGCAGCCCAGCAAAGTAAGTCATTGTGTTTTTGTAGTCGTGTGTTTGTTTTGTTTTCACTCTCCTTTATTTGTAAATGCCTCGTGAGAACAACTCATTTTCAAATAAAAGGATGACACTTCACCAGCGCTCCGTTTACCGTCCCTTATATAATGCGCACCGTGACACTTAAATTTAGTTTTTGCGTCTTTTACAGATACCATCTATTTATACTAATTAGTGATTATCCATGGAGGATATTTTAAATGTGCCCTATTTCAAATGTACTTTATTATTTAATTTGTGGCTATAAATACTCATTTGAAAGCCTACACCGACGTCTAGGATGACATGACATAAGCGCAATTAGTGTCCGAAGTATATCCATCACAACTTCTCTTCTCTCCTCTATCCCATAATAGTCTGCTTGTTGTTTGAGGCGAGGTGCTTTGACAACCCTGCTGCTTCACCATCTAATTCTGCTGTGTCAGTCAACGGCCGCTGTAAGAATTCTACTCTGCTGCTTAGAGAGTTTTGTTCAATCGAGTTGGACCGTGATTTCAATTTTTCTTTAATAAAAGTAGTGTCATGCAAGGAACCTATTTAGAAGGGGTCTTTACTTAAAGGGGCAACCTGCAGTTCAACATTTTTTAAAGCGGTCACCACGCCACTGTTTTGGGGGATGGGGGCAGGAGAAATGTAATTCATAAACAGAGCTATGGATGCAAGGACTAACCATCCATGAGATCGCAATGATAGTCTTAACCATGTTTTGAAGCTATACAGTGTTTGTTTACAAATGCATCTTTTACATACAAAGGAGTAGAAGAAGCTTATATTTTGGGTTCTGATGGGGTTAGACAATTGAGGCATTTATAAGTTATATTATTCAAGAATCAATGGCTATAAACTGCAGATTTTAAAAGTTAAAAAAAATTATGTAACAATCGCATTGTTGATTTTCAGGTTTCTCCATGTTTGATCAGGTTCAAGTCCGGGCTCTGGCTGGGTCATTCAAGGACATTCAGTTCAGGATTATGGAGTGCTACTGTTTTACGAAGGTTTTAGCAGTCCTTTTTATCACTGAGGCACTTTTCATTTTTCTCAGCGCCAAACATCTACGCGAGTCCTCAACTATTTACAACTGAGCCCAGCTCCTGGATTTAGCACACGTAGCGCTATTGCACCCCAGGGAAAAGTTTGATATTCTGTACGAGTTGAAAAAGTGATGCCGTGGATGCAGGGCAGGTCGGAAGTGTAAGGCAAAGCTGAGTAAGTACATGCCGGATATACCGTCTATCATTATGGGCAACGTGAGATCACTACATAATAAGGTGGATGAGCTTGAGGGTCTGGTCCATGGGCAAACAGACTACCGGGAAGCTAGCCTATTGTGCATTACAGAGACATGGCTGAACGATAACATCGTCATAGAGAACGTAACTATCTGCGGTTTCCAGACCATCAGAGCGGACAGGGACAGCGTTTCTTCCGGTAAGAGTAAGGGAGATGGTGTAATCCGAGCCATATTACTGTTAAGGAACAGTTTTGTAGCCCGGACATTGAGCTGTTAGCCGTTAGCCTGAGAACCTACTATTTGCCGAGGGAAATGGCCGCATTGCTGTTATTGTTTACATCCCGCCCTCCGCTGACGCAAACACAGTGTGTGACGCCATCCACTCTGCTATCGCGAGGTTAAAGACAGCACATCCCAATGTCTTCTTTGCCATTTCGGGGGATTTTAACCATGCATCTCTCTCTTCAACGCTGCCCACGTTCAAACAGTTTGTGAAGTGCCCAACCAGGAATAATACAACTCTGGACTTGTTATATGCTAATGTGAAGGATGCATACAACTCCACTGCACTCCCTCCCCTCGGTAGATCGGATCACAACCTTGTCCACCTCACCCCACTACAGGCCTATGGTCCAACAGCAGCCTGCGACCACTAGGACCATTAGGAGATGGTCCCCGGAGGCGAATAAGGCCCTACAGGACTGCTTTGAAACAACAGTCTGGGATGTGCTCTGTGAGGCTCATGGGGAGGACATTGATGGACTTACACACTGCATAACGGACTAAATACATTTTTGTGTAGACAACACTGTACCCACCAGGAAGGTACGCTGTTTTCCAAATAATAAACCCTGGGTCACCAGAAACCTGAAGGCCCTGCTGAATGAGAAGAAGTGGGCCTTCAAGGAGGGGGACAGGGACAAATTGAAATGCGTCCAGAGGGAGCTGAAGTTGCGGATTGCTGAGGGGAAGAGAAGGTATAAGGAGAAGATGGAGGACAAGCAGAGGCAGAACCAGGTGAGAGAGGTGTGGAAGGGTATGAGAAATATCACTGGCTTCAAAAAGTCAAACAGTGGGCAGACGGAGGGGACCCAGGACAGAGCCAATGAGCTGAACCAATTTTTTAACAGGTTCAATACTGGCCCTGTCCAGCTCCCCTGGCCACACTGCCTCACGGCTGTCCCACCCCCACTTTGCTCACAACACCTCTGTTGAGACAATCAGCGACCCCCTCCCCACCTACGACCCCGTTCCCTCTGGATTGATCTGCAACACCTCCCTTCCCCCCACCTCTGGACTGATCCTCAACACCCCACTTCCCCGCACCTCCCCACCTGGGCTGGCTTTCACCACCAACCAAGTGAAGAGAGAGCTGGAGAGACTACATCAGTGGAAAGCGGCGGGCCCAAGGGTGCTTAGGGTCTGTGCTGACTAACTGTGTGGAATACTCCAGCGACCCTTCAACCTTAGCCTGAGCCCGGAAAGGGTCCTGGAAAACATCACTCATGGTTTGGTTTTTGCTCAGACAAGCACTGTCAACTGTGGGACCTTATATAGACAGGTGTGTGCCTTTCCAAATCATGTCCAATCAATTTAATTTACCACAGGTGGACTACAATCAAGTTGTAGAAACATCAAGGATGATCAATGGAAAAAAGATGCAGCTGAGCTCAATTTCAAGTCTCATAGTAAAGGCTCTAAATACTTACGTAAATAAGGTATTTCTGTCTTTTATTTTTAATAGATTTGCGAACATTTCTAAAATCCTGTTTTCACTTTTATTTAAGGCTGTAAAGTAACAAATTGTGGAAAAATTCAAGAGGTCTGAATACTTTTCCGAAAGCGCTGTAGCCATCTTGCTAACCTTATCTTTTTTTTTTTTTTTTTACTACACCTTATTGAAAAGATTAGCCAGCTGGCTCTATGGCTGGTTATGGAGCTGGATTTGTCATAAGCATCGATTTAGGGAAAACTTTACAACAGATGGAAATCACTGGCCTATCTTTGACATCGCCACCTATTGTTATCTCCAAAGTTTTTCCATAAATTGCGGCCGCAAATCCACCATAGAAATAGTTATAAAGAATAAGATTAAGCTCCGGTAATATGGATAACTATTTAAAGATAGCTGACATGTGTTTTTCTATATTGTAATGGAAAGGGTGCAACGTTTTGTAGGTAGGCTGCTGACAGGCTTCGGCTGCAGTACAGCAAAGCCAAGTCAGCCCGTGCTCATGGTTCTCACAGGTTGAATTGATAGGCTACATGGACAATGCTCATTATCATGCACACCGTACATGACATGTAACAATAAGTTAATTTAATTTTCTGTCGCAGGTGGCTTTTCATTACCTGGATAGACACTTGTGGTTTCTAGTTAACGTTACACAAATCACAGCAGTAGAGCGTGTAGTGTGGCAAAACGTTTGTGGTCAAAACCATTCATCTTAAGGCGACAGGGCGAGCAGGTTTGCAAAATGCTATCATATCATGCAATTATACCATTGATAAAATGGTCATATACAGTACCAGTCAAAAGTTAGGACGCACCTACTCATTCAAGGTCTTTCTTTATTTTTACAATTTTTTACTTTGTAGAATAATAGTGAAGACATCAAAACGATCAAATAACACATATTGAATCATGTATTAACCAAAAAAGTGTTAAACAAATCTAAATATATTTTAGATTTTGGATTCTTCAAAGTACCACCCTTGATGACAGCTTTGCACAATCTTGGCGTTATCTCAACCAGCTTCACTGGAAGGATTTTCCATCAGTCTTGAAGGAGTTCCCACATATGCTGAGCACTTGTTGGCTGCTTTTCCTTCAATCTGCGGTCCAACTCATCCCAAACCATCTCAATTTGGTTGACGTCGAGTGATTGTGGAGGCTAAATCCTCTGAAACAGCACTCTATCACTCTCCTTCTTTGTCAAATATCCCTTACACAGGCTGGAGGTGTGTTAAGGGTCATTATCCTGTTGAAAAACAAATCATAGTCCCACTAAGCGCAAAACAAATGGGATGGTGTATCGCTGCAGAATGCTGTGGTAGCCAAAGAACAGATTTCCACCGATCTAATGTGCATTGCTCGTGTTTCTTGGCCCAAGCAAGTCTCTTCTTATTATTGGTGTCCTTTATGTTTTCTTTGAAGCAATTCGACCATGAAGGTGTGATTCACACAGTCTCCTCTGAACAGTTGATTTTGAGATGTGTCTGTTACTTGAACTCTGTGAAGCATTTATTTGGGCTGCAATCTGAGGTGCAGTTAACTCTACTGAATTTATCCTCTGCAGCAGAGGTAACTCTGGGTCTTCCTTTCCTGTGGCGGTCCTCATCATAGCGCTTGATGGTTTTTGAGACTGCACTTGAAGAAACGTTCAAAGTTCTTGACATTTTCCTGATTGACTTACCTTCATGTCTTAAAGTAATGATGGACTGTCGTTTCGCTTTGCTAATTTGAGCAGTTCTTGCCATAATATGGACTTGGTATTTTACCAAATAGGGCTATCTTCTGTATACCACCCCTACCTTGTCACAACACAACTGATTGGCTCAAACACATTAAGGGAAGAAATTCCACAAAGTAACTTTTAACAAGGCACACATGTTAATTGAAATGAATTCCAAGTGACTACCTCATGAAGCTGGTTGAGAGAAGGCACGGCTACTTTGAAGAATCTCAAATACTGTATCAAATATATTTTGATTTGTTTAACAATGTTTTGGTTACTACACGTTTCCATATGTGTTATTTCATAGTTTTGATGTCTTCACTATTATTCTACAATGTAGAAAATAGTAAAAAATAAAAACCCTGGAATGAGTAGGTGTCCAAACTTTTGACTGGTAATGTATATATTTTTAATACAGAATTACCAATTATACAATGGATTGTAATAATATTTTTTTTTTATGAAAAAAGATGTACCCCCTATTTTAATTTGCTCCAAGGCTCAGGCGGCCAAGTGGACACAAGGCTGTTTGGCTCATCTCAGTGACACAATAACAAAATATGGGAAACCCAAAATCATTGCAATGACAGGGTCAGAGTACTGAATGGTCTATTGGAAATAGAAGAGTTAGAGTTTAGTTTACCATTCCACTGTCTTCCCCTGCCAGTATTGTTCATTGGCCCACACAGCTATCATACCAATCAGGTCACTCCACCCATCAACACACACACCCCCCCAACCACCAAACCCTTACCCGCCGACACCCAAAAACCGACACCCACCATTGAAACCATGCTCGATATTTGATCCTCTGCCTTTTCTGCTCTCCAAACAAAAACACACAGGCACCTTCCCCTAACCCCTATCCGCTCCTAGCCCGTACCTTGTCCCTCCTCTAGCCGGTGTCGGCGGTTGATCCGCTGGCGTTTCTCCTCCTGCCGGATC
This sequence comes from Thymallus thymallus, assembly GCA_023634145.1. NCBI lineage: Eukaryota > Metazoa > Chordata > Actinopteri > Salmoniformes > Salmonidae > Thymallus > Thymallus thymallus. Next base: position 11,845,705 of record CM042407.1, read on the forward strand.
TGGATGTGCTCCTCGATGTTGACTCCTGGGGGGGGAGGGACAGGCACAGCTGAAACACACACCGAGAGAGAACCAGGTGGAGAAGGAGAGACAGAGACAGCACACAACATGGATGAATGATGGAGGGAGGAGACATGGAGGAGTGATGTGTATATACATGGAATAGAATGAAGTAAAGCCCTTGCCTTGAAACTGATATGAGGTCAGTTTACTGTTTCACTAGCCTCGAAATCCTAACTGAATCCCACTTTATCTCACATGACTATTTCAGTGTGTGTTCCTCCTAATAGAAAGGCACCTGGCCTGGTTATAAAATCCTCTCAGAAATTATGGTCGGATGGTGTGATCCATTTACACATTTGTTTAATTTATTTTATTTTATTTAACTAGGCTAGTCAGTTAAGAACAAATTCATATTTACAATGACGGCCTACCTACAGGGTCAGCCCCTGGAGCAAATTAGTGTTTAGTGCCTTGCTCAACGACACATCAACAGGTTTTTCACCTTGTCGGCTCGGGTATTCGAACCAGTGACCTTTCGGTTACTGGACCAACGCCAATGCACTAACCACTTGGCTACCTGCCGCCCAAAATTGTATTCATTGCAGACGTGAGTACAAACGGACGCAATGACGGCAATGCCAGACTGGATTAGTGAAGTGAAACAATAGTGTAAGATAGCGTGATTTTAATTCCAAGGCTACCGTTTCACCCCCTAATCGTTCCAATTAGGATCAGGAGAGGGTAAACTGAAACAGATCTAGGATCAGGCTAGGGAAGATGGTCTAGGGCAGTGGTCTCAATTGGTTTTGCCTCGCGACCCAAATTTAATCCAATAAAAAAGAAAAAACACAAAAACGCAATCTGTAAAAATGTTTAGAAAAAAGGATATAATAATGGTAAATGTAGCAATTATATGACGAGAGAACAATATTCCAACCTGGTTCATAGTCAATAATTCCATTTTGCCCATACTTTTGATGATGATAATAAGCTTACTGGTTTAAGACCACAAAATCAACCAAATTTGCTAAATAGTGCTGCTAATAGCTCTATTAAAAATACTGTGATTGAAGAAAAACTATTCTTATTTATTTTTTGTGTATATTATTTTGTGTATATAGTGTATATTGAGCAACTGTAATTGTGTGTTATACCTAGTAGTAAGTCTAGTGGTATCATCTCCTTGACAGTGTCAAAGATGCCCCTCTGTCTGGCCTCCTGTCCATCCAGCTCTCTGGCGCAAGCCTTACAGCAGCCACACGCTGAGCAGCCAGACTCCCCCGAACCACAGCCACAGATACTGAGAGGGAGAGAGAGAAGCAGAAAGAGAGTCAGCATTCTGACTCATCAACAGTGATTTGTAAAGACAGATCACTAAGCACTACCAAATAGAAAATAGACTTAACTTAGACTAGGGCTGTCCTCAACAACAAAAAAAATACTGGTCGACCGAGAGTCGTCTGTTTGAATAAAATCAACTACAATGAGTACCAGAATTCATTGGACAGTGACCATTTGTTTTGTTATTTTGGTTCTGTACTCTAGCACTTTGAGTTTGAAAGGATACAATGACAATGAAGTTGAAGTGCAGACTGTCAGCTTTAATTTGAGGGTATTTTCATACATATCGGATGAACCGTTTAGAAATGACAGCACCTTTTGTACATGGTCCCCCCATTTTAAGGTACTACAAGTATTTGTTGAATTGGCTTCACAGATGTGTGTCGTTAGGCAGGTGTATTTATTTGTGTCGTTAGTGAATGCAGGAGAGCTGTTGATGAATAGTATTGATTCTAGACTTTGCTATTGCCTTTGGAATAGGAAGACAGCAGGAAGACAGCAGTGTTGATGCAAATGAAGCTGACCGTCATAAGGCTCAGAAATTAAAATCAATCAATCAGGAATATTGCAAAAACCCTGGCCATGCCCAAGTCAACAGTTTGGTTCATCATTAACAAGAAAAAAACAACTGATGAACTCAATTATGTCAAAAGACCCGGTAGACCGAGGAAGACCACTGTTGTGGATGACCGGAGAATACTCTCTATGGTGAAGAAAACCCCCCTGACAACAGCCCAACAGATCATAAACACTCTCCTGGATGCAGGTGTAGATGTGTCAAAGTCTACCATACGTAGAAGACTACACCAGCAGGACTACAGAGGATACATTACAAGATGCAAACCACTGATAAGCCTGAACAGAAAGGCGAGATTACAGTTTGCTAAAAAGCACCTAAAAGAGCCCCAAGAGTTCTGAATAAAAGTATTGTGGACAGATGAGACAAAGATTAACATGTACCAGTGATGGAAAGAGGAAAGTGTGGAGAAAAAAAAAATGCCCATGATCCAAAGCATACCACCTCATCCGTGAAACATGTTGGAGGGGGTGTTATGGCTTGGGCCTGTATGGCTGCCAGTGGAACAGGCTCACTTGTCTTCATTGATGATGTGATTGCAGACAGAAGTTGAATAATGAATTCTGAAGTCTACAGAAATATTTTTTCTGCTCAGATAAAACCAAATGCCTTCATCATGCAACAAGACAATGACCCTAAACATACTGCTAGAGCAAGTCTTCTATGGCCAAAAAGTGGAAAATCCTTGACTGGCCGAGTCAATCACCGGATCTGAATCCAATTGAACATGCATTTTACACGCTGAAGAGGAGACTGAAGGCAATAAGTCCCCGAAACAAGCAGGAAGTGAAGATGGCTGCAGTACAGGCCTGGCAGAGCATCACCAGGGAAGATACCCAGTGTCTGGTGATGTCTATGCATCACAGACTTCAAGCAGTCATTGCACGCAAAGGATATGCGACCAAATATTAACAATGATTACTTTATTCTACATTATGATAAACTGTCCAATGTTTTTTGATGCCCGAAAATGGGGGGGACTATATACAAAAAGGTTCTATAATTTCTAAACGGTTCATCCGATATGTATGAAAATACCCTCAAATTAAAGCTGACCAAAAAACAAATGGTCACTGTCCAATGAATTATGGTACTCACTGTATATGTAGGTTATTGACCTTGTCTGATGCTTTAAGCACTGCGATAAAAAATTAAGACAAATTACTAAAGAGGGAGGGAGCCAGAAGAACAAAAACCTGTTTGCGACCCTCCTCCCTCTGCTGGCCTTCGCAGATTCGGCCAATATGCTCCTGAAGTTGCCGGTAATAGGCTACACTAGCGCTCGGCAACCTTTTCCATTTGGAGTGCCAAGTTATTGTACCATTTCTACTGATCTGAATGCCAGTAATGATTTTCATATGCACATTTTCGTGGAACAGTTTAATTTATAATAAAGTCTTCATATGTCAAAATCAATGCCATGTGGTTAATCAACATTCTATCTAAATGAAAATGATACAAATCTAAAAGTAACTTCTATTGCCATTGACAAATGTAAAAATAGCCTACATACAGTCGTGGCCAAAGGTTTTGAGAACGACACAAGTATTGGTCTCCACAAAGTTTGCTGCCTCAGTGTTGATGATGGCAATTTGCATATACTCCAGAATGTCATGAAGAGTGATCAGATTAATTGCCATGAAAATGAACTTAATCCCCAAAAAACATGTCCACTGCATTTCAGCCCTGCCACAAAAGGACCAGCTGCCATCATGTCAGTGATTGTCTAATTAACACAGGTGAGAGTGTTGACAAGGACAAGGCTGGAGATCACTCTGTCATGCTGATTGAGTCAGAATAACAGACTGGAAGCTTTAAAAGGAGGGTGGTGCTTCAAATCATTGTTCTTCCTCTGTCAACCATGGTTACCTGCAAGGAAACACGTGCCGTCATCATTGCTTTGCACAAAAAGGGCTTCACAGGCAAGGATATTGCTGCTAATAAGATTGCACCTAAATCAACCATTTATCGGATCATCAAGAACTTCAAGGAGAGAGGTTCAATTGTTGTGAAGCAGGCGTCAGGGCGCCCAAGAAAGTCCAGCAAGCGCCAGGACTGTCTCCTAAAGTTGATTCAGCTGGATCGGGGCACCACCAGTGCAGAGCTTGCTCAGGAATGGCAGCAGGCAGGTGTGAGTGCATCTGCACGCACAGTGAGGCGAAGACTTTTGGAGGATGGCCTGGTGTCAAGAAGGGCAGCAAAGAAACCACTTCTCTCCAGGAAAAACAGGGACAGACTGATATTCTGCAAAAGGTATAGAGATTGGACTGCTGAGGACTGGGGTAGAGTCATTTTCTCTGATGAATCCCCTTTCCGATTGTTTGGGCCATCCGGAAAACACCTTGCCCGGAGAAGACAAGGTGAGCGCTACCATCAGTCCTGTGTCATGCCAACAGTAAAGCATCCTGAGACCATTCATGTGTGGGGTTGCTTCTCAGCCAAGGGAGTGGGCTCACTCACAATTTTGCCTAAGAACAGAGCCATGAATAAAGAATGGTAGCAACACATCCTCCGAGAGCAACTTCTCCCAACCATCCAAGAACAGTTTGGTGACGACCAATGCCTTTTCCAGCATGATGGAGCACCTTGCCATAAGGCAAAAGTGATAACTAAGTGGCTCAGGGAACAAAACAACAACATTTTGGGTCTATGGCCAGGTAACTCCCCAGACCTTAATCCCATTGAGAACTTGTGGTCGATCGTCAAGAGGCGGGTGGACAATCAAAAACCCACAACTTCTGACAAACTCCAAGCATTGATTATGCAAGAATGGCCTGCCATCAGTCAGGATGTGTGCCAGAAGTTAATTGACAGCATGCCAGGGCGGATTGCAGAGGTCTTGAAAAAGAAGGGTCAACACTGCAAATATTGAGTCTTTGCATAAACTGAATGTCATTGTCAATGAAAGCCTTTGACACTTATGGAATACTTGTAATTATATTTCAGTGTACCATATTAACTACTGACATAAAGATCTAAGAACACTGAAGCAGAAAACTTTGTTGAGACCAATACTTGTGTCATTCTCAAAACTTTTGGCCACGACTGTACATAAAGCCAACAAATAAAACCATTGCAACCCGCAGGTAGAAACTATCCTGCTAAAAATAAATATCCTATAAATCACATTGGCTATGCGTGGCCTGTCTGCAAGGAACTTGAAACATTTCATCAATTACTGTATTAACTTGGTCTGGCCCGAAACTCCTGCTAGCAAACTTTCCTGCGCCAGACAGACATACACAGCTGTAGACTATTTGCGCAAGGGATAAGAAGTAATCATGTAGGCCTATTTTATGACGTTTCCACCGGATCAGAGCATGACATTGTTTTCCCCTTTCATGCTGAGTGGTGATCGAAAGGGAGAGAGCTGGAAAGATTTTTCAAATGCACTACATTGAGAAACTATTGTCATTCTCAATGGATCTAAAAACAGACTTTGTTTATTTGCTGTTTAAGGCAAAGAAAGTAATACTTTGAGAAGTGATGGTGAGTTAAGACAATCAGAAATAGTATCAGATTCCCAAATGGGCACACTTATAGGTCTACATTTGCACACAGGCCAGGTAGACTAGTCCTGTATGCGTAATACGGTGAGTGTCCTTACTCAAGATTGACAGGAGCACTCCAAATAAAAGACAATGAATATATTGACAACTCGTAAATGGAATGAACAAAAATGTTTTTCTCACAAGTGTAGCATAGGTTGAGCGCTCTGCAAACAACTTGTCTACTCCTACAATGATAATGGTAAGACTTTAATAATAATATATCGAATGCATTAACAGAAATGACCCGAAACCAAACAAACATTAGATTAGAAAATATGGAAATGAACGGTAAATATACTACTGGTGATACTGGTGTGCCATCCCCGCGGCCTCCGCAATGGATTAGTCCACTCAGACAGGCGTGAATCAGACAGGTGTCTCGTGTGCCATAATTTTTTAAAATATATTTGGCACTGCTCCACTAAAATAAATCTTGGTCGACCAACAGCCTATCGACCAAAGAAACGACCAGTCGACTAAATGGGATCATCCCTATCTTAGACCCAAACATAAATGTATGTTCTGTTAGAAGTCAGAACCCATCAGTTCTCTTAACAAAGATACCGCAACTAGTGAATGGTGTATGTGTTCTCATGTGTGCTTGTGTGTGTGTGTGTGTTTGTGTGTGTGAGTGAATGTGTGGTTGTGTGTGTGTGTGTGTGTGTGTGTGTGTGTGTGTGTGTGTGTGTGTGTGTGTGTGTGTGTATATCTCCCTCTTCCTCAAGTTTTCCCAGACTAATTTTCATGATCGGGTTGAAATCTTATGAGCTTTGGCTAGGATCAGTATGTCGCGTAGTTTGAGTGGGTCAAGGACGCACAGATGATGACTGCTCCGTTCTCCAGACCCTTGTCCGATGACTCTGCAATGTCATCAATTTTGGTTGTGCATCTTTTAGTATGAGCAGAAAGCAGCTGCCTTTTCAATATTACCTCTGCATCCCACCATGACAGACACCCAAAATATAATTTTATAAAATCCTATTATATTATTATTTCATATCAAGTCCATATTCTGTGTCTCTTTTTGACATTTCTGCACATTATAATATGCAAACTAATAAAGTAGCTTGCTGTTTGTGTGTCTGCATTTTTTTCCTACGACAACCGAGAAACCTGGGGTTGAGGATGGACGGAATGAAAGATATGGAACAAGGACATCGGGAAATGTGAGTATTTCCAAGTTGTTAAGATTTTAGAAGTCATGAAGTTTATGCCCAGCATTACCCTCCGGGTACTCTGTCGAGCCGTCCGCTGCTGACACAGCTGGCTCCGTAGCCGGTGCAGTCTCCACACACGGTGCACACCATGCACTGGTCCAGCTTCCACTTGTGCATGCCCGACTGGCACATCATCCTCTTCTCCTCCTTCTCCTCCAGCTCATCCTCCAGGTCCTCTTCCATGGCGGTCGCCATGCTGTCCATGCCAAATGCTACAGGGGATAGATAAGATATATTTAAAGTGCATTTTTCACACATGGTCACATGAGTGGGTGATACACAAAATATACATGCAAAACAATAGTTGTTTGGTCTGTGTTTGTGTGCATATGGTATAATAAAGTATGTTTGCATTGGGTGGTAATTTGTGTGCTCGTGCGTTCGTCTGTGTATGCGTGTTCATGCACATACTGTATATGCGTCCATCATGCATGTTACCTTTCCCCGCCTGGTTCATGGCATCTGTTTCTCGGCCACACTGGCCCTTGTTGTTGACCCCAAATGTCCAAACCTCTCCACTCTTGGTCAGGACACAGGTGTGGGCCTTCCCCATGGCTACCTGCGTTACAATGTGACCCTTCAGGTCTGAAACCTTGCCTGGAGGGGGCACAAGCGAGAGCAGAGAACATTGCTACTATATTGCTACTGTATATGACCTAGCCTTATCCCGACTGAATCCCGACCGTTTCCACTTAAAGGAGCAGAATTTAGTCTGAATTTCCAGGCTATAAAAGACCATTATCAAACCAACAAGGATTTTAAAAAGGTTTCTTTGATAGCCACATTGTAATATTTCAGACTAATATTTTCATTTGTGAACATTTGCAAGAATTAACACTACCCAGACGAAACATCTCTGTCCCACTCAAGTTCAACAGCACCACTAAGACAAATTGACAGTTGTGAACATTTGCACTAGCCAACGCAACACAAAAGAAACCTGTTCCCTTCTCTCTATCCCACTCACAGGTGCTGTCGCTGTAGATGGCATCCTTGCCGAACATGTAGAGTTCTCCATCCTTGGTGACGATGCCGCTGCTACCATTGTTGCAGGCTGTGTTCACCGCCGTCTTGGTCTCCAGCTTCATAATTTTCTTGGGCTTGTAGGGCTTCGGCTGGCGCCGGCTTTTGGCTGGAGAGTAGACCGTAGAGATAAAACAGAGAAAAATCTCTATGTAAAAGACAACACTGGTGAAGTGGGAGACAGCAATGTGATGATTGTGATAGGTCAGTTGGTTGGATTATATTCTGAATACAGTGCTTTTCCTGTTGAAGACTGTCGGTCATCCTTACCAAAAGATACAGAGTGTTATATGAGTTCTTTTTTTGTGTGTGTGTGAGAGCGTTGTGTGTCTGTTCTCATCTATGTGTGTTCTCGTCTGTGTAGGTGTCAAATATAATCAAATTGTATTTGGCACATGAGCCGAATACAACAGTTGTAGACTTTACAGTGAAATGCTTGCTTACGAGCCCTTCCCAGCAATGCAGAGTTAAAAAATAAAAATAACACAAGAGGAAAAAAATACACAAGAATGGAGCTTTATACAGGGAGTTTTATTAACCTTTATTTTAACAGGGTGTTAAATTGAGACCAAGCCTCTTTTTCAAATGAGCCCTGCACAATACAAACACTAAATGTATAAATGACATAAAAAACTAAATTACAAAACATGATCACAAAAAATAAAAATACAATCTTCACTTAGAGCAGGGTTCCCTGACTGGCACCCCAACAATATTATTTGGCCCCCCAAAGACCCCCAAATTATTTTTATTTTTTTTCATATACAAAAAATAATAATAATAATACAAATCTCGGAGTTGAGATGCAAAAACTCCCAAATGCAATGTCCAAAGAAGGAAGTTACCTTATCTAAATACTGCAAAAGTTACATTTCAGCTTCATTCATGATTGGGAGTCCCATAGGGTGGTGCACAATTGGCCCAGTGTTGTCCGAGTTTGTCCGGTTTAGGCCGTCATTGTATATAAGAATTTGTTCTTAAATGACTTGCCTAGTTAAATAAAGGTAAAAAAATATATAAAAAAATAGGAGAGAGAATGCAGGAGAGGGCCATTATGTAGTGCTGAAACGTAAAGCTGCAACCACAGCGCAATCAATAGGAGGTGAATAGCGCCTGGTGCTGAAAATATAGCTAACTTGTTATGCAAGTGTTGCACAGTAACTGATGGAGGAAAACCTACACAAGTCGAGTAATTCATTTCAACAATAATCTTCATTTTATTTGATTTTACAAACAACGAGGGCTTAATTTGAGTCTATTTCTTCCGAGCCTAGGCCTATATGAAATAACAACTGGCTGAGGTAGGCTATAAGACTTCTATAAGCATCTTTCACAATAAAAAACTAAAATGGCCTAACAGAAGTGGAACATAAAAGGCTGCTGTGGCCTATTGGAAGCTGCTGCGGCCTATTGAGTACCACAACCAATAGCCCAGGCCAATTGAGCACCAGCACCAGGGGTAATTGTGGTAGATATGTACATAAAGGCAGGGTAAAGTGACTAGGTATCAGGATAGATAATAATAAGAGCAAGATAAAGAACAGAGTAGCAGCAGCTTATGATTAGTGTAAAGGTGTGTGTGTATGTCTGTCTCTTCCTCTGACACCCCCTTGGTGATGTGCTTGGAGGGAACTATGGTGTTGAACAGCTTTAGTCTGTAAATAGCATTCTCACATAGTTATTTCCCCTCTTGTCCAGATGGGAGAGGGCAGTGTGTAGTGCGATTGCGTCATTTGTGGATCTGTTGGGGCGGTATGTAAATTGGAGTGGGTCCATGGTCTTTGGGATGATGATGTTGTGTGTCATGACCAGCCTTTCAAAGCACTTCATCATTACAGATGTGAGTGCTACAGGGCGATAGTCATGTTAACTTAGAGTTATTGGGAACAGGGACAATGGTGATCAGCTTGAAACATGTTGGGTTACAGACTGGAACAAGGAGAGACTGAAAATGTCAGCGAAGACACTCACCAGCTGGTCTGCCCATGCTTTGAGAACGCACCCTGGTATTCCGTCTGGCCCGGTGGCCTTGCGAGTGTTAACCTGTTTAAAAGTTTTTACTCACATTGGCTACGGAGAGCGAGATCATACAGTAATTTGGAACAGGAGCTTTCACGCAAGACTCAGTGTTTAAATGTCACTTTGAGGACTACATGGCATTTATCTCATTTGGGAGTTCTGTAATGGGATTCCAGCTTCCAACAATATTGTCCTATTGCATGTTTGCTGTCTCGTCGGAGGTTGTAAGGGCTAGGCATATTGCCTGTAATCCATCGTTTTTGGTTTGGATACATTCGTATAGTCAATGTGGGGATGACGTTGTCTATGCACATATTAATCAAGGATACTAACTGTTGATTTGATGTCAAGAAGTGCTTGGCAGTCATATGTGATAATAGTATGAACTTTCTGTACAATAAAAGTAAAGATAAACACGAAAAAAGTCACTAAATAGCAATGCCGGTCAGCGGCATCTTGGGTCACATCCATGCTTATTCTCGTCTTTGTAGGTGTGTTTTCTCGTCCATACTTACTGGACTCTCCGTCCTCTCCCTTGCTGGCAGAGCCAGTGAAGAACACGCTGCCATCCTCGGCCAACAGCAGGGCGTGCGAGCCGTCATGGCCCACCGAGAACTGGATGATCTTAGGGGACTTGGTGACAGGCAGCTCCACCCATTTACCTGCCGACGGACCACCTTGCTTGATGCCGAGGCTCTGGTACTTCCCTGTGTAGTAGATCTGAGGAGGGAGAGGGGCAGGGTAGAAAGGGAGAGGAAGGGGGAGAGGGAGAGAGATAAAGTATTTAAAAAGGAACTTTTCCGGTTGAGAACCTCTAACTTTAAGCTCTAACTCTAACTACCATGGTCGCACACCAGACGCTTCGGCTGAAAGGGAGTGTTCTGATATCACAACATCAGTCAAGCACGAACACCCACATCAAATCACTCCTCAAAGACTCAAATCTTGTCTTTTCAGTTGTATTTCTTAGTGACAAGTTACTTTTTTTAGCTCTTCTAGCTGTGCAGTTGAGGAACTAGAGCAAGCACACCGTTTTTTGTAACACTTTACTTGATACCTAGCGTTATAACACGTTGTGACACGGTCATAACCATGGCATGATATGTCATAACAGCTAACTTAACTTGTCATAACCTGTCATAATATGGTCATAACATTGTCATGACATATATTTAGACCTGTTGTGACATATATTGCATTATTTTATGGCTGGTTATGACACCTACATAAGTGTCAAAACCTACCAAAAAGTGTTACGTAGTGTTTTCGTTTGGAACACAACCCTGCATCACCCCCATCACACAATTACACAATTACTGTAATCCAAAAACCGTCCATTATAAATCACAATCTGGGTCAGGTGGGCATGATTTGAAAGCTTGTTATATTGCCAACATGACTAGCTAAGTTATGAAATACGATCTTACCATGTTTTAGGCATTAACAAAGCAATTCAGAGAGACGGATCAACATTTTGGTGTCCATAGAAAGGAGTCATGAGTTTATTCAGGTGTGTGTGGTGTAGCAACAACAAAAGAAATCCTCACAAACAAACATTGTGATAATAAAAGTTGACACTATATGATATGAGTTTTATGATCTGGAAATGTGAAGTGCACATTTGGATTCACGGTTGTTTGGCTTGCTTATAACATCAAAATGGTATTTATTATAATCCTCAACGTCTCATCTTTCAGAATGCACTGAGTTCTCTTAATTTACAGCATTTCCCTCACTCAGATAAACATTTTTTGCAAAGGTTGCCCCGATTACCGGGAGGGATGGGGACAACTTATCGCATGCGGGTGCTCAAGTTCAGAATGGCTTCCAGTCAAAACCCATGCAGTGCTGTGATGTACAGAGCCAGAGCTCTGACGTCATGTATAGCATGTTACTGTACAGCCAATATGTTCCAATTTAGGCACTTATTAGTTCCCAACTCTGCCATTTTCAACCAGTATATGGGTGCAAGTGTAAAGGTCATGTTACAAGTTAAATAAAAATAGAATATACACCTCTTCTACCCCCCTTTGCTAGCTATCCATCTGATTGCTAAAGTTGATGTTCTGTTAACTACTGATGTCCCCTTTAGGAATGGAGCGACCTTGGTCATGTGCAGTGTTGCTCTTTGTTATTCTTTTACCTACTAGCTTCAGTAAATGTGAAGCTCCAGTTCACTTCTGCCATCACTAACTGGCCCCCACCCGGTTACTCAACCCTGTACCTTAGAGGCTGCTGCCCTATATACATAGATTTAATTTAACCTTTATTTAACTAGGCAAGTCAATTATTTACAAATTATTATTTACACTGAAGGCCTTCACCGGCCAAACTCGGACGATGCTACATTGAACGACTGGAACAGTGCTTCACTGCAAACGACATTGCTGATAACAAGAGAGTACCAGATTGGCCCACAAATGTACAGTTTGCTAAGAGATCTGACTTCCCCTCTGTAGCCCTCCCATAAAACATTCACAGAGATTGTGGAGATGTTGCAAAATCACCTAAACCACTCCTTATCGCGGAACGTTTTGGTTTCCACAAGAGAGACCAGACAGAGAGGGTGGGTGTTAATACATATGTAGCAGAGTTTAAATAACTTTCTGAGCATTGCCAGTTTGGAGAGAACCTAAATGACACATAAAGGGATACATTTGTTTGTGGATTGAAACATGAACACATACAGAAACATTTGCTCACAGAATCAGATCTTACTTTTGCAAAGGCTGTTGAAACTGATGTAACTATGAAAATCCCGACCAAAGATGCAATTGAGTTGCAAAGTAAAATAAATACTGACCTCCTATCACCAACTTCCCTGCACAAGTTTTCATGCAGCCGACAGTGCCCCCATGTGGCCGAGAAATGCAAAAGATGTAACAAAGATGGTGACTGCCATTTCAAAGACTAAATGTCTCACAAATGCAATAGAATACAGTCAGAACAGGAAAACTGAGAAAATGAAAGGGTCTGTGAATGCACTAGCAGAGAACAGTGGCAGTTATTAAGATGAACAATTAATTGGTACAATGGAGTTAAACACAGTGACTTCTCCAAGTAGCAGCATAATATGGGTGACACCAGAAATCGAAGGCAAACCCCTCAAAATGGAGCTGGACACAGGATCTGCAGTGTCTATAATTCCCACGACTGTCTACAATGAGCACTTCAAGGCTATTAAGCTTAATAAAACACATGAGAGAGATTAAGCCCAAAAGGGGGTGTTGCAGGTCAGAGTGAGTTATGGGGAGCAAACACAGCAGGTACAGCTGTATGTGGTGCCTGGAACTGGCCCCCAATTATTTGGCAGGGAATACCTGTCCAAAACAAAGCTGAACTGGTATGACTTGAAAATGCTCCACATGTCCCAAACTAAAGAGAAAGGCACAGACCAAACACTGGAACACTTGCTGAAGAAATACAACACTGATCAATGGGAACAGTAAAAGGCTTCACAGCCAAACTCGTACTGATAGATGATGCAAAGCCAGATCTGTTCCATACTCCCTGACAACAAAGGTGGAAGCGGAAATCGATCGTTTGCAGTATAGTGGACAGAAGCAGATGGGCCACACCCATTGTTCCTATTGTAAAGAAAGACGGGTCTGTTCGAATGTGTGGGGACTTCAAGGTAACTTTGAATTCAATGTGGCATATAGACCAATACCCCCTGCCACGTCTGGATTACATCTTTGCTACACTAGCTGGTGGGAAACACTTCATTAAAATTGACCTGAATCAGGCTTACCTGAAACTACCTGTTGAAAAGAGCTCCAAATAGTACCTGACAATAAACAAACACAAAGGTCTATACAGGTATAACTGCCTGTTTTTTGGCATTGCATCAGCACCAGCCATTTGGCAACAAACTATTGACCAGATTTTGCAAGGAATCCCAGGAACCCAGTGTATCCTGGATGACATTATAACAGGACACGCAGACAAACAGCACCTGGCTAACCTGGAAGAGGTCCTGAGAAGACTGAAAGAGTATGGACTACAGGCAAACTTACAGAAGTGTAAGTTCTTCAAAGACAAGATTGTCTTCTGTGGACATGAAATCAACCACAACGGATTGCACAAAACACAGGACAAAATCAATGGAGTGGTACAGGCATCACGACCGCAAAATGTGACAGAAGTGAGATCTTTCACTGGACTGGCCAATTACTACAGAAGATTCCTCCCAAATCGTTCAGCAGTACTACAGCCTCTCAATCAGCTCTTGGAAAAGAATAGGACATGGCAGTGGACAGCTCAGTGTGAAAACGTGTTTCATGAGGCAAAACGGCTCATCACTTCTGAACAGGTCCTGATGCATTACGACCCCGAGCTGCCAGTGAAGTTGGCTTGTGTTGCGTCCCCTTATGGCTTAGGGGCCGTCCTTTCACACACACTGAAAGATGGGTCAGAGAGGCCAGTGGCCTTAGCGTCACAAACATTGAATGATGCAGAGAAGAACTACTCACAAATCGACAAAGCGGCAAGAAATTCCACGCAACTACATTAAGAAATGGTCAAAATGAAGCTGCCCCCAAAGAGCCACTTCGGGTGGCCCGGTCTGGATCAACAGATAGAAAACATGGCGAAGAACTGTAGCGGATGTTTGGAAACCCTTCACGTCTGTTCCTGCCCCAGTCCACCCATGGGAATGGCCCACAGAGCCATGGCAGAGAATTCATGTGGACTACGCCGGCCCCTTTGAAAAGCACATGTTTCTGGTTATAGTTGATGCCCATTCCAAATGGCCAGAGGTGTTTTGCACTCTCCTCCACCTCAGCTCAGTGTCTCAGAACAATGTGTGCAAGCTTCGGATTGCTTCTGCAACTGGTAAGCGACAACGCAAAAGCTTTCGTAAGTGACGAGTTTGCAAGATTCATGTCAATAAACGAAATCATACACTCAATCTCAGCTCCGTACCAACCTGCCACCAATGGGCTGACAGAACGCTTTGTGCAAACCCTAAAGCAAGGACTCAGTGCAGCAAAACAAGACAAAGGGTCTTTGCAAACAAAACTGGCCAAGTTCTCCAACACCCCACATGCCACGACAAATGAAAGCCCAGCAGCACTGATGTTTGGGCGGCCTCTCCGCACACAGCTGGACATCATGAAGCCAAAACAGGTGTAATGAAGTGCTGAGCAAACAAGGCGAGATGCTCTCATTCGGCAAGAAGGGCCATCTCCAAAGAGTACAGGAAGTGATGGCGCAGGACTACAGAAGGGGAGACAAGAGGGACAGTACATGCACAAACGGGACCCAGAACATACCAGGTTCAAGTGAGCCCAGACATAATGTGGTGGCGTCAAATGCATTCTACGGAAAACAGCACAACAATTGAGAGAGAACAGGCAAAGAGAGCTCCTGGGAGTGACACAAAGGGAACTGTAGAGGACGGTGGGCCACTACAGAGACCCCAAGCTGAAAGAAGGGAACGTGTAGATCAAGGTGCTGCTATAGCAGAATCTATAATGGAGCAAGCACACACTGAGGATGTGCAGGAGCCTCCAGACAATCAAAGGCGCTACCTGGAACGAAGGCACTGTCCACCAGACAGACTAGACTTATAAACAAACAAACACAACCCAAAAAATATGAATGTTCAAGTTCAAATCAAATATGCAAAATAACTACAACAAGTTCTGGGAAATGTTTTGGTTGTGGTTTGGTAAAAGTAACTGATTGCAGGAATGTTATGTTCTGTTAATTACTGATGTCCCCTTTAAGAATCGAGCATGTGCAGTGTTGCTCTTATTTTTATACTAACTAGCTTTAGTAAATGTGAAGCTCCAATTCCCTTCCTTGTATTCAGAGACTTTCTTATTATATCAATTAGTAATAAGAGCTAAGACACTACAGTTGATAAAAAATGCCATCAGCTAGCTAGATTGAAAATTCTGCAGGTGGAAAGCTAGCTAACGTAACCTAACTCACACCATCAGTTTCTGAGTTCACCTTAGCTAGCTAGCCAAGTGGACTGTAGCTAGGTTTCTAGAAAATAACAGCTATATATTTGCTAGCTATACCTTAAAGATTAGTTACTGGCTACTGTCAAACTACTTTGTTCCCCTGCCTGTTGGTGAATGAAAAAGTTGGCAAGAAAAAGGCCCTTCTTGGTTTCACTGCAAATAGGCTGTGTTGTTTTGGTATCATTTGGCTGAATAGGCTTGTGCACATTCATTTACATTAGTGTTTCATTAGTTAGCCAAGTTACTGACTAACTAGGCTAATTCTTAGTCATGTTTTTGGTGTTGTCGCATTTCAGGTGGTGGGCCCGTATTCACAAAGCATCTCAGTACTGATTTAGGATCAGCTTTGCCTTTTAGATCACAATGAATATGATTGCATTGACAAGGGGGAGCTGGTCTTTGATCACTCTGAAGGTGCTTTGTGAATACGGGCTTGGGAAGAAAGCGGTTGCCCAATACGTTGGCAGAAGTCATTTCACCACAAGACACTGGCAGTATTACAGTCAATTCTAATGAACAGAATATTGTATTATCAATATGACACTAAGAAAATAAAGGTTAAATTGATTTAATTCAAAACTGAGACGTGCAGTGAATGCTAACATGGCTTTGGTGATGAAAGGTACAAAATGCATTTATTTTAATCTCCCTATCAGGCCACTGCATGCTGTGACATGAGCCTGGGTGGTGATACACATCTTCAAGCTGCCTGACTGAATACTGTGGCATTCAGTGGTAGCGGAAGCAAGGGCCTTACCTTGGAGTACAACAACAGTCAGTCTCTCTGTCTCTCTGCCATTCTGTCAACATGTATTGTATGTAATAATTTAAATTCATACAAACTGCTATGGACGCAAGCACTGACAGAAGCCCTGTTTATACTTGGTTTTAACATGCATCCTTTGTCCTGATCTTGTCCATTTTCTGATTGTGCCCACATTTTCAGACAGGTGTAGGAGATTAAAAGACACATTGTGATCTTCCTGACCACGTCCGGAGGTAGTCAGGTATGCATTGTCTGGACAAGTGGTCACCGGTGGCACCATTTACTTATGGCATCAATATGTGTCTTAAAAATAAATATTGTTGTAAAAGAATAGCTGTAAAATTATTTGATTAGAGGGAGGGACCAGAAAATATTGTCACATATGAGACACATTTTAGTACCATGTGTAGACATACAGTATTTCAAAAAATGTGGACACAATCAGAATGTGGAAAAGATCAGGACAAATGATGCATGTTAGCGCCAGGTATTTTTTATTTAAAAAAAGCTTTTGAGCCTGTAATCGAACCCACAAATGCTGACGCTCCAGATACTCAACTAGTCTAGAAGGCCAGTTTTATTGCTTCTTTAATAAGCACAACAGTTTTCAGCTGTGCTAACATAATTGCAAAAGGGTTTTCTAATGATCAATTAGCCTTTTAAAATGATAAACTTGTATTAGCTAACACAACATGCCATTGGAACACAGGAGCGATGGTTGCTGATAATGGGCCTCTGTACGCCTATGTAGATATTCCTTTTTTTTTATCAGCCAATTCCAGCTACAATAGTCATTTACAACATTAACATTGTCTACACTGTATTACTGATCAATTTCAGTGTATACAGTATATTTTAGTTGACACAACTGTGCAATGTGCATGATATACATGAATAAAAATGTATCCACCCAGGACATGCATTTATTTTAGACCATTTGAATCATAAGCTTTAAGTGTATTTGTCTTGATGTTTAAGTTACCACAGAAGTTAGTAAAAATGGGAAGACCAACGTGACAAACATGCAATGAAAAAGTTAGTTTTGTAATATTACAATGAAAATACATTTAAATGAGTTGTTTATACAACACTTTATTGTGTTTGGTCATTCCCAAAATGTGGCCATTGAAAGCCTTGATAGATCAATCCTTCCTCAGGGAACGGTCTGCGGATAGCAGACAACAGGGTGGCAGTTTCTTTTATCCATTGCCCAGCAGACTCACCTGGGGATAAGGGGATGGACACGTTATTTTTTTATTGAAGTCTGGGAGACTTTTACAGGGCGGAGAGAGCATGAGTTTTGGAGTGAGTAAAGTAAATCCAACCATTGGCCCTGGATAATATGCTACATCACCATCACACAAGGCAAACTGCCATAGTGAAAGAGGTTTACAGTGCCTTCAGAAAGTATTTATTTTCATTTACATTTTACACATTTTGTTGTGTCACAGCCTGAATTTAAAGATTTTATGTCACTAATCTACACACAATATCCCATAATGTCAAAGTGGAATTATGTTTGTAGAACATTTAAGAAATTCATAAAAAAATCTAAATCGCATAATAAATTGCATGGACTCATTTAACGTTCAACAATAGTGGTTAGTAGTGATTATCTTTTTTTTGTTGTATTTTACCCTTTTTCTTCACAACTTCGATCTTGTTTCATCACTGCAACTCCCCAACAGCCTCGGGAGGCGAAGGTCGAATCATGCGTCCTCTGAAACATGACCCACCAAACCTTGCTTCTTAACACCCGCCCGCTTAACCCGGAAGCCAGCCGCACCAATGTGTCGGAGGAAAAAACGTTCACCTGATGGCCGAGGTCAGCCTGCAGGCACCCGGCCTGCCACAAGGAGTCGCTAGAGCGCGATGAGCTAAGTAAAACCCACCCTGCCAAACCCTCCCCTTACCCGGACGATGCTGGGCCAATTGTGCACCGCCCTATGGGACTCCCCTTCACGGCCGGTTGTGATACAGCCAGGGATCAAACCCAGGTCTGTAGTGACGACTCAGACCGCTGCGCCACTCGGGAGGCCCCTCAAGTAGTGAATTTCAAGCACAGATTCAACCACAAAGACCAAGGAGGATTTTCAAAGCACTGATTGAAAAAAAAAAAAGGAAATACATCTACACACAGTCACTACAAAGATTCAGGCATCCTTCATATAACGCAGTTGCCAGAGGAAGGAAACTGCTCAGAGATTTCCCCATGAGGCCAATGGTGATTTTAAAACAGGTACAGAGTTTAATGGTTGTGATATGAGAAAACTGAGGATGGATCAACAACATTGTAGTTACTCCACAATACTAACCTAAAAGAGAGAGTGAAAAGAAGGAAGCCTGTACAGATTAAAAATATTCCAAAACATGCATGCTGAATACCACTTCATATTTTCAAGTATGGTGGTGGCTGCATCATGTTATGGGTATGTTAACATCTACAAGGATGAGAGGTTTTTTGGGAGGATAAAAAGAAACAGAATACAGCTATAAGCAGAGGCAAAATCCTAGAGTAAAACCTGGTTCAGTCTGCTTTCCAAAAATCACCTTTCAGCAGGACCTAAAACTATAACGTAATACACAACGCTACTGGAGTTGCTTACCAAAACGCCATTGAATGTTACTGAGTGGCCTAGTTACAGTTTGAATTAAATCAGCTTGAAAATGTATGTCTAGCAATGATCAACATTCAACTTGACAGAGCTTGATGAATTGTAAAAAGAATGGGCAAATATTGTACAATCCAGGTGTGCAAAGCTCTTAGAGACTTACCCCAAAAGACTCACAGCTGTAATCGCTGCCAAAGTATTGACTACAAAGTATTGTCTAAGGGGTGTGATATTTCATTTGAAATAAATTTGCCAACATTTCTAAAAACACGTTTTTTCTTCATCATTATGGGGTATTGTGTGTAGATGGGTGGGGGAGAAAAACTATTTTATGCATTTATGCATTATGCCTTAGAGTATCTATTTCCACCTGTCTCCAATAAACCAGATTACAAACCTACAGAGATTAACAAAAGAAAATAGTTCCTTTATTTAGGATTAATATATCAGTTTACCTACTTCATGATTCTTGTCTGTAAATGACAACAATAGTCAATAGAGCTGCTAAAAAAAATATGCATGCCATTTTGTGATAAAGGCTCCGACAAACTACATGGCATCCATGTGAATTTATAGTTCAGCTATTATGACACTAAGTCTCATCTCACTAACAATTGCTATCTCGATTTATTCTATCATGACAACACACTCCTTATTTGACTGTAGTTAGCTGCTAGCTTAGCTTGATGCCTGTGATTGTTGAGGGCTAATTTTGCAGCCATACTGCTTCAAAAGATAGTGATAACCCTAGGTAGCTAGCTAGCTAAATAACAACCCTATTAATTAAATTAGTATTGAAAGTAGGCTTCACCTCCGAGTCCTAGGTACATCTGTGTGATCAAGATAACGTGAGCTAGCTAGCCAACATGCATTGTTTCTAACATGCCCCGTTCATCATTGTTTTACATCTGAGAGATATTTAGCTAACGTAGCTAGCTAGATAATAATGGTATATGATAATTGCAGTTCAGTTCCTTATCTAGCTAGCTAGCTAAGTGTAAAAGCTAACCAACTAGGCAGTTATGAAGATACTCACTCAGTAGCTTACCATGCTTTTCTGACAAACTTGACATTCTTCACAACAAACTCAGCTGACTCTTTCTTGTCTACTCACATGTCTCGGTCTTCTTTTAGGTTAAAAACTATATGGCTATAGTATGGTGCTTCATTGTCAAAAGACACAGCCATCTGGTGCAGCCAGGCAGTCAAGGATCAGTGTTCCAACGGTCTTCACCTTTTATTTAACTTTTATTTAACTAGGCAAGTCAGTTAAGAACAAATTCTTATTTATAATGACGGCCTACCTGTATTCTGTTGGGGCTGCACGTGCACCTGAATCTACAGTACATCAAGCAAGAGACAATGTTTTATTTCATGTTTTTTTCGGTGCACGTGCAGCCCCAGCAGAATATAATAGATTAAATCTCCAATTTACAATGTCGGATATTATAATATTTTTACATATCAGATTGATACACTGAGTATACAATACCTTAAGAACACTGCTTTTTCCATGACAGACTGATCCAGTGAATCCAGGTAAAAGCTATGATCCCTTATTGATGTCACTTGTTAAATCCACTTCAAATCAGTCTAGATGAAGGGGAGGGGACAGGTTAAAGGATTTTCAAGTCTTGACACAATTGAGACATGGATTATGTATGTGTACCGTTCAGAGGGTGAACGGGCAAGACAAAATATTTAAGTGCCTTTGAACAGGGTATGAACAGTAGGTGCCAGGCACACCGGTTTGTATCAAGAACTGCAATTCTGAAACACTCAACAGTTTCCTGTGTGTATCAAGAACGGTTCACCACCCAAAGGACATCCAGCCAACTGTGGGAAGCATTGGAGTCAACTCAATATTAGGAAGGTGTTCTTAATGTTTGGTATACTCAGTGTATATGTACTACTTATTATTGTTTGGGGAGTGGGGGGTAAAATTATAAATGGCATTTAAACCAAGTCATTGACTTGATTTCAGTGAAATTTTAGTTGATTTGGTATCAAATGCTGTATGTTACATTGCACAGTTGCCCATATCTCAGAGATCTGAACTGTGGCCCAAACTAATGTAATTTTATACCCTGTTAAATCTAAAATACCAAACATATTTGTTAAGAAACTGAAACAAGCACTAGCAGTAATTTTGGCTCTGGCACCATTGGCTCTATTGTGACTGGCACCATATGGGTGGGCCCAAAGCCATATATAGCCATAGGTTATAGGTGATAGTCCTGTGTAGCTCAGATAGTAGAGAATGGCGCTTGCAACGCCAGGGTTGTGGGTTCGATTCCCATGGGGGACAAGTATGAAAAAAGTATGAACATGTATGCACTAACTAACTGTAAGTCGCTCTGGATAAGAGTGTCTGCTAAATGACTAGAATGTAAATGTAAAATGGGTCTGGGGCTGGATCCCTGTGAAAATATGCAGCATTTACAACTGTATTGGTTTGTTCCAACCATTGAATCTCTATGAATTAGAATGCCGCTGGATGGAATAGCAGACATATTATGGGCTATTTTGTGTGTGTTTTTTTGTGCTGATCTTAACCGAAAATTGCTTTTGAACATCAAAACAGCAATCCCTAACCTCAAAAGGTATGAATACTTACAATGATTTGGCGGTGAAGGACATACTGCTCATCCAGAACAGGCCCAAATTCTCAGAGTCGTGGCTGAACAAGGACATGGAAAATATAAATCTAGCACTTTTTTCTATACAACGGCTGGACAGAATGGCAGCTTGGGGTAAACTCACTTAATTAATTAGTGCATCGATGACATTGTCCCCACAGTATATTCTTGAGCTTCCCACTCAAGAAAAAGCTTCAAACTGTAACCAGTGCCTACAACCTGGTTCAGGTTATCAGTCAACCTACCAGGGTAGTTACAAACAGGACAGGGATGAAATCGTCAACATGTATTGATCACATCTTTACTAATGCTGCAGAAATTTGCTTTAAAGCAGTATCCAAATCCATTGGATGTATTGATCACAATCTAGTAGCCATATCTAGCCATATATTTTGGGCCTCCGAGTGGCACAGCGGTCTAAGGCACTGCATCTCAGTGCTAGAGGCTTCACTACCGACCCTGATTAGATCCCAGGCTGTATCTCAACCGGCCGTGATCGGGAGTCCCATAAAGCGGCACACAATTGGGGTAGGCAGTCATTGTAAATTAGAAGTTGTTGCCTAGTTAAATAATGGTTAAATAAATAAAATAAAATCTAGGAAAACAAAAGTTCCAAAGGCTGGGCCTAATATGGTGTATAAATGGTCATACAAGAAGTTGTGTAGTGATAACCTATGTTGTTGATGTTAAGAACATTTGTTGGTCTATGGTGTGTAATGAGGAGCAACCAGACGCTGCACTTGACACATTTCTGAAATTGCATATTCCAGTTCCTAATTAGCATGAAAATGACTAAGAACTTAAATATCTGTGGATTGATAAGGAACTGAAAAATGTTATGGTTGAGAGGGACGAGGCAAAAGGAATCGTAAATAAGTCTGGCTGTATAACCGATTGGCAAACATACTTACAATTGAGAAATCATGTGACTAAACTGAATAAAAAGAAACTATACAATGAAACAAAGATAAATGACATAAAGAGTGATAGTAAAAAGCTTTGGAGCAACTTAAATTACATTTTGGACAAAAAGGCAAACTCCACTCCATCATTCATTGAATCAGATGGCTCATTCATCACAAAACCCACTCAAATTGCCAATTACTTTCAGTTCGCTTATAGGGAATTACATTCAACTGATGATTGGCTAAGAGAAATTGATGATGAAGAGATTGTGGGAGCTGTCTTGTTAGACTTCAGTGAGGTTTTTAACATTATTGATCATAGTCTGCTGATGGAAAAAAGTACAGTGGGGAGAACAAGTATTTGATACACTGCCGATTTTGCAGGTTCTCCCACTTACAAAGCATGTAGAAGTCTGTACTTTTTATCATAGGTACTCTTCAACTGTGAGTGACGGAATCTAAAACAAAAATCCAGAAAATCACATTGTATGATTTTTAAGTAATTAATTTGCATTTTATTGCATGACATAAGTATTTGATACATCAGAAAAGCAGAACTTAATATTTGGTACAGAAACCTTTGTTTGGAATTACAGAGATCATACGTTTCCTGTAGTTCTTGACCAGGTTTGCACACACTGCAGCAGGGATTTTGGCCCACTCCTCCATACAGACCTTCTCCAGATCCTTCAGGTTTCGGGGCTGTCGCTGGGCAATACGGACTTTCAGCTCCCTCCAAAGATTTTCTATTGGGTTCAGGTCTGGAGACTGGCTAGGCCACTCCAGGACCTTGAGATGCTTCTTACGGAGCCACTCCTTAGTTGCCCTGGCTGTGTGTTTTGGGTTGTTGTCATGCTGGAAGACCCAGCCACGACCCATCTTCATGCTCTTACTGAGGGAAGGAGGTTGTTGGCCAAGATCTCGCGATACATGGCCCCATCCATCCTCCCCTCAATACGGTGCAGTCGTCCTGTCCCCTTAGCAGAAAAGCATCCCCAAAGAATGATGTTTCCACCTCCATGCTTCATGGTTGGGATGGTGTTCTTGGGGTTGTACTCATCCTTCTTCTTCCTCCAAACACGGCGAGTGGAGTTTAGACCAAAAAGCTCTATTTTTGTCTCATCAGACCACATGACCTTCTCCCATTCCTCCTCTGGATCATCCAGATGGTCATTGGCAAACTTCAGACGGGCCTGGACATGCGCTGGCTTGAGCAGGGGGACCTTGCGTGCGCTGCAGGATTTTAATCCATGACGGCGTAGTGTGTTACTAATGGTTTTCTTTGAGACTGTGGTCCCAGCTCTCTTCAGGCCATTGACCAGGTCCTGCCGTGTAGTTCTGGGCTGATCCCTCACCTTCCTCATGATCATTGATGCACCACGAGCTGAGATCTTGCATGGTGCCCCAGACCGAGGGAGATTGACCGTCATCTTGAACTTCTTCCATTTTCTAATAATTGCGCCAACAGTTGTTGCCTTCTCACCAAGCTGCTTGCCTATTGTTCTGTAACCCATCCCAGCCTTGTGCAGGTCTACAATTTTATCCCTGATGTCCTTACACTGGTCTTGGCCATTGTGGAGAGGTTGGAGTCTGTTTGATTGAGTGTGTGGACAGGTGTCTTTTATACAGGTAACGAGTTCAAACAGGTGCAGTTAATACAGGTAATGAGTGGAGAACAGAAGGGCTTCTTAAAGAAAAACGAACAGGTCTGTGAGAGCCGGAATTCTTACTGGTTGGTAGGTGATCAAATACTTATGTCATGCAATAAAATGCAAATTAATTATTTAAAAATCATACAATGTGATTTTCTGGATTTTTGTTTTAGATTCCGTCTCTCACAGTTGAAGTGTACCTATGATAAAAATTACAGTCCTCTACATGCTTTGTAAGTAGGAAAACCTGCAAAATCGGCAGTGTATCAAATACAAATGTGTTATGACTTAACACCCCCTGATATATTGTGGATAAAGAGTTATCTGTCTAACAGAACACAAAGGGTGTTCTTTAATTGACTAATGACATGCCACTGGCTTTGAGTAAAGCCTGTGTCTATGTATGCGGATGACTCAACACTATACACGTTAGCTACTACAGAGACTGAAATGACTGCAACACGAGAGTTGCTGCTAGTTTCAGAATGGGTGGCAAGGAATACTTTAGTCCTAAATATTTCAAAAAAATAAAAGCATTGTATTTGGGACAAATCATTTACTAAACCCTAAACCTCAACAAAATCTTGTAATAAATAATGTGGAAATTGAGCTGTTTGGAGTAACCCTGGATTGTAAACTGTCATGGTCAAAACATGATGATACAACAGTAGCTAATATGGGGAGAAGTCTGTCCATAATAAAGCCCTGCTCTGCGTTTTTAACAAGAAAGGTCCTACAGGCTCTAGTTTTGATTTGATTCAGCACACAGCTCGGACACGCATGCATACCCCACAAGAGGTCAATTCAGAAGGAATCTTTATTAAGGATCATAATTTACATTTACATTTTAGCAGACGCTCTTATCCAGAGCGACTTACAGTTAGTTAGTGCATACATGTTCATACTTTTTTCGTACTGGTACCCCGTGGGAATCGAACCCACAACCCTGGTGTTGCAAGCGCCATGCTCTACCATCTGAGCTACACGGGACATTAGCTGCTGCCTTGGCAGATTAAAAAAAACAACAGATACAGATACACCTTATGGAACAGTGGGGACTGTGAAGAGACACACACAGGCACAGACATACGTTTACACATACACATAAAACACTCACTCTACACACATGTACACATGGATTTTGTATTGTAGATATGTGGTAGTAGAGTAGTGGCCTGAGGGAACACAATGTGTTGTGAAAAGCGTTATGAAATGCAATAATATTGCTGGACCCCAGGAAGAGTAGCTGCTGCCTTTGCAGCAGCTAATGGGGATCCTTGATAAATACAAATACAGTGACCGTATGTACAGTGCCTTCAGAAAGTATTCATAATCCCTTGACTTATTCCACATTTTGTTGTGTTACTACCTCAATTATGTAACCCATATACACACCCCATAATGAAAAAGTGAAAAAAAATGGTAGACATGTGTCGTGACGTGACTTGCATTAATGTGACGACTGTTACTTAAATGTGTTTAATTATCACGTGATTAAATGAATCATGTAACAATTAAATCTATGAATTTGGGTCACAGGAAAAGTTGTTAAACAAGTTACTATCTCCCCAATTAAACTCTTAGGAGATACAGCATATTCATATCTATCGATAAAAGTCACGTATTAATGTACTTTTATCTCATATCAGTCTCATTCTGAAATTTTATTGATATCTGCAAGAACCCTAACCTCATTGATGAATCAGCAATACACAAATTGGCTTAATCATTTATTTACTAATTAACAAAATAATAATACAGAAAACATACACACACTTACAGTTGAAGTCGGAAGTTTACATACACTTAGGTTGAAGTCATTAAAACTCATTTTTCAACCCCTCCACAGATTTCATGTTAACAAACTAGTTTTGGCAAGTCTGTTAGGACATCTACTTTGTGCATGACACAAGTAATTCTTCCAACAATTGTTTACAGACAGATTATTTCACTTATAATCCACTATATCACAATTCCAGTAGGTTAGAAGTTGACATATACTATGTTGACTGGGCCTTTAAACAGCTTGGAAAATTCAGAAAATGATATCATGGCTTTAGAAGCTTCTGATAGGCTAACTGACATAATTTGAGTCAATTGGAGGTGTACTTGTGGATGTATTTCAAGGCCTACCTTCAAACTCAGTGCCTCTTTGCTCGACATCATGGGAAAATCAAAGGAAATCAGCCAAGACCTCAGAAAAAATGGTAGATCTCCACAAGTCTGGTTCATCCTTGGGAGCAATTTCCAAATGCCTGAAGGTACCAAGTTCATCAGTACAAACAACAGTACGCAAGTATAAACACCATGGGACCACGCAACAGTCATACTGATCAGGAAAGATCTTACTTTTTGGAGAAATGTCCTCTGGTCTGATTAAACAAAATAAAAACTGTGTGGCCATAATGACCACCATTATATTTGGAGGAAAAAGGGGGATGCTTCCAAGCCGAAGAACACAATCCCAATCGTGAAGCACGGGGGTGGCAGCATCATGTTGTTGGGGTGCTTTGCTGCAGGAGGGACTGGTGCACTTCACAAAATAGATGGCATCATGAGGAAGGAAAATTATGTGGATATATTGAAGCAACATCTGAAGACATCAGTCAGGAAGTTAAAGCTTGGTCAAAAAAATTGGTCTTCCAAATGGACAATGACCCCAAGCATACTTCCAAAGTTGTGGCAAATGGCTTAAGGACAACCAAGTCAAGGTATTGGAGTGGCCATCACAAAGCACTGACCTCAATCCTATAGAAGATTTTTTGGCAGAACTGAAAAAGTGTGTGAGCAAGGTCTACAAACCTGACTCAGTTACACCAGTTCTGTCAGGAGGAATGGGCCAAAATTCACCCAACTTATTGTGGGAAGCTTGTGGAAGGCTACCTGAACTATTTGACCCAAGTTAAACAATTTAAAGGCAATGCTACCAAATACTAATTGAGTGTATGTAAACTTCTCACCCACTGGGAATGTGATGAAAGAAATAAAAGCTGAAATAAATCATTCTCTCTACTATTATTCTGACATTTCACATTTTTTAAATAAAGTGGTGATCCTAACTGACCTAAGACAGGGAATTTTTACTAGGAATAAATGTCAGGAATTGTGAAAAACTGAGTTTAAATGTTTTAATCACATCTCATTCGGATTAAAAATGCAATATACATTGGCAAGAAAAGGTATGTGAACGCTTTGGAATTACCCTGGATTTCTGCATTAACAGTCTGCTTAAAATAATAACACACAAACAATTCTACGTTTCCATGTCACACTGTGTAAACATTCCCAATGCAGGGTGGGAAAAATATGTGAACCCTTGGATTTAATAACTGGTTGACCCTCCTTTGGCCGCAATAACCTCAACCAAAACTTTTCTGTAGTTGCGGATCATACCTGCACAACGGTTAGGTAACAGTTATTAAAGTGTTGGACCATTCCTCTTTACAAAACTGTTTCAGGTCAGCAATATTCAGATAGCCTTACATGCTCCTACAAAATGTTTTGATAAACTTGGGAATACATTTTTCCGTCGATGATAGCAAGCTGTCCAGGCCCTGAGGTAGCAAAGCAGCCCCAAACCATGATGCTCCCTCCACCATACTTGTCAACAGAGATGTTAGCAAGTCTTTAGCTGACACTAAGATTCTACTTAACCTCACTAAGCATTCTGCGCTGTGCTCTTGCAGTCATCTTTGAAGGACTGCCACTCCTAGGGAGAGCAGCAACAGTGCTGAACTTTCTCCATTTATAGACAATTTGTCTTACCGTGTATTGATGAACATCAAAGCTTTTATAGATACTTTTGTAACCCTTTCCATGTTTATGAAAGTCAATAAATCTTCAATAAATTCTGAGATCTCTTTTGTTCGAGGCATGGTTCACATCAGGCAATGGTTCTTGTAAATAGCAAACTCAAATTTTGTGAGTGTTTTTTATATGGCAGGGCAGCTCTAACCAACATCTCCAATCTCGTCTCATTGATTGGATGCGCTTAGCTGTCCTTGATCGTCGTCTCTCTTTGGTAGTGGAGTGGTTGTTAGAACAGTTCCTTCAAATGTACAAATGGTTGTCTGTCGATGGGATCTTCCTCCTGTCTTTAGTCAAAGTCAAAGTTCTAGAGTACTTCACATGCCAGCTGCACACTGGGAATACTATGGTCTAGTGAGTTTCTTCTTCTTGTGTAGAGATTGAGTTTCAGATTTTCACCATTTTACACGTTTGGCTCACGCCTCGCGTCTGTTGATTCAACCATTTGTGACGTCCGGCTTACACCGTCCGTCTGCTTGGTCTAATGTAAATTTCAACTGTAAGGATTTAATACTTGGATAAAACAGGGGGCGTTCCACACAATATCTGTGCTCACTTGGGTGTGGCCACTGACTTGACACAAGTTTATATGGAAAACTATTATGTCATTTAGAAAGCTAAAATTACATTGCTATCTTCACAAAAGTATTATCATATCTAATCATATATTTTATAAAACTTTTAGATACAAACCTCACATCTAAAATGTGTACACCCTCAGAGATACAGTTAAGTTGTTATACCATCCATAATGACATCACAAAATAATAAATGATATGACATGATCATTCTTTGGATCCCCACCAACCATTCCAAACGTTTGGATTTCAAAACTAATGTTCCAATGTCCAATATTTTGATGTTAAGAGTTGTTAGGCAGGCCACACTCTCTTTCACAAAGAGTTTCAGTATTCCATACTGCAGTGCAGAGAGGGAAAGTTAGAAAGTATTTATGACCTGCTGTTAAGTCAGGAGAGGGGGTCTGGCTATCTTCAAAGCCTAGTCAATGTGTCCTTTGATCTTCACCCAGCAGAGAGAGTCATGACAAATGTTTGCAAATGCATTGAAAATGAAATACCGAAATCAAATTTACATAAGTATTGAGTCAATACATGTTAGAATCACCTTTGGCAGTGATTACAGCTGTGAGCCTTTCTGAGTAAGTCTCTAAGAGCTTTGCACACCTGGATTGTACAATATTTGCAAATATCAGTTTATTTTTATCCTAAAAAACTCCCTATTCCACATGTGTTAAACACAAGGCCTGCGGGTTGAATCCGGCCCGTGACACATTTCTATCCGGCCTGCACAATGGCTTGGGATGCAATTAATTTTGGCCCACTTCCATACTGCCCGCGATGCGCTGCACTACAAGTCACAGCAAGCACTGCCAACGTGCTGCAGTGCATTACCACACACACCCCTCCTCCCAGACCCTCACACACAACCACCCACGAGGCTGCCAGTGTGCTGTATCATATTATCACTATTGCCACAGACCGAATCTTCTACCGGAGTGAAAGTTTAAACATGTTGTAGGCCAAATGTCCATTACAAGTTTCGGTTCCTACAGAAAATAAAATGTCATATTGGTTGTCAAAAAGTTATAAGATTAAGGATTCACATGCGGGTATAAATTGCTACTAAAGGACAATATGACTCACTCGAGTATAAATTAGTCAACAGTTGAATCATCTATTTTATGAAATTACAGCCTGATGTGCTTGCATCATTACAGCCTGGGGCTTTACTTGGCTCATCGCGCTCTAGCGACTCCATGTGGCGTGCCAGGTGCCTGCAGGTTGACTTTGGTCGTCAGTTGAACTGTCTAAGGCACTGGCGGGTGTTAAGGAGCACAGTTTGACGGAGGACGCATGACTCGGCCTTCGCCTCTCCCGAGCTCGTTGGGGAGTTGCAGCGATGAGACAAGATCGTAATTGAAATTGGGAGAAAAAAGGGGGTAAAAAACCCCCCAAAAAAGGGTTGTTTGGATCCTGGATGCTGATTAGACGAGCAGCGTTCCAAGCCGTGCTGTATTTGCTAACAAAAACACACCTATGCCTGCTTACAGTTCCATCTAAATTATCATTGTGCCTCTATAAGAGATCATGTTCATGTTGCTGTCCAAATAATCAGACATTATTTCCCCTCACTTCTAGGCTACCATTTGGTTTGTAACAACAAATGGTTCATATAAGCATTTTTTTTTTTTTTTTTTTTTTGGACTGCAATCTCCCAGAAGTGTCCAGAAGTGAAATTAAATGTTTCTGAGCCAGGGCAATTCAAGCATAAACGTCATTATTATGGATATATCTATGAAAATACCAATAGAAACAAAGCTCAAACGAAAATGCAACTAGTTTACTGTCATTCCAGGTGCTGAAGTGACATGAACGTTACTCAGCCTGCATAGCAACCACTCGTTAGAATAGACGACTAGACATCTTGCATAACAACAGAATTAATGACTGGTTGCGTCTGTGGCAACATGACAAAAAAAAATAACAAACAGATTTTTTACCAGACTATTTCCTCTGGCAGAAGAATTGAACTATTTAAAAAGTTTAGTGTGAATTTACTTATCGAAATAACCGTTTTGGTAAAATGTACCTGAATGTTGAGCCCTGTGTTTGTTTGTGTTTGTTTAAGCAAGTAGGCACAACAGGCACAACAGGCACTGCACACAATATATTTAGCAAAGGATAATGCTTTGCAACAGAAAACTATTGGACAATTACAAGTTAGTTGGAATCGCCTCCATTTGGTTCTTGGTAAACACACTGGTGGTCTCGTGACTGAAGTACCTCAAAGTTGTTAACTCCAAGCAGATATTGTTGTGTTAGGGAGTGTTCAATTAACAGATGGTGGTTAATGGACTTGTGTGAGAAACAGAAAGAGTTCGTTTGAGTGTGTGTATATATAAAGAGGAAGAACAGAACGAGCAGAGCCCTCATGTTGCTGGTCACAGCAGATTAGAATGGCCATTTGCATGCCTGCTTCTTGAATTTAATCTTCTTTGCACACACATCAACAGTAACACACACACACTTGCATAATGTTTTTTTTGCTGCAGTTACATGCATCTCAGTTTGTACAGTTCTGGCATTCTTACCTTTCCTGAGGCCGTTTTCATCAAAGCAAATTCCCTGCCTGCTCCCAGCAATGCTGCCTCCTCGTCAAACCCTGTACCTGGAAAACACACCAAAAGAAATGGATTTATATGAGAAACAGACGCACAAATTCACCCACCCAAAAATATATTACAGAAACGCACACGTGGAGACAGGTGCATTGCAATCCTTGGAATGGAATTAATAGAAAGGTATCATGGTTTGCGTTTCTTCCATTCCAGACATTATAATGAGTCCGTCCTCTGATTCAGTGACAACAGTCTCCACCTAAAAACACATGATGATGCCTCATATCTGACGGAGCGAGATGGTGTAGGGTGCTGAAGTTGCCCCTAGAGAATGGGGTCAGTTTAGCATTTTCCCCACTAATGGTTAAGGTTAGGATCGGGGGAGGGGAAGCTGATCATAGATCTGTACCTAGGGTAAACTTCACCCCAGAGCATAGTCAGTAGGACTCACTGATGATGTGTAGGTCTTTCTCCAGGTCAAACAGAGAGATGCCGCAAGCGTGGAGACACTTCCTGGCAAGTTTCAGCTGAAGCTCCTGCTGCAGTGCTGGGTCTGTACTGGTCGCGTAGATCCGCACCACAAACCCATCCTGAGGGAAACATTACCGGAATTCTGAGAACCTAGTCCTGAGTAACAAACACGCAAAGTCAGGCATCCCTGACATACAAAGAGCCTAAGATATGATGCTTTTGACAGCAATGAAATACAATTTTCAGCACTGTGTGTGTTTGTGCAAGGAGACACACCCCTATCTAGCTAGCTATGGCATCATGCCACAGCATACCATACATAACTCTCTTCCCGCTCTCTCTCTCTATGGACCAGAACACACAGCCACATCCGGTCTGGATGAGCTGGGCTAAGCCGAGGCTGCGGTCATTATGATTAGGGATGAGGTAAGGCTTAGGGAGATGCCCACTGACGACATGGGATGCGTTGGGTCTATGGCTGGTACTAGGATTTTGGCTAGGAATGGGGTATATTGGGACTGAGTTGGGACTGAGTTTGGGGCTGAGCTATGCTTGGGGGACAGGGATAGCAGTACCCATGGATGTAGTGATCACAATATATTTTTTAAAAAGCAAACTCAGCTCCTTCATCAGCTAAATCAAGATAGAACTACTAAAGGGGTTGGAGTTGCAATCTACTGCAGAGATCTGTCATACTATCCAGGTCTGTGCCCAAACAGCTTGAGCTTCTACTTTAAAAAATCCACCTCTCTAGAAATGTCTCTCACTGATGTTTGTTACAGACTCCCCTCAGCCCTCAGCAGTGCCCTGGACACCCTATTTGAACTGATTGCCCCCCGTCTATCCTCAGAGTTCGTACTGTTAGGTGACCTAAACTGGGATATGCTTAATTCCCCTGCCGTCCTACAATCTAAACTAGATGCCCTCAATATCACACAAATTATCAAGGAACCTACCAGGTACAACCCTAAATCCGTAAACAAGGACACCCTCATAGATATCATTCTAAATAACATGCCCTCTATATACACCTCCGGTGTCATCAACCAGGATCTCAGGGATCACTGCCTCATTGCCGGGCGTCCGTAATGAGTCAGCGGTCAAACAACCACCCCTCATCACTGTCAAAAGCTCCCTAAAACACTTTAGCAAGCAGGCCTTTCTAATCGACCTGGCCCGGGTATCCTGGAAGGATATTGACCTCATCCCGTCAGTAGATGATGCCTGGTTGTTCTTTAAAAGTGCTTTACCCACCATCATAAAAAAGCATGCCCCATTTAAAAAGTTTAGAACTAAGAACAGATATAGCCTTTGGTTCACTCCAGACTTGACTGCCCTCAACCAGCACAAAAACATTCTGTGGCGTACTGCATTAGCATCGAACATCCCCCGATCTGCAACTCTTCAGGGAAGTCAGGAACCAATATACACGGTCAGTTAGGAAAGCAAAGGCTAGCTTTTTCAAACAGAAATTTGCACCCTGTAGCACTAATTCCAAAACGTTTTGGGACACTGTAAAGTCCATGGAGAATAAGAGCACCTCCTCCCAGCTGCCCACTGCACTGAGGCTAGGAAACACTGTTACCATCGATAAATCTATGATAATCGAGAATTTCAATAAGCATTTTGCTACGGCTGGCCATGGCTTTCGACTCTGTCAATCACCGCATTCTTATCGGCAGACTCAATAGCCTTGGTTTCTTAAATCGCCTGGTTCACCAACTACTTCTCAGATAGAGTTCAGTGTGTCAAATCGGAGGGCCTGTTGTCCGGACCTCTGGCAGTCTCTATGGGGGTGCCACAGGGTTCAATTCTCGGGCCGACTCTACTCTCTGTACATATCTTGCTGCTTGTGACTCTCTGATCCACCTCTATGTAGACGACACCATTCTGTATACATCTGGTCCTTCATTGGACACTGTGTTAACAAACCTCCAAACGAGCTTCAATGCCATACAACACTCCTTTTGTGGCCTCCAACTGCTCTTAAATGCTAGTAAAACTAAATGCATGCTCTTTAACCGATCACTACCGGCACCTGTCTGCATGACTAGCATCACAACTCTGGACGTGTCTGACTTAGAATATGTGGACACCTACAAATACCTAGGTCTGGTTAGACTGTTCACTCTCCTTCCAGACTAACATTAATCATCTCCAATCCAAAATTAAATCTCAAATCGGCTTCCTATTTCACAAACAAAGCCTCCTTCACTCATGCTGCCAAACATGCCCTCATAAAAATGACCATCCTACCGATCCTTGATTTCGGCGATGACATTTTCAAAATAGCCTTTAACACTCTCCTCAGCAAATTGGATGTAGTCTATCACAGTGCCATCCGTTTTGTCACCAAAGCCCCATTTACTACCCACCACTGCGACCCAAAAAAACTACTAG
The DNA here is from genome assembly GCA_023634145.1 of Thymallus thymallus. Taxonomy (NCBI): domain Eukaryota; kingdom Metazoa; phylum Chordata; class Actinopteri; order Salmoniformes; family Salmonidae; genus Thymallus; species Thymallus thymallus. The sequence continues at coordinate 11,879,799 of CM042407.1, forward strand.
GCAAGTCAGTAAAGAACAAATTCTTATTTTCAATGACGGCCTAGGAACAGTGGGTTAACTGCCTTGTTCAGGGGCAGAACGACAGATTTTTACCTTGTCAGCTCGGGGATTCGAACCAGCAACCGATCCAGCAACCAAATCTCTAGAATTATAGTGTTATGATTAGATACACCTTCAGAAACTATTCAGAACCCTTGACTTTTCCCACATTTTGTTAGGTTACATCTTTATTCTAAAAATATTAAGTTGGTTTTTTTCCGTCATCAATCTACACACAATACCCCATAATGACAAGGCACAAATTGGTTTTTGGAAATGTTTGCTAATTTATAAAAAATATAAACAGAAATATTACATTTGCATACAGTACCTGTCAAAGGTTTGGACACACCTACTCATTCAAGTTTTTTTACATTATTTTTTTAAACTATTTTTTACATTGTAGTATAATAGTGAAGACATTAAAACTATGAAATCATGTAGTAACCAAAAACGTGTTAAACAAATCAGAATATATTTTAGATCCTTCAAAGTAGCAACCCTTTGCCATGATGACAGCTTTGCACACTCTTCACATTTTCTCAACCAGCTCCACCTGAAATACTTTTCCAACAGTCTTGAACGAGTAATTGCTGTTGCTGTCCTAGGGCTTTGTGGAGTCTATTTGTGTTTGTCAACAGAGCCCCAGGACCAGCTTGCTTAGGGAACTCTTCTCTAGGATAATCTCTCTGCAGGTGATGGCTTTGTTTGGTGTTTGGGAATCACTTCCTTTTAGGTAGTTGTAGAATTTATTGGCTCATTTCTCGATTTTGATAATTAGTGAGGAGATGGAGATGGTGATGGTGGTGGACTTCAGGAGAACCAAGGCACAACTGACTGCAGTCCCTATACAGGGGATGGAATTGGAAATGGTTGGGTCATACAAGTTCCTGGGAGTCCATATGGACAACAGGCTGGAATGGGCTGGTAACACCGGGGCTCTGTACAAAAAGGGCCAGAGCCGACTCTACTTTCTGAGGAGGCTCAGGTCCTTCAACGTGTGCAGTAAACTACTGCATACCTTCTACCAGTCTGTGGTGGCCAGTGCCATCTTTTTTGCAGTGGTGTGCTGGGGAGCCAACATAAAAGCTGGTGATGCATCTCAGGTAAATAAGCTGATCAGGAAGGCTAGCTCTGTTCTGGGGATTACCCTTGACGCGGAGAGACGGATCCTGGCAAAACTGCTGGCCATCATGGACAACGTCACCCACCCTCTGTATGCCATGATTATGACAAAGAGGAGCACCTTCAGCCACAGACTGATCCCACCACGGTGTGCCAGAGAGCGCTACAGGAGGTCCTCCCTGCCGGCGACTATTAGACTATTTAATGCCTCACCGGGGTGCCGTGCCGTCGGCAACATAGACCTGGAACTGTTGGGGTGTTAGGACCTAGTTTAACAATTATGCATCCATCCGTGAGTAACTCTGGTCCGTAATCACTCTTTCACACAGGACTTATTTATTCATTCAGGTCTGTATATACATACTCATGTACAGTTGTTATAGCATATCACGTGCAATATTGCAAGTCATTCTTGGACTTAACTTACGTAGTCATTCACTCAGGAATGCATATTAGTATCCTGTTTGTTGTATCTTTTTTCATTGCTTTTAGTATATCGAATGTGCAATACGTGTAGTTATCTGTAATTAAACCCTGCACACTAAGGACTGTATTTTAAGGGAATTACTATTATTACCCTAAATTATCATACACACATTTAGCTATTTAAGTATCTCTTCCTGTCATTTACCTGTACAGTTAATGTAACCATGCAAATATTCACTTACCTGTAAATTTAACTGTATATTTACCTGTACAGTTAATTTAACCATGCAAAATATTCACTTACTTGTTCATTTAACCAGTCTGTCTATTAAGTAAACTATTATTACCCTCACTCATTTCATACGCATTTTTAGCTATTGAAGTATTTCTCTGCCATCGACCTGTATAGTATAGTTAACCATGCACCATCCACCAATGTATAGTGTACATATTCAGCCAACCACCCATACTATGCAATGTCTTTTTATAGCTTTTTTGCACTCCAGACTTCTTGTATTTCTATACTATCTATCTATCTATCTATCTATCTATCTATCTATCTATCTATCTATCTATCTATCTATCTATCTATCTATCTATCTATCTATCTATCTATCTATCTATCTATCTATCTATCTATCTATCTATCTATCTATCTATCTATCTATCTATCTATCTATCTAGGTGTTGTATGTTTACACAGAAGATATTTTTGCAGAATTCTGCAGTCTCAATTTGGTGTTTGTCACATTTTGTGAATTATTGGTTGGTGAGCGGACCGCAGATCTCACAATCATAAAGGGCAATGGGTTCTATAACTGATTCAAGTATTTTTAGCCAGATCCTAATTGGTATGTCAAACTTTATGTTCCTTTTGATGGCATATAAGGCCCTTCTTGCCTTGTCTCTCAGATCGTTCACAGCTTTGTGGAAGTTACCAGTGGAGCTGATGTTTAGGCTGAGGTATGTATTGTTTTTTGTGTGCTCCAGGGCAACGGTGTCTAGATGGAATTTGTATTTGTGGTCCTGGCAACTGGACTTTTTTTGGAACATCATTATTTTTATTTTACTGAGATTTACTGTCAGGGCCCAGGTCTGACAGAATCTGTGCAGAAGATCTAGGTGCTGCTGTAGGCCCTCCTTGGTTGGAGACAGAAGCACCAAACAGTAGACATTTGACTTCAGATTCTAATAGGGTGAGCCTGATTGCTGCAGACTGTTCTAGTGCCCTCGCCAATTCGTTGATATACAGTCGTATGCAAAAGTTTGGGCACCACTGACAATTTCCATGACTTCCATTTATAAATAATTGGGTGTTTGGATCAGCAATTTCATTTTGATCTATCAAATAACTGATGGACACAGTAATATTTCAGTAGTGAAATTAGGTTTATTGGATTAACAGCTTGAACGAGGCACAGTGACACCATCTGCAGCAAGATGATATTGTAGGTCTTTGGAGGTGGTCTGTGGGCTGTTTTTGACCGTTCTCACCATCCTTCGCCTTTGCCTCTCCGATATTTTACTTGGCCTGCCACTTCTGGCCTTAACAAGAACTGTGCCTGTGGTCTTCCATTTCCTCACTATGTTCCTCACAGTGGACACTGACAGCTTACATCTCTGCGATAGCTTTTTGTAGCCTTCCCCTAAACCATAATGTTGAACAATCTTTGTTTTCAGGTCATTTGAGAGTTGTTTTGAGGCCACCATGTTGCCACTCTTCAGAGGAGAGTCAAAGAGAACAACAACTTGCAATTGGCCACCTTAAATACCTTTTCTCATGATTGGATGCACTTGTCTATGAAGTTTAAGGCTTAATGAGCTCACCAAACCAATTGTGTGTTCCAATTAATCAGTGCTAAGTAGTTACAGGTATTCAAATCAACAGAATGACAAGGGTGCCCAAATTTTTGCATAGCCTATTTTTCACATCTGATTTAATTTCATACAACTTAATATTGCTACACTAAAAATATTTTCTGGACAATACCCCAGTACTCAGCTTTTATTAGAAAATGAATGGCATGCCACTGTGATCATTTTCTGTGACGACAGAGTAAATTATTATGCAGCCTCAGAGGGGTGCCCAAACTTTTGCATACGACTGTATATGTTGATCTGCAGTCCGCTCACCAACCAATAATTCAGCTTAAGCTGTATGCCTGACTCACTCCACGGCCCTGTGGAAAGAAATGTGTGTTTTTCGCCAATTTTAAGGGTGCTCTCTCTCTTTTTCTCTCTCCGTCTCCCTCTCACCTATCTCTCTATCAACCCCACCCCCACACTCTTTTATCCATGGACTGAGCTGATACCTGTGCGTAAGGCTTCAGAGGCAGATGTATGAATTTAATGTCCTCCACCTCCCCCTCCCCCCTCCCTTTTAGCTCTGCTTACTACTCATGCATTTATGGGCCTGCATCTGCCTGGGAGGATTAACCATAGAGAGAATGGACACATGCTGGTTTACTAGCCCTCTCTCCTCCTGCACACACAAAGAAAAAACACACACACACACCCCTTTGTGACAAAGCTGTGAGGGGCTCAGCTGAGAGAGGGGACAGAGTGACACTTCTGAGTGAGGCTGGCTGCCTGGGAAGGAGGTAGCTGGCATACATCACTGGACCGGACGACTCAAGATTTTTAAAGAACTAAGGATAAGGATGTGTGATTTACAGGGCGATTACGTGTTAGACAGTGTGTGTGTGTGTGTGTGTGTGTGTGTGTGTGTGTGTGTGTGTGTGTGTGTGTGTGTGTGTGTGTGTGTGTGTGTGTGTGTGTGTGTGTGTGTGTGAGAGAGAGAGCCAGGATGGCACAAAGTCATCACGTAATTGGTGATTGATTGGTAACCTAGCAACTCCGAGACCTTGAGGGGATCCAGCCAATGACAAGCTAATTAGCCCAACAGGAAAGTCCTGGCTGTCTTCGGGGAAGTGAACAGTGTTCCTATCTAATAAGATTAGCCAGTTACTCAAGCAGCACTCCTGGCCAGTATAGTAGAGGTCTACACAAGACTGATTTCTTCATCCCTCCCGTCCGCTTCTTGTCCGACTTCTACCCGCTCCCGCAGGAACTGGTCCTGCTCCAAACTGCAATTCCACAATGTTATTTTAGGTATATGTGACGTAGCTCGCTTTGCAGCCCGTGTCCCAGCAATTTTTCCGCTCTAGGCAGGATACAAATTTGCATAAATAGCTTAAGAAATAGGTTAAAATGCAAGAGAATCTCACATGGCCCATTACGCTATATTAGGTAGACTATTATTGGGCCATATCAGCCAATAGACTGGACGTAGTTTGAAAGAGAGACAGAGTTGGGGCCAAATAGAATAGGAGAGTGGACACTTGCACTTAACTTGAGCTACGTTTTGCATTACGTTTAGGAGAAGGACGATTTGTAGGCAGAGACAGATAAATGTGTTATCAATATTTATTTCTAGTCAATATAGCAGCCTAAACTATAGACTATCATATTTGTTCATTTCCTCGGAAAGACAACTGCCTTGTGCTTCTCTGGCCATGCATACTATAGCCTACATGCTATTTAATTGTAGACCACACATATGGCACACTTGATCCTGCACGCCCAACAAAAGAGACGAGAGTTAGGCTACTGAACTTGAAGCTTCAAGAATTTACCTATTAGAGTGTTTGAATAAGGCGACAAAGAGGTGCCTTTAATATAATAGATAATGCATACATTACAAAACGTTTACAAATACTCAGCAAATTAAAAAATATGTTTTTATCCCGAAGTAGTCTGTCTGACTGCCCGTTCCCGCCGGCAGCATAAAAAATTCAGACTGTGCTGCAAAGATCTCTGTTGGGCCTGCAGGTCCCGCGGGAATGACGCTCTCTACATTACAGTATAATAGTAATCTCTTCCCCACATTAGGCGCAGACAGGACTGGGTTTGTAACCATTTGAGGAGTGAAGGTCTGTTTGTACCCATCCACTCCTCTCTCTCAAGAAAAATACAAATAAAAGAACGGAAGAAAACTTTAGTGCCCTTGCACCAGATTAATGTGAGTGTGTGTGTGCATGTGTGTGTGTGAATGGAGACTCACGTCTTTGCAGGCAGCGATTTGGTTGATGTATTCTCCGTCGGTGAAGACTATGCTCTGGCCGTCTGCCTGTAGACCTGTGAAGAGGACAGAGTTCAAAAGATGAGAGCATTTATAATATCCAAAGAATATGGCGATGACCTTATTATTTTATATTAAATGCACGTGTATTCCGTCCTTGATATGGTATATTTTACTTATATTTTTGAAAACAGAGCTAGCTAGACAGAGATTTAGTTTTCTCAATATCCTGAGGAAGTGTGTAAGTGTTGTCTGCACACTGAATCGATAAAGCTATGTCCTGTGGCCATTTGTCCATAACTGTTTCAATCCTTTCCTAGTTTAATCAGGATTAATTGATGGATTTCTGGAGGTGGAATCCATTAGTTATGATTACATAGAAATATTATGAATATTGAAACATTGTAGTTACAAGCCTTAGTGAAGTGTATATTAATGATATGACTGGCTAAAGGGTTTTTTAAGTTTTTAAAAACATTTCATATATTGAACTAGGCAAGTCAGTTAAGAACAAATTCTTATTTAAAATGACAGCCTACTCCGGCCAAACCCGGACTACACTGGGCTAATTGTGCACCACCCTAATGCCTTTATGAGCATCAAATATTATTATTGAATGTATCCAAGTTAATCTAAAAAAGTAATCTAAGTAAGTAAACTGATGATTACAAAAATGAAAACTCACACAGTAGCTTACAAACTGGTAAATGAAAAAAACATGCATTGTTTATTATAACACACACACTAGGGGAGAAGGAGATGGTTTTTATTTTTATTTTTATTTAAACTTTATTTAACTAAGCAAGTCAGTTAAGAACAAATGTTACTTTGTGTTATCATGTACCTGGCATGGTAATGGTTCCCTCGTGCTCCAGAGTCTCTGGGTTGATCTTGATGGCCGACATACTGTGGTTGTTAGTCATATCCCGGTACAACAGGCAGCCCTGCATGCACACGCACACACGTATCAATTCATCAATATTTGTATTGATTTATACAACACTTTTAGTACTGCATTTGTCACAACTCGCAAAAGCAACCCAGACCAAGCCCTTAGAGAGTTTCAATGTGTAGGACATTGGAAAGGAATACGAACAAGGCCAAGGCTGCAGATCCATAGGTAACCACCTTGTCCCGCCCCCCCTGGATCCCTTTTCCCCAGAGCTGAAGATCCGAATAATGTACTGTGCGTGAGTTTCTTTACCTCTACTTTACGCTGTACGACATGGCCAAATAATCTAATTGTATTTGTTTGTATTTGTATTTATTATGGATCCCGATTAGCTGCTGCCAAGGCAACTAGGCGTATGTCCCAAGTCACAACTTCACAGGAGAGCCGTATAAACATAAACATATTTTTTTTTTATCAAAATGCCTTCCTGCTAGCCATGATTGTCTGAGATAATGAGTGGGTTCGACATGCCGAGAGATGAGTTTCAGATTGGTCTGCGGTAGAGCATCTAGTGTCTATAAAATGATCTGCTCGTTATGCTTAGATACTCCTTTCTACTGCTGTTTTTTCAAAAGATATAACATTACCTATGGAGAACTACAAATATGTTGCTATTGCGCTCAATAAAATTGCTGCCATGAATTTATCAGGCACTTTCGACAAAGATCAGTGGGAAAAAGTTGTGACGGACTACTTTCTGGAGGACGATCGTGCCATGCTGACTCTCTGTGACTCTGAAAATGAATCAGACGATTGCTGTTAGCTAACCAGCTGAAGTTCGATGTCTGCCTTGCTAGCAAACATTGAACCTATTTGGTTAACTTTAGCTAGCTGTGACAATCGGTTTGTATTGCTAGTTAAAGCTTGCTGTTAGCTAGCCAGCTGACGTTAGATGGCTGGCTAGCTAGCTAACATTACGTGTATGAACTGTGTGTAGTGATATCTCAGAATGCCATTTCGCATCTATTATAAAATAATGCTAGTCATACAAGGGGAATGATCTAATACCTCCCATCAAAAAGAGAGCTGGCCCAAGGAAGCAAAGGCAGCAGTGCAGTCATCAACTACATGCACCATTTCTTCACCAACTACGGAGTTGGGGGAACACGTGTGGACCTGAAATGTGATAACTGCAGTGGCCAAAACAAAACAGGTTTGTGCTCAGGAATTGTGCCTGGTGGACCATGCACAAGCTACACCACAGTCTGGACCTCCACTGCCTGATCACAGGCCACACCAAGTTTGCCCCCAACTGGTGCTTCGGCCTCATCAAGCAGCGCTTCAGAAAGACCAGAGTGAACACTTTGTCTGAGATTGCTGGTGTTGTGAAGGACAGCACTGTGTGATGGGGGGGTCAACATCCCACATCTGGTTGGACTGGAGGATGGTACGGTGCTGGTGAAAAGCTATGGCTGGCAACAACACCTGACTCCGTACTTCAGGCCGCTGCCACAAATCAAGCAGTACCAGCACTTCAGGTGAAAATCATTTTCATTGGATTGTAAGAGGTTATTCTTATATAAGCTTGGGGGAAAAATTGATGTTGTGCAGGGTTGTAATGTCTTCTGTTTTTTTTTTGTTATTCACTGTTTTACAAGTTCGATGCTCTGGAGCCTGGTGTTGTTGTCACCAAGTAGCATTCGGACTGTCGGGACCAGTTTCAGCTGCTGTGCAACACTGACATCCTTCCTCCCATAGATGGTCTGCCTGTACAAGCACCATCTGGACTGAACACAGCTAAACAAACATATGTTTTTGAGAGGATCAGTGAGTTTTGCGACGAAGAGGCTATGGACATCACTTGCCCTGCACCGAAGTCAAGGGCAGGACAGAAATAGGCTCTCCGAATATAGATTCCCTTGTTCATGCATAGTTCGGACGAACCAGTCATCAGCACTATCTGCAGTGCCTCTATTCAAAACACACATACACACACACACACCATACATATTTTTTTTTATCCTGCTGCTCAGCCACTTTACCCCTGATTGTATGCATAAACAGTGGGGAGAACAAGTATTTGATACACTGCCGATTTTGCAGGTTTTCCCACTTACAAAGCATGTAGAAGTCTGTAATTTTTATCATAGGTACTCTTCAACTGTGAGTGACGGAATCTAAAACAAAAATCCAGAAAATCACATTGTATGATTTTTAAATAATTAATTTGCATTTTATTGCAAGACATAAATATTTGATACATCAGAAAAGCAGAACTTAATATTTGGTACAGAAACCTTTGTTTGCAATTACAGAGATCATACGTTTCTTGTAGTTCTTGACCAGGTTTGCACACACTGCAGCAGGGATTTTGGCCCACACCTCCATCCAGATCCTTCAGGTTTCGGGGCTGTCGCTGGGCCATATGGACTTTCAGCTCCCTCCAAAGATTTTCTATTGGGTTCAGGTCTGGAGACTGGCTAGGCCACTCCAGGACCTTGAGATGCTTCTTACGGAGCCACTCCTTAGTTGCCCTGGCTGTGTGTTTCGGGTCGTTGTCATGCTGGAAGACCCAGCCACGACCCATCTTCAATGCTCTTACTGAGGGAAGGAGGATGTTGGCCAAGATCTCGCGATACATGGCCCCATCCATCCTCCCCTCAATACGGTGCAGTCATCCTGTCCCCTTTGCAGAAAAGCATCCCCAAAGAATGATGTTTCCACCTCCATGCTTCACGGTTGAGATGGTGTTCTTGGGGTTGTACTCATCCTTCTTCTTCCTCCAAACACGGCGAGTGGAGTTTAGACCAAAAAGCTCTATTTTTGTCTCATCAGACCACATGACCTTCTCCCATTCCTCCTCTGGATCATCCAGATGGTCATTGGCAAACTTCAGACGGGCCTGGACATGCGCTGGTTTGAGCAGGGGGACCTTGCGTGCGCTGCAGGATTTTAATCCATGACGGCGTAGTGTGTTACTAATGGTTTTCTTGGAGACTGTGGTCCCAGCTCTCTTCAGGTCATTGACCAGGTCCTGCCGTGTAGTTCTAGGCTGATCCCTCACCTTCCTCATGATCATTGATGCCCCACGAGGTGAGATCTTGCATGGTGCCCCAGACCGAGGGAGATTGACCGTCATCTTGAACTTCTTCCATTTTCTAATAATTGCGCCAACAGTTGTTGCCTTCTCACCAAGCTGCTTGCCTATTGTTCTGTAGCCCATCCCAGCCTTGTGCAGGTCTACAATTTTATCCCTGATGTCCTTACACAGCTCTCTGGTCTTGGCCATTGTGGAGAGGTTGGAGTCTGTTTGATTGAGTGTGTGGACAGGTGTCTTTTATACAGGTAACGAGTTCAAACAGGTGCAGTTAATACAGGTAATGAGTGGAGAACAGGAGGGCTTCTTAAAGAAAAACTAACAGGTCTGTGAGAGCCGGAATTCTTACTGGTTGGTAGGTGATCAAATACTTATGTCCTGCAATAAAATGCTAATTAATTATTTAAAAATCATACAATGTGATTTTCTGGATTTTTGTTTTAGATTCCGTCTCTCACAGTTGAAGTGTACCTATGATAAAAATTACAGACTTCTGCATGTTTTGCAAGTAGGAAAACCTGCAAAATCGGCAGTGTATCAAATACTTGTTCTCCCCACTGTAACTACCTCGTCTATCACTGATATCGTTATTGATATTGTTCTTCTACATACTGTATATTATTTAATTTATATTTAGATCATTTATATTGACATTTATATTGATCTATTTCTGATATTGCTACTATGCAAGTAACCATTTGGCTGTACCATTTACACCTTCTGTAGAGACCCATCCACTTAGCAAGACTTAGCAAAATATCAAGTGTCCACCACATAAATATATGGCATATGCATCCGTTTATGTACTGTACATGTGCACCTCATTCAGGTTGCATTACCTTAACTTATGTATGGAATACTATGTACGGAATACTCGTTACATTTTGACAGGATAATTGTCTAACTCACACACTTATCAAGAGAACATCCCTGCTGCATCAGTTCTGCCAACAAATTTCATATAGGATTGAGGTCAGGGTTTTGTGATGGCCAGTCCAATACCTTGAATTTGTTGTCCTTAAGCCATTTTGCCACAACTTTGGAAGTATGCTTGGGGTCATTGTCCATTTGGAAGACCCATTTGCGACCAAACTGTAACTTTCTGACTGATGTCTTCAGATGTTGCTTCAATATATCCACATAATTTTCCTTCCTCATGATGCCATCTATTTTGTGAAGTGCACCAGACCCTCCTGCAGCAAAGCACCCCCACAACATGATGCTGCACCCCCGTGCTTCACGGTTGGGATTGTGTTCTTCGGCTTGCAAGCCTCCCCCTTTTTCCTCCAAACATAACGATGGTCATTATGGCTAAACAGTTCTATTTTTGTTTCATCAGACCAGAGGACATTTCTTCAAAAAGTACGATCTTTGTCCCCATGTGCAGTTGCAAACCGTAGTCGGGCATTTTGTGGCGGTTTTGGAGCAGTGGCTTCTTCCTTGCTGAGTGGCCTTTCAGGTTATGTCGATATAGGACTTGTTTTACTGTGGAAATAGATACTTTTGTACCGGTTTCCTCCAGCATCTTCACACGGTCCTTTGCTGTTGTTCTGTGATTGATTTGTACTTTTTAAAGAAAAACTAACAGGTCTGTGAGAGCCGGAATTCTTACTGGTTGGTAGGTGATCAAATACTTATGTCCTGCAATAAAATGCTAATTAATTATTTAAAAATCATACAATGTGATTTTCTGGATTTTTGTTTTAGATTCCGTCTCTCACAGTTGAAGTGTACCTATGATAAAAATTACAGACTTCTGCATGCTTTGCAAGTAGGAAAACCTGCAAAATCGGCAGTGTATCAAATACTTGTTCTCCCCACTGTAACTACCTCGTCTATCACTGATATCGTTATTGATATTGTTCTTCTACATACTGTATATTATTTAATTTATATTTAGATCATTTATATTGACATTTATATTGATCTATTTCTGATATTGCTACTATGCAAGTAACCATTTGGCTGTACCATTTACACCTTCTGTAGAGACCCATCCACTTAGCAAGACTTAGCAAAATATCAAGTGTCCACCACATAAATATATGGCATATGCATCCGTTTATGTACTGTACATGTGCACCTCATTCAGGTTGCATGACCTTAACTTATGTATGGAATACTATGTACGGAATATCCGTTACATTTTGACAGGATAATTGTCTAACTCACACACTTATCAAGAGAACATCCCTGCTGCATCTGATCTGGCTGACTCACTAAACACAAATGCTTTGTTTGAAAATGATGTCTGAGTGTGGCCCTAGCTATCCTTCAATACAAAATAAAACAAATTAAAAGAAATGTGCAGTTTGGTTTAATATAAGGAATTTGAAATTATTTATACTTTTACTCAAGTATGACAATTTGGTACTTTTTCCACCACTGGATGTGGCTAATCTAATTGTACTGCTTGCATGAGTGACTTGATGTGAATAGAGTTCCATGTAGTCATGGCTCTATGTAGAGTTCCATGTGGTCATGGCTCTCCCATAGTCTGTTCTGGACTTGGGGACTGTGGAGAGACTTCTGGTGGCATGCCTTGTGGGGTATGCATGGCTGTGCCAGTAGCTCAAACAGACAGCTCGGTGCATTCAACATGTCAATACTTCTCATAAATATATATATATTAAGTAGTGATTAAGTCAATCTCTCCTCCACTTTGAGCCAGGAGAGATTGACATGTGTACATCCAAGGGCCAGCCGTGCTGCCCTGTTCTGAGCCAATTACAAGTCCCTCTGCCTTCGCTCTCACTCTCCCTCTACGCTCTCTTCTTCCATCCTATCCCTCTGCTAAATCCTTCTCCCTCCTGTCTCCTGATTCTGCAACCCTCGACCCTCCTCTCCTCCCTTTCTGCATCTTTTGACTCTCTATGTCCCCTATCCTCCCGGCCGGCTCGGTCCTCCCCTCCTGCTCCGTGGCTAGATAACTCATTGCGAGCACACAGAAGAGGGCTCAGGGCAGCCAAGTGGAAATGGAGGAAAACTAAACTCCTTGTGGGCTTTTCACTTTATCCTCTCTACTTTTTCTTCTTCTGTTTCTGCTGCTAAAGCCACTTTCTACCATTCTAAATTTCAAGCCTCGGCCTCTAACCCTAGGAAGCTCTATACCACCTTCTCCTCCCTGCTGAATCTTCTTCCTCCCCCTCCCTCCTCCCTCTCTGTGGATGACTTCGTCAACCATTTTTAAAAGAAGGTTGACGACATCTGATTCTCATTTACTAAGCCTATTGACACCGCTGGTCCTGATAACACTGCCCTACCCTATGCTTTGACTTCTTTCTCCCCTCTCTCTCCAGATGAAATCTTGCGACGACCGGACGCCCAACAACCTGCCCGCTTGACCCAATCCTCTCCTCTCTTCTCCAGACCATTTCCGGAGACCTTTTTCATTACCTCACCTTGCTCATCAACTCATCCTTGACCGCTGGCTGCGTCCCTTCCGTTTAGGCAGATTTGGGCAGACTTGATACAACATTTTGAACAGTAATGCAATGATTCATTGGATATATCTAAAACTTTGCACATACACTGCTGCCATCTATTGGCCAAAATCAAAATTTCGCCTGGACTCCTAAGTAATGTTATGTCCTTTCTCTTGAATTTCAAAGATTTATTATCTTTTACCAGATCTAATGTGTTATATTGATGTGTTATATTGAACTACATTAATTTCACATTTCCACAAACTTCAAAGTGTTTACTTTCAAATAGTTTCAAGAATATGCAAATCCTTGCTTCAGGTCCTGATCTACAGGAAGTTAGATTTGGGTATGGAGTTTTATGCGAAAATTTAAAAAAAGGGTCCGATCCTTAAGAAACAAGGTTAATAAAATCAATAATTTGCTAGTATAAGATGACATTCATATTCTGACAATCTTTGAAACTCACTTACAGTTGAAGTTGGAAGTTTACATACACCTTAGCCAAATACATTTAAACTCAGTTTTTCACAGTTCCTGACATTTAATCCATTAAGTAAAAATCCCTGTCTTAGGTCAGTTAGGATCACAACTTTATTCTAAGAATGTGAAATGTCAGAATAATAGTAGAGAGAATTATTTTATTTCAGCTTTTATTTCTTTCATCACATTCCCAGTGGGTCAGAAGATTACATTCACTCAATTAGTATTTGGTAGCATTGCCTTTAAATTGTTTAACTTGGGTCCAACATTTCGTGTAGCCTTCCACAAGCTTCCCACAATAAGTTGGGTGAATTTTGGCCCATTCTTCCTGACAGAACTGGTGTAACTGAGTCATGCTTTTTCAGTTCTGCCAACAAATTTCATATAGGATTGAGGTCAGGGTTTTGTGATGGCCAGTCCAATACCTTGAATTTGTTGTCCTTAAGCCATTTTGTCACAACTTTGGAAGTATGCTTGGGGTCATTGTCCATTTGGAAGACCCATTTGCGACCAAACTGTAACTTTCTGACTGATGTCTTCAGATGTTGCTTCAATATATCCACATAATTTTCCTTCCTCATGATGCCATCTATTTTGTGAAGTGCACCAGACCCTCCTGCAGCAAAGCACCCCCACAACATGATGCTGCACCCCCGTGCTTCACGGTTGGGATTGTGTTCTTCGGCTTGCAAGCCTCCCCCTTTTTCCTCCAAACATAACGATGGTCATTATGGCTAAACAGTTCTATTTTTGTTTCATCAGACCAGAGGACATTTCTTCAAAAAGTACGATCTTTGTCCCCATGTGCAGTTGCAAACCGTAGTCGGGCATTTTGTGGCGGTTTTGGAGCAGTGGCTTCTTCCTTGCTGAGTGGCCTTTCAGGTTATGTCGATATAGGACTTGTTTTACTGTGGAAATAGATACTTTTGTACCGGTTTCCTCCAGCATCTTCACACGGTCCTTTGCTGTTGTTCTGTGATTGATTTGTACTTTTCGCAAAGTACGTTCATCTCTAGGAGACAGAACGCATCAACTTCCAGAGCGGTATGACGGCTGTGTGGTCCCATGGTGTTTATACTTGCATACTATTGTTTGTACAGATGAACGTGGTACCTTCAGGCATTTGGAAATTGCTCCCAAGGATGAACCAGACTTGTGGTTTTCAGAGGTCTTGGCTGATTTTCTTTTGATTTTCCCATGATGTTGAGCAAAGAGGCACTGTTACCCCTTTTCCACCAAAGCATTTTGAGAGCCGGTTCGGAGCCGGTGCCTACTCGCGAACCAGTTCTTTGTGTTTCGACAGCCAAAGAACCGGTTCTCGGCCAGGAAAATTGGTTCCAAAGCGGCACCAACTCTTTGCTGGACTAGAACCGTTCTTTTACCACGTCATGCTTACGTCAGGGGCTGGGGGCGGGGTTATTGTGACCAACAACACGACGGGAAAGATTGTGACCGCCATTGCTAAAAACACAGCGCTAGTAGAAAGATAGTACAACGATTGAAGAAAGATGGATTCGCAAAGCCAGGAGAAACATTTGCAGAAAGTCGATGTAGTCCGCCATTGCAATTGTTATGCTTGAAGTTGCCGCACTTATCTGTAAATATAACTGTATATTTACCTGTACAGCTAATTTAACCATGCAAAATATTCACTTACCTGTTTATTTAGCCAGTCTGTCTATTAAGTAAACTATTATTACCCTCGCTCATATCATATGCATTTTTAGCTACTGAAGCATTTCTCTGCCATCGACCTGTATAGTATAGTTAACCATCCAACATCCACCAATGTATAGCGTACATATTCAGCCAACCACCCATACTATGCAATGTCTTTTTATAGCTTTTTTTTTCTTCAGATATCTTGTATTTCCATACTGCCGCTCTATGTATCATGTACCGTGTATCTGTCTTTTGTGTACTTTCGTTGTGGCATTTTGCACCTGCCCTGTGTTTTGTTGTTGTAGCTGCTTGACAAAGAAATTTCCCCCTCGGGGATCAATAAAGTACCTATCTATCTATCAAGCGTTTCTGGGAAAGCTAAGACTTATGGCGACGTACACAGTGACGTAACGACGTCGTTCGCTGGGCTCTCTAGTCAGTGGAAAAACAAACAGGTTCTGAGAAGGTTCGCAAGTTGAACCAACTTTGAACCAACTTTGAACCAGCACCAGTTCCGAACCAGTTCTTTTTTGGTGGAAACGAGGTATGAGTTTGAAGGTAGGCCTTGAAATACATCCACAGGTACATCTCCAATTGACTCAAATTATGTCAGTTAGCCTATCAGAAGCTTCTAAAGCCATGACATCATTTTCTGAATGTTCCAAGCTGTTTAAAGGCCCAGTCAACTTAGTATATGTAAACTTCTGACCCACTGGAATTGTGATATAGTAGATTATAAGTGAAAAAATCAGTCTGTAAACAATTGTTGGAAGAATTACTTGTGTCATGCACAAAGTAGATGTCCTAACCGACTTGTCAAAACTATAGTTTGTTAACCTGAAATCTGTGGAGTGGTTGAAAAAAGTGTATGTAAACTTCTGACTTCAACTGTAGATAATACCTTAGATGATACAGTGGTAGGCAATACAAGGTTATAAGATTTACAGAAAAGACAGTAATGCCAACGGGGACAGTGTTGTGGTCTATTTATATATAGAACCACATTCCTGCAAAGCTTAGCGAGGATCTCATGTTAAATACTGTTGAAGTAATATGGCTACAGGTTCACCTGACTCACCTAAAGCCCATTCTTTACAACCAGTGCTAACAGTCAGTATCTCGATAATGTGTGAAATGCTTGATAATGTATGTCATATCAATAGAGAGGTATACTTTCTGGGTGATTTAAATATTTACTGGCTTTCATCAGGCTGCCCACTCAAGAGAAAGCTTCAAACTGTAACCACCGCCTGCAACCTGGTTCAGGTTATCAATCAACCTACCAGAGTAGTTACAAACAGTACAGGAATTAAATCATCAACATTTATTGATCATATCTTTAGTAATGCTGCAGAAACTTGTTTGAAAGCAGTATCCAAATCCATCGGATGTAGTGATCACAATATAGTAGCCATATCTACAAAAACCAACTTTCCAAAGTCTGGGCCTAATAGAGTGTATACGAAGTCATAGAATACGTTTTGTAGTGATTCATATGTTGTTGATGTGAATAATATTTGTTGGTCCGTGGTGTGTAATGACGAGCAACCAGATGCTGCACTTGACACATTTATGAAAATGCTCGTCCAAGTTACTAATAGGTATGCAACCATTAAGCAAATGACTGTAAAAACTGTTGAATCTCCGAGAATTGATGAGGAATTACAAAATTGTATTGTTGAGAGGGATTAGGCAAAAGGAATGGCAAATAGGTCTTGCTGTACAATTGATTAGCAAACGTACTGCAAATTGATAAATCATGTGACTAAACAGAATAAAAAGAATTAGAAACTACACTATGAAACAAAGATAAATGACATAAAGAATTAGAGTAAAAAGCTTTAAATGAAATTTTGGGCAAAAAGGAAAACTTCTCTCCATCAGTTACTGAATCAGATGGCTCATTCATCACAAAACCCACTGATATTGACAACTACTTGAAATATTTATTTATTTTTTGACAGACAGACAGACAGACAGACAGACAGACAGACAGACAGACAGACAGACAGACAGACATCATGCGTATGATATGAGTGAGGGTAATAATAGTTTACTTAATAGACATACTGGTTAAATGAACAGGTAAGTGAAAATTTAGCATGGTTAAATTAACTGTACAGGTAAATATACAGTTACATTTACAGGTAAGTGAATATTTGCATGGTTACATTAACTGTACAGGTAAATGACAGGAAGAGATACTTAAATAGCTAAATGTGTGTATGATATAATTTGGGGTAATAATAGTAATTCCCTTAAAATACAGTCCTTAGTGTGCAGGGTTTAATTAATTAGATAACTGCACGTATTGCAAAAGATACAACTGACAGGATACTAAAACGCATTCCTGAGTGAATGACTACGTAAATTAAGTCCAAGAATTACTTGCAATATTGAACGTGATATGATATAACTGTACATGAGTAAGTATATACAGACCTGAATGAATAAATAAGTCCTGAGTGAATGAGTGATTACGGACCAGAGTTACTCACGGATGGATGCACAATTGTTAAGCTAGGTCCTAACACCCCAACAGTTCCAGGTCTGTGTTGCCGACGGCACGGCACCCCGGTGAGGCATTAAATAGTCTAATAGCCACCGGCAGGAAGGACCTCCTGTAGCGCTCTTTGGCACACCGTAGTGGGATCAGTCTGTGACTGAAGGTGCTCCTCTGCGTCATAACCATGGCATGAAGAGGGTGGGTGACGTTGTCCATGATGGCCAGCAGTTTGGCCAGGATCTGTCTCTCCGCCACCTCCTCTTGAGTGTCAAGCCTCATCCCCAGGACAGAGCTAGCCTTCCTGATCAGCTTATTTACCCGAGAAGCATCACTGGCTTTTATGTTGGCTCCCCAGGACACCACTGCAAAAAAGATGGCTGGTAGAAGGTATGCAGTAGTTTACTGCACACGTTGAAGGACCTGAGCCTCCTCAGAAAGTAGAGTCGGCTCTGGCCCTTTTTGTACAGAGCCCCGGTGTTACCAGCCCATTCCAGCCTGTTGTCCATATGGACTCCCATATTGAACCTTTATTTAACTAGGCAAGTCAGGGTTAAGTGCCTTGCTCAAGAACACATCGACAGGTTTTCACCTTGTCAGCTCGGGGATTCGATCTGACAACCTTTCGGTTACTGGCCCAACGCTCTGACCACTAAGCTACATGCAAGATTAGCAAAATTAGACATGACATGCCAGCAACAAACTCTGACATTACACATCCAAGTATAACTGATCTAATTATCAAAGACAAGCATTGTAATTTTGAATTCTGTAAATATTATTGTCTATCAACAATGACAAGCCACCGGGGTCTGACAACTTGGATGGAAAAATGACTGAGGGTAATAGCCGCCGATATTGCCACTCCTGTAAGGGCCTGACTGAGGCCAGGTCTCTGACTCCCTCTAGAGGGAGTAGGATGGCCACAGTCAGGTCCTGACATTCAGTGTCAGGCTCTGGCCATAGAGAAGCTTTGCAGATCTAGTATTTCTACTTCTGTGTGGTGTTGTGTGTGGGATCCCTAATTGGAGGCAGCTGCTATGCATTACCTCTAATTAGGGATCCTACTTATATGTCTGTGTTCCACTCCCTTGGCGTGGTTCATTGTTGTATGTTGTCCCGTGTTCGTGCTACGTGTGTTTCATATTATATTGCATATTTGTTATTTTGTATGGTTCGCATCCAGTCAAGTTTATTAGTTCAATAAACGATGTCGAACTATCGCTACGCTGCACCTTGGTCTCTCTACACACCCGAACGTGACAGAATGAACCACCACCAGACCAAGCAGCGTAAATCGGGAGCAAAGGAGGAGAAGAGAGGACAGCGATGGAATCAAGGAAAAGGAGGTAAAGGAGCCCGTAGTCAACCCCAGGAAAATTTCGGGGGGGGGGGGCTATGGGGGTGGTCTGGTTTTGAAGAGGACAAGCCAGTACCACTCTCCATCTGGAATACGCTGAGGCCAAAATACAAGTGGGGGGCGCAAAGTGAAGAAGAGGAGGAATATTTGGAGAGACATTTTGGAGACGTTTTGGAGGAAATGTGGGAGTAGCGGAAGAGGTTGAAAGGGAAATGTCGGAATGGAACAGTCCGTGTCCAGTCGCCTACTCCACTCCCGTGAAAGAGCAGTCCGCTTTACCGGTGCCCAGTCGGGGTCCGGCCGTCTGCTCTACTCCAGTGCCAGAACAGTTCGCTCCAACGGTGCCCAGTCCGGGTCCGGCCGTCTGCTACACTCCAGTGCCAGAGCAGTCCGCTCCACCGGTGCCCAGTCTGGGTCCGGCCGTCTGCTACACTCCAGTGCCAGAGCAGTCCGCTCCACCGGTGCCCAGTCTGGGTTCGGCCGTCTGCTACACTCTAGTGCGCCTCTCCAGTCCGGTACGTCCTGTCCCTGCTCCCCGCACTCGCCCTGAGGTGCGTGTCATCAGTCCGGTGCCATCAGTGCCGACTCCACGCACAAGGCTTCCAGTGCGCCTCTCCAGTCCGGTACGTTCTGTGCCTGCTCCCCGCACTCGACTTGTAGTGCGTGTCACTAGTCCGGTGCCATCTGTGCCGGTTTCACGCACCAGGCTTCCAGTGCGCCTCTCCAGTCCGGTACGTCCTGTGCCTGCTCCCCGCACTCGCCCTAAAGTGCGTGTCATTAGTCCGGTGCCACCAGTGCCGACTCCACGCACCAGGCTTCCAGTGCGCGTCTCCAGTCCGGTACGTCCTGTGACTGCTCCCCGCACTAGCCCTGAGGTGCGTGTTATTAGCCCGGTGCCACCAGTGCCGACTCCACGCACCAGGCTTCCAGTGCGCGTCTCCAGTCCGGTACGTCCTGTGCCTGCTCCCCGCACTAGCCCTGAGGTGCGTGTCATTAGTCCGGTGCCACCAGTGCCGACTCCACGCACCAGGCTTCCAGTGCGCGTCTCCAGTCCGGTACGTCCTGTGCCTGCTCCCCGCACCCGACCTCCAGTGCGTGTGCCCAGCCAGGTTCCTCCAGTGCCGGCTCCACGCACCAGGCCTCCAGTGCGCCTCCCCAGCCTGGAGCCTCCCGTGATGGTCGACAGCACGGAGCCTCCCGTGATGGTCGACAGCACAGAGCCTCCCGTGATGGTCGACAGCCCGGAGTCTCCCGTGATGGTCGAAAGCCCGGAGTCTCCCGTGATGGTCGAAAGCCCGGAGCCTCCCGTGATGGTCGATAGCCCGGAGCCTCCCGTGATGGTCGACAGCCCGGAGCCTCCCGTGATGGTCGACAGCCCGGAGCCTCCCGTGATGGTCGACAGCCCGGAGCCTCCCGTGATGGTCGACAGCCCGGAGCCTCCCGTGATGGTCGACAGCCCGGAGCCTCCCGTGATGGTCGACAGCCCGGAGCCTCCCGTGATGGTCGACAGCCCGGAGCCTCCCGTGATGGTCGACAGCCCGGAGACTCCCGTGATGGTCGACAGCCAGGAGACTCCCGTGATGGTCGACAGCCCGGAGCCGGGCCGGGAGTCCGCGCCTTTGAGGGGGGGTACTGTCAGGCTCTGGCCATAGAGAAGCTTTGCTTCTCTATAGTTCTATGGTCAGAGTCTGGCAGATCTAGTATTTCTACTTCTGTGTGGTGTTGTGTGTGGGATCCCTAATTGGAGGCAGCTGCTATGCATTACCTCTAATTAGGGATCCTACTTATATGTCTGTGTTCCACTCCCTTGGCGTGGTTCATTGTTGTATGTTGTCCCGTGTTCGTGCTACGTGTGTTTCATATTATATTGCATATTTGTTATTTTGTATAGTTCGATGTCCAGTCTAGTTTATTTATATAATAAACGATGTCGAACTATCGCTACGCTGCGCCTTGGTCTCTCTACACACCCGAACGTGACGTTCAGGGAGTTTTGTGTTGGGTTTGGCTGAGTTAAATAAACTAAATGTTTTCACGGACCTCACGTTCTGCGCCTCGTTCCCTCACCACTGACCGTGACATCTCCTATTTGCCATATCTTTAATTTAAGCCTACTAGAAAGTTTGTGCCCTCGGGCCTGGAGGGAAGCAACAGTTATTCCCCTACCTAAGAATATTAAAGCCCCCTTAACAGGCTCAAATAGCCAACCAATCAGCCTGTTATCAACCCTTAATAAACATTTGGAAAAAATTATGTTTGACCAGATACAATGTTATTTTACAATAAACAAATTGACAACAGACTTTCAGCATGCTTATAGGGAAGGACATTCAACAAGCACAGCACTTACAAAAATGACTGATGATTGGCTTAGAGAAATTAATGAACAAAAATATTGTGGGGGCTGTTTAGTTAGAAGACTGCGGCTTTTGACATTATCAATCATAGTCTGTTGCAGTAAAAACGTATGTGTTATGGCTTTACACCTTTATTGTGGATAAAGAGTTACCTGTCTAACAGAATACAGAGGGTGCTCTTTAATGGAAGCCTCTCCTAAGAAATGTAGGTAGACTCAGGAATTCCCCAGGGCAGCTGTCTAGGCCCCTTCCTTTTTTCAATCTTTACTAACAACATGCCACTTGCTTTGAATAAATCCACTGATATTGGCAACTACTTTAATTATTTTTTTCATTGGCAAGATTAGCAAACTTTGGCATAACATGCTAGCAACTAACGCTGACACTACACATCCAAGTAAACAGGTGCCCCAGCTGACTGGCTGTCTTTTAGGCAACTGAGAAACAAATGTACTTTAGCTGTCAAAAAGGCCAAATCTAAACACTTACTAAGTGCTATGACAGACTCTGCCGGTGATCCAGCAAAATTCTGGAAAACCATTACCTCAATGAAAAGGGGAAATTCTGCTCTTCCTCTTCCTAAGAAAATGATCTCAGACTCCTGTATTATAAGTAAAAAAAATAATATCTGTGATGCTTTTAATAAGCATTTTATCACTGCTGGTTTTTTATTTGAAAAGAAAAGTGGCCAATGTGGTTCTGGCCAGTCAGTTGAATTACCTTCTTGCTTTTCAACCACTAACCAGGGAAATGGAAATCCTGTCTTTAGTTTCCAGAAATTATCTGAAACAGAAGTCCTTATGTGCCATTGATACTAAGAAATCCATAGGCGCCGACAATTTAGACCGGTTCTTACTTAAGTGTGCAGCACCTCTCATTGCTGGTTCAGTGACACATATTTTTAATCTAACTTTAAGCACAGGAACTATCCCTAAGGTGTGGAAATCAGCTTTTGTTCTGCCATTACATAAAGGAGGTGACTGTAGTAATCTGGATAATTACCGACCCATTTCTAGGCACAGACATTCCCCTGTCTGGCAAATATCTTAGAATCCTTAGTCAGTAAACACTTACTATCTTTTCTTTCTGCAAACAGTATTCTTAGCATCCATCAATCTGGGTTTAGATCAAAACACAGTACCACATCGGCCACTATGCTTGTTGTAAATGATATCGCAAATGCCTTAGATAATAGAAGGCACTGTGCTGCGTTATTTGTTGACTTGTCTAAAGCCTTTGACACTGTAGACCATGCTATCCTTTTACATAAGCTGTCAGCTATTGGACTGGGTACTGATGCCTGCCGATGGTTCTATGATTATCTTAAAGATAGAACTCGTCTTGGTCGATGGGGTCAAGTCCGAACCGTTACAGTTACTTAAAGGGGTCCCTCAGGGTTCAATAATTGACCCTTTATTGTTCTCACTGTATATTAACAGCATTGGTGATGATTTTAAATATTGTAAATTCCATTTATATGCAGATGACACTGTGATTTATTCTATTGCTCCAAGAGCTGAACAAACATTAACCCTGTAAGACCCCTTGTTGTAAAATTACAACGTTACCTTTAGCCATCCTTAAAAACAATCTGTTATATTTTATCTTACTTTTTACCACATTTACATAGTAATTGGGTCCTATTGTTCAGTCTCCCAAAGCTATTGGATCATACATTTGTTTATAAGTCCCGCCTTAGGGCCACAAACTCACACAACCTCTCAAGGTTTCCTTCGAACAACATCTCTTTGTTTCAATGGACGAGATTCATCAGATTCAAGTAAGTAAAATGTCTTTTATATTTTTTTGGGTTGTTATTATAATATCTAGAGCATGTACATATGTAGTTATTATGGAATAGATGCATCAAATTTCATTTAGAGCTTGTTATATATTTGTTGCAATTATACAACACTGGGTGATTGTGGTAGTCAAAATAGCAGGCTTGTTCCAGTGGGTTCAAACAGGTTGTATTCCCTCCCACTCCACCACTGCCTGAAACAGAGTATTAAAAGTTTATCTCAAGAAAATGTAGTTAATTTGATCAGACTGACCTAAAAATCCAGAGGATATCAACAGACAATTCAGTTCTGGGGAAGGTGAAAATGTTCCTGAATGTGGTGTGTGGATGTAAGTGGGGGTGTGAATGTTTTCCTTTTAGTATGATAATTAGAGAGCATAACAAGCAGTATTATTATGTCCAGGCAGTATTGTGTGACTAAATGGCTGGTGATTGGGATACATTTACATTTAGGGCATTTAGCAGACGCTTTTGTCCTAAGCAACTTACAATAGGCAGACAGTTTTGTCTGCCTGGAAAACATTTCAACTCTGACCACATGTACTACAATATAAAATTCAGCAGCACCAAGCAATATATGCGAGGCAAGCCAAACCCATGGGGATTCAAAGTGTGGGTGAGAACTGGAATCTCTGGCATGATGTGTGACTTCGATGTCTACCAAGGCAGTGTGATACGAGCCAAATCTGAACTTGGATTGTCAGGTGATGT
The DNA here is from genome assembly GCA_023634145.1 of Thymallus thymallus. Taxonomy (NCBI): domain Eukaryota; kingdom Metazoa; phylum Chordata; class Actinopteri; order Salmoniformes; family Salmonidae; genus Thymallus; species Thymallus thymallus. The sequence goes on from CM042407.1 coordinate 11,903,758, forward strand.
TGTGATGAAACTTCCAGAAGGTCAGAACTACAAAATGTATGCAGACAACTACTTCACCTGTGTTCCATTATTAGTGAAGCTCCTCGATCGGGGAATTCATTATGTGGGAACAGCCAGGCAGGTGCGCCTACCTAACTGTAACCTTGAAGATGAGAAGAGCTTGAAGAAGAAGGGGAGAGGAAGCTATGACGTCAGAGTGGAGGGGAATCACAACATCTGTGCTGTCAAATGGTATGACAACAGGGCCGTCACACTTGTGTCATCCTTTGCTGGACCTGAACCTGTACAGAAGATTCAACGCTGGGACAAAGCCAACAGAACCTACATTGAAGTTGAGAGGCCTTACATTGTTGGTGCCTACAACAAGTACATGGGTGGTGTGGATTTGTTGGACTCATTTACAGCCAAATATAAGTTCCCCATCAAATCCCGTCGCTGGTACATGTACATCTTCTGGCACACCATCATCCTCGCTGTGGTCAATGCCTGGCTCCTCTACAAGCGGGACTGCCAAGCTCTCAAGATGTCTAGCAAAGAGACAATGAACAGGAGACAGTTTCAGTTGGAGTCCGATTTTTAGATACTACAGGAGTCTATTTTACAGCTCAAACTTGTTTTAAATCTTAATAAAACAAATGTACTGTCTTTTTCTAGGTCTAAACTATCAGTTAGAAACACTCTTGCAATTACTAGCCTGGATGGTACTCAAATCGAACAGGTCTCTGCATATAAATATTTAGGCGTATGGTTAGATGATAGGCTCTCCTTTCAAAAACATGTTAGTGAATTGGTAAAAAAAAGTAAATAGAGGACAGACTGTAAATAGAAAACAAATTGTTCAGGCTACTTTTGTATCTGTTTTAGATTATGGTGATGTTATCTATATGCATGCTTCGGCAACCACATTAAAACCACTGGATGCTATTTACCATTGTGCACTCAGGTTTATCAGGGGGGATAGTTTCAGAACACATCACTGTATTCTATACCAACATGTGGGTTGGGCCCCTCTGTCTGTGAGGCGAGACAAACATGCTCTTCTGTTAATTTATAAAGCACTCCTTTTAAAACACCCGCCATATATTTCAGCATTAATTTCCACTAGACATACTAATTGTAAAACCAGATCACAGTCATGGATTACATTAGAGACGCCTGCAGTCTACACAGATTTGGGTAGAACTGCCTTCAGTTCCTTTGCACCTTTTCTTTGGAACAAATTGCAGACCCACCTCAAGCTAGACACTTTGGTGCCCCTTGCCCATTTCAAAAATATTTTAGAGGATTAATATGATGTTATCTGTGTTTGTTTCTGTTGAACTCTATGTTTTTCTTTGTTTTTCTTGAAATGTTTCTCTGTTTTGTATGTTTTGAGATCTTTCTTCTCCAAAATGTCTGTCGGTGTGTATAAATTGTATATGTTAACATGTTTACACAGGGCACAGCCGTAAAAGAGATCTAGGTCTCAGTCTGTTTTCCCGGTCATAATAAAGTTTAAATAAATTTAAAAAAAAATATCTGACCAAATTATGAAAAACAAGCATTGTAATTTTGAATTCCATAAAGTCTAGAATAGGTGAAAAAATGATTGTCTATCAACAATGACAAGCCACTCCTAATAGCCAACCACTCAACCTGTTAACAACCCTTTGTAAACTTTAGTAAACAATTGTGTTTGACCAGGTACAATGCTATTTTACAGAAAACAAATTGACAACAGACTTTCAGCACGTTTATAGGGAAGGAAATTCATGAAAAACCTACACTACCCTTCAAAAATGTGGGGTCTCTTAGAAATGTCCTTGTGGCTTTTTATTTGCAACTCTGCCTAGAAGGCCAGCTTCCCGGAGTCACCTCTTTACTGTTGACGTTGAGACTGGTGATTTGCGGGTACTATTTAATGAAGCTGCCAGTTGAGGACTTGTGAGGCGTCTGTTTCTCAAACTAGACACTCTAATGTACTTGTCCACTTGCTCAGTTGTGCACCGGGGCCTCCCACTCCTCTTTCTATTATGGTTAGAGACAGTTTGCGCTGTACTGTGAAGGGAGTAGTACACCGCGTTGTAAGAGATCTTCAGATTCTTGGCAATTTCTCTACAATAGTAATTTACAACATAAACAATGTCTACACTGTATTTCTGATCAATTTGATGCAAAAAAAATTGCATTTCTTTGAAAAACAAGGAACTTTCTAAGTGACCCCAAACGTTTGAACGGTAGTGTATGTGTTATGGCTTCACACCCCCTGCTTATATTGTGGATAAAGAGTTACCTGTCTAACAGAACACAGATCACTACATCCGATGGATTTGGATACTGCTTTTAAACACATTTCTGCAGCATTAGTAAAGATGTGATCGATACATGTTGATGATTTCATTCCTGTGCGGTTTGTAACTACCCTTGTAGGTTGATTGATAACCTGAACCAGGTTGCAGGCACTAGTTAAAGTTTGAAGCTTTCTCTTAAGTGGGCAGCCTGATGAAAGCCAGTCAATATTTAAATCACACAGAAAGTATACCTCTCTATTGATATCACATTCATTATCAAGCATTTCCCACATGTTATCCAGATGCTGACTGTTAGAACTTGGTCTATAGCAGCTTCCCACAATAATGGGCTTTAGGTGAGGCAGATGAACCTGTAGCCATATTAATTCAACAGTATTTAACATTAGATCCTCTCTATTACAGGAATGTGGTTCTGAAAATAAACAGTCACTCTTCCACCTTTGGCATTTCTATATTTTCTGTACAGTCGTGGTCAAAGGTTTTGAGAATGACACAAGTATTGGTCTCCACAAAGTTTGCTGCTTCAGTGTTGATGATGGCAATTTGCATATACTCCAGAATGTCATGAAGAGTGATCAGATGAATTGAAGTCCCTATTTGTCATGAAAATGAACTTAATCCCCAAAAAACATTTCAGCCCTGCCACAAAAAGACCAGCTGCAATCATGTCAGTAATTGTCTCGTTAACACAGGTGAGAGTGTTGAATAGAACAAGGCTGGAGATCACCCTGTCATGCTGATTGAGTCAGAATAACAGATTGGAAGCTTTAAAAGGAGGGTGGTGCTTGAAATCATTGTTCTTCCTCTGTCAACCATGGTTACCTGCAAGGAAACATGTGCCGTCATCATTGCTTTGCACAAAAAGGGCTTCACAGGCAAGGATATTGCTGCTGGTAAGATTGCACCTAAATTAACCATTTATCGGATCATCAAGAACTTCAAGGAGAGAGGTTCAATTGTTGTGAAGAAGGCGTCAGGGCGCCCAAGAAAGTCCAGCAAGCGCCAGGACTGTCTCCTAAAGTTGATTCAGCTGCGGGATCGGGGCACTACCAGTGCAGAGCTTGCTCAGGAATGGCAGTAGGCAGGTGTGAGTGCATCTGCACGCACAGTGAGGCGAAGACTTTTGGAGGATGGCCTGGTGTCAAGAAGGGCAGCAAAGAAGCCACTTCTCTCCAGGAAAAACATCAGGGACAGACTGATATTCTGCAAAATGTACAGTGATTAGACTGCTGAGGACCGGGGTAGATCATTTTATCTGATGAATCCCCTTTCCGATTGTTTGGGCCATCCGGAAAACACCTTGCCCGGAGAAGACAAGGTGAGCGCTACCATCAGTCCTGTGTCATGCCAATAGTAAAGCATCCTGAGACCATTCATGTGTGGGGTTGCTTCTCAGCCAAGGGAGTGGGCTCACTCACAATTTTGCCTAAGAACACAGCCATGAATAAAGAATGGTACCGACACATCCTCCGAGAGCAACTTCTCCCAACCATCCAAGAACAGTTTGGTGATGACCAATGCCTTTTCCAGCAAGTGTCAAAGGCTTTCATTGACAATGACATTCAGATTCTTTCTTTATCTTTTCTTTTTCTTCTTTTTCAAGACCTCTGCAATCCGCCCTGGCATGCTGTCAATTAACTTCTGGGCCACACCCTGACTGATGGCAGGCCATTCTTGCGTAATCAATGCTTGGAGTTTGTCAGAAGTTGTGGGTTTTTGTTTGTCCACTCGCCTCTTGAGGATCGACCACAAGTTCTCAATGGGATTAAGGTCTGGGGAGTTTCCTGGCCATGGACCCAAAATGTCAATGTTTTGTTCCCCGAGCCACTTAGTTATCACTTTGTCATTGTCAATGAAAGCCTTTGACACTGATGGAATACTTGTAATTATACTTCAGTGTACCATAGTAACTACTGACATAAAGATCTAAGAACACTGAAGCAGCAATACTTGAGTCATTCTCAAAACCTTTGACCACGACTGTAGATCTTATAACCATGTATTGCTACCACTGTATCATCAAAGGTATTATCTAAGTGAGTTTCAGAAATTGTCACAATATGAATGTCATCTGCTACTTTTATTAAATTTCCCCCCCGGGGATCAATAAAGTACCTATCTATCTATCTATCTATCTATCTATCTATCTATCTATCTATCTATCTATCTATCTATCTATCTATCTATCTATCTATCTATCTATCTATCTATCTATCTATCTACTAGCAAATTATTATTTTCATGGACCTTGTTTCTAAGCTACATACCTAACCAACCAACTTAAATCCGTCTAATGTAGCAAAATTTAAAATTGTGTTTTTTACACACTGGACGCTCTGGGTAGGTAAACAATTAACCATAATCACAACTCATGACACTACTACCCTGCATGAATCTGCAGGTAGCTAACCAACCAGGTTCAATGTTAGCTAGCTAACATTAGGCTATAGCTAGCTCAGCAAATGGTTCTTTCTGTCAAAATATCAAAATATCTTTCTGCAATATCTGAAAATGTTGCTAGCTAGACTATCTTACCCGTATACATCATTCATGGATGGATGCGTCTACTGTCGGATGCCATGGTTGCCCTTAGTTTGAAGATGTAATCTAGAGACAGGTGTTTTCGCCATCTCCTTAGCTATCATACTTGAATTCCAGTGATTTAAAAACTTGGTCCTCCTGAAAGTGGAGAGCAACATTTATGCAGTTTTAATACACAATAAAAAATAATTTTAAAATCTGCCTTAGACAGGATTACCTAGACATACTGACTAACTCTCTGTATATAGATTCTCTTTTGTGTTATTGACTGTATATTTGTTTATTTCTATGTGTAACTCTATGTTGTTGTTTTTGTCGCACTGCTTTGCTTTGTCTTGGCCAGGTCGCAGTTGTAAATGAGAACTTGTTCTCAACTGGCCTACCTGGTTAAATAAAGGTGAAAAAAAAAAAAAAAAAAAAACTCAGACGTGCTATATATATGGCAGACCAACCCAAACTCTTGACATGTCCAGCCTCTCACTATCTCAGCCAATCATGGCGTATTTACAGATGGCATACATGTTTGTTATTAAGGCACATGAAAGTTCACATGTTCCAGAAGGCATTTCTGCCAAAAACTCATTTTTAACACTTTTCTGGGATGCTTGAATGTTTTTCTTGCTTTACTGGGAAGCTTAGCAGAGGTAGACATGCTCAGGTTAGTTAAGTTAGTGCAGGGTGAGCTTTTATTTATTTTATTTAACCTTTATTTAACTAGGCAAGTCAGTTAAGAACAAATTCTTATTTACAATGACGGTTTACACCGGCCAAAATCAGACGATGCTGGGCCAATTGTGCGCTGCCCTTTGGGACTCCTAATCACAGCCAGGTGTCATACAGTCTGGATTCGAACCAGGTTGTCTGTAGTGATGCCTCTAGCATTGAGATGCAGTGTCTTAGACCACTTCTTGACTTGGGAGCCCAGCCACTTGGGAGCTGCACACAGTGGACTTCCTGCTTGGGCACACCACCTCAGTGCTAACAGTATAACTGGTTCATAGGCATTTGATTACTGCACACAATAGAAATTTCCTGCACCGCAGGAAATGCAGATGAGTGTTGTGATTTACATAAATTAACTGAAAACCCGCACTAACACATGGTTATTTTAACAGTATTGCACTTTTCATTTTCATGTAACCTAGTTCTGGCCAGCTAATAGCCTAACCACCGATCAAGCAACATTATGAACTAAACGTTCAAATCCTTATGCTGCAGGATTATTTTGCTGCAACAATACTGGTCAAATTAACATCCTACATCTGTATATAGAATACTATCATTATGTGATCTTGCAGACATTGATTCAGCTCTGATCTAACTTTACTAAACAAGCACCATTCACCAGGGTAGTTTGTTCTCTGAGCAGCCGAACGAGTAGAGAGACTGTGCGTAAAGTAAAGAATCCTACACATGCGCACACATTTCAGACCTTTAGCTGTTGGGAAAAGAGATCCAACAGTCGGATCCGCAGCCACTCCATAGAAACAAACAATGCTTCATCAATAAATGTTATTTGGGGGTAAAAGTATATTCCTTCCTAACCCCCTAAAGGGCTTCAGTAGGAGCAGAATCGTTTTCAACTTAAGCATTTAGTGCATACAGATCAGTAACCATGTTTATTGGGTCAAATAGGGGGTGATCCATATCTATGCAGTGGGAAAACAGCATGGTACGACTATAAGACAACCATAACTAGTGATGAAATTGAATTTCAGATTCCATACATCATACATTTTCGTATGAAAAAAGTTACCTGAGCGAAGCCCAACCATGATCTTTTCTCCATCCGATTCCTGATGCATGATGTGGAATTATACACATGGCCCTGGTATACACAAACACACATTGATCCAATGTTAGAGTGCAATCCCAATCGCACAGCCAAAGGTTCCCTTTCAAAATTATTCGATACATACAGTGCATTCGGAAAGTATTCAGTATTCGACTTTTTCCACATTTTGTTATGTTACATCCTTATTCTTAAATTGATTAAATGTTTTTTTTCTCCCTCATCAATGTACACACAATACCCTATAATGACAAAGAATACCCTATAATTACATTGTAGAATAATAGTGAAGACATCAAAACTATTAAATAACACATATGGAATCATGTAGTAACCAAAAAAGATTCTATTTGAGATTCTTCAAAGTAGCCACCCTTGGCGCAGTGGTCTAAGGCACTGCATCTCCAGCCTGCACTGTGAATGATTACTCAATGTCTTCAATAAAAATGGGAAAAGTACAACTGTTTGTGTGTTATTAGTTTAGTCAGATTGTGTTTGTCTATTATTGTGACCACATTTTATGAGTAATCAATGCAGAAATCCAGGTAATTCCAAAGGGTTCACAAACTTTTTCTTGCAACTGTAGGTTCTCCCATCTCCACAGAGAAACTCTGGAGCTCTGTCAGAGGTACCTCCCTTACCAAGGCCCTTCTCCCCTCAGTTTGGCCGGGCAGCCAGATCTGGAAAGAGTCTTGGTGGTTCCAAATTTCTTCCATTTAAGAAAGATGGAGGCCACTGTATTCTTGGGGACCATCAATGCTGCAGACATTTTTTGGTACCCTTCCCCAGATCTGTGCCTCGACAACATCCTGTCTCTGAGCTCTACGGACAATTCCTTTGACCTCATGGCTTGGCACCGGTACCGCTTGCCATGTGGTAGCAGAGAAAACAGTCTATGACTTGGGTAGCTGGAGGCTGACAATTTTTACGGCCTTCATCTGACACCGCCTGGTATAGATGTGCTGGATGGCAGGGAGCTCGGCCCCAGAGATGTACTGGGCTGTACACACTACCCTCTGTAGTGTCTTGCGGTTGGGTACCAAGCAGTTGCGATACCAAGCGGTGATGAAGCCAGTCAAGATGCTCTCAATGATGCTACTGTAGGATCTGAAGGCCTATGCCAATCTTTTTAGCCTCCTGAGGGGGAAGAGGCGTTGTTGTGCACTCTTCACGACTGTCTTGGTGTGTTTGGACCATGATAGATCCTTAGTGAAATTGAAGCTCTCAACCTGCTCCACTAAAGCCCTGTCGATGTGAATGGGGGCGTGCTCAGCCCTCCGTTTCTTGCAGTCCACGATCAGCTCATTTGTCTTGCTGACATTGAGGGAGAGGTTGTTGTTCTGGCACCACACTGCCAGGACTCTGACCTCCTCCCTATAGGCTGTCTCATCGTCGTCAGTGATCTGGCCTACCACCGTTGTGTTCTCAGCATACTTAATGGTGTTGGAGTCGTACGGGCCACACACGACTCAAACACCAAAAGATGCTATGTATCGGTACATCCCTACATTTGGATTGTTTTGGGGCCCCGCGAACCAACGCACTCATATATCTTAAACATTTGAGCCGGGGACCAATGCGTATCAGTGAAGCACTACATCCTTAATGGAGTCTAATCTTTTCGAGCAACTGGGGCATTAACTGGATAATTTGCCTGTGTGATCAAAAGTCAATGGAAGGATCCACATAATGCTTTGTAAGAACTTGGTACACTGCATGGCCAAAGGTATGTGGACACCTGCTCGTCGAACATCTCATTCCAAAATCATGGGCATTAATATTGAGTTGGTCCCCCCTTTGCTGCTACAACAGCCTCCACTCTTCTGGGAAGGCTTTCCACTAGATGTTGGAACATTGCTGCGGGAAATTGCTTCCATTCAGCCACAAGAGCATTAGTGAGGTTGGGCACTGACGGCGGGCGATTAGGCCTGGCTCACAGTCGGTGTTCCAATTCATCCCAAAGGTGTTCGATGGGGTTGAGTTATTCCACATCGATCTCGACCAACCATTTCTGTATGGACCTCGCTTTGTGCGCAGGGGCATTGTCATAATAAAACAGGAAAGGGACTTCCCTAAACTGTTGCCACAAAGTTGGAAGCACGGATTCCTCTAGGAGGATACTGCAGTTAAACTGAGGCACTTCAGACCCTGTCCCTACCCAGGCTTCATGAGAAACGGACACAACTTTGCACTGACTTTTCTGTCAGCCTCCTAAAATCTAAATTCAGAGACTGGCTACCCCTTGACCGAATCACAGTGACAGGCAGGAACACCAGAAGCTAAAACAAACTGCCTATACCAAAGTCTAGAATTGAACGGTACAGGAGGTCACCATTCCCATATTTCAGCTCAATGAGAAGGTTTAAGACCGCAGGACATTATTGATTAACAATTTTAATTTATTTATTTATCCAATAATACACTACTTATACAAAAGTATGTGGACACCAATTCAAATTTGTGGATTTAGCTATTTCAGCCACACCCATTGCTGACAGGTGTATAATATTGAGCACACCGACATGCAATCTCCATAGACAAACATTAGCAGTAGAATGGCCTTACTGAAGAGCTCAATGACTTTCAATGTGGCACCGTCATAGTATGCCACCTTTCCAACATCTAGTGGAAAGCATTCGCAGAAGAGTGGAGGCTGTTATAGCAGCAAGGGGGGGGGCAACTCCATATGAATGCCCATGATTTTCGAATGACATGTTCGACGAGCAGGTGTCCACATACTTTTGGCCGTGTAGTGTATATTGTATGCTTCAGTTTGTATTGACTGCTATATGAGTGTAATTAGACTTGAAAAAAACACTCTCTCATGTAGACACCCACACATCCCCCCACCCTACCTACCCTGACGGTGCCACTATAGCCGGAGCCCACTTTGTAGAGGCCTTCCTTGCAGAGCAGGTAGAGGAAAGAGCCGTCGGTCTGCAGCAGGCAGCGCTCATCCTCATCGACGGTTACCTCCTTCAGTACCCACTTGTTCATCAACGCCGCCCGCTTGATGCCGTTGTCGAACCAGTCCTGGATCTGGATCTTGCCCACAAGCAAGGCCTGCACGCTCCTTTGTAGCGCAATCAGAATGGTCGGCACCTGGGACGAAGAGGAAGGAGAGGGAAGAATAAAGATTAAGAATGAAGAAGAATTAATGTGAACCGTTTTGGCTGCTTTGACTGTGGAGTGTTTGGTAGAAAGGTCTGGTTTGATATCAGGGCTCCAGAGTGCCTCCATTTTAGGGCTGTCCCCGACAAAAAAAATTATTGGTCGACCAGGAGTCATCTGTTCTTTTGACCAATCGATTGGTAGGCATTTTTAAACGTGTATTTTTCCATATATTGACACATCCTATGTGTTTTAATCAAATCAACTATATTCATTGAGCTTGTCTGATGCTTTAAGCACACGGTTTGATTAAATAATTAAGACACAAATGACTAGAGGGACTCTGAGCAGCAATTGATTTGATTGTGCCGGGCCGGACTCAGACTTTGGAAGTTGTGTTAAAATAAAAAATACCTTTGGTAACCACTGCGACCGGGAGACCCATGAGGAGAGGGACAATTGGCCAAGCGTCGTCCGGGTTAGGGGAGTGTTTGGCCGGCCAGTTGTAGCGACTCCTGTGGCGGGCCAGGCGCATGCACGGTGTTTCCTCTGACACATTGGTGCGGCTGTCTTCTGGGTTAAGCATACATTATGTCAAGAAGCAGTGTGGCTTGGCGGGGTTGTGTTTCGGAGGACGCACGGTTCTTGACCTTTGCCTCTCCCGAGTCCGTGCGGGAGATGCAGTGATGGGACAAGACTGTAACTACCAATTGGATATGATTAAATTGTGGATATATATATATATATATATATACAGTCTGAAGTTTACAAACACCTTAGCCAAATACATTTAAACTCAGTTTTTCACAATTCCTGACATTTAATCCAAATAAAAATTCCCTGTCTCTGGTCAGTTAGGATCAACACTTTATTTTAAGAATGCGAAATGTCAGAATAATAGTAGACAGAATGATTTATTTCAGCTTTAATTTCTTTCATCACATTCCCAGTGTGTGAGAAGTTTACATACACTCAATTAGTATTTGGTAGCATTGCCTTTAAATTGTTTAACTTGGGTCCAACGTTTCGAGTAGCCTTCCACAAGCTTCCCACAATAAATTGGGTGAATTTTGGCCCGTTCCTCCTGACAGAACTGGTGTAACTGAGTCAGGTTTGTAGGCCTCCTTGCTCGCACATGCTTTCAGTTTCAGTTCTGCCCACAAATCTTCTATAGGATTGAGGTCAGGGCTTTGTGATGGCCACTCCAATACCTTGAATTTGGAAGTTGGGGTCATTGTCGATTTGGAAGACCCATTTGCGACCAAGCTTTAACTTTCTGACTGATGTCTTGAGATGTTGCTTTAATATATCCACATAATTTTCCTTCTGCATGATGCCATCTATTTTGTGAAGTGCACCAGTCCCACCTGCAGCAAAGCACCCCCACAACATGATGCTGCCACCCCCGTGCTTCACGATTGGGATGGTGTTCTTCGGCTTGCAAGCCTCCCCCTTTTTCCTCCAAACATAACGATGTTGTTCTGGGATTGATTAGCACTTTTCGCACCAAAGTACGTTCATCTCTAGGAGACAGAACGCGTCTCCTTCCTGAGCAGTATGACGGCTGGGTGGTCCCATGGTGTTTATACTTGCGTACTTGTCAGGCTCTGGCCATAGAGAAGCCTATTGCTTCTCTATAATTCTATGGTCAGAGTCTGGCAGTTCTACATGTTCTACTTCTGTGTGGTGTTGTGTGTGGGATCCCTAATTAGAGGCAGCTGCTATGCATTCTCTCTAATTAGGGATCCTACTTATATGTGTTTGTTCCACTCCTTAGGCGTGGTTCATTGTCCTATCGTCCGTGTCGAAGTAAGTGTGTTTCCTTTTGTATTTGTATCGTTGTTATTTTGTATAGTTCACGTTTAGTTTAATTAATAATTAATGTCGAACTATCGCTGCCCTGCGCCTTCGTCATTATACACACCCGAGCGTGACAGAATGAACCACCAAACTGAGACCAAGCAGCGATATACGGTGACGGAACTCCTGGGAGGTTTTGAAACTGACTGATCGCAGAAGGAGAGAAAGAGAGGACAGCAACGTAATCGGGGAACAGGAGGAAATGGAGCCCGTAGGTAACCCCAAGACAATTTCGGGGGGGGGGGGCTATGGGGGTGGTCTGGCCGCGAAGAAGACGCGCCAGTACCACTCCCCATGTGGAATCTACAGAGGCTAATGTACCACTGGGGGACGCAAAGCAAGGTGGAAGAAGAGTATTTAGAGGCATACTATGGAGGAATATTAGAAGATGAGGCAAAAAGAGGAATATTTGGAGAAATATTTTGGAGAAGTTGTGGGAGATAGCAGAGGAGGTTGAAGAGGAAATATCGGAATGGATCAGTCTGGGTCCGGTCGCCTACTCCACTCCTGTGCCAGAACAGTTTGCTCCACCGGTGCCCAGTCCGGGCCCGGCCGTCTGCTCCACTCCAGTGCCAGAGCAGTCCGCTCCACCGGTGCCCAGTCCGGGTCCGGCCGTCTGCTACACTCCAGTGCCAGAGCAGTCCGTTCCACCGGTGCCCAGTCCGGGTCCGGCCGTCTGCTACACTCCAGTGCCTGTGGAATGCTTTGCCTCCCCTTCTGCGTTTTGCGAACTCTGTTGATTCTTTTAAAAAGCAACTGAAGACTTTGCTCTTCAAGCAGGCTTTTAGGTAGTCGAGGGGTTTTTATGGTTGTTTGTTATGTTTTCGATTTTTGTTTGGTGTTCTTGTGTTTCAAGATTTGTTATTGTATTTCATTTTATTGTGAAGCACTTTGTGATTTTTATCTGTGAAATGTGCTATATAAATAAATTTTACTATACTTACTTTACAGAGCAGTCCGTTCCACCAGTGCCCAGTTCGGGTCCGGCCGTCTGCTACACTCCAGTGCCAGAGCAGTCCGCTCCACCGGTGCCGGCTCCACGCACCAGGCCTCCTGTGCGTCTCTCCAGTCCGGTAAGCCCAGTACCGGCTCCCCACACTCGCCCTGAAGTGTGTGTCACCAGTCCGGTGCCATCTGTGCCGGCTCCACGCACCAGGCCTCCAGTGCGTCTCTCTAGTCCGGTATGTTCCATGCCGGCTCCCCGCACTTGCCCTGAAGTGCGTCTCACCAGTCCGGTGCCACCTGTGCCGGATCCACGCACCAGGCCTCCAGTGCGCCTCTCCAGTCCGGTACGTCCAGTGCCGGCTCCCCGCACCCGACCTCCAGTGCGTGCGCCCAGCCAGGTGCCTCCATTGCCGGCTCCACGCACTCGACCGCCAGTGTGCCTCCCCAATCCGGTACGTTCCGTGCCGGCTCCCCGCACCCAACCTCCAGTGCGTGCGCCCAGCCAGGTGCCTCCAGTACTGGCTCCAAGCACCCGACCTCTGGTGCGCCTCTCCAGTCCGGTACGTCCCGTGATGGTCCACAGCCCGGAGCCTCCCGTGACGGTCCACAGCCCGGAGCCTCCCGTGACGGTCCACAGCCCGGAGCCTCCCGTGACGGTCCACAGCCCGGAGCCTCCCGTGACGGTCCACAGCCCGGAGCCTCCCCTGACGGTCCACAGCCCGGAGCCTCCCGTGACGGTCCAATGGCCGGAGTTGCCTGCCACACCGGTGCCCAGTCCTGGCCCGGTTATCTGCCCCGCTCCATGGCCGGAGTCGTTCGCCACACCGGGCCCAGTCCGGGCCCAGTAAAACTAAGGAGGAAGATATCCACTTTGCCGGGGCCGGAACCGCCACCTGCGATGGTTATTGTTTGTTGTTTTTCCCTCCCTAACCCTCCCCTCTTGTAATTGTGTTTGGTTTCTTGCGGCCGGGAGTCCGCACCTTTGAGGGGGGGTACTGTCAGGCTCTGGCCATAGAGAAGCCTATTGCTTCTCTATAATTCTATGGTCAGAGTCTGGCAGTTCTACATGTTTCTACTGTGTGGTGTTGTGTGTGGGATCCCTAATTAGAGGCAGCTGCTATGCATTCTCTCTAATTAGGGATCCTACTTATATGTGTTTGTCCCACTCCTTAGGCGTGGTTCATTGTCCTATCGTCCGTGTCGAAGTAAGTGTGTTTCCTTTTGTATTTGTATCGTTGTTATTTTGTATAGTTCGTTTAGTTTAATTAATAAATAATGTCCAACTATCGCTGCGCTGCGCCTTGGTCATTATACACACCCGAGCGTGACAGTACTATTGTTTGTACAGATGAACGTGGTACCTTCAGGCGTTTGGAAATTGCTTCCAAGGATGAACCAGACTTGTGGAGGTCTCAAATTTCATAGCAGATTTATTTTTTCATGATGTCGAGCAAAGAGGCACAGTTTGAAGGTAGGCCTTGAAATACATCCACAGGTACACCTCCAATTGACTCAAATTATGTCAATTAGCCTATCAGGAGCTTCTAAAGCCATGACATCATTTTCTGGAATTTTCCAAGCTGTTTAAAGGCACAGTCAATTTAGTGTATGTAAACTTCTGACCCACTGGAATTGTGATATAGTGAATTATAAGTGAAATAACCTGTCTGTAAACAATTGTTGGAAGAATTACTTGTGTCATGCACAAAGTAGATGTCCTAACCGACTTGCCAAAACTATAGTTTGTTAACATGAAATCTGTGGAGTGGTTGAAAAATGACTTCCAACTTCAACTGTATGTACAGTACATATAGGTATAAGTAGGGGTAAAGTGAATAACCAACAGGATAGATAATAAACAGTAAGAGCAGCGTATGTGATGAGGAAAAAGAGTTCGTGCAAAAAGGGTCAATGCAGATAGTTAAATAGTTAACCAATAGCTATCCGGGCTAATTATTTAGCAGGTATGGGGGTAGAAGCTGTTCAGGGTCCTGTTGGTTCCAGACTTTGTGAATCGGTACCGCATGCGTTAGCAGAGAGAACAGCCTATGACTTGGGTGACTGGAGTCTTTGACAATTTGTAGGGCCTTCCTCTGACACAGCCTGGTATGGCAGGGAGCTCGGCCCCTGTGATGTACCGGGCTGTACGCACTACCCTCTGTAGTGCCTTGTGGTCGGATACCAAACAGTATAAGGAGCCATGACAAATCTAAGCACCCCTGACGGGGCAACCGTGTTGAGGATCAGCATGGCAGATGTGTTGCCACCTGGGGGCGGCTCATCAGGCAGTCCAGGATCCAGTTGCAGAGGGAGGTGCTTAGTCCCATGGTCCTTAGCTTTGTGATAAGCTTTGAGACCACTATGGTGTTGAACGCTGAGCTGTAGTCAATGAACAGCATTCTCACGTAGTGAGTTCCTTTTGTCCAGGTGGAAAAGCGCATTGTGGAGGGCAATAGACATTGCGTCATCTGTGGATCTATTGGTGCGGTATGAGAATTGGAGTGGGTCTAGGGTTTCTGGGATGATGGTGTTGATGAGAGCCATGATGAGCCTGTCAAAGCACTTCATGGCTACAGACGTGAGTGCTACGGGTCTGTAGTCATTTAAGCAAGTTACATTGGCGTTCTTGGTCACAGGGAATATGGTGGTCTGCTTGAAACAGACTCTGTCAGGGAGAGACTGAAAATGTAAATGAAGACACTTGCCAGTTGGTCAGCGCACGCTCGCAGAACATGTCCTGGTAATCTGTCTGGCCCTGCAGCCTTGTGAATGTTGACCTGTTTAAAGGTCTTACTCACATCGCCTACGGGGAGCGTATTCACACAGTCGTCCAGAACAGCTGATGCTCTCATGCATGCTTCAGTGTTGCTTGCCTCGAAGCGCGCATAGAAGTCATTTAGCTCGTCTGGTAGAAAACGCTTTAAATTCCATTATTTTCTGTTCTTTCAATTAAGTTATGCCCATCAACATCATCCTCCTCAAGAGCAGCCATTGTTATGATTTTTGACATCGACCACAGCTGCTTCTCATTGTCGTCATCAACTAAACCACCCACACAGATTATCACACAGGTCGCAGTTGCAAATGAGAACTTGTTCTCAACTGACCTACCTGGTTAAATAAAGGTGAAATAAAATAAAAAAATAAAATCAGTGGACAATGATTCGTCCATCCATATGGTGGACGCAAGGGAGGAGCTCAAACGGTTGAATTTGGTCATGTACTGACTATTTGTGTAGTGAAACAGAATGTAAGCTTGCGAGATCAGACAAGGCTAGTTTTAATCTACTGGGAAGCCAAAATATTACTAAACTGGAGATTTAAACGGCTGCATCTCACAAAAGGACAGTTTGAAATGCGCCATTTAAGATTTTAATTTTCATTACAACGTGTGCATAAGGTTAGTTGTTTTAATGGAACAGGCTGAAGAAAATGTTCAGCTCAGAGGCATAAAACGCAGCATAGGCATAGCCTATAGGCCTAGTGTTTTTATATTGTATATATAGGGGAAAGGGAAAGGGGGATACTAGTCAGTTGTACAACTGAATTCACTCTCAATCAGAGAGGTGTGGGGGGCTGCCTTAATAAACATCTATGTCTTCGAAGCCTGGGGAATAGTAGGTTAACTGCCTTGTTCAGGGGCAGAACGACAGATCATTACCTTGTCAGCTCAGGGATTCGATCCAGAAATACTTACTGACCCAACGCTCCTATCCTCTAGGCCACCTGCCTGTTTTATGTATTAATTTAGGTTCACAGTGCGGACCAAACCAAGGTCCCCATATCAAACTGTTCGGTATGAATGTGTGTACATTACACTCCTACACTCAACTAATAACGCCTAAGCCATTTGCCGGATCAGGAATAGACCTACCTCTCGTTGGTCAGAATGCGAAGCTGCATTCTGGGCTACTGATATTGCCTGGGGTTGTTCGGCATGCAAAATGACTGATAGATTAATGACTGTCAACATAATTAGTTAACATGCTTAGTTTGACACTAAAGGAGAAGACACAGTTGTCACAAAAGATTAGGTATTTTCGGAAGGTAGCAAGAAATTAATATGAGCAAAAACATTTAGTGAACCGGCAATTTGTAACGTTTGAATCGATTTTCTGACCGATGCATGCTACAGTTGAATAGGTTTGGGGTCCCGCAGACCCATTTCTGAATGTGTTAATCAATGGGCTATAGTAGTAAAGTTCAATATATTTGTCAATTTTTTCCCACACTCATTTATAGTAAATAACGCAAGCAACTTCAATGGCTAATTTCTCTAAACAGGGGGGGAAAAAATATCACCAGATTCACAGGGAATACATTTCATAGGATGAAGAAGCAATACTCCTAGCCGCAGCTCCATACTACTTGTCAGAAATAGAGAACTGTTACTGTACACTGGTTGTTGGGGTGGGATTGGCGTGGGGTGTGGGTGGTACCTGGGTGGCTTTTGAACATTTTATTGGATTCCTCATGTCTTATTCAATGGTAGGAAGATGTTTGGTTAAAATCAATGTTGGGTATTATATTTATTGAATATTACGCAAATCCAAAAAATTCATAAGGCCCATTTGGGTGCAATCAATTTGCTTAATTTCTCAGAGATCAAATTACTTTTCAACAGAATAATGTTGCAGGAATTCAAATCTTATGGAAAGACTCAAAGGAAAGTACATTTTCTTCCGCCATATTGCTTTGACCTATCCAGTCTTTAGGGGTTGTAGGTCTGGGGCACAGACCTGAGTTTAAATAGTATTAATTTTCTTTCAAATACTTATTAGCGTTTGATGGAGCCTGCCTGGAGTGTCAGATAGATTAGGTCTGTCCTATCTGACCTATGTGGATGAGGGGGCAGGGTCTTACTTATAGGATGTGTGTGTTGTCTCACCTATATGGGGTGCTATGGGGAGGTATAGTGAATGTCTAACCTGTGTGAGTTGGGTTGTATGTATAGGACGTGTGTTTTGTGACTTAACTGCATGGGGAGGTATAGGGCAGGTTTAACCTGTGTCTAACTAAGTCTAACCTGAGTGGGGTTGTATAGGAAGTGTGTTGTGTCATTTAGTGTTGTGTTGCACCGTGTCGTCTCACCTGGATAGCCTGGCAGGCGTGACTGCCGTTGTTGGTGAGGATGGTGGAGACGGCCTGCAGGGTCTTGCCCGTGTCTCCCCAGGACACCACCAGGCTGAAGAGGCAGGCGCAGGACAGGGCGGTGAGGGCCTGCCCTGTGGGGTCGTTCATCCCCGTGCTGCACACTGTTGTCTCCAGCAGCAGGTGGAACAGAGACTCTGAAGTGAGGAGATGGAGGGTAAGGAAGGACTGTGTCTGCAATATGAAGATGCTTATTTCTCAGAATGAGAACGAGTCGCCTAGTCCTTCTATAAATAATTTTTATGCTCATTATAAATGTATAAAAACACAGACTAAACAGCTAACACATAACACTCTGTGGCTAAAATGCTGCTAGCGCTACGTGGTACCATAATGCCACGCACGACAGAAACATCAACTCTAGTTGAGACATAAAACAGGTATAGTTAGAAAGGTTAAGTTCTCTATTAAACAAAAAGTATGTAAAACATTTCTGGAATGTCCATATTCTGTTGGACCAAACGACAAGTTTGATTTCAAACTCCTTGTTGTCAGAAGGGGCGTTGTGAGTGGCAGGGGGAGGGGCTTGGTTTGTGTGTGTGTGTGTGTGTGTGTGTGTGTGTGTGTGTGTGTGTGTGTGTGTGTGTGTGTGTGTGTGTGTGTGTGTGTGTGTGTGTGTGTGTGTGTGTGTGTGTGTGTGTGTGAAGGTGCACAGCACAGAGGAGCTAGGGAGAATAGACCAAAAAGACAACATGAGAACAAAAGGTTCACAGGAAAAAAAAGTCTGTCTGTGCTCTCAAAGCTTGTTAGCGTTTTCAGCTGTTAGAAGTTTCTTACTGGCGTTAAAAACTCTCTCAGTTATTACATTCAACAAAGCAAACATTGAAATACCGCTATAGAAAGTAAAGTATGGTCCATGCATCAATACCGGAATATAGTAAAATACAGTTTACCGCGCAGCCCTAGCATGTGCATGTGTCTTCTCATGCATGTATGGGCTCCCGAGTGGTGCAGTGGTCTAAGGCACTGCATATCAGTGCAAGAAGCGTCACTACAGTCCCTGGTTCGAATCCAGGCTGTATCACATCCGACCGTGATTGGGAGTCCCATAGGGCGGCACACACTTGGCTCAGCATCATCCGGGTTTGGCCATCATTTGCCTAGTTAAATAAAGGTTAAAATAAAAATAAATAAAAAATTTATGTGCTAGTACTCACCCAATACATCAGGAGGTTCGGTCTGGAAGCCCTCTGGCTGTTGTCCCTGCAGCATGTCCAGCAGGGCCTGTAGGCTGCGCAGGCACAGCGAGGGGTGGGAGAACCGAGTCTCCTTGATCAGCTCAAACACCCCACACAGACCGATACCAATGATCTAGAGAGAAAGCATACACACAAAGTTATTATCAGATAGCTATACGCTACAACATCACAGAGAACGCAAAATACCTACCAACACCAAAGAGTTTTAAATACCTAACATAGTCCAGTGCCAACCATCTAAAGAGAGAAAAGCAGTCACTGGTACCATATCATCTAAAACCAAAAACCCCACAGAGGTTAATCCTAAATAACACTCAATCCACAAAATTTAGGCTAGACATGCACATTCCCATTTATTGGGTTCTATACATGCAACTTTCAGACTCCGGCGAAGTCTGGGGGTTACGCAAAGATTGAAATGGATCACTGCTCTCTCCTATTATCCACATCCCCTCCCAAACATCAAACAACATAGAAATTAGAAATGTCTTTGCTTTTGAAAGAAAAGTAAATTTTTGGTCCATTAAAATAACATAATATTTATCAGAAATACAGTGTAGACATTGTTTGAGTTGTAAATTACTATTGTAGCTGGAAAAGGTTGACTTTTTATGGAATATCTACATAGGCATACGGAGGCCCATTATCAGCAACCATCACTCCTGTGTTCCAATGGCACGTTGTGTTAGCTAATACAAGTTTATAATTTTAAAAGGCTAATTGATCATTAGAAAACCCTTTTGCATTATGTTAGCACATCTGAAAACTGTTGTGCTGATTAAAGAAGCAATAAAACTTCCTCCTTTAGACTAGTTGAGTATCTGGAGCATCAGAATTTTGGGTTCTATTACAGGCTCAAAATGGCCAGAAACAAATAACTTTCTTCTGAAACTCGTCAGTCTATTCTTCTTCTTAGAAATTAAGGCTATTCCATGCGAGAAATTGCCAAGAAACTGAAGATCTCGAACAGCGCTGTGTACTACTCCCTTCACAGAACAGCGTAAACTGGCTCTAACCAGAGTAGAAAGAGGAGTGGAAGGCCCCGGTGCACAACTGAGCAAGAGGACAAGTACATTAGAGTGTCTAGTTTGAGAAACAGACGCCTCACAAGTTCTCAACTGGCAGCTTCATTAAATAGAACCTGCAAAACACCAGTCTCAACGTCAACAGTGAAGAAGCGACTCCGGGGGATGCTGGCCTTGCAAAGAAAAAGCCATATCTCAGACTGGCCAATAAAAATAAAATATTAAGATGGGCAATAGAACACAGACACTGGACAGAGGAAGATATGGCTTTTTCTTTGCAACTCTGCCTAACTTTTCCCCCACAGCTAACAAACTTTCCAGAGGAAACACTGTCATACCGGCAAGCATCCTTCTCCCCTCCACCTACCCAGTTTGCCTCACTCAGAGTGCATTTGTTTTAACTTGCAATTTGAATGGGCACTTAATTTCACTACATGTGTGTACACTCGCCATGGAACGCTGATTTGAATAGGAATGTCTGTCATATTCTATTTCTACCTTTCCACCAACCTGGTCCCATCACTCTGCTTCTGAAGTAACATAACAGATGCCATTGGTTACCTTGGGAAGCTTGATGGCGGGCTCACGGTACTCCTCCTCCTCCTCCTCGTTGTCTGAGTCGCCGCTCTGCACAGAGCTCCTCGAGGCCAGAGCCAGGGACGACTCCCGCTGCTGCCAGTCCAGCACGCAGTGGCGCACGTTGCAATACACATTGAACGCTGATGGGTTGCTATGCAGCTTGATGTCCGGCACGCAGAAGACCCCATCAAGGTTCTCCGTCTGTGAAGAAGATAGAAATAGAGTATAAAAAATACGGCCATGACTCGTAAATAAACTATTACTAAGATGTATTTTCAGCCATCACAATGGAGGCGTTTTGGCCCTCAAGCCGTCATTAAAAGAGAAGATGGGGGCATTTCCATGTAAAAAGCCCCTAATTCAGTGGAGACCCAACAAACCTCAAGAGTTAACCAACCCTGTAAACAGGTTTGGTAACTCATTTCTTTATGCTTCAACAATAAAGTTAGGTAAGTCAGAAGCTTGTGTACTAGAGCTTTGTAAACAAAAAGGGAATATAGTGAAGTGATTGTCAGGCTCTGGCCATAGAGAAGCCTATTTGCTTCTCTATGTAACCATGGTCAGAGTCTGACAGGTATTTTCTTTCTCTTTCTGGTGGCGGTTTGTGTGGGATCCCTAATTAGAGGCAGCTGTAGCGCATCGTCTCTAATTAGGGATCCTACATAGGTTGGTAGATTTTCACACTGGGTTGTGGGTCGTTGTCGTTATATGTCGCAGTCACGGTTAAAGTAAGTGTGCTCATTTGTTACGTCCGTTTCATTCGTGTCTGGTTTGGTTAACGTGACGTTTTTGTCTATCGTGTTTGTTGGTATTGTGTAGTTCGTTAATTTATATACTGTCACAGTTGTGTGTGTGGAGAGACCAAGACGCAGTGCAGGGATTATAGTTCATCATATTTATTTCTGTATACTATGTATTCTCAATACTATGTATAAAGACCACAACAAAATGTCCGAACTATACCATACAAACAAACACGAAAGACAAAACGTCACGTTCACAAAAAACAAACACGAATGAAACGGACGTGACAAATGAGCACACTTACATTCACCGTGACTGCGACATATAACGACAACGACCCACACAAGAGTGAAAGACAGACAAATATATATATGATCCATAATTAGAGACAATGCAGTGCAGCTGCCTCTAATTAGGGATCCAACCCAAACCCACACAGAATTTGAAAAGAAAGACACTGTCAGACTCTGACCATAGCTACATAGAGAAGCAAATAGGCTTCTCTATGGCCAGAGCCTGACAGTACCCCCCCCCCCCAAGGCGCGGACTCCCGGACGCCAAAAAAACACACAAAACAAGGGGGGGTAAATAGGGAGGGAAGACTAGTCCATCAGGGGCGGCTCTGGCTCCGGCGAAGTGGACAGTTTACTCCCATGCCCCTTCTTTATAACCAGGCCCGGACTGGGCACCGGTGGGGCAAACAGCTCCGGCCATGGAGCGGGGAAAACAACCGGGCCCGGACTAGGCACCGGTGGGGTAAACGGCTCCGGCTCAGGAGCGGGGAAAACAACCGGACCCAGACTGGGCACCGGTGGGGCAAACGGCTCCGGCCACGGAGCGGGGAAAACAACCGGGCCCGGACTGGGCACCGGTGGGGCAAACAGCTCCGGCCATGGAGCGGGGAACACAACCGGGCCCGGACTGGGCACCGGTGGGGCAAACGGCTCCGGCCAAGGAGCGGGGCAACCAAACAGGCCTGGAATGGGCACCGGTGGGGCATCCAGCTCCGGCCATGGAGCTGGGAAAACAACCGGGCCTGGACTGGGCACCGGTGGGGCGGACTGCTCAGGCTCTGGAGCGAAGCAGACGGCTGAACCCGGACTGGGTACCGGTGGAGCGGACTGCTCTGGCACTGGAGCGGAGCAGACGGCTGGACCCGGATTGGGCAACGGTAAGGCGGACTGCCAAAAAAACACACAAAACAAGGGGGGGTAAATAGGGAGGGAAGACTAGTCCATCGGGGGCGGCTCTGGCTCCGGCGAAGTGGACAGTTTACTCCCATGCCCCTTCTTTATAACCGGGCCCGGACTGGGCACCGGTGGGGCAAACAGCTCCGGCCATGGAGCGGGGAAAACAACCGGCCCGGACTGGGCACCGGTGGGGCAAACGGCTCCGGCCAAGGAG
The DNA here is from genome assembly GCA_023634145.1 of Thymallus thymallus. Lineage (NCBI taxonomy): Eukaryota > Metazoa > Chordata > Actinopteri > Salmoniformes > Salmonidae > Thymallus > Thymallus thymallus. Next base: position 11,926,400 of record CM042407.1, read on the forward strand.
CGGGGCAACCAACCGGGCCTGGACTGGGCACCGGTGGGGCAACCAGCTCCGGCCATGGAGCTGGGAAAACAACCGGGCCTGGACTGGGCACCGGTGGGGCGGACTGCTCAGGCTCTGGAGCGAAGCAGACGGCTGAACCCGGACTGGGTACCGGTGGAGCGGACTGCTCTGGCACTGGAGCGGAGCAGACGGCTGGACCCGGAATGGGCACCGGTGGAGCGGACTGCTCTGACTCTGGAGCGGAGCAGATGGCTGAACCCGGAATGGGTACCGGTGGAGCGGACTGCTCTGGCACTGGGGCGGAGCAGACGGCTGGACCCGGATTGGGCATCGGTAAGGCGGACTGCTCTGGCACTGGAGCGGAGCAGACGGCTGGACCCGAATTGGGCACCGGTGGCGCGGACTGCTCTGGCTCAGGAGCGGAGCAGACAGCTGGACCCGGATTGGGCACCGGTAGGGCGGACTGCTCTGGCACTGGAGTGGAGCAGACGGCTGGACCCGGAAAGGGCACCGGTACGGCGGACTGCTCTGGCACTTGAGCGGAGCAGACGACGGGAGGTTCCGGGCTGCGGACCTTCGCTGGAGGTTCCGGGCTGCGGACCTTCGCTGGAGGTTCCGGGCTGCGGACCTTCGCTGGAGGTTCCGGGCTGCGGACCTTCGCTGGAGGGTCCAGGCATTGGGCAGTGGAGGAAGGCTCAGGGCTGGTGACCTTCGCTGGAGGTTCAGGGTTGCTGACCTTCGCTGGAGGTTCAGGGTTGCTGACCTTCGCTGGAGGTTCAGGGTTGCTGACCTTCGCTGGAGGTTCAGGTTTGCTGACCTTCGCTGGAGGTTCAGGGTTGCTGACCTTTGCTGGAGGTTCCGGGCTGCGGACCTTCGCTGGAGGTTCAGGGTTGCTGAGGTGCCCGTCTGTCCAATAGCCTCAGCACTTTCACAGAGCTGAAAAACAGTAAGAGAGCCGCAGGTCTGGACGAGAGAGGAGATGCGTTGGAATAATCCTCCTCTCCTATTTCTAACTCGATTCCACTTTGCTTCCGATGGAGTAGAGCAAAATGCAGTGGGATAAGTTAGTACGGGAAAGTGGTCCAAGGTAGTATCCTCAGTAGCTACTGCAGATGAACCCGGTCTCATAGAGCATTGGTTCCCAACCGTTTTCGATTAGTGTACCACCAACTGAGCTCGGAGCTCTCAAACTTTCACCTCTCCGAGTCCATACGGGAGTTGCAGCGATGGGACAAGACTAACAACCAATTGGATATGACGAAATTGGGGAAGAAAAGGTGTAAAAAATAACAGCATGCAGTCTTGAAGTCTCCTTAGCCATAGCGAGACGTTCTCTTAAGACCCTATTCTCCTCTAGTAGCTCAATGATCCGGCTCCTTTGAGGCATGGAGCTGTTAACATTTATCAATTATATAGATCAGTATACTCTTCCTCTTCGACGACAATGAACATGTCAAAGGTCTCACATTTAATTAATTTGCTGTCCATCTCCGGATCCAACTCCAAAACAGAACAGTCTGACATGTTTATACTCAGGTGACTACAAGAGGCAACCGCAAAGTGAGACAAGCTTTGCCTGTTACAGCCAGGTAGCCTAGATTGTCAAAGCTAGCCTGCTAATGCTAGCTCCAGGAGACAGAAAAAATGCATCCAAACACTGCGTGTTAAAAGCAGCACCAACACCGTTGTCATGACGCCAGCCTCCTGGCAGTGGATCAGTTAGGCAAAGATGTGAACACCCCCCCTCTCCTGTAAGGAGGGAGGAATGTGGGCAACTTTATGACTTCACGACAGGTCATAAATTCCTGGCAGAGAATCTCTCCCCCTGGACATGCAGAAAGAGAGGAGAGAGCATTTGTTAACACAGAGGTCCTTCCCACCTAAACTCCAACATCCTAAAATGAATGATTGAACAATATTTCCATTTATTTTAAATGTGGAAAGGGTCGGTGGAGAATCCAAGAATGACCCTGTCAATTTTGTTTCATTTTGTAAAATCATGAAAGACAGTAGGACAACATAAACTTTATCTTTGAAAGTCTACATTGTATAAGATGAATGATTAAGTATAAGATAACAATGTGATGTTAATCTTCTAAATTAGATAATTGTTTTCATGGTAACTTATACTCAGTCAGTGGCCACGCCCAAGTGAACACAGACACTGGGTGGGATTGATGGAACACCCCTTTTTGTACTCCATTATTAAAAAAACGTCACACCAGACCAGAGAACGTGGAGATGCTGATACCCACGTCGAAATTGTGAATTTCTACTAGATCCAGCTATACCGCTGGAAATGGTATAAACTCTGAATTATCGATCATCACATAAAATAAGTGATTAAATCCTAGTCGCCGCAGTTATCAGTCTGCAGCTGAGAACGTACGTGGCCTAGGACGAGGACACAGACACTCCTCTGAAGCCTCTCTTCTAAAGAGATCAACTCTAAGAACTACAGGGTACTTCAACGTATCCGCTCTAATCAACACTACGACCAGAGACTCTACAAATGACAATGGCGATCTCTACAGGACAAACCAGTCTTACATCATCGACCCATCTATCGAAGCCCAGCTCATTAGTAAATATATAAATTGCATTTTATTTTTACGAATGGCTGGTTATTAAAGTGCATAAGATTTTGTATTTACGTGTGCATAGCTTTTAAGGTCCGATAGAGACCCATTAATTTGTCTCCTTCACCCGCTCTTTCTTTCCCCACCCCCTTTCTTTGTGTAACCAGCTGTCAATGTGTAATCTATCCTGTTGTGTTTATGTAATTCTGTGTGATTATTTAGTTTGTTAGTAAATAATTAAGCCAATTTGTGCATCGCTGATTCATAATGGAGACTAGGGTTCGTGCAGATATCCAAGAATTCTACAACGTTCAAATAGAAGGTAACAATTCATTAATGACTGATTGATGGCTGAAATGTAAGAAATCTTTAAAGAGTTAATTCGGAAAACAGCAAATCGTTAAATAAACTTTTTACGTGGTGCCCTAAGTTACGAATGAGTTAATTGTTGCATGATTAATTGAATCACGTAATAATTCAACGTTAGGTAATCGATTTGATAAAATAGCATGTCATCACATTAATGATAGTCCAGACACGACACCGTGGTCCCGAAATAAATAAATACTTAAAAAAAGGTTTTAAAAGTATAAAATGCACACACACCCCGACACATGCACACACATCAAACTTTTCTGCTTCAGAGGTCACAAATCCTATAAATTAAAATAGCAATCAATTAGCAATTTCTCAGAGACCAAGTTATACAGCGGGTGAAATAAGTATTGAACACGTCACCATTTTTCTCAGTAAATATATTTCCAAAGGTGCTATTGACATGAAATTTTCACCAGATGTTGGTAACAACCCAAGTAATCCATACATACAAAGAAACCAAAACAAATAAGTTCAAAAATTAAGTTATGTGTAATAATGTGAAATGACAAAGTATTGAAAAAGGCTCCTTTGAGGCAAGTATTGAACACATGAAGAAAGGGAGGTGCAAAAAGGCATGGAAAGCCAAGACAACAGCTGAAAACTATCAGTAATTAAAAAGCAATCCAGCCCCCTGTCAGTGCAAATTAATAGCAGCTGGTTCAGTCCCAACTGATGGCCTACAAAAAGGTCTCATTGCCAAGGTGTCACACAAGACACATCTCATGATGGGTAAAAGCAAAGAGCTGTATCAAGACCTTCGCAATCTAATTGTTGCAAAACATAATGATGGCATTGGTTATAGGTGCATTTCTAAGCTTCTGAATGTTCCAGTGAGCACTATTGGGGCCATAATACGGAAGTGGAAAGAATCATTTCACCATAAATTTGCCTCGACCAGGTGCTCCTCGCAAGATTTCTGACAGAGGAGTGAAAAGAATAATCAGAAGAGTTGTCCAAGAGCCAAGGACCACTTGTGGAGAGCTTCAAAAAGACCTGCAATTAGCAGGTACTGTTGTCTCAAAGAAAACAGTAAGTAATGCACTCCACCGCCATGGCCTGTATGCAAGCTCACCACGCAAGACTCCATTGCTGGAAAAAAAGCATGTTGAAGCTCGTTTAAAGTTTGCTGCACAACATTTGGAAAAGCCAGTGAAATACTGGGAGAATATAGTGTGGTCAGATGAGAGCAAAATTGAACTGTTTGGATGTCACAATACACACCATGTTTGGAGGAGAAATGGCACTGCACATCACCCTAAAAACACCATACCAACAGTGAAGTTTGGAGGTGGGAACATCATGGTGTGGGGCTGCTTTTCAGCAAATGGTACTGGCAACAAATGGCACTCGACTTCACATAATTGAAGGAAGGATGAATGGGCAAATTTACCGAGACATTCTTGACAAAAATCTGCTGCCATCTACCAGGATGATGAAGATGAAACGAGGGTGCACATTTCAGCAAGACAATGATCCCAAACACACAGCCAAGGAAACTCTCAATTGGTTTCAAAGAAAGAAAATAAAGCTGCTAGAATGGCCCAGCCAATCACCTGACTTAAATCCCATTGAAAATCTATGGAAAGAACTGAAGATCAAGATTCATAGAAGAGGCCCACGGAACCTTCAAGATTTGAAGACTGTTTTTGTGTGGAAGAATGGACCAAAATCACACCAGAGCAATGCTTGCGACTAGTTTCTCCATACAGGAGGCGTCTTGAAGCTGTCATTACCAACAAAGGCTTTTGTACAAAGAATTAAATAAATATCAGTAAGTGTGTTCAATTTTTAACTTTTTCCCTGTGTCATTTCACATTATTACACATAACTTAATTTCTGAACTTATTTGTTTTGGTATGTATGGATTACTTGGGTTGTTACCAACATCTGGTGAAAATTTCATGTCAATAGCCCCTTTGGAAATATATTTACTGAGAAAAATGGTGACGTGTTCAATACTTATTTCACCCGCTGTATTTCAACAAAATAATGGTGTAGGAATACTAATCCTATCCGTTTCAAACTACAGAAACAATTTCAGAACAATCTGAGATGGTGGGTGTCATGGCTTGCTGAAATTACATGGAACACCATTGACTCCCTGTCAAAATAAAGGTTAAATAAAAAATGTTGCCCATATCCTTGATGAAGAATGTAAGTAAACACACTGGTTGGAGAGCACAAAATCAACCAAATCCACTAAATATCGCTGCTAATTAGCTCTGTATTCAAAATACTAATTGAAGAAAAACATTTTCAGAGATAAAATTATAAAAATGTAGGTTCATTATAATTTCTGCACACTTTCTACCTCGCTTTAGTAGTTAAAGTTCAGACTGGAGTATGTTTCGAAACCTCCTAGTTGAGAATCGCTGTCCTAAATGACACCATTAGAGACAGACTAGTATGTGGGCTAGGGAGTGAAGCTACATAAAAGAGTCTATTGACTGAAAGTAAAGGCCACAGAAGTCAGTGTGTCCATGGAACTAGCTGCTAAAGACGCTCAGCAGGTGGGTTTAACACGAAAAATGCAACAGAAAATCAGAGACCGGGAAAGCAAGACGTATGCTTCTGCTGAGGCAAGGTGTGACATCAGTTGTCTACATGCTGGTGTAAGGACATTGAATGCCTTACATCAAAGACTGACAACAAAAAATGAAGAAAGATTAAGAAATTCATGTTCACGCTGATGAGCAGAACACCGAGATGAGCGACTCATCAGACGAGGAAGTCACACTAAATTTACTGACTGTTGCTGGGGGGCCGCTAAGCTGCTAGCCATCAATCTAACGAAGTTGGTACCAGATGAGTTTCGCAATGGAGCCCTCTTTGTCTGGAGAACTAAATTAGGCATTCCATCGCTGTATCTATTATGCTTTGTTTTGGGACAAACCGGATCACTCTGAGTTTAAATGCGGCAATTGTTTACTTGACAAGAATCATTGGCTTGAGGGGGCTTCCAAAAATCACGCAGGTCGCCAGCCTACATAAGAAACTTTGGGAGAACGCAGAATGGAATGTTTACTGGCTGGACGGTGTTGGCGCTTTTTGGATGCATCTCCGCCTTGTAGTTTGTCGTTATCCGACTGGCCTGTGTTGCCAGGAACTCTCCCATCTGATAGCGGAGTAGAAGGAGCACAGCATGACGAGAAAGGAAATCAACAATGGTCACATGTCACGAGCCATGGAAGTCGAAGACAGCAACCTCCCGCATAGCTATCTACACTCCCAAAGAGAGGCCCGGAGCAGATAAAAACAATGAATAGCGTCACCGTCCTGGAGCCTGATTATCCTGCACCTTCGTCGCTGTAGCAGTGCCTACTACAATTTCGAAGTCGACATCAGAAACCTTCCGTCGCTGCTCTGGATCAAGCGGGGCTTCTCCATTTGTCAGACCCCTCACGAGGCACAATGGGCTCAAGTTATCCCGCCTCTCGTCTGTCCATAAAGGGTTCTCCGAATCCTGTGAAGCATGGGAGTGGGAGAATTTCCTCGTCCTTTGGCCAGCTCCATGGTAAGAAATGTGACCGTTCCTTGTGCAAAAACAATGTCCTATCGAGTAAATTACATTACTAAGCTTCTCCCGAATGTACTATATCAGGACATGGAAATCGATTATATCGTAATCCATGTGGGTTTTAATTACATTCTGAAGGGCAGCTCTGAACAGTTGAAACTGGATTTTAAAAGAGCTTATTGACTCTCTGCTAGACACTAACAAAAGACCCATCATGTCTTTTTTATGGTACATAACTGCCTTAATGTTGCTAGACCCAAGGAAGAGTAGCTGCTGCCTTGGCTACCGAGGATCCTTAATAAATACAGATGGAGCAGATGGTCGGGGGGCCGGAACATAATTACAAATCATTTCTAGAAGCCCAAACAGATATAATATTTGACTAAAACACAATAATTTCAAAACTTACTTACATTGACATTTGATACAGAGCGACTTACAGTTTCTGCATTCATCTTAAAATAGCTTGGTGGGACAAACACATATCAGTCATAGTAAGTACATCGTTCCACAATAAAGCAGCTTAGTCAGTGCTATTAGGGGGGAGTCAAGTGCGACTGTTAGTTCACACAAGTTGTTGTTTTTATTGGGTGCTGTGGGATTATTTAAGATACTCTTTGAAGAGGTAGGGTTTCAGATGTTTTCGGAAGATGGGCAGGAACTCTGCTGTCCTAGCTTCAGGGGAAAGCTGGTTCCAGCATTGGGTTGCCAGGACAGAGAAGCGCTTTGACTGGGCTGAGCTTACATTTGTATATGATCACGTGTCTCCGTATGAGTGGGAATTCTTGGGAACAGATGTCCAAAATGTGGAGATGATTTCCTGGTCTTTCTACAGTCTAATGTCCCCCCAAAAAATACATTTTGCTCAGAAAATTTGTGGGGCCAAATAAAACCCCACGCGGGCCAAATTCGCCAGTTGGGTAATCCTACCATATGGTGTGGGAGCAGTCGTGTCCCATATCATGCTTTCCGGGGAAGAGAAGTCGATTGCTTTCGAATCGAGGACATTGAACAAAGCAAAAAGTAAAAGCACACAGACAGAACGAGAAGCCCTTGGCATTGTTTTGGAGTGAGTACTTTTCACCAGTATCTGTACTTGAAGTTCACCCTTCTTTCAGATCATTGTTCGCAGACGAGCATCTTTGGACAGCATACTGGAATTCAGTCACTTGCAGAATGCAAAGGTGGGCTTTGTTGTTGTCAGCACACACCTAAGACAAGTCAAAACTGCACTGCATTGCAGATGGACTTTTCAGGTTACCATTACTTGTGGTCAAGCAAGCTTCTTCGGTCAAGCAAGCTACTTCTGACAAGTGGAAATGCACTAGTCACATCAATGCAAGTGCAGAAAAACACCAGAAACGTTATTTGAAGTGATGGACAAAAAAGCTGCAGGAGATGCTCCGGAACTGAAACCGCACCTTCCCAGAAGAACTGAGCTGTATGTACAGTCTAATGTTGTCTGCTGTGGGGAGGAGAGTATCATTACGCCTTCGCTGAGAAAACCAGTGCTGTTTTAATGATTAAGGTTAACGGTGGCGGTGAGGCGGCCATTTGTAGGTCAATTAATAGCGCAATGATATAAAGGACAAGAATGGGACCAGCATTCAAAGTCATCCACTCCATCTACAATCATTTAGGATAAGTTTTGTCTCAGGTGATAATTAATAAGATTACATGGACAGGGGGGACCTGTTCCTTTATGAATACACACGCTGGTTAATAATTCCAAAAAGTCACACTCCTTTGGTTCCTTACACTGTGAATATGGATCAGTATAAGCAACAGGCAGGTCAATGAGCCATTGAAATTAGGGGTTGGACAAATTGAGCCGAGGGAGAACTGAGATGAAACCCACCATTACAGGCATTACAGGCAATGGTGGGTTTCATCTCAGTTCTCCCTCAGCTCAATTTGTCCAACCCCTAATTTCAATGGCTCATTGACCTGACTGTTGCTTATTGCAATACAGCAGTAATTGTAGCAATAATTGTAGCAAGAACCATTATGATCAATGAATTAATGAATACCACAAAAATCAAATCACCCTTTCTTTCACGGACCAGGGTATAGATTTACTACGCAGTCCTCCAACCTCTGGATGGAGAATGCTTCATGCTATTGATTGTTTTCCCCTTGCCTTGCTGAGATGTCATGTATCTGGCATCGAATCCACTGAAGGACGGTGATGTCATACATTTAGGAAGGAAAGGTCAGTGTGTTTTCAGTGTACAACACCAGTGGGGAGATACAGTGGGGAGAACAAGTATTTAATACACTGTCGATTTTGCAGGTTTTCCTACTTACAAAGCATGTAGAGGTCTGTAATTTTTATCATAGGTACACTTCAACTGTGAGAGACGGAATCTAAAACAAAAATCCAGAAAATCACATTGTATGATTTTTAAATAATTAATTTGCATTTTATTGCATGACATACGTATTTGATCACCTACCAACCAGTAAGAATTCCGGCTCTCACAGACCTGTTCGTTTTTCTTTAAGAAGCCCTCCTGTTCTCCACCCATTACCTGTATTAACTGCACCTGTTTGAACTCGTTACCTGTATAAAAGACACCTGTCCACACACTCAATCGAACGGACTCCACACACTCAATCAAACAGCTGTGTAAGGACATCAGGGATAAAATTGTAGACCTGCACAAGGCTGGGATGGGCTACAGGACAATAGGCAAGCAGCTTGGTGAGAAGGCAACAACTGTTGGCGCAATTATTAGAAAATGGAAGAAGTTCAAGATGACGGTCAATCTCCCTCGGTCTGGGGCACCATGCAAGATCTCACCTCGTGGGGCATCAATGATCATGAGGAAGGTGAGGGATCAGCCCAGAACTACACGGCAGGACCTGGTCAATGACCTGAAGAGAGCTGGGACCACAGTCTCAAAGAAAACCATTAGTAACACACTGCGCCGTCATGGATTAAAATCCTGCAGCGCACGCAAGGTCCCCCTGCTCAAGCCAGCGCATGTCCAGGCCCGTCTGAAGTTTGCCAATGACCATCTGGATGATCCAGAGGAGGAATGGGAGAAGGTCATGTGGTCTGATGAGACAAAAATAGAGCTTTTTGGTCTAAACTCCACTCGCCGTGTTTGGAGGAAGAAGAAGGATGAGTACAACCCCAAGAACACCATCCCAAACGTGAAGCATGGAGGTGGAAACATCATTCTTTGGGGATGCTTTTCTGCAAAGGGGACAGGACGACTGCACCGTATTGAGGGGAGGATGGATGGGGCCATGTATCGCGAGATCTTGGCCAACAACCTCCTTCCCTCAGTAAGAGCATTGAAGATGGGTCGTGGCTGGGTCTTCCATCATGACAACGACCCGAAACACACAGCCAGGGCAACTAAGGAGTGGCTCCGTAAGAAGCATCTCAAGGTCCTGGAGTGGCCTAGCCAGTCTCCAGACCTGAACCTAATAGAAAATCTTTGGAGGGAGCTGAAAGTCCGTATTGCCCAGCGACAGCCCCGAAACCTGAAGGATCTGGAGAAGGTCTGTATGGAGGAGTGGGCCAAAATCCCTGCTGCAGTGTGTGCAAACCTGGTCAAGAACTACAGGAAACATATGATCTCTGTAATTGCAAACAAAGGTTTCTGTACCAAATATTAAGTTCTGCTTTTCTGATGTATCAAATACTTATGTCATGCAATAAAATGCAAATTAATTACTTAAAAATCATACAATGTGATTTTCTGGATTTTTGTTTTAGATTCCGTCACTCACAGTTGAAGAGTACATATGATAAAAATTACAGACTTCTACATGCTTTGTAAGTGGGAAAACCTGCAAAAACGGCAGTGTATCAAATACTTGTTCTCCCCACTGTATTTACCTGTACAGTTAATTTAACCTTGCTAAATTTTCACTTACCTGTTCATTTAACCAGTATGTCTATTAAGTAAACTATTTGTTCTGTTACAGTTGTAATATTACTTAACTTCAGTTACTTACCTTTTGTGTATTGCCCTCTGGTGGTGATTTTAGGTATATTTGTTGGATTATTAGAGCAGTGACCTGTCATGTGACCTGTAATCAGGAAATTAGTCATTCTTACCTCATGCTTAGTTCTGCTCACAATCTTTATCCATCTCCTAAAGTTTCATGCCTTTGGTAGCTTTGTCAGTATGTATCAGTTTCCTTTTGCATATATCTTTAAGTTAATATCATTATTTGTACAGTTTGTAATGTTTAATAATCTTTATAAAGTAAGATTACACATGCTACTTAATTGCTATGTCAGCCTATGCTAATTGTCATTGAGACTATTTCACATTACTCAGTGTAGCTGCAGTCAATTGAGAGAATTGCCTATTGTCAAAATAGATACACCTTTCTGTTTCTTATGGAGACATTGTTGTCTTTGTATTTTTCAGTTTCCCGCTTTCTTCATATTATTAAACCATACGAACATGGACATCGTGTTGACGGCTTGTTGATATGAAGGTGTTTATCTTGCTGTCAAAATATGCCCAGTAACGCATACAGACGACAGTATAGTGAAATGACAGCACTCTAGCGGGCTGAACAACGCAGGATTAGGCTACAGACATTGTTACAACGTCACAGCGGCAATAAAAGGCCATACGACAACTACAGCAGTGTACAGAAAATATTATCAACACCATGGCTGAGAAGCAGACGCCTACCCCCAAGAATGGGTCTCGTTCCTCGGCTTCATCCCAGTATTCAAGCAGCTCATCAGCAGCCGCCATAGCACGGACAAAAGCGGAAGCTGCGAAAGCTCGCCTATCCTTTGCAGCGAAAGAAATGAGGATGAAAATGGAAAAGGCACAATTAGAAGCCTCTATGGAAATGTTACAGCAGGAAAAGGAAGCAGCCTTAGCCGAAGCTGAGGCTCTGGAGGCTGCTGCAGACTTGAACAGTGAGAAAGACAGCAGCAGACTTAATCTTGACCTCAACCCACTTGACAGTACACAGCGCACCAAAGAGTATCTCATGGAGCAGGCTAATTCTCATAACACTCTTCAGTCGGTGCCAAACGTAGAGCCATTATTTCTTGACAGGACAGAGATACACCAGGCCAGAGCCTACACCTCCCACACTAACTCCACATTTCAAGTCTGAATTCATCTCCACTCCTGCAGACAACATAACTGCCATGGACCAACACTTCCCAAAATCAGATACGAGGCCAGCCCAGCAGTCTGATCACCTCACCTCTAACATACATACTCCTTATGGAGGCCAGGGTGACCAATGGACTCCCAGAGCAGTCTACAGTGATGGAAATCGCCCACCTGCTCTCCAGTACGGTCAAGAATCACAAAACTTCCAAGGTGACAACTCAAACATGTCTGATTTTGTGAGGTACTTTGCTCGTCGTGAGCTCGTTACTACTGGTCTACTCCAGTTCAACGACCAGCCAGAAGGTTACAGAGCCTGGCAGCACTCTTTCCAACACGCTATCAGAGGCTTAAACTTAACATGCAGTGAAGAAATTGATCTTTTAGTGAAATGTCTTGGAAAGGAGTCTGCTGAACATGTAAAGCGGATACGAGCAGTCCATGTCAACTACCCTGAACGAGGACTGAAGATGGTTTGGGACAGACTTCAGGAATGCTACGGCTCACCAGAGGTGATAGAAAGTGCACTCTTCAAGCGAGTCGACAGTTTCCCTAAAGTTTCTAATAAGGACAACACAAAGCTGAGAGTTAGGAGACCTGCTTATGGTCTTGCCTTCTTCGATACTGCTCGAGGTGTCAACCCTATAGTCCAAAAATTGCCCTTTGGGTTACAAGAGGAATGGATCTCTCTAGGCTCCAAGTACAGGCAACAGAACCAAGTTCCCATTCTCTTTGTTGACTTTGTCAACCAGCAAGCCAGGATTAGGAACGACCCCAGTTTTAACCTTGTGTGAGGCTCCTGTAAAAACAGACAAGGTTCCCTGGAAGCAAAGCAGTCACAAAACAGAGGTATCTCCCACTGTCTCATGCGACTCAGACAAGTTTAGTAAGAAAGCTGAGAACTCTGACAGACAGTGCCCAATACACAAGAAACCACACCCTTTAAGGATGTGTCGTGCCTTTCGCACAAAGCCTATTGATGAACGCAAGGCTTTCCTTAAGGAGAATGGCATATGCTTATGCTGGAATGTGAAAGTGAGAAGCATAACACTGCCCTCCATCCAGGACCACCTCCATGGATCAAAGAGGAAGACACTGCTACAGATCATGGTGGGGAGGAATCGCCCCCATCTGCCTCTGAAGTGAATCTCAGTGCACGCAAATCTGTGGTGGCGATTCCACCAACAAGTCCTGTTCTAAGATCTGCCTTGTCAAAGTATATCCAATAGGCCACCGAGATAGAGCAGTGAAGCTCTATGCTATCCTTGACGAGCAAAGCAACAGATCATTAGCTCGTTCTGAATTCTTTGAAACCTTCAGCGTCCAAGGCTCTAGCTCTCCTTACTCTCTTAAGACATGTGCTGGAGTAATGGAGAGAGCGGGAAGAAGAGCAAATGGCTACCAGGTTGAATCTATGGATGGACAAGTCAGATTCCACTACCAACTCTCATTGAGTGTAACGAGATTCCAAATAACAAATCTGAGATCCCAACTCCAGGCATAGCACTCCATCACGTTCATCTGAAACCTCACATCTCATCCCTGAACTTGAGCCCAAAACTCCCATCATGCTTCTTCTTGGAAGAGAAATCATCAGAGTCCACAAGGTGCGAAAGCAGGTCAATGGACCCCATGACGCCCAGAATCTTCACAAGCCTCTAACAGTGAACACGTTTTACACCAACACTCTGGAAAAAGGACGCCCTACACTCTTTGAGCCATGCCCCTACCTCTTCGCTGTGAAGGAAAGATTCCACAATGCTCAAGCACCAAATCATTCTGCAGTATTTTCCAACAAATGTCTTGCCAGTACAAAAGAGGAAGACCAATTAGGCTGCAACGTGTTCAACCAGACTAAAGATGACAATACAGTGGCTCTTTCAATTGAGGATGGCCTTTTCCTGAAAATTATGGAGGAAGGGATCAGGAAAGATGACAGTAACAGCTGGGTAGCACCGTTACCATTCAAGTCACCAAGAAGACGCCTACCAAACAACAGACCGCAAGCTCTGAAACGCCTCTCCTCCCTTAGACGCAACTTTGATAGGAAACCAGAGATGAGAGAGGACTTTGTTTCTTTTATTGAAAAAATATTAGAGAACGGTCATGCTGAAGTAGCTCCGCCCCTGAAGGAAGAAGAAGAACGTTGGTACTTACCTACGTTTGGTGTCTATCACCCCAAGAAGCCTGGCCAAATCCGAGAGGTGTTTGACTGCAGTGCCCAATACGAAGGGGTATCTCTAAACAATGTCCTCTTGACTGGGCCAGACCTCAACAACACACTCATTGGAGTACTTACATGCTTTTGCATGCCGTGACAGCTGACATCCAACAAATGTTTCACTGTTTCCTTGTGAGAGATGAAGACAGGAACTTTCTGAGAATCCTTTGGTTCCAAAACAACGACCTGTCCAAAGACATCATTGAGTACTGCATGAAGGTTCATGTCTTTGGCAACAGCCCATCTCCAGCAGTAGCCATTTATGGCCTCAAACTTTCAGTTCAAGAACGAGAACCGCACAATGACCTAGAAGTCAAACAGTTTGTGGAGTGTGACTTTAACGTTGATGATGGCTTGAAGTCACTTCCTACGGTCAAAGCTGCAGTACCAGACGCTGATGGAGACAATCACATAGGCTTCGTCATGGGCAAAGCAAAACTGGCTCCACGCCCAGAACATACAATACCAAGGCTAGAGCTGTGCGCAGCAGTATTGGTAGTCGAATTAGCTGAGCTCATTACCTCAGAGATAGACATGGAACTTGACGCTACAACCTTTCACACAGACCGCAAAGTAGTATTAGGATACATCAACAATGAGACCCGACGTTTCTATGTGTACGTCAGCAATCGAGTCCATCGGATAAGGAGATCTACTCGTCCGGAGCAGTGGCGACATGTGCCTACCGATGAGAACCCTGCAGATCATGCTACGTGATGTGTCCACACTGAAGACTACGGCATCAGACAAGCAGCTTAGGTCTCTACGCTTCTCAAGATTCTCCACGTGGAAATCACTGACTCGTGCAATCGCTCCACATTGCTTGAATCTTCAAGAAACCTACACCTACCAAATCATGTACTCACCAGGGCTGGCACTACTGTCAGACATCATGCACAGCCGACGGACTCTCAAGGTCAAGGGACATAATTATTCGTACAGTCCAAGAAGAAACCGATGCAAGAGAGCTTGAGTGCATCAGGAACCAGGGAAGGATTCCCAAAGACAGCTCGCTTAGAGCATTAGACCCGTTCATTGACGTAGACGGCCTTCTTAGAGTTGGAGGTCGAATTGCAGAAGCAAAACTTGGACATGACGAAAGGAACCCTCTACTCATCCCAGGGAAGCATCATGTAGCATCTTTGCTAATCAGGAATTACCACAAACAGACTTACCACCAGGGACGACATTTCACAGAGGGAGCTATTCGTACAGCTGGCTTTTGGATAGTTGGCGGCAAAAGGGCTGTGAGCAGTGTCATTCACCAGTGTGTCACTTGTCGAAAACTTCGGGGCCCTGCGCAGGCTCAGAAGATGGCCAGTCTTCCGGCAGTCCATCTCTGCACCGAACCTCCCTTCACAAATGTCGGCCTAGATGTATTCGGCCCATGGACCGTCGCTTCACGTCGGACAAGAGGAGGACTTGCCCACAGTAAACGATGGGCTGTAATATTCACATGTGTGAGCGTGAGAGCCGTTCATATTGAAATCATTGAGTCCTTGGATACATCAAGTTTCATTAACGCTCTCAGGCGTTTCCTTTCAATCCGAGGCCCAGCAAAGCAGATGCGCTCAGACCGAGGGACCAATTTCATCGGGGCCTGCAAGGAACTAAAGATCCCTTCAAACATCGACAGTAACACTGTGAATAAGTACTTGTCAGAACAGGGCTGTGTTTGGACATTCAACCCGCCCCATGCCTCTCACATGGGTGGGTCTTGGGAGAGAATGATAGGCGTAGCAAGGAGTATCTTGGATTCTATGTTCCTACAGCTAAAGAACTCTGACCTTACTCATGAAGCACTCACCACTCTCATGGCGGAAGTGGCTGCAATCATCAACGTAAGACCTCTGGTCCCAGTCTCTACCGACCCAGAGGACCCCTTTATACTCACTTCTGCCACACTTCTTACACAGAAAGTGAGTCTCTGCTCTGCTCCAGCCGGCACCTTTGAAGTCAAAGACCTCTTCAAGCGTCGATGGAGCCTCTTCAAGTTCAACACCTCGCAAACACTTTCTGGGACAGGTGGAGAAAGCAGTACCTCTCCTCACTTCAAACAAGAAAGAAATGGCAGTTGAACCAGCCCAATATCAAGCCAGGAAGTATCGTACTTCTCAAAGACAGTCAAACCGAAAGGAACCGATGGCCTGTGGGACTGATCACTCAGGTCTTCCCCAGCAAGGATGGTAAAATCCGCAAGGTTGAAATCAAAGTCTCCAAGCAAGAAGGGAGTAAGCTTTTTCTTCGTCCCATCATAGAGACTGTCCTTCTCCTTTCGCCGTAAGCTTAGATAAGCATGTCTTAAACCTTAAGTACACTAAGACCTTGTGTAACCTTGTGTTCTGTTACAGTTGTAATTACTTACATTCAGTTACTTACCTTTTGTGTTTTGCCCTCTGGTGGTGATTTTAGGTACATTTGTTGGATTATTAGAGCAGTGACCTGTCATGTGACCTGTAATCAGGAAGTTTGTCATTCTTACCTCATGCTTAGTTCTGCTCACAATCTTTATCCATCTCCTAACGTTTCATGCATTTGGAAGCTTTGTCAGTATGTATCAGTTTCCTTTTGCATTTATGTTTAAGTCAACCTATGCTAATTGTCATTGAGACTATTTCACATTACTCAGTGTAGCTGCAGTCAATTGAGAGATTTGCCTATTGTCAAAATAGATACACCTTTCTGTTTCTTATGGAGACATTGTTGTCTTTGTATTTTTCAGTTTCACGCTTTCTTCATATTATTAAACCATATGAACATGGACATCGTGTTGACGTCTTGTTGATATGAAGGCGTTTATCTTGCTGTCAAAATATGCCCAGTAACACATACTGAGGACAGTACACTATTATTACCCTCACTCATATCATACGCATTTTTAGATATTGAAGTATTTCTCTGCCATCGACCTGTATAGTATAGTTAACCATGCACCATCCGCCAATGTATAGTGTACATATTCAGCCAACCACCCATACTATGCAATGTCTTTTTATAGCTTTTTTAGCACTCCAGACTTCTTGTATTTCTATACTTTTTCATACTGACGCTCTATGTATCGTGTATCTGTCTTTTGTGTATTTTCATTCTGGCATTTTGCACCTGCCCTATGTAGCTGCTTGACAAAGAAATTTCCCCCCGGGGATCAATAAAGTACCTATCTATCTATCTAACTGACTTTTGCCAGACAACACCTGGGTAAAGTCAGTTGTGTCTTGATATTCTTTTTTGAGAGCAGAGGCTTCTTCCTTAACCAATAATGTTGGAAGACGGAAATCTCCCTTTGTTACAGAGAGACTTTTACGTCAACAAAAATGGACATTGGAACATAATCCGCAATGTGAGAAATAATAACAGTTGGCCTATGAAAATAAATGTCTATTTTGTGATGTCATAGAAATTGTATTAAAATGTTATAACGAAAATATTGTAACTTGAAGAGCTTTCACACTGTGTACCTCAGGTTTACATCCTTTACGTTGTGTATGAAATATCAAGGTTGAAGAGAATATTTGCGTAAAGATAGGAATGTTATTTCAGTTTTCTAACGAGATCACAGTAATCATAATACTTTTGCCCAGTTTGTAACCACGCCCGAGGGGGGTCTCAGAAAGAGTGTCGGAGTGATGGAACGCCCTTTTTACCAGATGGTATAAAGGTTGAGTTGAGAATTAACATATTCAGACCCGGAGACTAAAAGCTGCAGCTTGTGTCTCGATAGATTACGTCCACCTGAAAATCAACACGAGGTGAAGACGACAAAGTAGCCTCTAACAATCAATGTTACGGCTGAGTAATTGCCTTAAATTCACTTTCTCTGATACAGTACTTACAGTGGGGAGAACAAGTATTTGATACACTGCCGATTTTGCAGGTTTTCCAACTTACAAAGCATGTAGAAGTCTGTAATTTTTATCATAGGTACTCTTCAACTGTGAGTACGGAATCTAATACAAAAATCCAGAAAATCACATTGTATGATTTTTAAGTAATTAATTTGCATTTTATTGCATGACATAAGTATTTGATACATCAGAAAAGCAGAACTTAATATTTGGTACAGAAACCTTTGTTTGCAATTACAGAGATCATACGTTTCCTGTAGTTCTTGACCAGGTTTGCACACACTGCAGCAGGGATTTTGGCCCACTCCTCCATCCATATCCTTCAGGTTTCGGGGCTGTCGCTGGGCAATACGGACTTTCAGCTCCCTCCAAAGATTTTCTATTGGGTTCAGGTCTGGAGACTGGCTAGGCCACTCCAGGACCTTGAGATGCTTCTTACGGAGCCACTCCTTAGTTGCCCTGGCTGTGTGTTTCGGGTCGTTGTCATGCTGGAAGACCCAGCCATGACCCATCTTCAATGCTCTTACTTATAGAAGGAGGTTGTTGGCCAAGATCTCGCGATACATGGCCCCATCCATCCTCCCCTCAATACGGTGCAGTCGTCCTGTCCCCTTTGCAGAAAAGCATCCCCAAAGAATGATGTTTCCACCTCCATGCTTCACGGTTGGGATGGTGTTCCACGGCGAGTGGAGTTTAGACCAAAAAGCTCTATTTTTGTCTCATCAGACCACATGACCTTCTCCCATTCCTCCTCTGGATCATCCAGATGGTCATTGGCAAACTTCAGACGGGCCTGGACATGCGCTGGCTTGAGCAGGGGGACCTTGCGTGCGCTGCAGGATTTTAATCCATGACGGCGTAGTGTGTTACTAATGGTAACTTTGAGACTGTGGTCCCAGCTCTCTTCAGGTCATTGACCAGGTCCTGCTGTGTAGTTCTGGTCTGATCCCTCACCTTCCTCATGATCATTGATGCCCGACGAGGTGAGATCTTGCATGGTGCCCCAGACCGAGGGAGATTGACCGTCATCTTGAACTTCTTCCACTTTCTAATAATTGCGCCAACAGTTGTTGCCTTCTCACCAAGCTGCTTGCCTATTGTCCTGTAGCCCATCCCAGCCTTGTGCAGGTCTACAATTTTATCCCTGATGTCCTTACACAGCTTTCTGGTCTTGGCCATTGTGGAGAGGTTGGAGTCTGTTTGATTGAGTGTGTGGACAGGTGTCTTTTATACAGGTAACGAGTTCAAACAGGTGCAGTTAATACAGGTAATGAGTGGAGAACAGGAGGGCTTCTTAAATAAAAACTAACAGGTCTGTGAGAGACGGAATTCTTACTGGTTGGTAGGTGATCAAATACTTATGTCATGCAATAAAATGCAAATTAATTATTTAAAAATCATACAATGTGATTTTCTGGATTTTTGTTTTAGATTCCGTCTCTCACAGTTGAAGTGTACCTTTGATAAAAATTACAGACCTCTACATGCTTTGTAAGTAGGAAAACCTGCAAAATCGGCAGTGTATCAAATACTTGTTCTCCCCACTGTATATACTGTATATCTATATATCTTCTAAGAGTTTAATTCCGGAAATGGTAAAACGTTATACAACTTTTCCCGTGGTGCCCCAAATTCCTAATGAGTTAATTGTTACATGATTAATTTAATCGAGTAACAATTAAACATAGTTAATGCCATGCTTCCTCCTCCACCCCTTCTCGCTCTCTCCCCACCTGCATAATTTAAGTCACATTTCGCACCATACACTTGGTTGTCCATCATGCATGTAGACAACTCCCATGTACTATCAGCTGCCTAGGCTAAAACAACTATAGCTTGCCCGCTCCATAGCAAGCTGCTCTATTCACACTGATTGGTGAAGTAATTTAATGGTGAGCTAATGTAAAAAAAAAAAAAAAAAGAGGTTTAAAAATAATGATATAAACCAGTACTTTTTTGGGGGTTCGAACCGGTTTAGAACTTTATTTTGCAGGTCGGACCAGTGGAACGAAAAAAAAAATATATATATGGTTTTGTCATGACGCCCTCCTTGCAAAGGTGCCGCGGGGGTGGGGGATGTTGGCCAGGGGGGGTTTGGCCAGTTTTATGATGGTCGTAAATACATTTCCTTGCCATACAGTAGTGGGGGAAAACAGTCCCTTTTGTTACAGTAAATTTTTAAGAATGTGGGAAATGGTCAGTGGGGACTAAAAGAACAATCATGTCGAATTTGTTTTTATTTTGTGATGTAACTAAGGATGATAGAACAACATAACTATCTCTAAAAGTGTACATTTCTCAGTTATGAGGTTTGCATCTAATTGTTGTATAAAACAAATGAAAAGATAGAAATGTGATTTTAGTCTTTTAATTATACACTAACTAACTAAGCCATGCCCCTAATGAGGTCAGAAGAGCGGGTCAATGCTATGAAACCGCCCTTCCGACCAGAGTGCTTAAAAGGACTCGCTAAGAAATTCACATCAGACCAAGCAGACTAAGGTGTAAGCCGAATGTTGCAAATGGTTGGATTTCTACTAGACCAAAGAACATGAGGCGTGGTCCACACGTTGAGGTGGTTATAAACTCTGAAACTATCGATCACTACAGAAGAAGTGATAAATCCTAGAACACCGTCTTTATCAATCTGCAGCTGAAAATGTGCGTAGTCTAAAACGAGAATACAGACAACCGCGGAAGCATCTATTCTAACAGATCAACAGGGTACGTTGAAGTATCCATCCTAACCACCACTATGACCAGAAACTGCCAAGGACACGGTGATCTCACGTGGGCAAACCAGAGTGTTACATCACCAACTCAACTATCGAAGACAACTACACGTAAATACGAATTGCATTACTTTTTCCGAATGAGCGGTTATTAAAGTGCCAAGTATTTGTATTTTCGTGAGTGTAGCTTACCAATGTCCGATAGAGGAATTCCTTTGTCTCTTCAACATCACCCCCCATTCTCTCTGAATTCGCCATCATGTTATAACCAAACTGTCCTGTTTCGTTAGTCCTCTAGAGACTGTATTTACTGTATAATGTTAGTATGTTTTCTATATTCTGTAATTGTTTAATTAGTTAGTAAATAAATAATAGAGCCAATTTGTGTATTGCTGATTCATCAATAAAGTTAGGGTTCATGCAGACTACAAGGAATTACGATGTTCAAAATGAGACTGACCGAGGTAATAATACATAAGTAACAGTCATCTGTAGATAGTAACTCTTTAAACTAATTTGCCCATGGTGCCCCAGCTTACTGGTGAGTTAATTGTTGCATGATTAATTTAATCACGTAATCGATTAAACATAGCTAATAGATTTTATAAAATAACAGTCGTCACATTAATGATAGTCACGTTACGACAGTTCTGTTCAGAACGAAACGATTGGAAAATAATTTTGGTTACAACCCCTGCATATAACATATGCACATACATTGGCTTCAGAATGTATTCATACCCCTTGACATATTCCACATTTTGTTAGTGTTACAGCCTGAATTCCATAATAATGTGAAAACATGTTTTTTATAAATGTTGGCAAATTTATTGGACATGACATACAGAAATATCTAATTTACATACTGTAAGTATTCACACCCTTAAGTCAATACTTTGTAGAAGCACCTTTGGCAGCGGTTACAGCTGTGAGTCTTTCTGGGTAAGTCTCGAAGAGCTTTCCACACCTGGATTGTGCAACATTTGCCCATTATTCTTTTCAAAATTCTTCAAGCTCTGTCAAATTGGTTGTTGATCATTGCTAGACAACCATTTTCAATTAAAATGTTCTAGTTAAATTCAAAACTGTAACTCGGCTACTCAGGAACATTGACCGTCTTCTTGGTAAGCAACTCCAGTTTAGATTTGGCTTTGTGTTTTAGGTTATTGTCCTGCTGAAAGGTGAATTGATGTTCCAGTGTCTGGTGGAAAGCAGACAACCAAGTTTTACTCTAGGATTTGACCTGTGCTTAGTTCCATTCAGTTTTTTACCTTTATATTAAAAAACTCCCCAGTCTTTAAAGATTACAAGCATACCCATAACATTATGCAGGCACCACTATGCTTGAACATACAGAGAGTGGTAATCAGTAATGTGTTTAACATTTTTTTTTTTTTTTTTGTACCCATCTACCAATAGGTGCTCTTCTTTGTGAGGCATTGGAAAACCTCCCTGGTCAACCAGGGAATCTGTGTTTGAATTTCACTGCTCGACTGAGGGACTTTACAGATAATTGTATGTGTGGGGTACAGAGATGAGGTAGTCATTCAAGACTCATGTTAAACACTATTATTTCACACAGAGTGAGTTAATGCAACTTATTATGTGACTTGTTAAGCAAATGTTTACTCCTGAACGTATTTAGGCTTGCTCAGTCTGGGGCCGGCAGCCAGCCTAGCTACACGGCTGGAACTCACTTCTGCGTCGGTGCCCAGGCTGGGTACGGCGTGCAGCCCCGCTTTGGAGCAGGAGCTCCTTAGCGTGCCGGTGCCCAGTCTGGGGCCGGCAGCCAGCCGAGCTATACGGCTAGAACCATTCTCTGCGCTGGTGCCCAGGCTGGGCACAGCGTTCGGTACCACTGGGGAGGTGGAGCTCCTCAGCGTGCCGGTGCCCAGTCCTGGGCCGGTAGCCAGCCCAGTCACATGGCTGGAGACATTCTCTGCACTGGTGCCCATGCTGGGCATAGCGTTCTGTACCGCTGGGGAGGCTACCGTAGTGCTGGGACCGGGAACCAGCCTCGCCATGTGGCTGGGAGCATCAGCGGTGTCGGGTCCAAGGCCGGGCAGGGCGGTCAGAACTGCTCCAGTGCCGGAGCAGTCCGCTCCACCGGTGCCCTGTCCGGGTCAGGTCGTCTGCTCCGCTCCGCTCCAGTGCCGGAGTCCAGTCTGCTCCGCTCCGCTCCACCGGGGTCCAGTCCGGGACCGGTTGTCTGTCCCTCTCCAGAGGTGGAGGTCCCCACACCAGGGTCCGGACTGGACTTGGTGCATCAGGGGAGTACTGGGGAGGTCTCCATCGTGCCGGGGTCCGGACAGGACTGGGCGTACCACGGGGTACGGTCCGTGCCTGTTCCTTGCACTAGTCCAATTGTGCGCCTCCGCCTCAATCAGCGTAGTTAATTTGATAGAGGGAGAAACCAGCTAAGCGAGACTGTGTCCATGCATGCATATAGCATAGGTAGTGTAGTTATGCAAATGAGATGTACCATGCAAATTAGATGCTTTGATAAAGGTGAGACAGAAGGAAAAAAAAAAACAGGTTACTCTGACTTTCTTTGACCAAAAAGAACTGAAGCAACAAATGCCAAAATTCCATTATATTATTCTGAGAAAATTGAGTGACATAAAAGGAAAGGTCCCTCTTGTACCAAGGAAATGTATCTTACCTTTGTTCTTGTTTTGACTTTTGACTTGACCTTTTGCCGCCGTTTCAGCTTCTTCTTGCTTAAAGCTTTCTTTCCCCTGAAACACATTGTGAAAAACAAGCAAATTCAGTAACAGCTGGGCCTATAGCCTATCACAGATATGTAAAGTCAATATGGTAACACTTTTACCAAATAAATAGGGTGCAGAAAGTGGTCGGACCATCAAATTATTGGCATATACATTACTCTTACAGAATTTCCACGTGAGTGAGGATATTGGTAATGTAATCAAAGCCTATTGGATGACAACTTGTTTTAAACCACGACAGAATAATTTATAAGTTACTTTTTCTTACAAAACATAGGTACAGCAGATCCCCTTATTGTATGGGATACTTTTAAAATTTACATTTAGATGTCATGCAATTCCGCTGAGAAGTGCTATCTGGATGAGAGCACTGTCCCTTTGGCTGTTGTGGCCTGCACGCAGCCGGCGTCTCAGCAGCCCTCTTATCAGGTGAGTTCTGTGGCTCTGACCTCGCAATCAGCTTCGAGACACGGCAGAGGCCGGATCATTCTGGCTATTGTGATAGGGAGTTCGATGGTGAGGCATATATCTGTACCTGGGGCAGACTGTGTTTTCCTGGGGCAAAAGTAAATATAAATAACCTAATTGATGTCGCTCTAACTGCCCTGAATGCCTCTGCTGATCCTACAGCAATTTTCTGCAGTAATCATATGCCTATGAACCACATTTACAATTATCTATCCTGTTGGTTAGTCACTTTATCCCTACCTATATGTACTGTACATACAGTTGAAGTCGGAAGTTTACATACACGGTTAGGACATCTACTTTGTGCATGACACAAGTAATTCTTCCAACAATTGTTTACAGACAGATTATTTCACTTATAATTCACTATTCCAGTGGGTCAGAAGTTCACATACACTAAGTTGACTGTGCCTTTAAACAGCTTGGAAAATTCTAGAAAATGATGTCATGGCTTTAGAAGCTTCTGATAGGCTAATTGACATCATTTGAGTCAATTGGAGGTGTACCTGTGGATGTATTTCAAGGCCTACCTTCAAACTCAGTGCCTCTTTGCTCGACATAATGGGAAAATCAAAAGAAATCAGCCAAGACCTCAGAAAAAAAATGGTAGACCTCCACAAGTCTGGTTCATCCTTCATCCCTTTTCCAAACGCCTGAAGGTACCACGTTCATCTGTACAAACAATAGTACGCAAGTATAAACACCATGGGACCACGCAGCCGTCATACCGCTCAGGAAGGAGACGCGTTCTGTCTCCTAGAGATTACTGTACTTTGGTGCGAAAAGTGCAAATCAATCCCAGAAACAGCAAAGGACCTTGTGAAGATGCTGCAGGAAACGGGTACAAAAGTATCTATATCCACAGTAAAACAATTCCAATATCAACACAATAAGCAAGGAAGAAGCCACTGCTCCAAAACCTTCATAAGAAAGCCAGACTACGGTTTGCAACTGCACATGGGGACAAAGATCAAACTTTTTGGAGAAATGTCCTCTGGTCTGATGAAACAAAAATAGAACTGTTTGGCCATAATGACCATCGTTACGTTTGGAGGAAAAAGGGGGAGGCTTGCAAGCCGAAGAACACCACCCTAACCGTGATGCACGGGGGTGGCAGTATCATGTTGTGTGGGTGCTTTGCTGCAGGAGGGACTGGTGCACTTCATAAATAGATGGCATCATGAGGAAGGAAAATTATGTGGATATATTGAAGCAACATCAAGACAGGAAGGAAGATAAAGCTTGGTCGCAAATGGGTCTTCCAAATGGACAAGCACACTTCCAAAGTTGTGGCAAAATGGCTTAAGGACAACAAAGTCAAGGTATTGGAGTGGCCATCACAAAGCCCTGACCTCATTCCTATAGAAAATGTGTGGTCAGAACTGAAAAAGCGTGTGCGAGCAAGGAGGCCTACAAACCTGACTCAGTTACACCAGTTCTGTCAGGAGGAATGGGCCAAAATTCACCCAACTTATTGTGGGAAGCTTGTGGAAGGCTACCTGAAACTTTTGACCCAAGTTAAACAATTTATAGGCAATGCTACCAAATACTAATTGAGTGTATGTAAACTTCTGACCCACTGGGAATGTGATGAAAGAAATCATTCTCGCTACTATTATTCTGACATTTCACATTCTTAAAATAAAGTGGTGATCTTAACTGACCTAAGACAGGGAATTCTTACTAGGATTAAATGTCAGGAATTGTGAAAAACTTAGTTTAAATGTATTTGGCTCAGGTGTATGTAAACGTCCGACTTCAACTGTATACTGTTAGCACTGAGGTGGTCTGTCCAAGCAGGAAGTCCACTGTGTGCAGCTCACCCTGCAGTAACATAAATATCCAAAGTATGTGTACCTCTGCATTCCAGAAGTGTTAAAAATAGCCCACATTAACATATGTAGCTTAAGAAACAAGGTTCATGAAATCAATAATTTGCTAGTAACCTTCATATTCTGACATATCTCTGAAATTCACTTAGATAATACCTTTGACGATACAGTGGTAGCAATACATGGTTATAAGATCTACAGAAAATACAGAAATGCCAAAGGTGGAGGTGTGGCTGTTTATATTCAGAACCATATTCCTGTAAAGCTTAGAGAGGATCTCATGTTAAATACTGTTGAAGTAACATGGCTACAGGTTCATCTGCCTCACCTAAAGCCCATTCTGGTGGGAAGTGCTAACAGTCAGTATCTGGATAACGTCTGAAATGCTTGATAATGTATCAAATCAAATCACATACACATATTTAGCAGATGTTATTGCAGATGTAGCGAAATGCTTGTGTTCCTAGCTCCACCAGTGCGTATGTGATATCAATAAAGAGGTATATTTTCTGGGTGATTTAAATATTGACTGGCTTTCATCAGGCTGCCCACTCAAGAGAAACTGTAACTAGTGCCTGCAACCTGGTTCAGGTTATCAATCAACCTACAAGGGTAGTTACAAACAGCACAGGAATGAAATCATCAACATGTATTGATCACATCTTTACTAATACTGCAGAAATTTGTTTGGAAGCAGTATCCAAATCCATAGTGATCACAATAAAGTAGACAAACCAAAGTTTCAAAAGCTGGGCCTAATATAGTGTATTAGAGGTCATACAAGAGAGATTCCTATGTTGTTGATGTAAAGAATATTTGTTGTTCCGTGGTGTGTAATGAGGAGCAACCAGACGCTGCACTTGACACATTTATGAAATTGCTTATCCAAGTTACTAACAAGCATGCACCCATTAAGAAAATTACGGTAAAAACTGTTAAATCCCCTTGGATTGATGAGGAATTGAAAAAGTGTATGGTTGAGAAGGATGAGGCAAAATAAATGCAAAAACCAAGCCATGAGGTCGAAGGAATTGTTCGCAGAGCTCCGAGACAGAATTGTGTCGAGGCACAGATCTGCAGCATTGAAGGTCCCCAAGAACACAGTGGTCTCCATCATACTTAAATGGAAGACGTTTGGAACCACCAAGACTCTTCCTAAAGCTGGAAGCCCGGCCAAACTGAGCAATCGGGAGAAGGATCGCCATTACCCGTCGTTGTCTTAGCCCTCTTAATTAACTGTTATTTTTTTATTTTATTTTTTTTCCCCTTTCTTATTTCAATATGCCTTGTCTTTTGCTGTTCAGGCTAGCTATTATTGTTTTATTTCACTGTAGAGCCCCCAGTCCTGCTCAACTGGCCTCTGATAGCTCCTTTGTCCCTCCCCCCACACATGCGGAGACCTCACCTGGCTTAACTGGTGTCTCCAGAGATGCAACCTCTCTCTTCATTACCCAACGCCTAGGTTTACCTCCACTGAACTCACATCCTACTATACCCTCGTCTATACATTATGCCCTCAACCTATTCCACCACGCCCAGAAATCTGCTCCTTTTATTCTATGTACCCAACGTACTAGACGTCCTGTTCTTAAAGCCCTTAGCCGAATACTGATTCTATTACTCCTCTGTTCCTCTGGTGATGTAGAGGTAAACCCAGGTCCTGTAACCCCCAGTACTACACCTATTCCCCAGGCGCTCTCATTTGTTGATTTCTGTAACCGTAAAAGCCTTGGTTTCATGCATGTTAACATTAGAAGCCTCCTCCCTAAGTTCGATTTATTCACTGCTTTAGCACACTCCGCCAACCCGGATGTCCTAGCTGTGTCTGAATCCTGGCTTAGGAAGGCCACCAAAAATTCGGAAATTTCCATCCCCAACTACAACATTTCCCGTCAAGATAGAACTGCCAAAGGTGGCAGAGTTGCAATCTACTGCAGAGATAAAACAAGTACACACAGTCAGTTAGAAAAGCAAAGGCCAGCTTTTTCAAACAGAAATTTGCTTCCTGTAGTACTAACTCCAAAAAGTTCTGGGACACTGTAAAGTCCATGGAGAATAAGAGCACCTCCTCCCAGTTGCCCACTGCATTGAGGCTCGGAAACACTGTTACCACCGATAAATCCACGATTATCGAAAATTTCAATAAGCATTTTGCTACGGCTGGCCATGCTTTCCACCTGGCTACCCCTACCCCGGCCAACAGCTCTGTACCCCCGGCAGCTATTTGCCCAAGCCCCCACCCAAATCCAGACGGCTGATGTTCTGAAAGAGCTGCTAAGTCTGGACTCCTACAAATCTGCTGGGCTAGATAATCTGGACCCTCTCTTTCTGAAATTATCAGCCAAAATTGTTGCAACACCTATCACTAGCCTGTTCAACCTCTCTTTCGTATCGTCTGAGATCCCTAGAGATTGGAAAGCTGCCGCGGTCATCCCCCTCTTCAAAGGAGGAGACACTCTAGACCCAAACTGTTATAGACCAATATCCATCCTGCCCTGCCTTTCTAAAGTTTTCGAAAGCCAAGTTAACAAACAGATAACTGACCACTTCGAATCCCACCGCACCTTCTCTGCTATGCAATCTGGTTTCCGAGCTGGTCATGGGTGCACCTCAGCTACGCTCAAGGTACTGAACGATATCATCACCGCCATCGATAAAAGACAGTACTGTGCAGCCGTCTTCATCGACCTGGCCAAGGCTTTCGACTCTGTCAATCACAGCATTCTTATTGGCAGACTCAACAGCCTTGGTTTCTCAAGTGACTGCCTTGCCTGGTTCTCTAACTACTTTGCAGACAGAGTTCAGTGTGTCAAATCGGAGGGCCTATTGTCCGATCCTCTGGCAGTCTCTATGGGGGTGCCACAGGGTTCAATTCTTGGGCCAACCCTTTTCTCTATATACATCAACGATGTCGCTCTCGCTGCTGGTGACTCTCTGATCCATCTCTACGCAGATGACACCATTCTGTATACATCTGGCCCCTCTTTGGACACTGTGTTTACTAACCTTCAAACAAGCTTCAATGCCATACAACACTCCTTCCGTG
Organism: Thymallus thymallus; assembly: GCA_023634145.1. Taxonomy (NCBI): domain Eukaryota; kingdom Metazoa; phylum Chordata; class Actinopteri; order Salmoniformes; family Salmonidae; genus Thymallus; species Thymallus thymallus. The sequence continues at coordinate 11,954,852 of CM042407.1, forward strand.
GCCTCCAACTGCTCTTAAACGCTAGTAAAACTAAGTGCATGCTTTTCTATCGAACGCTGCCAGCACCCGCCCACCGGACTATCATCACTACTCTCGACGGGTCCGAATTAGAATACGTGGACACCTACAAATACCTAGGCATCTGGTTAGACTGTAAACTCAACTTCCAGACTCACATCAAACATCTCCAATCCAAAATTAAATCCAGAATTGGCTTCCTATTTCGCAACAAAGCCTCCTTCACTCATGCTGCCAAACATGCCCTTGTAAAACTGACTATCCTACCGATCCTTGATTTCGGCGATGTCATTTACAAACTAGCCTCAAACACTCTACAAATTGGATGTAGTCTATCACAGTGCCATCCGTTTTGTCACCAAAGCCCCATACACTACCCATCACTGCGACCTGTATGCTCTCGTTGGCTGGCCTTCATTATATATTCGTCGCCAAACCCACTGGCTCCAGGTCATCTATAAGTCAGCTCACTGGTCACTATAGCAACACCCACCCGTAGCATGCGCTCCAGCAGGTATATCTCACTGGTCACCCCCAAAGCCAACACCTCCTTTGGCCGCCATTCCTTCCAGTTCGCTGCTGCCAATGACTGGAACGAATTGCAAAAATCATTGAAGCTAGAGGTTCCTATCTCCCTCAATAACTTTAAGCATCAGCTGTCAAAGCTGCTTATCGATCACTGCACCTGTATATAGCCCTTCTGTAAATAGCCCACACTACTACCTCATCCCCATATTTATTTTTGTTATTTTCACAAATCTTGCACTCCAGTATATCTATTTGCACATCATAATTTGCTCATCCTTCATTCCTGTGTTAATGATGATAATCTGTAATTTATTTCACCACTATGGCCTATTTATTGTCCTACCTCCTAACCTTACTGCATTTTGCACTACATTTTGCACTCTGTATATAGATTTTCTATTGTGTTTTTGACTATGTTTGTTTACTGTGTAACTCTGTGTTGTTTTTGTCGCACTGCTTTGCTTTGTCTTGGCCAGGTCGCAGTTGCAAATGAGAACTTGTTCTTAACTGACCTACCTGGTTAAATAAAGGTGAAATAAAATAAATTTTAAAAAAGGGCCTTCGTCAGGGAGGTGACCAAGAAAGACTTAAAAGAAGACAAGTTTGCCTTTTTGCGAAATATTTGATTTGTATTATTTAGCTATTCCTGGCCATAGGTAGGGAGGCCCCAAAACAAAATTTACTTAGGGCCACCAAAAGGCGCTATTTTGCTTTTCTATGGGCCGATACGATATGTTTAACGATTGTATTACGATTCAATACATATATGTTATTGTGATTTGATGTTCCAAACATATTGCTCACTATATGTTTGGAGTAGAGAGACAAGAGCATGAGAAAATTTGTTTTGATCAGTCATAGAAATAAAAGTCCGTTCGCGGTTGGCGCCGACGGTGCAGCCAATTGTTTTTAGAAACTGTTCCAGTTTCGAAGCTAATTTCCTGCAATTCTATGCATTTTGCAATTGTTAACGCTGTGTTATTTTGCTCCAACAGAATAACAAAATTAATACTGGTAAATTCATTGGTTTTGGAATTTTCAATTCTCCCTGACTGTTAGATTTTATTTTGGTGACAATTAGTTCTCAAAGATTATATTATAAAAAAATATATATAGGTCCATTATCTTTTCTACATACTTTATATCTGGTTTTAGTAATTTAAGTTTACACTTAAAGCATTTTTTAATCAGGAAAATACATTTCAAACAATTAATATTTTTACACTTTTGGTCTTAGGCGTCCCGAAAAATACAGGATTTTTCAGGTCAAGCCCAAGGATTACAATGGCAGAAAAATCTATGAAAGTGCTGAAAACATGTTGGCTCACTATTTTAAAAGAAGATGGAGAACAAGCTATAGTATGAAAAACACCAGAATTTTGGCGCAGGTACAGCTGACAAGCCAAAAGTCAAAGTATCGATATAATATTGTCTAGGGATGTGCATTTACCTTTCAAGATGATTCGATACATGGCTCTGATACGATACAGGAAAAATACCTTTTAGTTTGAAACGATTAAGGTGCAATTCAGTTTGATGCGATATGATTCGATGCACAACATTTTTTTTTTTGCCTTTATTTAACTAGGCAATCTGCTGATGATTGAGCTCATGAGCTGGGCCTCTGAATTGGATCTGTCTGAACTGACTTCTCTCTCTCTCTGTGTGTTCGTTGCGTGTGTCTATGGCTCCCAAGTGGCGCAGTGGTCTAAGGCTCTGCATCTCAGTGCTAGAGGTGTCACAACAGACAACCTGGTTTGAATCCAGACTGTATCACAACCGGCCGTAATTGGCCGGGTGCCTAACCAATTGTGCTATTATGTGTGTTTTTTTGCATAATTTGTAAAATATTTTGTACATAATGTTTCTACCACCGTATCTTACGGCCGAAAATAGCTTCTGGATATCAGGACAGCGATTACTCACCTCGGACAGGACAAATATTTTTCTTCAACGAGGCGGACGCGGAGAATGTACTTCAGACACCCGACAAGGCCCTAATTCCCGTCATTGGCAGGAAAAAGAGATGGAGATATCGGGGACGTAGGTCGGAGTGCCTTGTAAGGATCCGAAGGTGAGTGGGTAATCTGCCTTTACCATCAGTATTACTAGCCAACGTACAATCATTGGATAATAAATTAGACGAGGTACGATCACGAATATCCTACCAAACGGGACATTAAAAACTGTCATATATTATGTTTCACCGAGTCGTGGCTGAACGACGACATGGATAACATTCAGCTGGCGGGACGAGCGGTCTGTGTATATTTGTAAACAACAGCTGGTGCACGGAATCTAAGGAAGTCTCTACATTTTGCTCACCTGAAGTAGAGTATCTAATGATAAGCTGTAGACCATACTATTTACCAAGAGAGTTCTTTGTTTATATTTTTCGTAGCTGTCTATTTACCACCACAAACGGACGCTGGCACTAAGACCACACTCAGTCAGCTGTATAAAGCAATAAGCAAACAGGAAAACGCCCATCCAGAGGGACTTTAATGCAGGGAAACTTAAATCTGTTCTACCTAATTTCTACCAGCATGTTAAATGTGCAACCAGAGGAAGAAAAAAAAACTCGAGACCACCTTTACTCCACTGATAGAGAAATGTGTATGTTTAATGTTAATGACTAAGATGTTTCACCCTGAAACTGTGTAATGTGTAAGATGTATTAGAATTATAAGATTATGATTCTAAGAATGTGGGAACATAGACAATGTTTAGACTAGGTTAGAATGTTACCATTTGGTAAATGAGTCAGGGTGTGGTTAAGATAACAAAGGAGGAGGCAGACCATTTGTGGGGGCTGTTAGGCTTGCAGGAGATTAGCCATAAAACAGTTCACAGCCCCCATCTATCAGAGTTGGGTCTCTTGTCTCTCTGAGGTGTGGGTAAACATTAGCAACTGAGGGATGTCTTTGAGGGGAGTGACCGGAGATAACAGGACAGTGTCTTTGAAGGCAGACCCTGAGAACTTACAGGCCATAAAACAGGGTGGAGGCTTTGCAGACTGGGTAGTATAAAAAGCTATGTATTGTTTTTTTCTGGCAGAATTTTTTTTGAATAAAGACTGACCATTGTAAAGCTGGAACTCTCTCTGTATTATTTAAACAAACTGAAGGAATTACAATCTCAGAAATATATTACGGAGTGAACGTGAGAGTTCTGGTGAACGTACGAGTTCTGGAGAATAGCCGAGATCTGCCATAGGCAACTATTCCATAAAGATGAAAAGCACACACATAGAGTAAACTAGCTAATATTGAGACCTAAGAGGAAACCTGTTCAAAAATATATTACGCAGCGAACATGAGAGTTCTGGTGAACGTACGAGTTCTGGTGAGAATAGCCGAGATTTGCTATAGGTAATTATTCCATAAAGGTAAAAAGCACACACATAGAAAGTTTTCCACCAGGATAAGAAGATAATTACTTGAGCCTAAGATAGATATACAGTGGGGAGAACAAGTATTTGATACACTGCCGTTTTTGCAGGTTTTCCTACTTACAAAGCATGTAGAGGTCTGTAATTTTTGTCATAGGTACACTTCAACTGTGAGAGACGGAATCTAAAACAAAAATCCAGAAAATCACATTGTATGATTTTTAAATAATTAATTTGCATTTTATTGCATGACATAAGTATTTGATCACCTACCAACCAGTAAGAATTCCGGCTCTCACAGACCTGTTAGTTTTTATTTAAGAAGCCCTCCTGTTCTCCACTCATTACCTGTATTAACTGCACCTGTTTGAACTCGTTACCTGTATAAAAGACACCTGTCCACACACTCAATCAAACAGACTCCAACCTCTCTACAATGGCCAAGACCAGAAAGCTGTGTAAGGACATCAGGGATAAAATTGTAGACCTGCACAAGGTTGGGATGGGCTACAGAACAATAGGCAAGCAGCTTGGGGAGAAGGCAACAACTGTTGGCGCAATTATTAGAAAATGGAAGAAGTTCAAGATGATGGTCTGGGGCACCATGCAAGATCTCACCTCGTGGGGCATCAATGATCATGAGGAAGGTGAGGGATCAGCCCAGAACTACACGGCAGGACCTGGTCAATGACCTGAAGAGAGCTGGGACCACAGTCTCAAAGAAAACCATTAGTAACACACTACGCCGTCATGGATTAAAATCCTGCAGCGCACGCAAGGTCCCCCTGCTCAAGCTAGCGCATGTCCAGGCCCGTCTGAAGTTTGCCAATGACCATCTGGATGATCCAAAGGAGGAATGGGAGAAGGTCATGTGGTCTGATGAGACAAAAATAGAGCTTTTTGGTCTAAACTCCACTCGCCGTGTTTGGAGGAAGAAGAAGGATGAGTACAACCCCAAGAACACCATCCCAACCGTGAAGCATGGAGGTGGAAACATCATTCTTTGGGGATGCTTTTCTGCAAAGGGGACAGGACGACTGCACCGTATTGAGGGGAGGATGGATGGGGCCATGTATCGCGAGATCTTGGCCAACAACCTCCTTCCCTCAGTAAGAGCATTGAAGATGGGTCGTGGCTGGGTCTTCCAGCATGACAACGACCCGAAACACACAGCCAGGGTAAATAAGGAGTGGCTCCGTAAGAAGCATCTCAAGGTCCTGGAGTGGCCTAGCCAGTCTCCAGACCTGAACCCAATAGAAAATCTTTGGAGGGAGCTGAAAGTCCGTATTGCCCAGCGACAGCCCCGAAACCTGAAGGATCTGGAGAAGGTCTGTATGGAGGAGTGGGCCAAAATCCCTGCTGCAGTGTGTGCAAACCTGGTCAAGAACTACAGGAAACGTATGATCTCTGTAATTGCAAACAAAGGTTTCTGTACCAAATATTAAGTTCTGCTTTTCTGATGTATCAAATACTTATGTCATGCAATAAAATGCAAATTAATTACTTAAAAATCATACAATGTGATTTTCTGGATTTTTGAAGAGTACCTATTATAAAAATTACAGACTTCTACATGCTTTGTAAGTGGGAAAACCTGCAAAATCGGCAGTGTATCAAATACTTGTTCTCCCCACTGTATTAATCAGTCGAGAGTCACTAACGATAATTCATATAGGTGTGAGACCTAATAATCGAAAGATATACAATAATTATTTTAAGATCATGGAGGAAACTTGTGGTAGGTATTTATAATCAATTTATAATCATAGAGAGTAGAAGTACAGACACATAGGTTAAGGAGAATAAAAGATTATAGAAACACACACATAGAGTGTAGAAAATTGACAAATAGTTATTGAGTAAACATGGGAGGCAAATCCTCAAAGGGGGTCCCGGAAACTAACCAGGGAATGAGAGACATGGAGTCTAAGGATAGGAGGAACATTATTAAACTTGTGGGGATAATGTAAGGAAACAGCAGGCAGAAGGGGTCGATAGGCTAGGTGAGGTAAAGAAAAAGTGAAAAGGGAAGTTAAAGAAAGTTTGAAAAGTTAGAGAATGGAAGAATGGGTGTGAGAGAGTCTTGCGGGAGGTGAGAGAAGGTGCGAGCGTCTTTCCGGCAGGTTGCCCGGTAGGGAGGAAGCGAAAGGTTTGTCCCTGTGTGGGAATAACTAATTGGTTTGATATATGAATTGTTATGAACGTTGATCAATGGCGGGGTGTCGGATTGTTTTTTTCATATTCGGTAGGTTAACTTTAACTAACAACGGACACCAGGAGAGGCTGTGTCGCGATAAACCTTGGTAGATATGATAAAATGGTTATAGGAATTTAGGAGTCTAGGTTGTTGTTGGCTATATTGAGTGAAAACGTTTTGAAACTAGTTTAGGGCCATTTCCCAAAGGAGCATTGCTTGGGAAAGTTAGAGTAATGATCTAGACTACTTCCATAGAAGCATGGTTGGCTAGCGCACGTAAAACTGTTGAACTATCTGTTCAATCGGGCCGCATAAATTTTAAAGTAAATTACTACTCTTGTTTGTATGGGAATGGTGAGACGGAATGCATATAGTATGATACTGTTGTATGTACTGTGTTTTGTACCGCAGGTTTCTTTCCCCATTATATACATTTTACTCCTCATTAACTGAGGTTGTGTGTAATAGATGGTATTATATATTGACTGACATGATAAATGAATTGGCATTTTAGGTTATAATACATGTAAGATGACCCTAGTAAATGATGGAGTTATAATTCTGGTGGATCTTAAACGTTTGAAGGAAGGGCGTTTGCCTGGGCTGAGTGGTTTTAACATTTGAGCTTGATAAGAAACAAATGTGGGGGATGGGCTGTGTCGGTAATAGGTAATAGGAATGAGGACGATGGAGAAACAAATGTGTTGCTGACCCATGATAATTTAGAAGGGAATAGTTTTGAAATAATTGCATACTGAGAGGGTGTGTTGATAGGGAAATAGATGTTAAGTAGGATAATATGGATATTATTACAACCATGGAGATATTTTATCTGGAAATGTGAAATAGCTGATTACCCAGAAACAGAGAGTGTAAGAAAGTAGACTTGCAGGAACGAACAAGTTCAGTACTTAAAAATGTAAGAGACAGGAGAGGTTAATACTTGGAGGTTTGAAACACCATATGATAGAGAAATAACATGGATGTTATTAGGAGGGGGGAAAAAAATCGGGTCTAGTTATTCCAGATTAGATGGACTATTAGGAAAATACTGGAGGACAGGAGAAACCGAGTGGTTTACAATTTGTGATAGTTTTATGGAGGGACATTTTGAACATTTGACAGAGGGGAGGAGGAGGCAAGCCTATTGAGGCCCCCTCCCTGCTGTAGAGATAAGTTAGGGAGTCTATCCATAAACCCTGAATGTTTACTGAAGATTTAACCTGGGGGGGAGGTTAGGTACCCTGCCAGACCAAGAGAACAACTTGTTTTCCACTATCAGATCAGATGTCTCAAGAACTAGGAGACCCGATGAATGAAGATAAGAAAGTCAGAGCAGAGACAGACATTTTGGAAGCTGAATCTTACCTATAAATTATTCTGAATAACAGACAGAAATAGTGGCTCTTACTTGTGCATGTCGTTTGAGTAAAGGGAAAATAGTTACCATTTACAGATAGTACACATATTTGCTGCACAATGGATGAACGGGAATGGTGACTATTACACATGCTCAGTTGATTTTGAATCTTTTGGATGCTGTACTTCTACCAGAGGAGTTGGCTATTTGTAAATGTCAGCAAGTAGATGAAAAGTTGAGTTTACACATAACCCTAGTGGAAAGATACCTCAGAGGAATGGAGGTTCTTAGGGAAGGGGATATATGAGGGAAAACAGATAATGGATTGGTAATAAATACCAGAGGGAGACTAGTATAGTCTATTTATTGGCAGATATAGATGAGTTAAATTGGAGAGAGAAAGATTAACCAGGGTCCACTTAGAAGTGTGACCTGACTAATGACAGAGAGATTTGTTTTTCACTCAGGAAAAGGAGCTGGAAGCCATACCTTCTAGGTAAAGGTCCTAAGGATTTGTTGATGAAGGATTGATTAAAGGAGTAATTTTGGTATAGGTAGTTTTGAAGGTTAATTATAGATTGTATTAAAAGTAATATTTTATGAATTCTGAGAGTAAGAAAGAACAGTTTAAGTCAGAACCCACAGCTCCCCAATAGAGAATTCTGGTTTAAAATTATATCCCTCATTAGTAGATCAGGCATGGAGGGAGAATCCAGATGATGAAGTAGTAGTGGTGAGGGGAGGAGTACTCAATCCGGGTCCAGCCGTCTGCTCCGCTCCTGAGCCAGAGCAGTCCGCTCCCCCGGTGGCCAGTCCGGGCCCGGTTGTTTACCCCGCGCCATGGCCGGAGCCGTTTACCCCACCGGTGCCCAGTCCGGGCCCGGTTAATTGCCCAGCTCCATGGCCGGAGCCGTTTGCCCCACCGGTGCCCAGTCCGGGGTGCCCATTCCGGGTCCAGCCGTCTGCTCCGCTCCTGAGCCAGAGCAGTCCGCTCCACCGGTGCCCAGTCCGGGTCCAGCCGTCTGCTCCGCTCCAGTGCCTGAGCAGTCCGCTCCACCAGTGCCCAATCCGGATCCAGCCGTCTGTTCCGCTCCAGTGCCAGAGCAGTCCGCTCCACCGGTGCCCATTCCGGGTCCGGCCATCTGCTCCGCTCCTGAGCCAGAGCAGTCCGCTCCCAATGGCCGGAGCCGTTTACCCCACCGGTGCCCAGTCCGGGCCCGGTTAATTGCCCAGCTCCATGGCCGGAGCCGTTTGCCCCACCGGTGCCCAGTCCTCCGCTCCTGAGCCAGAGCAGTCCGCTCCACTGGTGCCCAATCCGGGTCCAGCCGTCTGCTCCGCTCCAGTGCCAGAGTAGTCCGCTCTACCGGTGCCCATTCCGGGTCCAGCCGTCTGTTCCGCTCCACTGCCAGAGCAGTCCGCTACACCGGTGCCCATTCCAGGTCCGGTTGTTTTCCCCGCTCCATGGCTGGAGCCGTTTACCCCACCGGTGCCCAGTCCGGGCCCGGTTATAAAGAAGGGGCATGGAAGAAAACTGTCCACTTCGCCGGAGCCAGAACCTCCACCGACAGACTAATCTTCCCTCCCTAATACCCCCCCCCCCATGTATTTGTGTGTTTTCTTTGGCGTCCGGGAGTCCTCGCCTTGGGGGGGGGGGGGGGGGTACTGTCAGGCTCTGGCCATAGAGAAGTCTATTTGCTTCTCTATGTAACCATGGTCAGAGTCTGACAGGTCTTTTCTTTCTGCTTCTGGTGGTGGTTTGTGTGGGATCCCTAATTAGAGGCAGCTGTAGCGCATCGTCTCTAATTAGGGATGCTACATAGGTTTGTAGATTTTCACACAGGGTTGTGGGTCATTGTCGATGTATTTCGCAGTCACGGTGACAGTAAGTGTGCACAGTTAATACGTCCGTTCTTTCGTGTTTGTCTTTTGGTAACGTGACGTTTGTACATCGTGTGTTTGTTTTGTTTAGTTAGTTCGTACATTATGAGTTGGTTTTATACATAGTATAAAATAAATGCGCTGCGTCTTGGTCTCTCCACACACACAACCGTGACAGTTGGCGAGATTGAAAGAGGCTGCTAACCCACCTCAGTTCACTCTGACTCTGGGGGAGTACCAGTGTTAATGTTACTGATCGGAGTTCAGAGGCACAGGAGAAACTACTAAACCTTACAGCCCTGGTAACAGATGTGTGGTGGGCGTGTACCAGTAAAGGACGTATAAGGCAGACACTATAAAAAGGGTGGGTAGGTACCTGCACCCCAGTCCTATTGGTTCAGCCAGTTAGACTTAGTCGCCAGAAACCAAAGGTTTATTCAGAAGTAGGTGGAGGTTTCACGACGACATTCTTTTGGTGGGTTACGGTTAATAAACATGTGGATTGGATCAATCAGTAACGATTCGTAAATTAAACTAAGGATGCAGTGAAGGGGATCTCAAACCAATTATCCGCCACCTCGCTCATGACTTGGAGAAATAGGTTGGCTCTAGATATGTTGCTGGCAGAAATGGGTGGAGAATGCAGAATGGTGGGGGGCCGTTGTACATTTATCCCTAACGACACCAGAGCTTTTGCAGGATTGACAGCTCTAAGTGAAGGATGGGCTGAGAACTCAGGAGTGAATACATATGTGACAGGATGGTATGATGAAAGATTTGGTAAATGGAAAACAATAGTAGTCACCATCTCGGGTGCTGCTATCGCTCGTATACACGTGCTTGTATTATGCTTGTATTCTTATTCCCTGTGTCAGAGGATAGGTGAGAAAGGCGTTGTAAAATGCAGGTGTCCCAGCAGATGGTGAGACTCAGATTCTGATCAGTGGAAGGTGGAATACAATCCACCAGAAGTGGTGGACGATGAGGACACTGATGATCGATTCGTCCCAGAAGACTACAAATTGGATGGAACATTTCTTAGATCTAATGTGTGAAGGTTATAGTGAAAATCTTGAATAAAGAGTTGTAACTGGAGGGGGAAATGGAACTTTGCTCAGGCTAACAGATGTATACATTTAGTGGAATGATGAAGATACCCCTCCAAGCCTAGTAGGTGATTGGGATCCTTTCCATTCCCAGAGGAGCCCATGTTGAATGAGACTATTTTTACTGTTTAGAAAACTGATTCTGTATATGAATGACATGACGAAAATCCTAAATATGAAATGTAAATACATGTATTGGTTTTGTTTGGATTAAGTTTGATTTTGTATGACATGTAGGAATCCTATAACAATAGATGTGTAATGATCAGTGTGAAAATTTAGTCAAAGGGTGGATTGATAGAGATATTTGTATGTTTAATGTTAATGACTAAGATGTTTCACCCTGAAACTGTGTAATGTGTAAGATGTATTACAATTATAAGATTATGATTCTAAGAATGTGGGAACATTGACAATGTTTAGACTAGGTTAGAATGTTACCATTTGGTAAATGAGTCAGGGTGTGGTTAAGATAACAAAGGAGGAGGCAGACCATTTGTGGGGACTGTTAGGCTTGCAGATTAGCCTAAAACAGTTCACAGCCCCCATCTATCAGAGTGGGGGTCTCTTGTCTCTCTGAGGTGTGGGTAAACATTAGCAACTGAGGGATGTCTGAGGGGAGTGACCGGAGATAACAGGACAGTGTCTTTGAAGGCAGACCCTAAGAACTTACAGGCCATAAAACAGGGTGGAGGCTTTGCTGTCTGGGTAGTATAAAAAGCTATGTATTGTTTTTTTCTGGCAGAACGTTCTCTGAATAAAGACTGACCATTGTAAAGCTGGAACTCTCTCTGTATTATTTAAACAAACTGAAGGAATTACAACCTTCAGGATACAGATAGAGTTAAAAAGTTCATTTAGAACATTGAGATAGAAATTCCGATGACATCCACACACAGACAAGCTCTCCCTCGCCCTCCATTTGGCAAATCTGGCCATAATTCCATCCTCCTGATTCATGCTTACAATTAAAAACTAAAGCAGGAAGCACCCGTGACTCGTTCAATAAAGAAGTGGTCAGATGACGCAGATGCTAAGCTACAGGACCGATGGTATTGAGGAGTACACCACACTGGCCTCTTCAATAAGCGCATTGACGACATCGTCCCAACAGTGACTGTACGTACATACCCCAACCAGAAACCATGGATACAGGCAACATCCGCACTGAGCTAAAGGGTAGAGCTGCCGCTTTCAAGGAGCGGGACTCTAACCCGGACGCTTATAAGAAATCCTGTTATTCCATCAGACAAACTATCAAACAGGCAAAGCGCCAATACAGGACTAAGGTTGAATCGTACTACACCGGCTACGACGCTCGTCGGATGTGGCAGGGCTTGCAAACTATTACAGACTACAAAGGAAAGCACAGCCGCGAGCTGCCCAGTGACACAAGCCTACCAGATGAGCTAAATCACTTCTATGCTCGTTTCGAGGCGAGCAACACTGAGGCAAGTATGAGAGCATCAGCTGTTCTGAACGACTGTGTGATCACTCTCTCCGTAGCCGATGTGAGTAAGACCTTTAAACAGGTCAACATTTACAAGGATTACCAGGACGTGTACTAGGACCATGCACTGTTCCCCCTCAGGAGACTGAAAAGATTTGGCATGGGTCCTCAGATCTGCAAAGATTTCTACAGCTGCACCATCGAGAGTATCCTGACTGAATCTGAAGGACTGTAAAAAAATAAAAAATAAACCAACAATGCATCACTGCCTGGTATGTCAACTGCTCGGCCTCCGACCACCCACAAGGCACTACAGAGGGTAGTGCGTACGGCCCAGTACATCACGGGGGCCAAGCTTCCTGCCATCCAGGAACTCTATACCAGGCAGAGGTGTCAGAGGAAGGCCCTAAAAATTGTCAAAGATTCCAGCCACGCTAGTCATAGACTGTTCTCTCTGCTACCCCATGGCAAGTGGTACCAGATCGCCAAGTCTAGGTCCAAAAGCCTTCTCAACAGCTTCTATCCCCAAGTCATAAGACTCCTGAACAGGTAATCAAATGGCTACCCGGACTATTTGCATTGTGTCCCCCTCCCACCCCCTCTTTTACGCTGCTGCTACTCTCTGTTTATAATCTATGCATAGTCACTTTAACTATACCTACATGTACATATTACATCAATTAGCCCGACTAACCGCCGGTGCCCCCGCACATTGACTCTGTACCATTGTAACACTCCGCTGCTATTTAAACAACTGAGTGCACACTATAAATTAGACCGCCTGTTCTCATTGTCTAGTCCACATACAAATCACAGATTCTCAAGAGATCACGAATATCACCCAGAGATTAGTTTAGCAAACAACCTCAGTGTATTAACAACTTCACAGAACATACATAACAAACCCATAAACCACCACAGATAATACCGACAGCTTGCGTGATTACGTGTGTGTGTGTGTGTGTGTGTGTGTTCTCGAACAGTCTGATATTCCAGCGTGTATATACAGAGTTAGGATCAGCCTCACCGGTAACAATGTCAAGTCCGAGAGCGTGATCAATGGAGTGGAAAACTGTCCTAAGTCCTCCGAACAAAGTAATCCTGGCAGCGAGCCACTGAACTACTCCCAGGAGGAGCGGCGACACGGCGCTTCCAAGACAGTCAACCACGGGATAATCCACATACCCACCGTCAGGTTTGTGAATGAGAAGACGCTTCTCCTGAAGACCGGCATCCCGGTTCCTTTTATGGCAAAACTCAGTGTAATTTCCTGTTTACTGGGCAAAACCCATGTGACCCATAATGAGGTTCCCAATACCCAATAGTAGAGGCATATACAGGGTACAGAGGAAAGCCGCCAAGGTAATACATAAAGTGCCACAACATACTTAGGTATATGGCACTAACCTTATTCCGAAACTTTCCCTTATGTGGCCACGCTACACCATTACCACCTGTATGTAGCCTCGCTACTGTTATTTTTACTGTTATTTTACGGCTTTTATTTCTTTACTTATCTATTGTTTACCTTACACTTATTTTACTTAACTGCATTGTTGTTTAGGGCTTGTAAGTAAGCATTTCACTGTAAGGTCTACAGCTGTTGTATTCGGTGCACGTGACAAATAACATTTGATTTGATTTGAATTGATTGGGAGTCCCATAGGGCGGCACACAATTGTCCCAGCGTCGTCTGAGTTTGGCCGGTGTAGGCCATCATTGTAAATAAGAATTTGTTCTTAACTGACTTGCCTAGTTAAATAAAAGTTAAATAAACATTTTTAAATAATAATGGAGATCAGCCGCTCTCACGTTGTCTGACAGATTTTCCGTTCAAAGACTTTGTATCTGTATGCTGTACGTGTGTGATAAGATACATAACGAATATACTGTACACACGTGGAAATGTAATTCCACTAAATTCTGCAAATTAACCTATATTTACATTGTTTACAAACATTGGAGTAAAACAAGCTTATATTTTGGGTTCTGATTGGGTACGACAGTTGAGCTAAGCTCATGAGGCATATTCTTCAAGAATGAAATACAAATAAATTAATTGTATTTTTAATTAAAAATATAGGACAAAACACATCATGACAAGAGCGACAACACTACATAAAGAGACCTAAGACAACAACATAGCATGGCAGCAACACATGATAACACAGCATGAGAGCAACACAACATGACAACAACATGGTAGCAACACAAAATGGTAGCAGCACAAAATAGGGTGCAAACATTATTGGGCACAGACAACAGCACAAAGGGAAAGAGGTAGAGACAACAATACATCATACATCATGTTGTATGTGGAGGATGAGGGCCGCAGTAGATATCTCAGATAGGGGGGAGTGAGGCCTAAGAGGGTTTTATAAATAAGCATCAACCAGTGGGTCTTGCGACGGGTATACAGAAATTACCAGTTTACAGGAGTATAGAGTGCAGTGATGTGTCTTATAACGAGCATTAGTGGCAAATCTGATGGCCGAATGGTAAAGAACATCTAGCCTCTCGAGAGCACCCTTACCTGCTGATCTATAAATGATGTCTCCGTAATCTAGCATGTGTAGGATGGTCATCTGAATCAGGGTTAGTTTGGCAGCTGGGGTGAAAGTGGAGCAATTCTAGATTTAACTTTAGCCTGCAGCTTTGATATGTGCTGAGAGAAGGACAGTGTACTATCTAGCCATAGTCCCAAGTACTCGTATGAGGTACAAGATCAAAACCCTCAGAGGTAGTAATCACAACTGTGGGGAAAGGGACATTCTTCTTATCAAACCACATGTTTGACATGACCTTTGTTTTGGAAGTGTTCAGAACAAGGTTATGGGCAGAGAAAGCTTGTCGGACACTAAGAAAGCTTTGTTGTAGAGCGTTTACACAAAATCTGGGGAGGGGCCAGCTGAGTATAAGACTGTATCATCTGCATATAAATGGATAAGGCCGGACAAAGTTGAATTACTGTTTAACGGATGCCCCGCCTCACTTTTCTATAAACCCTGTAAGAAAAACACATCTGATGTGTTATTTTTTGGGCAATATATGCGGCGCTTTGTTTATAATGCACTGTCTGCTTTCCCATGAGGCTTTCCCAAGTTGATGCCCAAGAGACCAGACAGCCTCAGATCACGCATTCATTTCATGTTCAATGACAACAATGTCATTGAACCAGAGATCAAGGCATTCATCAGCAAAGATGCAGTGCAAGCTGATAGTATTTTGGACAACCAAATTGAATTCAAAATGATTGGTGAAATCGAAGTGTCAGCTGTATGGTGATTTGCGATTCATAACTTATGACTAATGAAAGTACATCGCCAGTGGCACGCACACACTTCGTGCAGATCAGGAGCTCCACAATGATGTGATTGACTGGTGGGGCTTTTCGTGGAAGCCAGACGAGACAATCAAAGGAGGATGCGGTGAACAAAGTTACTGGGCTCGAATTTAGTCACGCTTGCTCTATACAGATTGATGCTTCTAATTGTGCATGTTATAAACAACATTTATTTTGATGATGATAGGTTTAACTCTATGGCTGGATTTATGTATTTTTTCCAATGCTACATTAATTTGGCAGACCTAACTTGATTGGCCCTCTTTCTAGAAGGCCCAGTCTATGAGAGGCCTAATCGTGAATATTTTGTTAAAGCCTATAGAGATGCATTCAGATAATGAACTCATTATGCATCAACATTTTTAATTTGATTAATTATTTATTGTCAAGCATTCTTGAATTTGTTATGCTATACAATTAAGTAGATTAATGAACTGATAATACATTCATACATAACTTTTATTTTTCAATATAATATATATGATAGAATGTTGCATTCTATTTTAAATAATGTTCATTAATGTTAATAATAATAATAATAATAATAATAATAATCTGAAAATCAGTGATCACTAAGGTCATTACATAAAACACCAGACTGATATCAATCAAATTGGTTGGGGACAGACTTGGAGACAACCGAGCACTGAAGTTGATCCTTGGTAAAGATTGCCACTCCCCCACCTTTGGAAAATCTGTCTTGCCCAAAAGGTTTTTTTATTTAAATAGGCAAGTCAGTTAAGAACAAAATCTTATTTACAATGAAGGCGTACCTACAGGGTCTGCCCCTGGAACAAATTAGGGTTAAGTGCCTTGCTCAAGGACACGTCAACAAGTTTCTCACCTTGTCAGCTCGGGTATTCAATCCAGCGACCTTTCGGTTACTGGCCCAACGCTCTTGCTTCTAGTGTTAACATGCAGAAAACTCAGGCTTGTAAATGGTGTTTTTATTGCGTTGGAATTGTAAACATTATGAAATTGTAAGATTGTGTGCAGGGCTCCCTTGGAAAATAGGCCTTAGCAAGGTAATTTAGCTAGCTAACATTTTTACAATTTAGGCTACTAACTATACAAACAAGCTAAGTTAGCTTACATTTATACAATCAAGCTAGCTAGCTTTGTGTCTGGTGGCAGTTATATGACTGACTTTAACCTATGGGGGCAGCAGTATACACTTTCAACACTGACTTGTTTTGAGGGCAGCAATATTAAATACATCACTTAACAATGTTCTGGGGGCAGTGATGACTGACTAACCTGATTTGGGGGCCCTAGTGTGAAGCTGTGTTTTCTTTTTCGATAAAACTATACTAAATATATTCACGTCACAAACCGGCTCATAGCCCGTAACAAAGAGGGAGACAACGCAGAGATAAAGAAATTAAACATATTTATTAAATAAAACTATATCCAGGTAACAATGGTGTGTAGTCAGTAGTGCAAGTGAGTGGATGCATGTATAGATGGTGATAATGAGGGGTGTTGAGCGGTGCCAAAACAAATGAACACAAAGCAGCCTCAAAATGCCACAACCAAAAACAACAGTGTGTCTGCGTGGAGAGAGTCTTATCAATGTATGAGGGAAAGGTGCATTTATCCCCGGGGCACATCCGACCCCAAGTAGGTCCCATTTCGCTGACGACCCTCCCGGCTCCGCCCACCGACATCCTATTAAGGAAAAGAAGAGCAAAGAGAAAGCATTCGGCAGACCACACCAACCAAACAAACATAATCAAAATATTGCCCTGGTTAAAACCTTTGCGCACAGGAAGCAACCTTTAAGAAGAAATAAGAAAACGAGGACAGCAGAGAACAGAAGACAGACAGGACAACAGAAAATAAACAGCGGCCAGTGACGTGGAAGACACGCATACGTCACAACGCTCAGGGTCAACGCGCATGAGAAAACTTGTGTCCACCGATCAACAGGACCAGATAACTCAGTTTCTCTCAATAAACTCTACAGAACCGCTGACGGATGGGGTCAGCATCCCCAATGTCAATATCGTGCTCTATTACATTTGTATGTGTAGGTGAATTAGAAAACAAAACTGGAAAACTCTGAATCAGTCCGACCAACTCGTCTATCAGCAGGTAGATGAGCGAGAAGGCTATCCAAAACATCCAGTGATTCTGAATTTTTCAATCTACTCTGCAGTACACAATCGTCGGCACCAGGGACATCCTCCTCACCATGCACGGACCTAGCATGACACAAAGAAGTCCCCTGCAGACCCCCACTGTTCAGCCCCAGATGAACGTGCGTAATAGGGTTTTAGCAGATTTTCATGGGACAGTTGAAGCGCTTTCCTCCATTCCGGAGTAGCAACTAGATAGTCTTGCTCAGTGCACTGGAGTACAACAGTATATGGACCTCAAAACTTGGCTTGAAAAGGAGAACCAACAATTGGCAGCAGAGCAAGAACCTGGTCACCTGGACTAAAGTGACGAGGCTCAGCTCGGCCGATCAAATATTCCCTTCGTCCTCCCCTGTGAAGATGACAGCTTCTCTTTAGCCATCTTGCCAGCGGCGTACAGGCGTCGCAGAAAATCACACACATAAGATAACAGGGACTGAGGTGGCTTAGGAGACTTCCAGTCATCCTGGAGCACCGCTAGAAGCCCACGTCATACTATGCCATTTGGACTGAAACCTGTGCTCTCCTGTGAAACCTCCCTGGCGGCTAACAGTAACCACGGCAATCCCAATCCTTATCCATCTCCGTACAATAAGCTCTCAACAAAGACTTAAGTGTTTCATGGAAATGTTCCAGCGCTCCTTGACTCCGCACGTGATAGGCGCTAGCCAAATTGTGTTTAATATAGAGCTGTTGGAGAACCTGACCAGACAGATTAGAGGTGAAATTAACTTTAGGGATTCCAAACAGCGAGAAACTGAGTCAAAGCTTTTAGCACAGACTTAGTTGTGATAGACCGGAGAGGATAGGCAGCAGGAAACAGTGGTCTAACTCATCACAGTGAACAACTACCATTCTTAGAGTGAGGCAGAGGGCCAACGCAGTCAACAATCAGATACTCAAAAGGCTGGCTGACTACAGAAATAGGAAACAGCGGTACCGGCTTAATAGCTTGATTAGGTTACACATTAATTGACAGGTGTGACAGGTTTTGATGCATGCAGAAACATTCCTCTTTAACCTTGGCCAAAATAAATATCTCAGTATGTGATTGTAGGTTTTCCCTCACACCCAGATGTCCAGCAACATCATAGTGGGAAGTTTTCAGCACCAACTCACAAAAACTTAACTGGAATAACAACCTGACTAATAGCCTCCCCACTACTATGAGGCACCCACTTTCTCATCAGGACATCATCCTGGATAAAATATCCATGGGCGACCTCTCCTGGCTTATTGTGTTCCCTGCAGTAGAAAATACCCTCTCGCTAGGGGTGGAGGAGGCTTGAGCACACAGGTAGCTTGTTGCAATGTTTGTGAGGAGGGGCAGCGTAGCGCTCTTCTCCCACCACATCACAGGATCTTCAGCCATGGGGATGGGAGGCAGGCCTTTGTAGACCTCGACCTCTAGGTCAACACGCTCACGTGAGGGACAAGGTGTCCTGTTGGATCGTCAACCTCAACTCCCTGTCCTCCTCTGAGAACAGCTCCTCCAAGGCACTCCTTGTTTTGTACAATGGAGGGCTGTCTCCTCCATTTCCTCTCCTTCTCCTTCAGACTCCTCCTGTTGCTGGTGCTCTGTGTCTGTCTGCTCCGGCTCCTCTGACAACCCTGGTGTTGCTCCTGTCACATTGGCCTCAACAGTTGCATTCCTCAGCCTGTCCCAGGTGGCGTCACTCACCGGCCTCCCTTTAAATATGGGGTCCATTGCTGTGGCCTCATGCAGGAAGGCTTGAATGTCCTCATCCTGGTAGCGCTCTGAGAGGTTCTCCCACACCTCCTCTTTGATGGTTGCCACAAACGTTGTATCTTCATGCTTCACAGTGAAGTGCTCTTCCAGTTTTTGGAGGATGGGTATGATCTGTCCACAGAAGTCCTCGTCCTTCAGACGGTCCAGGTTGTCCTTGGTCATTGCCTTTCGCAGTCGTGGGTCCAAGGTTGCTGCTTGGATCGCTGGATACTGCTCCATGAATCTCTCGATCATTAAATAGAGCGAGTTTCATCTGGTCTTGACATCAAGGATGAGTGAGTGTTGTGGAAGGCCTGAAACAACAAAAAAAGAACATACATTTAATTACCGCACACTTGAATATTGTATTAAATTGTTAAAAATGTGGGAATTTCTAAATAGTTTAATAGATTAAACTGGCTTCTTACCAAGGAGCTGCTGCTTTTCCTTCATGACTGTTTTGGACATCGAGGATCTCTTAAACCACACGACCACTGCTCTGATTCAATGTGTGCGCAAAGCATCCTATTTTTAGGATGAGTAGCCTCTTGATGGCAACAGCCATATTGCCAGCATTATCAACAGTCCGCTACAATCTTGCTCGGCTCTATCTCAAATTCCTCCAGAATGTCTGAGATGTCCCCTGCCACTACTTCGCCAGTTTGTGGTTTGCACACTGCCCTGGTGTGGAGGACCTTCTGTTTTACACTGCCCTGGCTTGTGTAGTACACTGTAACAGTGAGATAGTGGTCCTGACAGGTGCTGGTCCACCAGTCTGATGTGA
This sequence comes from Thymallus thymallus, assembly GCA_023634145.1. Classification (NCBI taxonomy): domain Eukaryota; kingdom Metazoa; phylum Chordata; class Actinopteri; order Salmoniformes; family Salmonidae; genus Thymallus; species Thymallus thymallus. Next base: position 11,974,774 of record CM042407.1, read on the forward strand.
TGGCCAGCTTTGGCACGTCCTTCAGCTCAGTGATCACATTGGCCTTTTCTACACCATACCAGGTAGGAATTAATGTGTCACTGAGGTAACTCCTGGAGGGAGGGGTATTTATTTTTATTTATTTTTTTTTTCACCTTTATTTAACCAGGTAGGTCAGTTGAGAACAAGTTCTCATTTACTACTGCGACCTGGCCAAGACAAAGCAAAGCAGTGCGACAAAAAAACACAGAAAAACAGAGTTACACAGTAAACTCCCTACAGTTCATGTGTTGAATTATAATTATTGATAATAATAATAATAGTGTATTGTATTGTGGAGTGATGGCACTAACATACAACCCTTTTATACTACTATATCCTAAAAATTAATACAACTCAATATATACTGACAGACTGTTACCTAAAGCCCTGTTGCAAAGGGGTGTAGGCCTTTCACTATGAACTTGGTCACGGCTAGGTGGCACTGATTCAACCTCTCCTCAGTCATCCTCCCACTAGCTGCCAGCGTGAAGGGGCTTTGGGCTTTTCTTTGGCTTGGACCAGCGGTATTAGAGGGAGGAGTGGGTTGGTTCATTGTAGCTGCAACTTTAACAAAAAAGTAGCAAAATCTTAAAATGGGTGATTGAATTTATGAACGCACCCATAGCTAAAAACGGTCAGCTGGCTAGTGGTTACTTTTGATCATGAATCCATGTTCGCATAATTTAGTTAACTCTGTGTGTAGGCTCTAGGCTGCTAGCATACATACCTAACGTAGAACGGGTAAAGAGAGATGAACTACGAGCTATGCAGTCGAAGACTGTGCATTTCTCTGCCTGTACATGATGCACTTTCAATAGATTTTTGGACAGATTGCTAGTGTTTCCGCCCTTACAAGCAAAAGTCTTGTTGCACTTGTGGCAACGAGCATTGTCAGCATCGACTCTGGTGAAGTGTAACCACACTTTTGACCTTTTAGTTCTCTCTGCCATCGTCACTAATAAAGAGCACTGCCTTTCGTGTGTGCTGTAGCGTGTGAGAGACAAGGCTCCACGCGAGAGAGCTCTAAACATAGATGAATGTTTTAATGTTATTGCAAATTTAGAAACAGTTGGTGAGATAAAATGTGCAAGATAATGTTTATGTAGCAATAATAAATAGGACATTTATTTTCTTAATATATCCACTGCAGTGACAAGTTTATCAAACAAATAAAAGGCAACAAATACTGGGTCTACCAAACATCGCAACTCAAAAAAAAATCTGTAACAAAATATATTGTTTGTCAAACACAAACTCCACACTTTCTCCCAAACAAAATACTCATACCAGTTAGGTTAACGACACTAGTATTAGGCCTCCTGGCATACTTTTCCAGGCAACGCACCTGTTTGATGACGTCACCGCACAACCAAAATCACTGATACGTCTCTACGGCACTGTACCGAACACTTATAAGACTAGGCAGTGAATACCAACCAAAGTGCATCCCACTTAGCATTAACCCATCATAATGCAACAAAATACTATACGCCAAAATGTCTAGGAACCAACCTTATATCCCAGACAAACCAGCTCGTAGCCAGTAACAAAGGAGAAAACGCAGAGATAAAGAAATAACAAACATTTATTAAATAAAGTAAAATATATCCAAGTAACAATGGTGTGTGTAGTCTGTAGGTTAAGTGAGTGGATGCGTGCATAGATGGTGATAGAGGGGTGTTGAGAGGTGCCAAAACAAATTAACACAAAGAAGCCCCAAAATGCCACAACAGTGTGCCTATGTGGAGTCTCCTCGAAGTATGGGAGAAAGGTGTATTTATCCCAGAGCCCAGGTGTGTCCCACTTCGCTGACGACCCTCCCAGCTCTGCCCACCGACATCCTATTAAGGAAAACAAGAGCAGAGAGAAAGAATTCGGCAGAGCGAGTGGGAGGGTCGTCACAAATACAATTGAAAATACACTGTTTTGCAATGAAGGTCTACAGTAGCCACAACAGCACTCTGTAGGGTAGCCTCTGTCCTGAGTACATCAACTTCACTTCAAAACCTAGGAGGCTTATGGTTCTCACCCCCTTCCATAGACTTACACAGTAACTATGACAACTTCCGGAGGACATCCTCTAACCTATCAGAGCTCTTGCAGCATGAACTGACATGTTGTCCACCAAATCAAAGGATCAAAGAGTGAATCTAGTACTGAAAGCATAAGCTACAGCTAGCTAGCACTGCAGAGAGAGAGAGAGGATGTTTCACTTACTTACAGTAGCTAGCAAATGCAGCTAGCTAGTTTAGCCTACTCAAACACCCTGTTCAAACAAACAGAGGGATGATATGTTAGCTAGCTGGCTATGACTAGCCTACACAACACTGGAACTCTACCAAGTCAAGAAGCTTTTGGTTTTACTAGTTTATTGCCACAAGGGCCCACTGGTGTAAGTGCTAAATTGTAGCGGGTTTACTAAAGCGTTAGTTCTATTAGCCATGTTGACTGACGTTACTTTAGCTAATATGGTGACAACAATGTAGGCTGTGTGTAGCGGTTATGATATGGTTAGGTTTATAAATTTTTTTATAAACGCCTGGTTACATACAGCTGTGCATTGAAGTCCACAAGCAAAGGCAAAATGTGAGGAGAGTGCATAGATGCGAGAAGGAATACAACGTGGCTGCTATGAAAGTGAACTGTGCTTACACGTGATCAGAGGTGTATTCATTCCACGGTTTCTGTTGAAAAAAAAAAGTTTCTTAAAACGGAAGCAAATCGAACGAAACGGGGATAAACATACCCGCAATTGTCCAACAGCAACTGTTGGACTAATGATTACACACTAGAACAGCTAGAGTGTACAAGGCGGTATTGAATGTGTCACTGTATGTCCATGTGTCACTATCCCCTCAAATGTATCCCTCGATCTGTGTGCACCTACGCTGTAAACTTTCATTCATATGCTAGGTTGTAGCAACCTCATGATGGGTACAGGGACAATTATATCATGTATTAGCTTAAATCTATCGCTGTTACATTGAACTGGGTGAATGGAATATCAATTACAGTCATCCAATATGCTGTAATAGAAATAAGGCCATGCTCATGAAAATGCCACGGGCACTATCTGATGTGTGGAGACATTTCACTGCAGCTAATGTAGAAGGAAAAGCTGTGTACATTTGCAAATACTGTGCCAAATCATATGTGAAGAATGCAACAAAGATGCAGAATCATCTGGCCAAGTGCATAAAGTTCCCTCAGCGCTCAAAACAAGTAACCTCTGGCAAAAGTCCCTCTACTTCTATTCGAGGTGAAAATGATGAATCAGACACCTTATCGATAGCAACAGCTCATGGTCCTCCTGGAATCAGACGTTTTTGGAGGAACGTAGTCAGAGAAATGCTGATGAATGTCTTGCTCGAGCTGTGTATGCAACTGGTTCACCTCTGATGCTCACAGGCAATGTGTATTGGAAGAGATTTCTGAATGTTCTTCGCCCAGCATACACCCTTCCAACCAACAATTCTTTATCTACTTATTTGCTGGATGCAGAGTTCAGAGTTCAAGTGAAGGTCAAGCAAATCATAGAGAAAGCAGACTGTATTGCAATCATCTCTGATGGATGGTTGAATGTTCGTGGGCAAGGAATAATTAAACTACATCATCTCCACCCCTAAACCGGTATTCTACAAGAGCACAGACAAAATGTCTCTACATTGCAAATGAGCTGAAGGCAGTCATCAATGACCTTGGACCACAGAAGGTATTTGCACTGGTGATGAAGGCTGCGCACATGAAGGCAGCTTGGTCTAAAGTGGAGGAGTCCTACCTTCACATCACACCCATTGGCTGTGCTGCTAATGCATTGAATCTGCTCCTCAAGGACATCATGGCACTGAAAACAATGGATACACTCTATAAGAGAGCCAAGGAAATGGTTAGGTATGTGAAAGGTCATCAAGTTATAGCAGCAATCTACCTCACCAAGCAAAGTGAGATGAATAAGAGCATCACATTGAAGCTGCCCAGCAACACCCATTGTGGTGGTGTTGTCATCATGTTTGACCGTCTCCTGGAGGGGAAGGAGTCTCTCCAAGAAATTGCCATATCACAGTCTGCCGATATGGTCAGCCACATCAAGAGGATCCTCCTGGATTATGTATTTTGGGAGAGTGGTAAGCAGCCTGAAACCTATAGCAGAAGCCATTGCACGGATTGAGGGAAACAATGCCATCCTGACTGATGTTCAGACTCTGCTTGCAGATATAAGAGAAGAAATACATATTGCCCTGCCCACTTCACTGTTGCTCCAAGCAGAGGAAACTGCAGTTCTGAAATACATCAAAAAGCATGAAGACTTCTGCCTGAAGCCCATACACACCGCAGTGTTTTACCCCAAGTATGCTGTCAAGAGCATCCTGTCTGGTGCAGAGATCAACAAGGCCTATGGGGTCATCACTACCGTATCTCACCACATTGGCCTGGATGAGGGTAAGGTTCTTGGCAGTCTGGCGAAGTACACTTCCAAGCAAGGGCTTTGGGATGGAGATGCAACATGTCAGTCGTGCCAACATATCTCATCAGTCACCTGGTGGAAGGGACTTTGTGGATCTGAGGCTCTTTCCCCTGTTGCCTCCATCTTCCAAATCCCACCAACATCAGCTGCCTCAGAGCGCAACTGGTCCTTGTTTGGGAACACACACACACACACACACACACACACACACACCAGGCTGACCAATACAAGGGTTGAAAAATTAGTGGCCATATGGGCAAATTTGAGTTTTCTTTAGCCTAACAACGAGCCATCCTCAACAAGGTTGGAAAGTGACAGTGAAGATGAGGCCTCAGTCTGATGTTGAAGAGGTGGACATTGAGGAGGTCCAGGGAGAAGACATGGAAGCCTGAGAGGAAGACAACCAAAGCTTTAGTTTCTAGACTATAATTTTACATATGTTGAAAATTTGTTTTTGGGAGATGCGATGGATCATTCAATATTCCCTTTGTTTTGTTGTTCAATGAAATCATCCCATGTGAGGAGTCAACTCATTTAATTAAAGTTCAATTCGTAACTAAATTGTTTTTTTATTTCTATTGGAAGGATTTAATCATTTGCAATTATGTCTTCTTATGATAAGGTAAAAGGTTTATGTTTGTCTACATATGATATGGTAAATATATCCAATGCAAAAAACATCTACATTTAAATAGTATTAATATTATTTGGCATATATTTCCATTAATTCCCATATATTCCTGTTAATTCCCACAGAAAGTTTCCACCTCCACCCCAAAATGTTCAACCCTATACACATAAAAATACCCTAAACTACACATTCATATACAATAACGGATTGGCGCCGCCCTGTGTGGTCGCCTGTTAAGCAGCTCCCATTGTTTGTGCGTTAATTGTTGTTTTAGTATGGTTTTCGTCGGTTTTGTGAGTTTTTATTGCAACATTTGAACTATAATAGTTCAGGATTATGGACAGCTACTGTTTTACGAAGGTTTTAGCGGTCCTTTTTATCACTGAGGCACTTTTTATTTTTCTCAGCGCCGAACGTTCACACGAGTCCTCAATTATTTACAACAGCTCTATTGCACCCCAGGGAAAAGTTCGATATTCCGGACGAGTTGAAAAGGCGATGGCGTGGATGCAGGGCAGGTTGGAAGTGTAAGGCAAAGCTGAGTAAGTACAAGCCGGCTATACCGTCTATCATTATGGGCAACGTGAGATAACTACATAACAAGGTGGATGAGCTTGAGGGTCTGGTCCATGGGCAAAGAGACTACCGGGAAGCTAGCCTATTGCGTTTTACAGAGACATGGCTGAATGATAACATCCCCATAAAGAACGTAACTATCTGCGGTTTCCAGACCATCAGAGCGGACATGGATAGCGTTTCTTCGGGTAAGAGTAAGAGAGGGCTGGCTTTATTAACAACAGACTGTGTAATCCGGGACATATTACTGTTAATAGCCCGGACATTGAGCTGTTAGCCTGAGACCCTACTATTTGCAGAGGCAATTCACGGCGACCATTGCTGTTATTGTTTACATCCCGCCCTCTGTGGACGCAAACGCAGCGTGTGACGTCATCCACTCTGCTATCGCGAGGTTACGGACAGCACATCCCAGTGCCTTCTTTACCATTTCAGGGGGTTTTAACCATGCATCTCGCTCTTCAACGCTGCCCACGTTCAAACAGTGAAGTGCCCAACCAGGAATAATACAACTCTGGACTTGTTATATGCTAATGTAAAGGATGCATACAACTCCACTGCACTCCCTCCCCTCGGTAGATCGGATCACAACCTTGTCCACCTCACTCCACTCTACAGGCCTTTGGTCCAACAGCAGCCTGCGACCACTAGGACCATTAGGAGATGCTCCCCGGAGGCAAATGAGGCCCTACAGGACTGCTTTGAAACAACAGACTGGGATGTGCTCTGTGAGGCTCATGGGGAGGACATTGATGGACTTACTGACTGCATAACGGACTATATACATTTTTGTGTAAACAACACTGTACCCACCAGGAAGGTACGCGGTTTTCCAAATAATAAACCCTGGGTCACCAGCGACCTGAAGGCACTGCTGAATGAGAAGAAGAGGGCCTTCAAGGAGGGGGACAGGGACATATTGAAATGCGTCCAGAGGGAGCTGAAGTTGCGGATTGCTCAGAAGAGACGGTATAATGAGAAGATGTAGGACAAGCTGAGGCAGAGCCAGGTGAGAGAGGTGTGGAAGGGTATGATAAATATCACTGGCTTCAAAAAGTTAAACAGTGGGCAGACGGAGGGGACCCAGGACAGAGCCAATGACCTGACCCAATTTTTAAACAGGTTTGATACTGGCCCTGTCCACCTCCCCCAGCTCCCCAGGCCACACACCCTCACGGCTGTCCCACCCCCACTTTGCTCACAACACCTCTGTTGAGACAATCAGCGACCCCCTTCCCACCTCTGCCCCCGCTCCCTCTGGACTGATCTGCAACACCTCCCTTCCCCCCACCTGGGATGGCTTTCACCACCAACCAAGTGAAGAGAGAGCTGGAGAGACTACATCACTCCCAATAAAAGGAGGCTAGATCTCTTACCGAAAGGGAAAAAAACAACGCTCTGGGCGGATGGACGTGCCGTGTGCTGCAGCGGACTGACTTGCGAATCTTCTTTTCCCTCAGGGTTGCTGCTGACTGGATCTCCTGTGCCTTGGTGGAGCAGACTCCCAGACTCTGCAGTGTCAACGCTCACAAACTCCGACTAAAGGGAAGTGGTCCTTTTCTCCCACACTGATGCGCGTGTATGTTTTTAGCATTTGAGTTAAAGGACTCGTTTTAGTTGTTGTTCATTTCTGTGAAGGTGCCAGATTCAGGGGCCGACGGCAGAGCAACGGATACGGCAGTATTGTTGATGAGCCCACATGAAGTACAGGAAAGGAAAGTTGTCACTAGTCGCCCGAGACTGTTTTGAAAGTTGCCGGGCTACGAGCAGGCCACCCACTGATTTTACGATTTCTCCACTGACAGAAGCAGAGCGGCACCGCTGAAACAAGATATTCTGTGCCGGCGACAGGGGAAACACGGAGCTGACTCCAGGCTGGACTGGACTTGGTATTGTTTCACCCTGGGACAGAACATTGGACAATCCAGGGTTTTATTGTCTCCCCGGGTTTTTGAGGAGATGTCATTTTAATATTGTCATTGTAAACTTAACTTTTAAAATAATAAAATGTAATTTTTATATATTTCTTGTGCCTTTCTCGCTGTGTTGGTGTGGCCGGGAATCTAAATCTAGATTTATTTAGAATGAACAGACTTCCAATCTGTTACACATACTTTCTACCAGTAGCACTCCATTTTTGCAGTGGTGTGCTGGGGCGCCAACATAAAGGCTGGTGATGTTTCTCGGGTAAATAAGATGATCAGGAAGGCTAGCTCTGTCCTGGGGATGAGCCTTGACACTCAAGAGAAGGTGGCGGAGAGACTGATCTTGGCCAAACTGCTGGCCATCATGGACATCACCACCCACCCTCTGCATGCCATGGTTATGATGCAGAGGAGCACCTTCAGGTCACAGACTGATCTCACCACAGTGTGCCAGAGAGCGCTACAGGAGGTCCTTCCTGCCGGCGGCTATTAAACTATTTAATGCCCCCCGGGGTGCCGTGCCGTCGGCAACATAGACCTGGAACTGTTGGGGTGTTAGGACCTAGTTTAACAATTATGCCTCCATCCGTGAGTAACTCTGGTCTGTAATCACTCATTCACTCAGGACTTATTTATTCATTCAGGTCTGTATATATACAGTGGGGAGAACAAGTATTTGATACACTGCCGATTTTTCAGGTTTTCCTACTTACAAAGCATGTAGAGGTCTTCAACTGTGAGAGACGGAATCTAAAACAAAAATCCAGAAAACCACATTGTATGATTTTTAAATAATTAATTTGCATTTTATTGCATGACATAAGTATTTGATCACCTATCAACCAGCAAGAATTCTGGCTCTCACTGAAGCCCTCCTGTTCTCCATTCATTACCTGTATTAACTGCACCTGTTTGAACTCGATACCTGTATAAAAGACACCTGTTCACACACTCAAACAGACTCCAACCTCTCCACAATGGCCAAGACCAGAGAGCTGTGTAAGGACATCAGGGATAAAATTGTAGACCTGCACAAGGCTGGGATGGGCTACAGGACAATAGGCAAGCAGCTTGGTGAGAAGGCAACAACTGTTGGCGCAATTATTAGAAAATGGAAGAAGTTCAAGATGACGGTCAATCTCCCTCGGTCTGGGGCACCATGCAAGATCTCACCTCGTGGGGCATCAATGATCAAAAGGAAGGTGAGGGATCAGCCCAGAACTACACGGCAGGACCTGGTCAATAACCTGAAGAGAGCTGGGACCACAGTCTCAAAGAAAACCATTAGTAACACACTACGCCGTCATGGATTAAAATCCTGCAACGCACGCAAGGTCCCCCTGCTCAAGCCAGCGCATGTCCAGGCCCATCTGAAGTTTGCCAATGACCAACTGGATGATCCAGAGGAGGAATGGGAGAAGGTCATGTGGTCTGATGAGACAAAAATAGAGCTTTTTGGTCTAAACTCCACTCGCCGTGTTTGGAGGAAGAAGAAGGATGAGTACAACCCCAAGAACACCATCCCAACCATGAAGCATGGAGGTGGAAACATCATTCTTTGGGGATGCTTTTCTGCAAAGGGGACAGGACGACTGCACCGTATTGAGGGGAGGATGGATGGGGCCATGTATCACGAGATCTTGGCCAACAACCTCCTTCCCTCAGTAAAAGCATTGAAGATGGGTCGTTGCTGGGTCTTCCAGCATGACAACGACCCAAAACACACAGCCAGGGCAACTAAGGAGTGGCTCCGTAAGAAGCATCTCAAGGTCCTGGAGTGGCCTAGCCAGTCTCCAGACCTGAACCCAATAGAAAATCTTTGGAGGGAGCTGAAAGTCCATATGGCCCAGCGACAACCCCGAAACCTGAAGGATCTGGAGAAGGTCTGTATGGAGGAGTGGGCCAAAATATTTACTTAACTCTTCATTTAACCAGACTGTATAATAAGTAAACTATTATTACCCTCACTTATATCATAGGCACATTTAGCGGGCCGGGCGCATGCACGCTGACACAGTCGCTAGGTGTACTGTGTTTCCTCCGACACATTGGTGCAGCTGGCTTCTGAGTTAAGCGTGCATTGTGTCAAGAAGCAGTGTGGCTTGGCGGGGTTGTGTTTCGGAGGATGCACGGCTCTTGACCTTCGCCCCTCCTGAGTCCGTACAGGAGTTGCAGCAATGGGACAAGACTGTAACTACCAATTGGATATCACGAAATTGAGGAGAAAAAAGGGAGAAAAAATAATAAATAAATAAATAAATAAATAATAATAATCAAAAAAAGAAAAGAAAAAGGAATGAGGTGGATGATTAGGTGGCCATGAAGGAAATGGGGCCAGGTTGGGAATTTTGCCAGGACACCAGGGTTAATACCACTACTCATATACACTTTCATCCAAAGCCAAATAGAGACATTCAATCTACATCTCTGCCATCTCAAATTAAATGTGTAGTTTTGCTTTTAATGCACTCTGAGATGATTTTATGTAATGAAAAGCACTGTTCCCTGGGCGCCGAAGACGTGGATGTCAATTAAGGAAGCCCTCCGCACCTCTCTGATAAAAAGAGGTTGGGTTAAATACAGAAGACACAATTCTGTTGAATGCATTCAGTTGTACAACTGACTAGGTATCCCCCTTTCACTATACAAGTTAAATAAATGGTTACTTTTACGATAAGTGGGATTAGGACAAGCGTTTAACGTCCCATCCGAAAGACAGCACCCTACGCAGCGCGATGTCCCCATTTGATCTTAAAATCAGAGGGAAGAGTGCCCCCTACTTGGACCCCCCAATACCAGCATCTGGTCTCCCATTCAGGGACTGAGCAGGACCAACAATGCTTAGCTTCAGAGGCAAGCTAGCAGTTGGATGCTGTGTGGTATGCTGCTGGTAGTCTATTACACTTCTATAAAGCACTGCAATTAAAAATATATATATTGCATGATGCCTCAAAAAAAAAAAAAGTGTTTGTTTCTTTACCCCGAATAGGCAGCACCCTCAATTGTGCTGCCATCTTAGCTTCACCATCCTTCACTTCTGCTCATCACTAGTATTCTGCCAGTCGTATGTAGTGATGAAACCTTCAAAATAAAAGGCCCGCATTTCAAAAATACAATGTTGATAACTCACTTGGCTAGGTGACATATCCCAATTTTTTTTTTTTATAAATAAAATATATACAGTTATGGACAAAGGTTTTGAGAATGACAAGTATTGGTCTCCACAAAGTTCGCTGCTTCAGTGTTCTTAGATATTTATGTCAGTAGTTAATATGGTACACTGAAGTATAATTACAAGTATTACATAAGTGTCAAAGGCTTTCATTGACAATGGCATTCAGTTCATGCAAAGAATCAATATTTGCGGTGTTGACCCTTCTTGTTCAAGACCTCTGCAATCTGCCCTGGCATGCTGTCAATTAACGTCTGGGCCACATCCTGACTGATGGCAGGCCATTCTTGCATAATCAATGCTTGGAGTTTGTCAGAAGTTGTGGGTTTTGTTTGTCCACCCGCCTCTTGAGGATCGACCACAAGTTCTCAATTGGATTAAGGTCTGGGGAGTTTCCTGGCCATGGACCCAAAATGTTGATGTTTTGTTCCCTGAGCCACTTAGTTATCACTTTTGCCTTATGGCAAGATGCTCCATCATGCTCACCAAACTGTTCTTGGATGGTTGGGAGAAGTTGCTCTCGGAGGATGTGTTGCTACCATTCTTTATTCATGGCTGTGTTCTTAGGAACAATTGTGAGTGAGCCCCTCCCTTGGCTGAGAAGCAACCCCACACATGAATGGTCTGAGGATGCTTTACTGTTGGCATGACACAGGACTGATGGTAGCGCTCACCTTGTCTTCTCCGGACAAGGTGTTTTCCGGGTGGCCCAAACAATCAGAAAGGGGATTCATCAGAGAAAATGACTCTACCCCGGTCCTCAGCAGTCCAATCCCTGTACCTTTTGCAGAATATCAGTCTGTCCCTGATGTTTTTCCTGGAGAGAAGTGGCTTCTTTGCTGCCCTTCTTGACACCAGGCCATCCACCAAAAGTCTTTGCCTCACTGTGCGTGCAGATGCACTCACACCTGCCTGCTGCCATTCCTGAGCAAGCTCTGCACTGGTGGTGCCCCGTTCCCGCAGCTGAATCAACTTTAGGAGACGGTCCTGGTGCTTGCTGGACTTTCTTGGGCGCCCTGACGCCTTCTTCACAACAATTGAACCTCTCTCCTTGAAGTTCTTGATGATCCGATAAATGGTTGATTTAGGTGCAATCTTACCAGCAGCAATAGCCTTGCCTGTGGAGCCCTTTTTGTGCAAAGCAATGATGACGGCACGTGTTTCCTTGCAGGTAACCATGGTTGACAGAGGAAGAACAATGATTTCAAGCACCACACTCCTTTTAAAACTTCCAGTCTGTTATTCTGACTCAATCAGCATGACAGAGTGATCTCCAGCCTTGTCCTCATCAACACTCACCAGTGTTAACGAGACAATCACTGACATGATGGAAGCTGGTCCTTTTGTGGCAGGGCTGAAATGCAGTGGAAATGTTTTGGGTGGATTAAGTTCATTTTCATGGCAAAGAGGGACTTTAATTGCAATTCATCTGATCACTCTTCATGACATTCTGGAGTATATGCAAATTGCCATCATCAACACTGAGGCAGCAAACTTTATGGAGACCAAAACTTTTGGCCATGACTGTATAACCTTTATTTAACTAGGCAAGTCAGTTAAGAACAAATGCTTATTTACAATGACTGCCTACCCTGGCCAAACCCGGACGACGCTGGGCCAATTGTGCGCGGCCTTATGGCCCAATCACGGCCGGATGTGATACAGCCTGGATTCGAACCATGGACTGTAGTGACGCCTCTTTTACTGAGATGCAGTGCCTTAGACCGCTAAGCAGCTACTGACGTCATTGTGTTTATGTTTACCTTTCCGAATTTACAAACTAGCTACCTACACATACTCACCCAAAAGCATTGATCATACGAAGAGTAACGTTATATAACGTTAGTTGCCAACCCTGTAACGTTACACTGCGTATAAAATAAAACCAACAACCTGTAACACAACGAAACTGGCGTAGAATTCTAGGTATGCTAACTAACGCACTAGCTAGAGGTTAACTAACGACTCACTAGCTAACGTTACCTAACTAAATTGCAGATATAACTTAGTAGCATAATTGACGTGTTTCTAACCTACCCGTAACGTTACTCCACAGAAAAAGTAATATTATGACTGGACACTAATGCTAGCAGCTATAATGATGTGGCGAAATAGTTGCTGAAACGCTAAGTATCTTACTAGTAAACTAGCAAGGGAAGTTATCATGGCTAACTAGCTATGTGAGCATGCAATCAAACAACATTGATGTGAAAACCCTGCAGGTAGTTGACATGCTAGCTACAAAGGCTGCAAGTTAGCTCAGACGAGCTTGCCATTTTTCACAATTCCACCCAACCTACCTTCCTTGGTATATCCCTTGCTCCTTGTCATTGATAGCCGTGGTATAAATCATCCTGTATCTTTCCGCTAAATCTCGCCCAGAGAGTAGAAGTTGGTACCGACTTCGGCAATCCGATTGGGTTGCCGGTGTTTGAAACGAACCCATTCCCGGCCCAATGGAGGATACATCGTCCCCAACTCCAGAAATGACTCTGATGCCTAGCCCCATCGAAGGTAATGTGGATGGCAGAATCCCTCCACCACCAGCTGCCGCCGCAGCAGCACACATAATAGTTTTGGAGAACAATGCATATATTGCATAAATATAACAGCTACCTAGACAGCTTGCAGTTATACCCCAACTGTCATTCGAAAATTCATACACCTCGTCATTTGTCCATCCTGAAATGCAGCAACATCCAGTGTATCTCATAAAATAAAAGTACAACTGCGAAATAGGCTTCCAATTCCAGAGCGTGGAATCGGCACTTGTTTCCCGGAATTCCGAAACTCAATTTATATCGTCTTTGGAATTAAAGCAACATTCTCTCAGAAAGTTTGTTCCTTGTGTATTTCTTTACCCCGAATAGGCAGCAACCTCAGTTGTGCTGCCATCTTAGCTTCATCATCCTTCCCTGGGGTTCGTCACTAGTATTCTGCCAGCAGCACAAAGTATGACGTCAAGTCGTATGGTAATGACGAAACCTTCAAAATAAAAGCCCAAATTTCAAAACTACAATGTGGATAACTCATTCAGAGTGCATTTTAATCAATGACCACTTTTATTGTACCAACAAGAAAAGGCAATAGGTAATTTATGAGATAATAATAATAATAATAATAATAGACTGGTATGTTGAGCATGTTAGACTGTAGAGAGAAAACTGTTCTACCTGTCTCAGTTAGGTGGGGTGGAAAATACTCATCAGGGTCTTTACTAAACAAATATGTGTAGTTTTGGAGGGGGGCTGTGTCGTATATATCCATCAGCATTTCCTTCTCCACCAGACTTTCTATATTAGTTTATATATTTGGTTAGTAGAGAGCCTACTGAGTATTTTCCACCCCACTTTAGCTGAGACAGGTAGAAAAGTTCTCTCTCTACAAGCCAATATGTATCCCATGTACAGTCTATTACAGTGTATTGGGGCTACAGGTAGCCTAGTGGTTAGGGTGTTAGGCCAGTAACCCGAAAAGTTGCTGGATTGAATCCCTGAGCTGACAAAGTAAATAATCTGTTGTTCTGCCACTGAACAAGGCAGTTAACCCATTGTTCCCTGGTAGGATGTCATTGTAAATAAGAATTTGTCAAACTTTGCTTTCGTCAAAGAATCCTCCATTTGCAGCAATTACAGCCTTGCAGACCTTTGGCGTTCTAGTTGTCAATTTGTTGAGGTAATCTCATGAGATTTCACCCCATGCTTCCTGAAGCACCTCCCACAAGTTGGATTGGCTTGATGGGCACATCTTATGTACCATACGGTCAAGCTGCTCCCACAACAGCTCAATAGGGTTGAGATCCGGTGACTGTGCTGGCCACTCCATTATAGACAGAATACTAGCTGACTGCTTCTTCCCTAAATAGTTCTTGCATAGTTTGAAGCTGTGCTTTGGTTCATTGTCCTGTTGTAGGAAGAAGTTGGCTCCAATTAAGCGCCGTCCACAGGGTATGGCATGGCGTTGCAAAATGGAGTGATAGCCTTCCTTCTTCACGATCCCTTTTACCCTGTACAAATCTCCCACTTTACCACCACCAAAGTACCCCCAGACCATCACATTGCCTCCACCATGGTTGACAGATGGCGTCAAGCACTGATCCAGCATCTTTTCATTTGATCTGCGTCTCACGAACGTTCTTCTTTGTGATCGGAACACCTCAAACTTTTTTTCCAATCTTCCTCTGTCAAGTGTCTGTGTTCTTTTGCCCATCTTAATATTTTCTTTGTATTGGCCAGTATGAGATATGGCTTTTGCTTTGCAACTCTGCCTAGAAGGCCAGCATCCCGGAGTCGCCTCTTCACTGTTGACGTTGAGACTGGTGTTTTGTGGGTACTATTTAATGAAGCTGCCAGTTGAGGACTTGTGAGGCTTTTGTTTATCAAACTAGACACTCTAATGTACTTGTCAATCTTGGTTTCATCAGACCAGAGAATCTTGTTTCTCATGGTCTGAGAGTCCTTTAGGTGCCTTTCGGTGAACTCCAAGTGGGCTGTCATGTGCCTTTTACTGAGGAGTGGCTTCCATCTGGCCACTCTACACTAACGGCCTGATTGGTGGAGTGCTGCAGAGATGGCTGTCCTTCTGGAAGGTTCTCCCATCTTCACAGAGGAACTCTGGAGCTCTGTCAGTGACCATTGTGTTCTTGGTCACCTCCTTGACCAAGGCCCTTCTGCCCCGATTGCTCAGTTTGGCCAGGCGGCCAGCTCTAGCAAGAGTCTTGGTGGTTCCAAGCTTCTTCCATTTAAGAATGATGGAGGCCACTCTGTTCTTGGGGACCTTCAATGCTGCAGAAATGTTTTGGTACCCTCCCCCAGATCTGTTCCTTGACACAATCCTGTCTCGGAGCACTACGGACAACTCCCTCATGGCTTGGTTTTTGCACTGTCAACTGTGGGACCTTATATAAACAGGTGTGTGCCTTTCCAAATCATGTCCAATCAATTGAATTTACCACAGGTGGACTCCAATCAAGTTGTAGAAACATCTCATGGATGCACCTGAGCTCAGTCTCGAGTCTAAATAGTTATGTAAATAAGGTATTTCTGTTTTTTATAAAATATAAAAAAAATTCTAAAACCCTGTTTTCGCTTTGTCATTATGGGGTATTGTGTGTAGATTGAGGAGGGAAAAAAGTACTGTATTTAATCCATTTTAGAATAAGGCTGTAACACAACAAAATGTGGGAAAAGTCAAAGGGTCTTAATACTTTCCAAATGCACTGCTAATCCATTTTTGTGTACCTAATAAACTGGCCACTGAGTGTATCTACTAGAAACTCATGGACCACATGGATACAGATATGAAGATATTGGAAAAAATAAGAAACATTTTTAAGATTATAAAAAAATAAATTACCAATATTTCCATAGATTTCCCAAATTTCATTTCCTGGAGTTTTGCAGCCCTAATCAAAGTGTTAGTAATGATAGACACTAGTTTTATTCATAATATGGATAGATTACGCTCAAAGGGTTGTGCGCGTTTTTGTTCCTGCCCAGTACTAATTCAGTACCATAATATCAAAGTGTTCATATTGATATCTACTATCTTTATTCATAACATGGATGCATTACACTCAAAGGGTGGTGTGATATGGTATGGTGTATCGATGATCATGTTGGTAAAAAGGTGTGAAATGAACGTCTCACTGCATTAAGAGGTGGTAATGGAATATACTGTCAGAGGTGTTTACAGCTGTTAGTGTAAGGATGATGAAAATGATGTAATACTGATACATTGAATGGGTTGATATAAAAGATACTTAAAATCGTCCATAAAAAGGAGAAAGTTAAAATACATTTATGGTCTGTAGATCGGTAATCCATTGCTTTTTGGGTAAAAGAGGCTAAAGAGGTTAATAGGATAAAAAGACGATCTGTGTTTAAAATACTGTTTTATTTAACTTCTATAACATTTTGGGGAAATGCACCTTAAAGTACAATATGCAGTGTTTGCTTGTTTACATAAGTTCCACTTTCTTTGTTGCCGTAAGTTTAAGTACCAGTTTGTGATGGGAGGATTTGGTAACGATTGCTAATGCCTCGTTCAGTCTGCGTACGGAACGTGTGGCTTACGTTAGTCCATTACAACTTGGACTTGACTGAAGCTACATCGTGTCCGTGTCGTACCTTCTATTTCCCCTTTTACAGGTAAGAACGAGGGTTGTATTATGTTTGAATGATTTATATATGTGTTTAATACTGTAAGGAACATGCGGGGAGTAAATGTTAAGGATTGTAGTAATTTATGTAGGCGCATTTAGCAGGCTAAACATGAAGTGTTGTTCCAGTGTAGCCTGTGTGCTAGCTGTGTCATGGATAGAGGTTCAAGAGTGGCGGGAATGAAACACCGTTGCCGCCGTTTTCCCTGTGTGTACTAGTTTTATATAATAGGGATAAGGTAAAAGTGCTATTGTTGAAGTTTAAGAAAAAGGAGTGTTTAATGTGAAGAGGCAAGATAGTTTAAATGTTTAAGTGCAACGCTACTGAGGGTAAAATGTTAAGAGTATTCTGAATTAATAATAACTATAAAACAGCAGTAATTAGCATTACAGAATATCTTCTATGGTGTTGTTTATTGTTCTAAACACTTTACAGGGTTAAGTTAAATCTATTTCTGTTTAAATAATCTGTTTTATTAAATGTACTGTTTCAAGGTTATTTGCCAATACTGTTTTAAGATGCTGTAAACATGTTTTGATATATTTTTGGTAACTCACTCTAAAGGTTAACTCAGGTATTTTAGTAATATGGAGTTATAACTGACCAGCTGATATTTTTCCTAATTGTGTAGTTTCTTAGAGGGACATTTATGTTGTGCAAAGGGAAAATAAGATGTTTAATTGTGATATTGTGTAAACATGTTATTATGCTGTTCATGGTAAATGCATTACAACTTGGACTTGACTGAAGCTACATCGTGTCCGTGTCGTACTTTCTATTTCCCCTTTTACAGGGGCGCAACATTAGCTGATACAGGCTGTGCTGGTTCCAAAGGGATTTCACACTTAGCCATTTATACCTTTCTTTTAACAGTTGTCAGAGCTCTTTATTGTAGTAGAAGGCTTTGGACTATGTCAACTCCTCAACACTCTGTTTTTTATTGGTCAATAAACAAGGTCACCTGAGATCATCTAGTGCTGAGGAATTATGTGGTAAGCTATCGTAAGATACCAATGATTCATCACGTGTCAATTATGCACTAGTGGGAAACATATTCTGAGAAACCTTAAGAATTGTTTATCATTTTTTTTCATTACTTATCTTTTGTAGATTTTCTCCCTGACTGTCAGGCTCTGGCCATAGAGAAGCCTATTTGCTTCTCTATGTAACCATGGTCAGAGTCTGACAGGTATTTTCTTTCTGCTTCTGGTGGTGGTTTGTGTGGAATCCCTAATTAGAGGCAGCTGTAGCGCATCGTCTCTAATTAGGGATCCTACATAGGTTTGTAGATTTTCACACAGGGTTGTGGGTTGTTGTCAATCATTTCGCGAGTCACAGTGAAAATAAGTGTGCCACTTTTGTTACGTCCGTTCATTCGTGTTCGTGTTGGTGAACGTGACGTTTTAGTCTATTCGTGTTTTGTTCTGTAGTTCGTCATTTGTGTTTTTGTTTATACATAGTAATTTATAAAATGATTACATAGTATAATTAAATAAAGATGTCAAACTACTATCCCTGCACTGCGTCTTGGTCTCCCTATGCACCCTCACGTGACACTGACACAGTTACTTTGAGTAACTGAGTAGAAGTTGCATAAGGACAAAGGTCTAAGATCAACTTACTCTTCACAAAATCCTGACCTCAATTATTATGGAGGAGACATAAACTGACCTTAGATCAGTTTCTAGGACTAGGAGCAACTGCTTAATACTGAGTCAAAGTTCGCCCTGTGCCTCTACAATGACACAGCTGTTTACATTTCTCTGGCGTCATCCATAGTTACGCTATGGGAGGGTGCACAACAAATCACTTCCCCTCCTCAGTCACACCCTCCAGTGCTATGCACTTTTCTTCATACCTTCCGTCTGCTACAAAGGGCACTTGAGGCACTCCCAACAACCAAGCTAACGATTAGTGACATGCATTCAATTCAACATTCAAGTCAGACTGCTTTTCACCTGAATGTGTCTTTCCCATGAGTGTATGAAAAACCACACCTAACCTAACAACCCTCATTCCTGTCTGCTTGTAAGGTAGCTCTAATATTACTTATACTGTATGTGTCCTAACACAACTTATGTGTCGTGGAATTAATTTGATATGAGGCATTGGTATCTATGGTGGTACAGCAGTAATAAAATACGTACTCAGCTAGCACTTTTGGTTTCTTGGAAGTTGTGGGAACTTATCTTTTTGGAGATTTCACATGTTCTGGGAACATTTATTTTTAGGTTACAGGGACATTCTGAGAACATTTTACTCTAGTTCCTTGAAGGTTTTCCTCTGATGTTTTATTAAAGCTCTGAGATCGGAAAATATAGGTTATTTGTAGGTTTTTTAATAACTTCCTTAAAACTTTCACTGAATGTTTCAATAAGACTATTTAATAACACTGCTAGCATATTTAGGGTTAACTTTGTTTAACTCTAAGCACAGATAGGACACATGGAAATTTATTTCCTTAGACATTAATCATGCAAACACATTTATTTGTATTGTGTCACGGCATCTGTGAGATTCAAACCATAAAATCTTCTGTTCTCTATCCATGGGAATAGTCCACTGTGCCACCAGGATGGAGCTTGTGTTTTACTCATTCAAAGCTATTCATTTTAGTCTATTCAAACAGACCCCATTTCTGTTTGAATAATAATAATTAGCTTTTTTTTTTACTGGACTGATGGCCTACATCTGATTGCCAGTCTGAGGGGAGTGAGGGAGCATCGGTGAGGCTGCCTCTCACCTGACTCATCCCTCCACCCTCCTTCCCTCCGCTGAGAAAAGGGGACACAGTTTTCCAGCTGATGGCGAAACTCAAGTTGCAATGCATTATCAGGCTGTTGACTGTGGCCTGTAGAATGTTGTCCCACTCCTCTTCAATGACTATGCGAAGTTGCTGGATATTGGCGGGAATTGGAACACTCTGTTGTACATGTCGATCCAGAGCATCCCAAACATCCTCAAAGGGTGATGTCTGGTGAGTATTGTCATGACTGTTCTGTGAGGATCTAAATTGTTCAGATCATGTTTACAATGAATAAAGAGGAAATACTGTAACTTGAAATGTATACACACTATATGTGACTCGCCACCTGGATTTGGTCTTATGTAGCAGCATTTGAAATTGTGTTTTTTACATTGGATAAAAGTAGAGACACAGAGCTACAAAATGGTATATCATACACTGATATACCAAGTCTCCAGCGTGCCAGTGGCCATCGAAGGTGAGCATTTACCAACTGAAGTCGGTTGAACTGCAGTCAGGTCAAGACCCTGGTGAGGATGACGAGCACACAGATGAGCTTCCCTGAGACGGTTTCTGACAGGTTGTGCAGAAATTACATGTTACATAAGTAGTAAGTAGCCTTGCACGAGCCTTAGCATGTGTGAGCCGTGACGGCTCATAGGAACAGGAGCCTACCTCCTGTTTCTGTTGCGTGATGCAGCTTGAAGTTTACCAGTAATTATTATCCTACAATTAATTAATGCTAGTGCCACTACTACTGCACAACATTTCTAGTACCTGTATTTCTTGCCTCACAAGATGGGCAAGAAATATCCCAGGAAAATCTAACCAGGAAAATTATAGTTAGTTAATTAAGTTGATGACAGGTATGATGATATCTTGTATGATAAAAAACATGAAAAATGCCTCATAGACGCACACCCACTGTAGGGCTATGCTTCTCATACATTCCTGTTGAAGCAAAAGCTGATGGCCTTAGAGGAGTCCTTCCTACTCTACTCCACCCAGCTGATTCCATTCTCTGTGAAACCCCAAACAACACATTCAGCAATCAGTGGAGTGCGATGATGACTAAAGAGAAAGAGAGAGAGTGAGAGAGAGCGAGAGAGAGAGAGAGAGAGAGAGAGAGAGAGAGAGAGAAAGACAGCGAGATAGAGAGAGAAAGTGAGCTCTCTCTCTGAGGCCACACCCTCGGGTGGCATTGGCCAGTTTGGTGTCCCCTCCCTGGAGGTCAAAAACAGGGATAGAGAATAAAGAAAGGCGTAGTAACAAGTCACTAAACTAGACTGATATACGTGTAAGAGTACATAGGCGCTAGTAAATACTTGTTGCGTGAGCAGACCAACTTTCAGCTTCCAGGGGTATGTAGCCTGTCTCTCTGCTCAATCATATATGCAAAGTCTGGGTTTTTGATTCAATAACATAATAGAGAGAAGGCTGGAGGTATGTAAAGACAAATGTATGTTTAGTTTTTCATATTTATCATATCAGAGAGAACTTATATGTATGTGGTTAGTAGTAACATAGGCTGTTGTGTGAAGATAATGTGCTATGAGGAAGAAGTATGTTGTATTGAATGAGTAAGAATTGAAAGTATTGAATGAATATGTTCACAAAATTATCTGCATGTGTGAATGTATTTGTCAGGGCATTTAAATGGGTAATGAGAATTCTGTCATGAATAGGATCTTATACTATAAATAATGATGTGTACATATTTTTTAATTGACATGAAATTTGAAAATATAGTCTCATTTATTAACATTGAATAATGCTCTATAGACACTGAGATAATGCCTATTGCAAAGCTTTTTTTTTATCTATATATTCATGATGTGAGCTGTTCAATACTTAATCAATCTCAAATCATAGCAGCAGTCTGTTCTTACCTCGTGTGAAATGTCGAATGGGTGGCAACAAGGATATGACTGAGTTAAAGCATAATTTTTTGTTGAGACTTTCCCATGTATAGAGACTTGCCCATGTATAGAATGTTGGTGAACATTACACACTAACAGTCTGTGCCAATCTATGCCAATCCTAGTCATAATCACACCATCAGGGCATCCTTATGGTTAGAATGTTTGTGTTTTCAGAAGCGTGAAAGTATTCTCACACACCTGGAGATCTGATATGAGTGTATTATCAGTTGTCAAGCTTAGATGCTGGTTTTCCTATCATTGTTGTGTGGTAAATGAACTAACCTGGTCCCAGATCTGTCTGTGATGCTGTCTTGCCAGGCATGACAATGACCATATGAGTTGGCAATACAGCACAAACATGATTCTTTATCTTTCTAAAGTTATGAAGCACAGCTGGAGTCCTTTGCTAGGAATCAAATTGATTATGCATTAGAAATGAGTAAACCAACATAATCTACTCTGGATCTGTGTATTAACATTAGCTGTATGAGTTACAATAATCAATCCATCAATTACTATCAAATAATTAGTGGTTATAAAAGATTAACAGTAGTTTATACACCCCCGGTAAAAAGTTTGGAATATTACTAATTCAAGTGTTTTTCTATATTTGCACTATTTTTTACAATGTAGAATAAAAGTGAAGACATCAAAACTATGACATAACACATATGGAATCATGTCCTAACCAAAAAAGTGTTAAACAAATCAAAATATATTTGATATTTGATATTCTTCAAATAGCCACCCTTTGCCTTGATGACAGCTTTGTACAATCATGGCATTCTCTCAACCAGGTTCATGAGGACCGCCTCAGGAATAGAAGACCCAGAAATACCTCTGCTGCAGAGGATAAATTCAATAGAGTTACCAGCCTCAGATTACAGCCCAAATAAATACTTTACAGAGTTCGATTAACAGACACACAGACTGTGTGAATCAGGCCTTCATGGTCGAATTGCTGCAATAAAAACACAACTAAAGGAGACCAATAAGAAGAAGAGACTTGCTTGGGCAAAGAAACACGAGCAATGGTCTGGAGTCCAAATTTGAGATTTTTGGTTCCAACCTCAACCAAATGTAGATGTTTTGGGATGAGTCGGACCGCAGTGAAGGAAAAGCAGCCAACAAGTGCTCAGCATATGTGGGAACTCCTTCAAGACTGATGGAAAAGCATTCCAGGTGAAGCTGGTTGAGAGAATGCCAAGAGTGTGCAAAGCTGTCATCAAGGCAAAGGGTGGCTATTTGAAGAATCTAAAATAATAGAAAATAGTGCAAATAAAGAAAAACCCTTGAATGAGTAATATTCCAAACTTTTGACCGGGGGTGTATGTATTACTATTCTTTCTCCTTGGAAAATGACAGCTATTGGCCTATAGGCAGATACAGAGCCATATATAGAGAATTATATGGCTCAGCTCAGATACTCAGGCTTGCTAATGAAAGGCTTGCTAATGTTTTGTCAAGGTTGTGCTCGCACCGCATAGTGTGGGCACATAGTGTGGGTGGCAGGTAGCCTAGCGGTTAGAGCATTGGGCCAGTAACCGAAAGACTGCTGGTTCGAATACCCAAGCCGACAAGGTGAAGAACCTGTCGATGTGTCCTTGAGCAAGGCACTTAACCCTAATTTGATCCTGTAGGTAGGCCGTCATTGAAAATAAGAATTTGTTCTTAACTGACTTGCATAGTTAAATAAAGGTAAAAAAATTAAAGAGAATAATCCTTATCATTAATGGCCTGAGGAATGTTGCTTATGTGCAGCTCTGTGTTCTTCTGCCTAAAGTCAGTATAGGAAAGTGTCATGAAGGGTGTGTCTGTGTCTCACTCTATGGGGACATAGCTAGACGGACAGGTTTGCGGGCTTAACTGGTGAGTCAGGGGTTAGAGAGCACTGGCAGTTGGCACTGTTGGTACAACAACATAGTGTGGGCAAGGGTTGTTATCTGAAAAGCAAATTCTGCCTATGTCGAGATACTACAGTACAGACAGATAGTTTGGCCTGTCGTGTGAGTGTTGTGTGGTGGGGCTGGGTCATGTTACAGCAAAATGAACAATTTCCATTGTCTCTTGGTCATTCTTGAATTGGAGTGGCATTTGCATCCATTTGCAACCCATTTATGAAAATCCTAAATTAGCCAAAATGTGGTTTCCGACAGCATGCATTGAAACATGTAGCTTTCTCATGGCTTTCTTTTGCAAAATAATTATCAACATATAACACTATATTAAGGTGTGTGACGTTCACTGTATTACAAGGAACAACTAGCAGGTCTATTTCGCTCCAGCAACTAGCATAATCTGTCTATTCACAATTCACCTGTGTGAACATGACAGCTCTCAACACCTGACAACAGAAAGAGTTGGCCACTACTATTCAAGAGATTGCTATTTCTCTTTCCAAAGTCACGACAGAATTGTATTTATTGATAAGACAGAGAGCATAATTTGCAATCCATCGAGTTAGACTCATCCATTAATTTCACAGTAGTTGTCCTAGTCGTTTACTGGCCAACAAGCTACACAGTAATGATCCTTAGTTAATGTAGCAACTATTGCATCTAAAACAGAAGAATTACTATCAGTTTTTGTATTCTCTGAACAGCTTAATGTTAGAAATAACTGAATTCCATCTGGTTATTGGGACAGACATGAATGCCATTTTGGCATCCAGTTATAATGCCATCATCAGGGCATCCTTGTGGTTAGAATGTTAAACATTAGTTTATAGTATGTATTTATATTCCTGATCCTTCGGAAATGACAGCTATTGGCCTATAGGCAGATACAGAGCCATATATAGAGAATTTTATGGCTCTGGGCAGATACTGTACTTCCCAGCTCAGATACTCAGGCTTGGTAATGAAAGGCTTGCTAATGTTTTGTCAAGGTTGTGCTCGCACCGCATAGTGTGGGAGAGAGTATAATCCTTATCATTAATGGCCTGAGGAATGTTACTGATTTGCAGCTCTGTGTTCTACTGTCAAAGGTGTGTATAAGAAAGGTGTGTCGTGAAGGGTGTGTCTGTGTCTCACTCTATAGGGGCAGAGCAAGACTGACAGGTTTGCGGGCTTAACTGGTGAGTCAGGGCTTAGAGAGCACTGGCAGTTGGCACTGTTGGTACAACAACATAGTGTGGACAAGGGTGGTTGTCGGAAGAGTAAATTCTTCCTATGTCGGCATACTACAGTACAGACAGAAAGTTTGGCCTGTCGTGTGAGTGTTGTGTGGTGGGGCTGGGTCATGTTACAGAAAAATTTACAATTGCCATTGTCTCTGGGCCATTCTTGAATTGGAGTGGCATTTGCATCCCATTTATGAAAATCCTCAATGATCAAAAATGTGAAAATATTAACCTGATATTAACCTGGTATCCATTTCCGTGGCTTTCTCATGACTTTCTTTTGCAAAATAACTATGAATTAACAAACTTATTTTCAAATAATTATCAACATACAGTGCCCTCGGAAAGTATTCAGACCCCTTTACTTTTTCCACATTTTGTTAAGTTACAGCCTTATTCTAAAATTGATTAAATGTTTATTTTCCTCATCAAAGGGCGGCAGGTAGCCTAGCGGTTAGAGTGTTGGGCCAGTAACCGAAAGGTCGCTGTTTCAAATACCTTGAGCCGACAAGGTGGAAAAAACTGTCGATGTGTCTTTGAGCAAGGCACTTAACCCTAAGTTGCATAATTGTAAATAAGAATTTGTTCTTAACTGACTTGCCAGGTAAAGTAAAATAAATACTGCAGCTTTCTGCCCACCCAGAACCTTTGAACCATATTTCTTATTTTACAATTGCTTCTGGTGCTATCTCTCAGCTAAGTTGACTTTACTTTTTTAACTTCAAATGATATTCTTAATGTGTACCAGTCTGGTTTTAGACCTGGACATAGCATCATTCCAGCAGCTATGCTTGTCTAAAATTATATATTAAATTGCTTAGATCATAGGAATCACTGTGCTGCAATATTTATAGACCTATTCAAGGCCTTTGATACTGTTTACCATAGCCCAGTCATTCAAAGACTGTCTGAAATGGGCCTTGACCAGGCATCTTGCAAGTGGTTTGGGAACTATTTGTCTGATAGGACACAGTGTGTGCTTTCTGATGGTGTCAAGTGACCTTGATATTAATAAAGGTGTCCCGTGGGGTCTATTTTGTGACCTGTTCTCTTTGCTATTTATATAAAAAATATTGGTCTGTCTGCAAAAACCTGTAACATTAATCTGTATCCAGATGACACTGTTATGCACGCTATTGCCCCTAAGGCTGACCAGGCTATGTTGGAGCTGCAATCTTAAATCACATAAAATGTTATAGGTCACATACACGTGTTTAGCGTTAATGCGGGTGTAGTGAAATGTAATCTGATTTTGTTACGTTGTAGAAAGACCTTGTTGATTTAAAATTGGTACTTAATGCAAGAAATGAAATGTATGCTGTTTTCTAATTCTCGTATAAATATTTCAGATGGCTTGCACATTTATGCATTGGATGGCTCTTTCATCGAGCAGCTTCCCGCCTATAAATATCTGGGCTTTTGGATTTATAATAATTTGACCTTTAAAAAACATACAGATGAGCTAGTTAAGAAGCTGAGATTTAGGCTTGATTTAAAGAAATATATCATGCCTCTCCCTGAAAAGCTTGAGGAAGATTGTACAGGCAACTTTCCTGCCAGTGCTTGACTACCGTGATACCCTTTATTGGAATGAAACAGCCACTACTCTTACTAGTAGTGGATGCCATCTACCATAATGCCCTTGGCTTTATCACAGGTTATAGTTTTATTTTATATACATCCCCGGGGAAAAGTTCGGAATATTACTCATTCAAGGGTTTTTCTTTATTTGCACTATTGTTTACATTGTAGAATAAAAGTGAAGACATCAAAACTATGACATAACACATATGGAATCATGTAGTAACCAAAAAAGTGTTAAACAAATCAAAATATATTTTATATTTGAGATTCTTCAAATAGCCGCCCTTTACCTTGATGACAGCTTTGAACACTCTTGGCATTCTCTCAACCAGCTTCACCTGGAATGCTTTTCCATCAGTCTTGAAGGAGTTCCCACATATGCTGAGCATATGCATACTTGAACTCTGTGAAGCATTTATTTGCTGAAATCTGAGGCTGGTAACTCTAATGAACTTATCCTCTGTAGCAGAGGTATTTCTTGGTCTTCCATTCCTGTGGCGGTCCTCATGAAGCTGGTTTAATTACCATGAGTGTGCAAAGCTGTCATCAAGGCAAAGGGTGGCTTTTTGAAGAATATCAAATATCAAATATATTTTGATTTGTTTAACACTTTTTTTGGTTACTACATGATTCCATGTGTGTTAAGTCATAGTTTTGATGTCTTCACTTTTATTTTACAACGTAAAAAATAGTGCAAATAAAGAAAAATCCCTAGTTCAATTATGATCTTGTCTCATTGCTGCAACTCCCAAATGGGCTCGGGAGAGTCGAAAGTTGAGTCATGCGTCCTCCGAAACATGACCCGCCAAACCGCGCTCCTTAACATCCGCCCGCTAAACCCGGAAGCCAGCTGCACCAATGTGTCGGAGAAACACTGTTCAACTTGATGACCGAAGTGAGCCTGCAGGCGCCCAGCCACCACAAGTAGTCACTAGAGCATGATGAGCCAAGTAAAGCCCCCTGGGGCAAACCCTCCCATAACCCGGACAACGCTGGGCCAATTGTGCGCCGCCCTATGGGACTCCCAGTCACGGCTGGTTGTGACACAGCCTGGGATCGAACTATAATATATAAACACATTTTGGAAAGTTAATATTCTGATCTAGCCATTAAAAAAGTATGGTCCACAGATCTAATTGATTTTTAACAATCCTTTGACTGGAACAAACCACCAATTTAAATATTTTAAGTTTGTTCACAGACTGTATTTAACACCAAGGAAATGTTTTACAATAAAATTGCATTTAAATATTCAATGCTTTGCATCTATTATAGTACATAACGATGATAGCCCCTTGAATCTCTCAGTCTATCAACATGGGAAACATGGTTTCTGGGTGGGGAGGGAGGATGCGGGCTGGTGGCAAAATGTTATCAAGATGGTAAACATTATTTAAAGCAACTCAGCTGTCATAATAGTTGATTTAGGATGGGAAATGCATTTCAAAAGTATAACTCTAAAGACCTATGGTTTTGTGTAGGAGTTGGATAGATTTCTACATAAGATGACAGGTGACAGTTTCGTCCTGGTAATCTCATTGTTATAGTTTCTCTGAATGTATATATTACCCCAGTAGAGGCTTACCTTTTTCTTGAACACAGCTCCTTATTGTCATACAGTAACAATATTATGACCAATAGCACCACCCTATGGATGAATAATGCTTAATGAATTTAGAATATTTCCTTTTTTTACAGATTGAATAAACGTGACAATATCAAAATGTCTTATTCCTACTCCAAGAGGTCTTATTCTCCCAGTGCCGGTAAGTAACTATGTAAAGTGCCTAGTAAGGGTCTACACACCCCTTGAGAAGTTTTCAAATTTTGCAGCCTTCAATTTTAAATTAATCTGCTTATGCGCAAGACCTACTACACATTTTAAAAGTGAAAGTTTTTGTTTTTATGTTCTAAATAAAAAATTGATTATGTAGGTCTTCACACCCCATAGTTATTACCAGGTGGAGGCACCTTTGGCAGCAATTATAGCTATACATAATTTTGAATAAGATTCCACCAACTCTTACTCAGGGCAACCTATTTCCATTGTTTTTGTCAAAATGTCTCAATCTTCCTTGATGGATCGCAATATTCAAACCTTGTCTCACCACGTCTTGGAAAGCCATTCTGGCTTTTGCCTTATATAAAGTTGGCTTCTTCTACAGAAACAGATTGTGCTTTTCTCTAAGCCGTTGGAAGCAGATTATTCAGTCAACCTTTTTATCTGTTATCGATTATGGTGATATTATTTATCAAAGTGCAGCTTCTACTACTGCTTAAACCTTTAGATAACATCTACCATTTTAATATGTATATGTGTGTGTGTGTGTGTGTGTAGATAGTTGAAGTCGGAAGTTTACATACATATGTCTTTAAAACACATTTTTCAACCACTCCACAGATTTCATGTTAACAAACTATAGTTTTGGCAAGTCAATTTGGACTTCTACTTTGTGCATGACACAAATAATTATTGTAAAACAATTCTTTACAGACAGATTATTTCACTTATAATTCACTGTATCACAATTCCAGTGGGTCAGAAGTTCACATACATTAAGTTGACTGTGCCTTTAAACAGTTTGGAAAATTCCAGAAAATGATGTCATGGCTTTAGAATGATCTGATAGGCCAATTTACATAATTTGAGTCAATTGGAGGTGTACCTGTGGATGTATTTCAAGGCCTATCTTCAAACTCAGTGCCTCTTTGCTCGACATCATGGGAAAATTAAAAGAAAGCAGCCAAGACCTCAATTTCCAAACGCCTGAAGGTACCATGTTCATCTGTACAAACAATAGTACGCAAGTATAAACACCATGGGACCACACAGCCGTCATACCGCTCAGGAAGGAGACGTGATGGCCACTCCAATACCTAAATTCTAGGTATTGGAGTGGCCATCACAAAGCCCTGACCTCAATCCTATAGAGAATTTGTGGGCAGAACTGAAAACGTGTGTGCGAGCAAAGAGGCCTACAAACCTAACTCAGTTACACCAGTTCTGTCAGTAGGAATGGGCCAAAATTCACCCAACTTATTGTGGGAAGCTTGTGGAAGGCTACCCAAAACATTTGACCCAAGTTAAACAATTTAAAGGCAATGCTAACAAATACTAATTGAGTGTATGTAAACGTCTGACCCACTGGGAATGTGATGAAAGAAATAAAAGCTGAAATAAATCATTCTCTCTACTATTATTCTTACATTTCACATTCTTAAAATCGAGTGGTGATCTTAACTGACCTAAGACAGATAATTTTTACTAGGATTAAATGTCAGGAATTGTGAAAAACAGAGTTTAAATGTATTTGGCTAAGGTGTAAACTTCCGACTTCAATTGTATACATACATACATACATACATACATACACACACACACACACACACACACACACACACACACACACACACACACACACACACACACACACACACACACACACACACACATACATATATACATACATACAGTACCAGTCAAATGTTTGGACAACTACCCATTCAAGGGTTTTTCTTTATTTTTTTCTAAACTATGAAATGACACATATGGAATCATATGGTAACCAAAAAAGTGTAAAACAAATAAACATATGTTATATTTGAGATTCTTTAAAGTAGCCACCCTTTGCCTTGATGACAGCTTTGCACACTCTTGGCATTCTCTCAACCAGCTTCATGAGGTAGTCACCTGGAATGCATTTCAATGAACAGGTCTGCCTTGTTAAATGTTAATTTGTGGAATTTATTTTCTTCTTAATGCATTTGAGCCAATCACTTGTGTTGTGACAAGGTTACAGAAGATAGCCCTATTGGGTAAAAGACCAAGTCCATATTTAGGCAAGAACAGCTCAAATAAGCAAAAAGAAACGACAGTCCATCATTTCTTTAAGACATGAAGGAGAGTCAATCCGGAAAATTTCAAGAACTTGTGCAGTCACAAAAACCATGAGGACCGCCACAGTAAAGGAAGACCCAGAGTTACCTCTGCTGCAGAGGATATGTTCATTAGAGTTACCAGCCTCAGAAATTGCAGCCCAAATAAATGTATTCACAGACACCTCTCAACATCAACTGTTCAGAGGAGACTACGTGAATCAGGCCTTCATGGTCAAATTGCTGCAAAGAAACCACTACTAAAGGACACCAATAAGAAGAAGAGACTTGCTTGAGCCAATAAACACAAGCAATGGACATTAGACCGGTGAAAATATGTCCTTTTGGTTTGAGTCCAAATATGTCCTTTTTGGTTCCAGCCGTGTCTTTGTGAGACGCAGAGTAGATGAACGGATGATCTCTGCATGTGAGGTTTCAACCGTGAAGCATGGAGGAGGAGGTGTGATGGTGTTGTTGTGCTTTGCTGGTGTCAGGGATTTATTTAGAATTCACGGGACAATGACCGAACACAACTCCAGGCTGTGTAAGGGCTATTTGACCAAGAAGGAGAGTGATTGAGTGCTGCATCAGATGACCTGGCCTCCACAATCACCCGACCTCAACCCAATTGAGATGATTGGGGATGAGTTGGACCGCAGAGTGAAAGAAAAGCAGCCAACAAGTGTTCAGCATATGTGGGATCTCCTAAAAGACTGTTGGAAAAGCATTCCAGGTGAAGCTGGTTGAGAGAATGCCAAGAATGTGCAAAGCTGTAATCAAAGCAAAGGGTGGCTACTTTGAAGAATCTAGAAAACAACAACAATTTCTTTTTGGTTACTACATGATTGCAAATGTGTTTTTTCATAGTTTTGATGTCTTCACTATTATTCTACAATATAGAAAATAGTAAAAATAAAGAATAACCCTTGAATGAGTAGGTGTGTCCAAACTATACATATACATACTGTATATATTATACAGGGCACATTTAAAAAAGAGACCAGGTCTTCCCTGTTAAAATAGGCAAATAAATAGCAAAGAAAAAAAGGCCCAGTGCACTCAAAAACATAATTTCCCCTGTGCTTTACATACATTTCCACACTGAGGTTGGAACAATATTGTGAAAATGATAATGCCCTTTTAGTGTAAGAGCTGTTTGAAAAGACTGCCTGAAATGTCAGTCTGTTTTGGTGGAGTTTGGGGGTTTGGCCTGCATGGTGACATCACCAGGTGGTAAATTTGTTAATAGACCAATAAGAAAGAGTTCCAAACCACTCTGCCAAAACAGCTAGTTTTCCATTTTCCCCTTCCGACTGAGACCACTCCCAGACAGTCTTAGCAAAATTCTTGGTTGAGAAATGGCTCATTGCTAATTTTGACCATTTTAATTTAAAACAATCACAGTAAGGTACTTAATTGTTATCCAGAAATTATTTGAAATTTAGATAAAACATCTGCATTTGATCTTTAAGTCTCATATTGATATCCCTGAGCAGTTTCTATTCTCTACTGCAGTTAGGAAGGATGGCCAGATCTTTGCAGTGTCTGGGTGATATGATACACCATCCACAGATGAATTACTGTACTTGACAAAACTCAAAGGGATGTTCGGTAGCTTGGAATTATTTCATAACCTCCCCTGATCTATGCCTGTCAAAAAAATGTATCCCAGACATGCTTCTAAAGATCGTTGGTGGCTCTGAGGTTAAATCATTGTTCAAAATTCAAATTCACTATCCAACTGAGGGACTACATTTTACAGAGACAGGGAAAATTAATCTTAAATCATGAGAACCACTTATTTTGCAAACAGATGTACCTCATTCAACAAAATGAGCATTATCAGTGCCACACACCTGGAATTTCACATTCCTAACACACATGCTTAGCAGCAATGAGGTAGACTTCAGCAATGTTCAGTATCCCAATCCACCCCTAAGATTTGTCAATGGAGCTATAGCAGAAGGCCCATTGTGTGAGGACTGAACAGCAGTGACACTAGTTAAATATTAGGGGCTACTTAGGGTACGTAACTCCTCGGTGGGTTTTGACAGTGGGTGCAGTTGGGTCAGCATTGTAACCGGTCCTTGTGTTGAGTAACCATGATGAATGGATCAGGTGAAAGAAAAAGACTGTCAAAGACAAAGACAGTCCCTGAGTTAGATGTACTAGTAGACCTAAAGTAATAGTTATGCACTTTCAATTGTGATGACTATGTCACTATAATGCAGTTTTGCTTTTGTTCAGTCTATTGCAGTATTTTCTATAAGATCAATGTATAGGTCAGTAAATGTTTTGTGTGTGTGTGTGTGTGTGTGTGGTGTTGTGGTGGTTGTAGCTAAGAGCAGCAGTCCCAGCCAGGTGATTGAGGACAGCAAGAAGAAGACGTCTCTGCTAAAGGATGGCAGTTGGATCAGGAGAGACGCCGAGGAGGACGAAGCAGTCGAGTGAGACACTGGCATCACACACACAAACACATGCACGCGAACAAACGTACAAACCACACACACACCTCCACCCGTCATCTGAATGGAACATTACTGTAGGGTGTTGTAGAAGTTTAGGTTATGACTAAACAAGACTGCTGTGTCATTACTGTCAAAGAAAATATTATCTGACCTTGTCATTGTTGGCCTCCCGAGTGACGCAGCGGTCTAAGGCAATGCATCTCAGTGCTAGAGGCTTCACTGTAGACCCTGGTTCGAGCCCGGGCTGTATCACAACCGGCCGTGATCGGGAGTCCCATAGGGCGGTGCACAATTGGCCCAGCGTCATCCGGGTTAGGGGAGGCCGGGGTAGGCCGTCATTGTAAATAAGAATTTATTCTTAACTGACTTGCCTAGGTCAAATAAAACAAAAACAAAAAAACAAATTGTTACAGTAGTGGTTGCTTAAATAACAGGAAACTTTGTCTCTCAACATGTCCTCTTATTTTCTCTCTTTTAGCCGGGATCCCAACTTTGGCAGAGTGGTTCTGAACAAATACCGGTCCAATGAGGCTCTTGACAGGTAAATAATCGTATTTCCTGATGCTGTATCTCCTGTAGTCCCTTCCCTAATATATAATCTCAACATGGCTTCAACTTGTATATACAGTGGGGAGAATAAGTATTTGATACACTGCCGATTTTGCAGGTTTTCCCACTTACAAAGCATGTAGAAGTCTGTAATTTTTATCATAGGTACTCTTCAACTGTGAGTGACGGAATCTAAAACAAAAATCCAGAAAATCACATTGTATGATTTTTAAGTAATTAATTTGCATTTTATTGCATGACATAAGTATTTGATACATCAGAAAAGCAGAACTTAATATTTGGTACAGAAACCTTTGTTTGCAATTACAGAGATCATACGTTTCCTGTAGTTCTTGACCAGGTTTGCACACACTGCAGCAGGGATTTTGGCCCACTTCTCCATACAGACCTTCTCCAGATCCTTCAGATTTCGGGGCTGTTGCTGTGCAATACGGACTTTCAGCTCCCTCCAAAGACTTTCTATTGGGTTCAGGTCTGGAGACTGGCTAGGCCACTCCAGGACCTTGAGATGCTTCTTACGGAGCCACTCCTTAGTTGCCCTGGCTGTGTGTTTCGGGTCGTTGTCATGATGGAAGACCCAGCCACGACCCATCTTCAATGCTCTTACTGAGGGAAGGAGGTTGTTGGCCAATATCTCGCAATACATGGCCCCATCCATCCTCCCCTCAATACGGTGCAGTCGTCCTGTCCCCTTTGCAGAAAAGCATCCCCAAAGAATGATGTTACCACCTCCATGCTTCACGGTTGGGATGGTGTTCTTGTGGTTGTACTCATCCTTCTTCTTCCTCCAAACACGGCGAGTGGAGTTTAGACCAAAAAGCTCTATTTTTGTCTCATCAGACCACATGACCTTCTCCCATTCCTCCTCTGGATCATCCAGATGGTCATTGGCAAACTTCAGACGGGCCTGGACATGCGCTGGCTTGAGCAGGGGGACCTTGCGTGCGCTGCAGGATTTTAATCCATGACGGCATAGTGTGTTACTAATGGTTTTCTTTGAGACTGTGGTCCCAGCTCTCTTCAGGTCATTGACCAGGTCCTGCCGTGTAGTTCTGGGCTGATCCCTCACCTTCCTCATGATCATTGATGCACCACGAGGTGAGATCTTGCATGGTGCCCCAGACCGAGGGAGATTGACCGTCATCTTGAACTTCTTCCACTTTCTAATAATTGCGCCAACAGTTGTTGCCTTCTCACCAAGCTGCTTGCCTATTGTCCTGTAGCCCATCCCAGCCTTGTGCAGGTCTACAATTTTATCCCTGTTGTCCTTGCACAGCTCTCTGGTCTTGGCCATTGTGGAGAGGTTGGAGTCTGTTTGATTGAGTGTGTGGACAGGTGTCTTTTATACAGGTAACGAGTTCAAACAGGTGCAGTTAATACAGGTAATGAGTGGAGAACAGGAGGGCTTCTTAAAGAAGAACTAACAGGTCTGTGAGAGCTGGAATTCTTACTGGTTGGTAGGTGATCAAATACTTATGTCATGCAATAAAATGCAAATCAATTATTTAAAAATCATACAATGTGATTTTTCTGGATTTTTAGATTCCGGCTCTCACAGTTGAAGTGTACTTATGATAAAAATTACAGACCTCTACATGCTTTGTAAGTAGGAAAAACTGCAAAATCGGCAGTGTATCAAATACTTGTTCTCCCCACTGTAGATCCAAGAAAACCTGAAGCACTCTACAAAGACTTTAAATTTTAATGGATCTTTCATGAATAACTTACTGAAAAAACAGCAGCCTTGGAGATCATGAAATGAAAACATCTGATCATTGCTGAAAGATTGTGGTCTACTTATTACATCATCAGCGTTATTATCCATGGTTCAATATAATCGTAGTAGCTCTCTTAGACCTATGGTTTAACAAACTTATTAATCCACAGTGCTGAGCCTGCAGACTCAAAATCCCCTAAAACGACAACCACCAAGACATTGTCCTCCGTAGAGGCCCTCAAAAAGAGGTATCAATATCACTGTTCAACACACAATGTCATCCTATTCAGGAACCAATGTGTCTTATACCTACTGTGCATATCATAAGTATTCACCCCCATTTGATTTCTTCATATTTTATTGTGTTAGAAAGTGATAATCAAATTGATTTAATTGTACGTTTTTGTTAACAATCTACACAAAATTCTCTGTCAAAGTGGAAGAAAATTGCTAAAAGAATGTATTCATGAAAAATAAAACAGTAATATACCTTGATTAGATAAGTATTCACCCCAGAGTCAATACATTTTAGAAACCCCAGCAGCGAGTCATTTTGGTTAGGCTTGGATTGTGCAATATTCTTTTAAAAAGCTCTTTCAAGTTGGGTGTTGATCATTGTTAAACAGCAATTTTCAAGTATTGCTGTATATTTTTTACCCAGATTTAAGTAAAAAATGTGAGGCTGCTCGAAAAAACATTCAGCACATTTTGACTCCTAAACTTATTTATGCTTACCATAACAAAGGGGTTGAATACTTATATAACCAAGACATTTTAGTTATTCATTTTTTATTAATTTGTAAACATTTCTTTTCACTTTTCACATGATGCAGTATTTTGTGTAGATCAGTGAAAAGAAATCACAATTAAATCCATTTTAATCCTACTTGGTAACGCAAACAAATCCAAAGGGGTGAATACTTATGATATGCACTGACATACTACATCAAGATGTAGAAGTGTTTTCTCTAAAACTCATCTGACTGGTTGCAGATTTGGTGGGAGTCAGGATGAATTGAGCAAGGGCAGGTCAGTAGGTTTTTCTCCTCACACCTTTACTTGTTGCTGTACTATGTTCCCAGTAGGCAACATTGCTTGAAAAGACTCCATGGTCAGGTTGTACATTTTAAAAATATATCTTTACCTGGTTATAATCTGGTTAACCAGATTCCAAACAGAAAATTACACAATTATAACGCCCATGCCCACATTTTGTCCACTAATAGTTATATTAGTGTTAATAAAATTGAATTTCCCCTTTTGATGTAGCACCCTGCCTTCAACTTATGGACGTACTAGCACATCCTACACAAAAAGGTAATGTTTGAATATGAACAGAATGGTTCTGTAAGTGGATATTTAGTTACAGTGAAAGAGATTATCTCTAACTGCTGTCTTTTGTTTGTTGCAGTACCTCACCACCAAAGTCAGATTGTCTCAAGACGTAAGTGACCCTATAGCATGTTGAATCCCAGTTGTGCTTGTGCAATACTGAATAGTTTTGTGTGATAAAATGTATTATCCATTAAATGTCTAATATTCAGCCTATAAATGTAATGTCATTACAGAACCACTGTCTCTAAAACAACAGTCACAGAGGAACCTAAGAAAACAAGGTAGATCATTAGTTATTCTGGGGCAAGCCAGTAATCTCTTATGCAAGGGGGCCCTGACCAAGTTTATTCACCATCTTTTATAAACTTATTGCAATCAAAGGTGATACAGTAACATTTTAATGTTTTGAAATCCTGTTGAATTAATTACTTCAGCACCACAACTACCACCATCAAAGGTGGCACAACTACTGAGTCTACCATCTCCACAAGCCAGAGTGTGAGCAGGTATGGCATTCACATACGTACACCTGGTTTATCTTTACTATTCCCCATCAAAGGATGTGCACAAACTTTATTGGTTCTGTTTACAGATCCCCAGTTGTGAAATCACCCACCAACAACTCTGAGAGCTTCACCGATCGG
Organism: Thymallus thymallus; assembly: GCA_023634145.1. Classification (NCBI taxonomy): domain Eukaryota; kingdom Metazoa; phylum Chordata; class Actinopteri; order Salmoniformes; family Salmonidae; genus Thymallus; species Thymallus thymallus. The sequence goes on from CM042407.1 coordinate 12,011,708, forward strand.
GTCTTCAGCTCCAGAAAACGGTAAAACCACACCCTTTGAAAATAGGGGTGGCAGGTGGTTAGTGGTTAGAGAGGTGAGCCAGGAACAGGAAGGTTTCCAGTTAGAATCCGGGTCTGATGGGAAATGAGATGGCAAAGGGTTGCTGTATCAAAATCCTAGATGCTGTTTTGTGCCCTTGAGCAAGCCACTTAACCCCCCACAACTACTGTTCCACGGGTGCCCAGTGTGGCAGTCCTCTGCTCCAACCTGTATATGTATGTGTGTCTTTCGGAGGGGTTGGGACAAGTCAAAATTTGGTTAGACCTTGTGTACAATTGACAAATTAAGTAATCTTAATACAACACAGTATTAAACAATAAATAACCATTATGCTATATGAGAGGCTTGTGATAGGCCTGTGAGGGATTGCAGGGAGAATGTTTACCTGCATTGGTAGAGGACCCAGACAGGCCCATTGATCATACACTCATGTTCCTGCTGCTGCTTCCCACACCGAGACAGATACACGAGCACACATACTTTTTCTCTTTGCACCCATTGGTATTTTCTCTTCCCTGCTGGATCTAAGAGGATGTCTTATGTCAGTAGTAGGCAGACTGGTGACAGTGCTGGCAGCAGGGCTGTAGACAGACATGCAACATCTGCTTGTAGAGTGAAGCTTTGAAGTACCATTCTGTAGTGTTGCTCTATAGCCTACACTACAGTGCCTCTTCTTACTGTTCAGTAATCTCGGACACCCAGAACTAAAGTTTTGCGTAATTGCGTTAGATGAACAATTAAGTTCTGGGGGGAGACGTGTTAGAGATGCGAAGTAGCGAACCCTTTAACACTCTAAACAAATCTCTCAGCCTGTTTCGAGTGAGTCTATAGGCCAAATGTACCCTTCCAAAATTAGAAAGATGTGAGCGCCTGCGAAATCATGATTTGTCCAAATGAATTACATAAGACACCCTACTCACCACCTTTAAGGCATTACTGAGAATGTTGCTTCTTAATTAATTAATTTTAATTAATTAAAATACACAAATTTTTAAATACAAAATACATGCAATAAAATGTTTTTTTCAACCTTATTTAACAAGGCAAGTCAGTTAAGAACAAATTCTTATTTACAATGGCTGCCTAACCCGGCCAAATCCTCCCCTAACCCGGACAACGCTGGGCCAGTTGTGCACCGCCCTATGTGGCGGCCGGTTATGATACAGCCCGGGATCAAACCAAGGTCTGTAGTGGCACCTCTAGCACTGCGATGCACCGCTACGCCACTCAGGATCCCAAAATAAATACAAGTATTTTGCTGTTTATTTTGGTACACTTGATCTTTATATTATTTTGTAATTGTATTTACCCATTCCTTATGTCAAAGTGACAACCCCCAAAGTGTAAGATCAGGCTTGACAAGGCTAATAATGACATAATAATTATCCCCATAGAGTCTATTGACACAGCGGTGTGTCAATCTAAGTAAGATGATAAAAAAATCCCCATCAAAATGTGTCAGTTTAAGCTAGAGATAATGTATCTAGACAAAAGAAGTCAGTGACCACCCCCAAAGTGTAAAATCAGGCTTGACAAGGCTCATAATGACACAATAACATAGGATATGTAACATACTGTAACATATGCTATACTGTATGTCTGTATAATCTACAAACAATATCATCAGTACAATCCATGCAGTATCCGGTTAATAATGAATTAGTTACTGTTATCTGGGCAGGACTGAGGATCAGTTAGTCGATACTCTGATACCAACATCCATCAAGACTGAGTACTTGATCCCGGACAGGTAAGATCTTTGTTTAACAATTTTCTTATCAAAAGATAAAACATTCACATTATTTTTAAAGTTTTACAAAGTGATTTAAAAAACTTCCACTTACCTACTTGATTTGGTCGTGTCCACATACACCAATGAACTAGTATAGGAATATTTATGAATATTGGTCAACATATTGATACATTTCTTCCATGTTCCTCAAGCACGACAAATGTCTCCAAAACAGAGACTGTGACGCTGAAAACTAAAAAGGACATCACTTCTGGGTGAGTTTGATCAGAGATATGCACTAAACACACACACACACTGCAAAATACTTTTTCAAAACCGTAATGAAATACTATATTTCCCTAAAAACACATTTACATTTTTTTTCCTTTTCATTCAGAGATGCCAGCAAAACTCCCCCCACTACCCCAAGGAGGGCTTCCTCAACGTAAGCATACTGACCTCCAGTTTAAGGCCTTGGATTGGTCCATTATTTTCATATTCTCCCTTCTGGAATATGTTTGGTGCAAAGATCCAGTTAGCTAACAATAATGACTTTGGCATTAAAATTGTTATAATGGTGTTGACATTGAACATAATATCATAATGTAATGTAGTTAATTACAGTATAAGTATAATCTTCACAGGACCGAGGATGACCTCTTTGGTACTCTCCTGCCGACATCCATGAAGGCTCGCTACTCCTCCCCTGACGGGTAAGGTCTCCCTTAGGGAGGTGTTCATGTTATTCCAGATACTGCAGGCTACTGCACTCTGTATTGAACTTGAAAGATTCACTAAGAAGTCTGTCGAATCAAATATGCTCCTACAGTACCTGTGTAATATAATACATTTTATTCGGTACTAGCTAGAATAATCAATATTTTTCAGTATTGATTGAATAATGATACGATTATTCTAGTATTCAGCATTTCAGCATCAAGGACAGTTCCAAATAAAATCAAAGTTTATTGGTTGTGTACACAGTTTAGCAGATGTCATAGTGGGTGCAGTAAAATGCTTATGTTACTAGCTCCTAACAATGCAGTAAATTATCAAACAAGTACACAAAATAATCAACAAAAAACTTTACACAAGATATGCAAAAAATTATATTTACAGCAGTAGATATATTAAAGTGAACTATGTTAAGAATCCAGTATATAAATACATATGCGGTGTGTATAAACACTTTAACTAATATTAATGAAATATTAATATTTCAACTAAATAGTAGAAATACTTTCTGGTAGTAGAAATATTAGAATGAGCTATGTTGAGAATACAATATTTAAATACTCAGTACAAATGCCCATGTAAAAATTGATAAAATTGCAGGAAATCCTACTGTAGTTATACTATAGGAAATCCTACTGTAGTCATCCTACTGTAGTTATACAGTAGGATGACCCATTACTAGAATGCAGTGTAATATATATATAAAGTCGGTTAAACAGTATGTAAACATTATTAAAGCTAAATATTATCATCCGAACACTCAAGCGGTCCACAGTATATAACATTTCTGATCATAACTATTGGTTTCATCAAATGATATTTGATGATAAACTCAAATTGAGCATATTATTTCCATTGTTTATACTTACAGCATTACAACCGTCACCAAGAAAGAAGTTGTCACTGTGGACAGTCCCAAAGGGTATGTTTTATTAATCTAATAAAATCGATTGGAACTTTTTGAGAAAAATACTTCTCAATATTAGTAACTTTTCATTATCTGTGTGTGAGGTGAGTAGCCAAAACGTAGCCATCTTTTTCTCCATTTAGGGATGTCAAAATTGTGAAATCTCCGACCTCTACAAATACGACCATCACCGGGTAAACATAATAACCTCTACACAAGAACCAGTAGTTAATCGTTAATGATGATATATTCTTCTTCAACAATATTTTATTACCAGGTCCTCTTCCTACTCCATCAGCTCCAAGCCAAGGTAATGGCTGTAGAATGGTGTACTACATAATGCTCTGTACAACGGGCCCTACCGCATATATGGGCATGTTCGCAAGCATAACATTTGATGTGGGTAAATGCCCACTGGGTAAAAACTGGTTCAATCAATGTTATTTCTATCCCATTTCAACTCCCCAAATTCTATGTGATAACATTGAACCGACGTGGAAAACTTATTGGATTTGCAAAAACTCATCAACGTAAGGGCATTTAGGTTTTTTCCCCCACCTAACTTTTAACCTAAATCCAATGACATGGTGAAATGTTTTGTTGATTTCACGTTGAATTCACAATAGTTAACTACTCAACCAAGTTGAACTGACGTCTACGTCCAGTGGGTGATGTCAGACTGACTGATCTACAAATAATAATAATAAGTCGTTTTTTAGGATGAAAGGTGATTATGTACTGGAAATCAGTAAGTCTGCTGTCGCAGACTTCAATGCAATCATCTCGAACACAACCTACGTTTTTCTCTCAATAGAAAGAAAAAACATCAGAGATAGGTTTCACAGCACATAAATCCTCACATGACTTTGAAAATAACCTACAATCCCACCCTGTTTCCACACACAGTGAGGACTACACCTCAACCAACACCCTTAGAAGCTACTCCAGCAAGCCAGACAACAGGTATGTAATGCCCTTTAAATTCATCTGATGAATTGTAAATATTGGTTGGGAAACTATTAATGCAATCTATATGTATATATAGCGGATACATTTACACAAGATATGCAAAGAATTATATGTACAGCAGTAGATATATTAGAGTGAGCTATGTCAAGAATCCAGTATATATGTAAATACATACTGTATGTGGTGTGTATGAACACTTTAACTAATATTAATGAAATATTAATATTTCTACTAATGTACAGTAGTAGAAATATTAGAATGAGCTATGTTGAGAAAAGTCTTTAAATACACTGTCCAAATGCCCATGGAAAAATGTATAGAATTGCAGGAAATTTGCTTCCGAACCAGAGTCTGGAATATACAGGTAGCAAATGGTGTGTCTATAGACAGTATGTGAATAGAAAAGGTGTACAGTAGTTATAAACAGTAGGATGACCCATTACTAGAATGCAGTATAATACATATAAAGTCGGTAAAACAGTATGTAAACATTATTAAAGCTAAACATTTTTATCATCCGAACACTCAAGCGGTCCACAGTATATAACATTTCTGATCATAACAATTGGTTTCATCATATGATATTTGATGATAAACTCAAACTGAGCATATTATTTCCATTGTTTATACTTACAGCACTACAACAGTCACCAAGAAAGAAGTTGTCACTGTGGACGGCCCCAAAGGGTAAGTTTTATTGATCTAATATAATCGATTGGAACTTTTGAGCAAAAATACTTCTCAATATTAGTAACGGTTCATTATCTGTGTGTGAGGTGAGTAGCCAAAATGTATCCATCTTTTTCTCCATTATGGAGTATCATAACTGTGAAATCTCCGACCTCTACAATTACGACCATCACCAGGTAAACATAATAACCTCTACACAAGAACCAGTAGTTAATCGTTGATGATTTATTCTGCTTCAACAATATTTTATTACCAGGTCCTCTTCCTACTCCATCAGATCCATGGCTGTAGAATGGTGTACTACATAATGCTCTTACAATGGCCCCTGCCGCATATATGGGCATGTTCGAGAGCATAACATTTGATGTGGGTAAATGCCCACTGGGTAAAAACTGGTTCAATCAACGTTATTTCCATCCCATTTCAACCCTCTAAAATCTATGTGATGACATTGAATAGACGTGGAAAACTCATTGGATTTGCAAAAACTCATCAACGTAAGGGCATTTAGTTTTTTCCCCACCTAATTTTAACCTAAATCCAATGACATGGTGAAATGTTTTGTTGATTTCACGTTGAATTCACAATAGTTAACTACTCAACCAAGTCTACGTCCAGTGGGTGGTGTCAGACTGACTGATCTACAAATAATAATAATAAGTCGTTTTTTAGGATGAAAGGTGATTATGTACTGGAAATCAGTAAGTCTGCTGTCGCAGACTTCAATGCAATCATCTCGAACACAACCTACGTTTTTCTCTCAATAGAAAGAAAAAACATCAGAGATGGGTTTCACAGCACATAAATCCTCACATGACTTTGAAAATAACCTACAATCCCACCCTGTTTCCAAACACAGTGAGGACTACACCTCAACCAACACCCTTAGAAGCTACTCCAGCAAGCCAGACAACAGGTATGTAATGCCCTTTAAATTCATCTGATGAATTGTAGATATTGGTTGGGAAACTATTAATGGCATCATGCCTGGGATTGTATCTATCTGTATCACTAAACACATTTTCGAAGCCAATGCCACTCACAAGGCAGGCAATACACTTGAATTCATCTTTACTACAGGCTGTTTGACTATTAATCTCACTGCAACCCCCCTCTGGGTCTCTGATCACTACTTTATTTTCTTTTCTGTCTCCCTCTACTCCAACCCAAGCCACTCAGCCCCTACCCAGATGTACATGCGCCGTTGCAATCTTCGCTCTCTCTCTACCATACTCTCTCCTTTTCTATTCTATCATCTCTCCCTTCTGATAAATCCTTCTCCCTCCTTCCCTCTCCCTTCGACCCTACTCTCCTCCTATTCCACGTCCAATAACTCACACTGTCCTGCTGAATGACTAAAATGTAAATGGTTGTGATTTTTCTTATGTCCACCTGTATGACAATATATATTCTGTGACTACACCAGTGTCAGCAGCACCACTGTCTACACCACGTCTACTACCTACAAGGACAGCAGGTACGGTAGTATTAATCGGCTCCTATCTGGCAGTGATTTACATGTAGGCCACCATCGACATCCATTTTGAAGAATACATGTAACAAACTGTATTTGAATGATTTAATTCTCATCTTCAGCCGGGCTGAGGACGATCGGTTCGATTCTCTCATGTCAAAACAAACTAAGACTGTGTATTCTACTCCTGAAAGGTGAGATTGCATCTCATATGGGATTCTTGAAAGACGGGACAAGCTCCATTTTTTTTTCACAAATATTAACAACATTTGAAATATATTTTTTGATAGACCAAAGTATCAGCTATTACACCATGTAAAGGAACAACCTCCTAATTCTTATTTTAAAAAATAAAAATGTAACCTTTCTCAAGTCCGTTAAGAACAAATTCTTTTTTACAATGACGGTCTACACCGGCCAAACTCGGACGACGCTGACTCCCAATCACGGCCGATTGTGATACAGTCTGGATTCGAACCAGGTTGTCTGTAGTGACTCCTCTAGCACTGAGATGCAGTGCCTTAGACCACTTCGCCACTCGGGAGCCCAAGTAAAATTCAGACACCATAAACGGCATTCCATTTTTATATTTAAAAACAAGTGTTTAAAGGCCTTGGTTATTTAATTCTAACATTAGATTATTCAAATATGCAATACACATTTTTAAAAGTCTTTTTGTTTAGATTTACAGCGTTATATAATGCTCCAGGGCTAATTTCGTTAGCATTTAGGCATGTTCTTCTAGATTCAGAACATAAAACAACATTTACAAGCCAAACATTATTGCTTAGATCTAGCACAGCAAATACTTCAATAGTTTAAGCATATGTTGCAGAACAGTGATTAAAATATTTGTTTCTGAATATTGACACAAAAATATTAATAATAATAAAAAATTAAATTGTATTTGTCACATGCACCGAATACAACAGATCTTTCAGCACTGTGATGTTAGACAAAAATCTGACAGAGTTGTTGTTTTACGGAGCTGACACATTTTTTTCTGATTCATTCAAGTTGTATTCAAAATAGCAATTTTGTTTATTTTGCTTTATGATTCTAAAACCTAATTAAAAGAAAGATATTTGAACCAAAATGAATATCTTATCTTAATCATTCAGTGAGATGGAGTTTAATAGTTTATGGTTGTGACCATGGTGATTTCAATTTTGGTGCTGACCCTGCTCATTCCTGATAAATGTAAGATTTTAGACAAATCTGACAGAATTGACCAAATCTCCAGAAACCTTTTTTTAGGAATCAGTTTTGAGATAAATATTCTTTAAAGTCAGAGGGGCTATTGCAAGAAATTACATTTTCAGTCAATATTCATTATTGTCTGTTTTAGAATTTTGAACACTTTTTTGGAGAGTTAGAATTTGGGATCATTTACCATGGAAATGAATAATACTTAAAATATTTAGAAAATTCTAATCTAATCTAATTCTAATCTTTCCCCTGATGGAAAAGGATTGTCCCGACTTTCAAGAATCCCGTCATCTCCTATGTCATGCTCTCAAACTGTGCTATTTACCCATGTTTTCCTCTGACTGTGCACATTATTAAGACATGTACAAATAAAAACATTTGTTTTATTGTTATTATTCCATATAACATAGTTGTAACAGACCTATAACATAGTTAGAACAAATACTATAGTTATCCAGCCACAAATAAAAATGCGGTGATGGTTTTCATAGCTGATTCTGTCTGGCCGTACATGAGGTCCATTCATGCTCTCTCATACAGCCATGTGATGATGATTAGTCCCTCTAGGACTGTTTTGGAGAGAGACCTGTGCTCTTACTGCCGTAAGCCCATGAGTTCGGACCCCAAGATGGTGCTGGAGGATATGAAGATCAACTGCCACACTACCTGCTTCAAGGTAAACACTATAGAAATATTGTACATGAAATATTAAGTGTACGTGCCTGAGTGTGCTTACAGAGGCTTCCAGAGGCTTCTGTCTTCTTATCAGATCTGCAATATTGTGATATAAATATGTTGCATTTGCACCACTAGATCCAATAATTGAATCTCATTGAGATTATCGGACTCTGTGTCTGCCTTGAAATGTATCAATTAATACACATGCATCATGATCATCTTCTTCGCCTAATGAGGGTATCTGACTGTGTGTGTGTCTGCGTCCCCAGTGTGAGGTGTGTAGCAGTCCCCTGGGCCATCTCAAGGCTGGGGACAGTATGTGGGTCTACAGACGCACCGTCCACTGTGAGCGCTGCTTCGAAGTCACCAGAGGTAAACACATTTAGAAACACACACAGAACTAGAGCTCATACTGATGATTTACTGTATACACTATGTTTCACAAATGTTTCACAAATGATGGGTCAGGATTTACTGGGTTTCAATTGGTTTGCATACATTTTATTGTTGGTCACTGAGGTAACACATTCTTTTTTTTACAGAAAAATGGCATCGCTAAACCTCCAAAGTTTACGCAGATGAAGATGGGGTCTTCATTCTATGGCCGTTTAAACAGATTTACATTTTGGTGACATGGGTCCTCCTTATATAGGTACGGGAATGTATAGAGGTTGAAAAATAGCATTATTTCTTGTGTTTATAAAATGGAGTGGATATTAATCTTCTAAATAAAAACTGCACTGACATTTCATGTTTTCATACATTAATATAACATATGGGATTTGTAAGGATTTTTTTATCTCTGTTCTTTTTACTTCGAGTAGCTTGTAATTAATTGACTCTAAGTCTCTGAATCATCATAGCTCAAACATCCAAAGTAAAATGCATGTAAGCCAACAAATATTTGTCTAACTTTTCTCAGCCAGCTGTTTGTCTCCATAATCAATAACCTATTTCACAGGCATTCAGGCTACCAAATAAGGCCTACTGTAAGCTATCTATATGGTGCAATAATTATGGCCGGGGGCTGGTTGTGTGTGCAATACAAAACTATGAATCATTCTTTATTAAAATTTGGACAGACGTTACACAAAACAGTTTGATGTTTTCTTTCAAGTACAGAATTTGTATGCATTTTGAGGAAACGTACTGTTCAGTACAGATCTCACGCAACCTAGCAAACATTTAGGTGAACTGAATGCACCCCAAAGCATTCACCTTCCGAAATTAGAGAAAAAGGGATTGGTCGCGTTGCACTGCTTTGAAGTTTCCAGATCTTACAACGTCTGGACAGGTATTTTACCTATCAGCTAACCACAACATACAGTATGTTATAGCAATCTAATCCAGGCTGTATCACAACCGTCCGTGATTGGGAGTCCCATAGGGTGGCGCACAATTGGCCTAGCGTCGTCCGAGTTTGGCCGGTGTAGGCCGTCATTGTAAATAAGAATTTGTTCTTAACTGACTTACCTAGTTAAATAAAGGTTAAATGTAAATGTTTTAAATTGTAATACTGCTGTGCTTTATATGGACCAGAGGAGGCGGAGATAAGGGGACTGCTGATAGCTGATCACGCACTGTTTTGAAGCCACAAGATCTTTTAGAAGTTATAGAAATGCATAATTAATGTCTACATTTCTTTTTGCAAAGTATATTCTATTAAATACACCTTAATGCATACTTATTCATATATTATGTGAACTAAACATAAACAAAATATACAGTAAACAAAAAAGTGTTGAATGAGTAGGTGTGAATGAGTACGTGTGTCCAAACTTTTGACTGGTACTGTATATATACAAAAACATATTCCTTAAAGCTGGAGTCCGCAATAGGGGAAACAGGGCCACTGTTCGCTTCAGCTAATTTGTAATTGTTTTTGTTTTGCTTATGAAACGGAGGAGAGGAGCATCCAGTATCGTGGCAAAAATAGTATTTGCAATACATACTCTTCTGTTCTATCGTGTATGCAATGATGTGCAATGATTTCCGAGGGGAAAAAACAAGGCAGCAGCTACTCTTACTGGGTTCCAACACATTAAAACTCTTACATACATATAAAACCTAAGATAAAACAGTACATCATAACATTATTACACCACTACATACTGTATGTGACTCAGCACATGGATTGAAATGCTGTTTTTTACATTGGATAAAAGTAGAGATACAATGATATACAAAATGGTATATCATACACTGCATTTTTGAGGAACAATGGGAAAGTTATTCTGCTTTGAAAGTTGATAAACTTGTAAACTCACTTTTGAGAAAATGGCATTTTAATGTTTTGGTATCTAGTGAAGAGCTCTTCTTTGTCTACACCCATTCAGCATCGTTCACACCCTCTTTAGCCCCACCCATCTCGTTTCACTATTGGAGCGTTCAGAGCACACACTTGACGCTCTGGCCGATGATTTGTTTACCTCTGCATAACATGAAAACAGCCTAACCAGCTCTGCTGGCAACAATTTCATTACGCTTTTTTGCTGACGTTTACTGACACCGGCCATATTCAACGGGTGTTGTACACTTTAGCTTAACAATGAATAATGACGTCATAAATGTAACGTTAGCTAGGGAGCAAGCCAGCTAACGTTAGCTAGCTAACAGTACAATTTAGCTTGAAATGAAATCACTTTCTGTCAAAATTAGAAACGTGTAATACCCGTATACATCATTATGCATGATGGACGCGTCTCCTTGTCACGGATCAAATGCCACAGTTGCCCTTAGTTGTGAAGACGGAATCCGGAGACAGGTGTTTTCACCATCTCTTTAGCTATCATACTCTAATTCCACTGATTTCAAAACTCGATCCTCCAGAAAGTGGAGAGCAACACCTTTGCAGCTCCACTACACAATACATTTTTTAAAAAGCCACACTCGACAGGATTACCAACCCAGATTGACCAACTCAAGAAGCCTTCTATATGGCAGACCAATTCGAACTCCTCTCTCGGCATGTCCAGCCCACTTATTATCTCAGCCAATCATGGCTAGTGGGAAGGTTGCTGTCTTTTTCTGTGTTCATATTTACAGATATCATACAAGTTTGCTATTAAGGGACATGAAAGTTCACATGTTCCAGAAGGCATTTCTGCCAAAAAACGCATTAAAAAAATGGTACTATTGTGGATTGGTACTGCTTGATCTGTAGAAGGCCTTTGATACAGTTAACCACTGCATCCTAATCTCCAAACTGGAGGCACTGGGGTTAAGCAGTATCCCTCTAGGCTGGATAAAGTCATTTTTGTCAGGTAGAGAGCAAGTGGTAGAGGTTAATGGTTCACTGTCTCAGGCAAAACCAATGAGTTGTGACATTCCGCAGGGGAGTGTGCTTGGGCCTCTACTGTTTTTACTGTGTAAATAAACTATGTGAAAGATGCTTGTTCTTGCTGTCATTTACTTTATGCGGGTGACTACACTTCTGGTGTTTCAATTTTTTTTAAACTATGTTGGAAAGCATACTTAGCACAGAGCTTACTAACATTAGCAAATGGCTTGGAGATAATAAGCTATTGATGCATTTACAGTACGTAAAACTGAATTTTTTGGTGGTCCAGAGCTGAATTGTGTAGGTCCTCTGAAATCAGAGTGGAGTTAGGGGGTGAGGTGCTGACTACTAAAACCTCTGTTAGCTACCTGGGATGCCTTCATTCAATGCCATTTTGACTAGCTAGTACTACCTGGTTTGGGGGCTTATCTAAGCTTATTAAGGGAAAGCTCCAGAAAGCCCAGAACAAACTAAACAGTAGCAAACGATATAGCCCAGATAAAGCTGATCAGGGTAGTATTGAAGGTGAGTCCACACATACCCCTTTTGCACCAAAAAATAACTGGTTCGGAACTGGTGCTGGTTCAAAGTTGGTTCAACTTGCGAACCTTCTCAGAACCTGTTTGTTTTTCCACTGACTAGAGAGCCCAGCGAACGACGTCGTTACGTCACTGTGTACGTCCCCATACGTCTTAGCTTTCCCAGAAACGCTTGCGCCAACTTCAAGCATAACAATTACAATGGCGGACTACATCGTCTTTCTGCAAATGTTTCTCCTGGCTTTGCGATCCTATATTGGGGTCAGAAGAAGACGTTTAGAACACATCTACTAGCGCTGTGTTTTTAGCAATGGCGGTCACAACCTTTCCCGTCGTGTTGTTGGTCACAATAACCCCGCCCCCAGCCCCCAACGTAAGCATGACGTGGTAAAAGAACGGTTCTAGTCCAGCAAAGAGTTGGTGCCACTTTGGAACCAATTTTCCTGGCCGAGAACCGGTTCTTTGGCTGTCGAAACACAAAGAACTGGTTCGCAAGTAGGCACCGGCTTCGAACCGGCTCTCAAAATGCTTTGGTGGAAAAGGGGTAATACTCAGTTAGGCAGGAGCTGCTTTCAGGAACTCACCTGCCTGCCTGTTGAAGCTAGGGTGTCCCAGATTAGACTGGGTTTGGTTTACAGGAGTATTTATGGTTCTGTGCCCACATATCTAACTGATTACTTTCCTCATGTTAGGGATGCACCAGATCAGGTTTTGCTAATGTGTGCTTATACAGCTTCAGGAGTAATGCTGGGAAGGGTACTTTCTTGTATACTGCAGCATCCGAGTGGAATGGGTTGCCTCTGCCCATAAAAACAATGTCTCTGGGCAGCTATAAAAATAGAGTAAAAAACAGTTTGATGTCTTCTGTGCCCATATGAATGTCCCCTATGATGTAACTGTAATGATGAGATAGATGTTCTTCTTTGTTTTTATGTTTTATTATCTCGCTGTTATGCTGTGTTCAACCATGTTCGATCCTGCCTAGCCATTTTGTTTCAAGAGGACCATAATGGAAATAAGTCCCAGACTTTATTGTGTTATTTTTTATTTACATTTTTTTACTTAACTAGGCAAGTCAGTTAAGAACAAATTCTTATTTACAATGACGGCCTACACCGGCCAAACCCTCCCCTAACCCGGATGACGATTGGCCAATTGTGCACCGCCCTATGGGACTCCCTATCACGGCCGGTTGTGATACAGCCCGGGATCGAACCAGGGTCTGTAGTGACGCCTCTAGCACTGCCCTCCAAACCCACTTACACCGCATAAACAATAATGGCTTGTATCCCATATAAAAAACTGACTTATAGGAATGTTTTAAATACTTTGTCAGCAACCTCAATGGATTAATGTAGTAAAACTACTCTACTATCTATGTTATGGTATATAAGCTTTTTTACTTTGCCATTTTTAAAATGCACACCTCAAAACCTACTTATCACAAACACTGCCTTCAGAAATTATTCATACCCATTGACTTATTCCACATTTTGTTGTGTTACAGCTACAATTCCAAATTGATGTTTTATTTATTTTTTACACACATTACCCCATAATGAAAAAGTGAACACATGTTTTTAGAAATGTTAGCAAATTTACTGAAAATTAAATACAGAAATACACTATATATACATAAGTATGTGGACACCCCTTCAAATTAGTGGATTCAGCTATTTCAGCCACACCCATTTCTGACAGGTGTATAAAATCTCCATAGACAAACATTGGCAGTAGAATGACCTTACTGAAGAGCTCAGTGACTTTCAACGTGGCAACCTTTCAAACAAGTAAGTTTGTCAAATGTCTGCCCTGCTAGGGCTGCCCCGGTCAACTGTAAGTGCCGTTATTGTGAAGTGGAAACATCTAGGAGCCTTCTCAGGAGTGATGAATCAAGTTTCATCATCTGGCAGTCCAACAGACGAATCTGGGTTAGGCCGATGCCAGGAGAACGCTACCTGTCCGAATACATAGTGCCAACTGTAAAGTTTGGTGGAGGAGGAATAATGGTCTTGTGCTGTTTTTTTATGGTTCAGGCTAGGCCCCTTAGTTCCATTGAAGGGAAACCTTAACGCTACAGCATACAAGGTCATTCTAGACGATTCTGTGCTTCCAACTTTGTGGCAACAGTTTGGGGAAGGCCCTTTACTGTTTCAGGCTCATACAGAAATAGTTTGTCGAGATCGGTGTGGAAGAACTTGACTGGCCTGCACAGAGCCCTGACCTCAACCCCATCGAACACCTTTGGGATTAGCGCCGACTGTGAGCCTGGTCGCAAATGGGTCTTTCAAATGGACAATGACCCCAAGCATACTTCCAAAGTTGTGGCAAAATGGCTTAAGGACAACAGTCAAGGTATTGAAGTTTCCATCACAAAGCCCTGACCTCAATTCTATACAGAATTTGTGGGCAGAAATGAAAAGTATGTGCGAGCAAGGAGCAAGGAGGCCTACAAACCTGACTCAGTTCACCAGTTCTGTCAGGAGGAATGGGCCGAAATTCACCCAACTTATTGTGGGAAGCTTGTGGAAGGCTACCCCAAACGTTTGACCCAAGTTAAACAATTTTAAGACAATGCTACCAAATGCTAATTGAGTGTATGTAAACTTCTGGGAATGTGATGAAAGAAATAAAAGCTGACATAAATCATTGTCTCTTCTATTATTCTGACATTTCACATTCTTAAAATAAAGTGGTGATCCTAACTGACCTAAAACAGGGCATTTTTACTAGGATTAAATGTCAGGAATTCTGAAAAACCGAGTTTAAATGTATTTGGCTAAGGTGTATGTAAACGTCTGACTTCAACTGTCTGCTAATCAGTTTCTGAGACTATTGCCCAGACTTTGTAGGCAGTCATATAATGAAACCTTATCTTTATCAAATAAGCCATTTTTTTTACGTCTACGTTTGGGTGCGCAAGTTAGTATATTATTATCATTAGTTCCATAATTTCTTCATCAAATATGTAGTAGTTGATTATACACACATACAATTTGTCACATTTTCATATATTCACAGAATCCATATATAACGTTAGAAATCTTAAGTACTCACATCCAACACTCCACGCACGTTGTCAACGACTCTCCATCGCTACAAGGCAGCTCAGCAAACACTCCCAGCAGAATCCAAAAACTCAAATTTCCCTGATGCTCCCCGGCTGGTCATGGTAGTAATGGTCCACCCGTATCCTCAACGGTTCTCTACCCCGTGATATTCTATGATGGGCAGTAACGGACGGAACCCCAAGATAACGTTATATGTCAAAACGTATTATCCAAATTTAAATAATCGTATTATGCAAATATCTATATCTTATTATCCAAACTTCAGATTAACACTTATTTCTACACTCATACAACTCTCATATCACATACCCAAGTGACTGCCTTGCTGGGTTCTCCAACTACTTCTCAGACAGAGTTCAGTGTGTCAAATTGGAGGGCCTATTGTCCGGTCCTCTGGCAGTCTCTATGGGGGTGCCACAGGGTTCAATTCTTGGAACAACCCTTTTCTCTATATACATCAACAATGTCGCTCTCGCTGCTGGTGACTCTGATCCATCTCTACGCAGATGACACCATTCTGTATACATCTGGCCCCTCTTTGGACACTGTGTTAACTAACCTTCAAACAAGCTTCAATGCCATACAACATTCCTTCCGTGGCCTCCAACTGCTCTTAAATGCTAGTAAAACTAAATGCATGCTTTTCAATCGAATGCTGCCTGCACCCGCCCACCGGACTATCATCACTACTCTCGAGGGGTCTGACTTTGAATACGTGGACACAAATACCTAGGCGTCTGGTTAGACTGTAAACTTAACTTCCAGACTCACATGAACCATCTCCAATCCAAAATTAAATCTAGAATCGGCTTCCTATTTCGCAACAAAGCCTCCTTCACTCATGCTGCCAAACATGCCCTTGTAAAACTGACTATCCTACCGATCCTTGACTTCAGCGATGTCATTTACAAAATAGCCTCCAACACTCTACTCAGCAAATTGGATGTAATCTATCACAGTGCCATCCGTTTTGTTACCAAAGCCCCATATACTACCCACCACTGCGACCTGTATTCTCTCGTTGGCTGGCCCTCATTACATAAACCCACTGGCTCCAGGTCATCTATAAGTCGTTACTAGGTATATCCCCGCCTTATCTGAACTCGCGGGTCACCATAGCAACACCCACCCGTAGCATGCGCTCCAGCAGGTATATTTCACTGGGCACCCCCAAAGCCAACACCTCCTTTTGCCGCCATTCCTTCCAGTTCTCTGCTGCCAATGACTGGAATGAATTGCAAAAATCCTTGAAGCTAGAGGTTCCTATCTCCCTCACTAACTTTAAGCATCAGCTGTCAGAGCTGCTTATCGATCACTGCACCTGTATATAGCCCTTCTGTAAATAGCCCACCCTACTACCTCATCCCCATATTTATTATTTTCGCTCATTTTGCACTCCAGTATCTCTATTTGCACATCATCATTTGCACATCTATCACTCCAGTGTTAATGCTAAATTGTAACTTATTTCGCCACTATGGTCTATTTATTGTCCTACCTCCTAACCTTACTGCATTTTGCACTACATTCTGCGCTCTGTATTTAGATTTTTCTATTGTGTTTTTACCATGTTTGTTTACTGTATAACTCTGTGTTGTTTTTGTCGCACTGCTTTGCTTTGTCTTGGCCAGGTCGCAGTTGCAAATGAGAACTTGTTCTCAACTGACCTACCTGGTTAAATAAAGGTGAAATAAAAAAATAAAAAAATAATAAAAAATTGACAGTACGTTTGTTTATTCTCATGTGTAACTCTGTGTTGTTTTTTGTCGCACTGCTTTGCTTTGTCTTGGCCAGGTCGCAGTTGTAAATGAGAACTTGTTCTCAACTGGCCTACCTGGTTATATACAGTGGGGAGAACAAGTATTTGATACACTGCCGATTTTGCAGGTTTTCCTACTTACAAAGCAAGTAGAGGTCTGTAATTTTTATCATAGGTACACTTCAACTGTGAGAGACGGAATCTAAAACAAAAATCCAGAAAATCACATTGTATGATTTTTTTTTACAATTAATTTGCATTTTATTGCATGACATAAGTATTTGATCACCTACCAACCAGTAAGAATTCCGGCTCTCACAGACCTGTTAGTTTTTCTTTAAGAAGCCCTCCTGTTCTCCACTCATTACCTGTATTAACTGCACCTGTTTGAACTCGTTACCTGTATAAAAGACACCTGTCCACACACTCAATCAAACAGACTCCAACCTCTCCACAATGGCCAAGACCAGAGAGCTGTGTAAGGACATCAGGGATACAATTGTAGACCTGCACAAGGCTGGGATGGGCTACAGGACAATAGGCAAGCAGCTTGGTGAGAAGGCAACATCTGTTGGCGCAATTATTAGAAAATGGAAGAAGTTCAAGATGACGGTCAATCTCCCTCGGTCTGGGGCACCATGCAAGATCTCACCTCGTGGGGCATCAATGATCATGAGGAAGGTGAGGGATCAGCCCAGAACTACATGGCAGGACCTGGTCAATGACCTGAAGAGAGCTGGGACCTCAGTCTCAAAGAAAACCATTAGTAACACACTGCGCCGTCATGGATTAAAATCCTGCAGCGCACGCAAGGTCCCCCAGCTCAAGCCAGCGCATGTCCAGGCCCGTCTGAAGTTTGCCAATGACCATCTGGATGATCCAGAGGAAGAATGGGAGAAGGTCATGTGGTCTGATGAGACAAAAATAGAGCTTTTTGGTCTAAACTCCACTCGCCGTGTTTGGAGGAAGAAGAAGGATGAGTACAACCCCAAGAACACCATCCCAACCGTGAAGCATGGAGGTGGAAACATCATTCTTTGGGGATGCTTTTCTGCAAAGGGGACAGGACGACTGCACCGTATTGAGGGGAGGATGGATGGGGCATTGTATCGCGAGATCTTGGCCAACAACCTTCTTCCCTCAGTAAGAGCATTGAAGATGGGTCGTGGCTGGGTCTTCCAGCATGACAACGACCTGAAACACACAGCCAGGGCAACTAAGGAGTGGCTCCGTAAGAAGCATCTCAAGGTCCTGGAGTGGCCTAGCCAGTCTCCAGACCTGAACCCAATAGAAAATCTTTGGAGGGAGCTGAAAGTCCAGTGCCCAGTGACAGCCCCGAAACCTGAAAGATCTGGATGGAGGAGTGGGCCAAAATCCCTGCTGCAGTGTGTGCAAACCTGGTCAAGAACTACAGGAAACGTATGATCTCTGTAATTGCAAACAAAGGTTTCTGTACCAAATATTAAGTTCTGCTTTTCTGATGTATCAAATACTTATGTCATGCAATAAAATGCAAATTAATTACCTAAAAATCATACAATGTGATTTTCTGGATTTTTGTTTTAGATTCCGTCACTCACAGTTGAAGAGTACCTATGATAAAAATTACAGACTTCTACATGCTTTGTAAGTGGGAAAACCTGCAAAATCGGCAGTGTATCAAATACTTGTTCTCCCCACTGTATATATATATATACAGCGGGTGAAATAAGTGTTGAACACGTCACCATTTTTCTCAGTAAATATATTTCCAAAGGTTCTATTGACATGAAAGTTTCACCAGATGTTGGTAACAACACAAGTAATCCATACATACAAAGAAACCAAAACAAACAAGTTCAGAGTCTTGCATGGTGAGCGTGCATACAGGCCATGGCGGTGGAGTGCATTACTTACTCTTTTCTTTGAGACAACAGTACCTGCTAATTGCAGGTCTTTTTGAAGCTCTCCACAAGTGGTCCTTGGCTCTTGGACAACTCTTCTGATTATTCTTTTCACTCCTCTGTCAGAAATCTTGCGAGGAGCACCTGGTCGAGGCAAATTTATGGTGAAATGATTGTCTTTCCACTTCCGTATTATGGCCCCAACAGTGCTCACTGGAACATTCAGAAGCTTAGAAATGCGCCTATAACCAATGCCATCATTATGTTTTGCAACAAGGTTGCGAATGTCTTGAGACAGCTCTTTCCTTTTACCCATCATGAGATGTGTCTTGTGTGACACCTTGGCAATGAGACCTTTTTGTAGGCCATCAGTTGGGACTGAACCAGCTGATATTAATTTGCACTGACAGGGGGCTGGATTGCTTTTTAATTACTGATAGTTTTCAGCTGTTGTCTTGGCTTTCCATGCCTTTTTGAACCTCCCTTTCTTCATGTGTTCAATACTTTTTCCCTGTGTCATTTCACATTATTACACATAACTTAATTTCTGAACTTATTTGTTTTGGTTTCTTTGTATGTAACAACTTGTGTTGTTACCAACATCTGGTGAAACTTTCATGTCAATAGCACCTTTGGAAATATATTTACTGAGAAAAATGGTGACGTGTTCAATACTTATTTCACCCGCTGTATATGCGTAAGCCTGGAGGAGTTTGTGGGAGAAAGTGGGGAAGGTTTTCGATGCCCCATTTTCTGGGAGAGAAGGTGCCCGGAGGCTAATCCAGCTTCAGCAGGACTCCCGCAGTGTGGCCGATTATGCAGTGGATTTCCGCACGTTGGCAGCGGAGAGTGCTTGGAACCAGGGAGTTACCCACGGCTCTTGATTCCCTCATCGCCTTGCCCATCCGCATCGATGGGCGATTGCGGGAACGAGGGGAGAAGAGGAAATTCACGTGTCCAGGGATTCCACCTTCGAGTCATCCCGGAAGTCCCCGACGGTCCCGTTGCCGAGAGAACCCGAGGTCTCCCGACCTCTCCTGAGAGTCGCCGAAGACGGCCGAGTCACCGCTTCCCGAGGTTATGCAACTAGGCAGAGTGGGGCTGTCACCAGCAGGAACGGCAGTACAGGACCAACACGAAGAGGTGTCTGTACTGCAGGACTCTTGGTCGTTTTGTGTCCTCATGTCCGCTAAAAGACCAGGCTCACCGGTAGGAGCGAGAACTCTGGTGGGCCATATGGAGACTTTTTCTGATTCCCATACTCGCACCCCTTTTCATGCCATTTTGCTGTGGGGAGACCAGTCCAAATCTCCCTGGGTCCTCATTGACTCTGGGGCTGATGAGAGCTTTTTGGACGTCACCCTGGCTTCCGAGCTGAACATTCCCACTCAGCCCCTCTCCATACCCATGGAGGTTAGAGTGCTGGACGGGTGCTCTATTGGCCTGGTCACCTGCCCCGGGACATCTTCTTGGGGACTCTGAGGCTTCTCCGGACCTCTCCACCATTCCCACGCAGTAGCAGGACCTCCGGGAGGTGTTCAGCAAGGCCCGGGCCACTTCACTTCCGCCGCACTGCCCCTATGACTGTGGGATTGATCCTTCTCCCTATCACCACGCTGCCCCGGGGACGTCTGTACTCTCTGTCGGGACCAGAGACCAAAGACCAGAGACCAAAGAAAGATTTTTGATGCCCATGAGTCTGGGAGGGGTTACAAATCCATTTCCAAGCAATTTGAAGTACATCATTCCATTTCCAAGCAATTTGATGTACATCATTCCACTGTCCAATGAAAATTATAGACCACTGGCAAACTACCTAGGACAGGTCGTCCCACCAAAGTCAGCCCAAGAGATGACCGAATTATGCTCATAGAAGTCTCTAAGAACCCCAGAGTAACATCAAGGGATCTACAGGCCTCTCCTGCCACAATCAATGTCGAATTGCATGGGTACACTGTCAGAAAGAGACTGCACAAACTTGGCCTACATGGGAGGTCAGGAAGGAAGAAGCCTCTGCTCTCGAAAAAGAATATCAAGACACAACTGACTTTTGCCAGACAACACCTGGGTAAAGTCAGTTGTGTCTTGATATTCTTTTTGAGAGCAATTTGACATTGATGTGTGTCTTCCACATAGCAGTGACATTTGACATTGTGTTTCCGAATGACCACCAAGGTGTAGAATATATAGTGAAAACAATAGTGGTCCTAAATCGGAACTTTTAGGAACACTGACACTTACAATTGATTTTGTCAGAGGACAAACCATCTAAAGAGACAAACTGATATCTTTCCGACAGATAAGATCTAAACCAGGCAAGAACTTGTCTGTATAGACAAATTAGGGTGTCAAAAGCGACTAGTGGTACGAGGACAGATGCAGGGCCTTGGTCTGACGCCATTAAAAGGTAATTTACTACCTTCACCACCTTCAGTACTATGATGGGGTTTAAAACCAGACTGAAGCGTTTCGTATAAATTATTTGTCTTCAGGTGCAACAGCTTTTTCGGAATGGGCGATTCAATATAGTTATAGTTTTTTACATTTTCCGGGACAAGGTTTGGCTTTAAAAAAAAAAGGCTTTATTACTGCCAATTTTAGTGAGTTTGGTACACATCTGGAGGTTAGGGAGACATTTATTATGTTCAACATAGGAGGGCCAAGCACAGGAAGTAGCTCTTTCAGTAGTTTAATTGGAATAGGGTCCAATATGCAGCTGGAAGGTTTAGAGGCCATGACTATTTTCGTGAATGAGATACAGGATTAAAAATCCATTGTTCCTAGCTCCTGGCAGTTCTTTGCAGACTAAGGACAACTGAGCTTTAGAGAAATGTGCAAATTCAAAGAGGAGTCAGTAATTTGCTTTCTAATGATCATTTCGTTGAAGAAGTTCATGAATTCATCACTGTTGAAGTGAAAGCCATCTTCTCTTGGGGAATGCTGCTTATTAGTTAGCTTTGCGAAAGTATCGAAAATAAATGTTGGATTGCTCTTATTCTCCTCAATTAGGTTAGAACAAAAGGCTGATCGAGCAACATTGAGGGCTCTTCGATATTCCACTAGTCGGAAGACTTCCAGTTTGGTGGAGCGCCGTTTCCGTTCCAATTTTCTGGACGCTTACTTCAAGGCTCAGGTATTTTCTGTATACCAGGGAGATAATTTCTTGTGACAAATGTTTTTAGTTTTTAGGGGTGTGACTGCAACTAGGGTATTACACAAGGTTACATTTAGATCCTCATTTAGGTGGTTAACCAATTGTTGTACTTCTTTCAGTAGGGGTCTGGAAGGTCTGGAAGGGCATCTACGAATCTTTGGGTTGTCCGAGAATTTATAGCGCAGCTTTCAATAATCCTTGGTTGGGGTCTGGGCAGTTTATTATTATTTGTTACAGTAGCTATAAAAATTAAGAGTTTTTTTTATGTCAATTGACATTTGCTTTGGTAAATGCTAGCAACACCTCCGCCTTAGCGGTATGCACGGGAGATATGGTCACTAGTGTAACCAGGAGGAGAGACCTCATTTAACACACTAAATTAATCAGGCTTGAGCCAAAAACAGTCCATTATAAATTGCAATCTGGGTCAGGTGGGCATCTTTGAAAGCTTGTTCTATTACCAACATAACTAACAAAATTATATTATCCGATCTTACAGTGTTAGGCTTTCACAAGGCAATTCAGAAAAGCAGATTGTAATTTTGGTGCGCATAGAATCTAGTCATGAGTATATTCAGATGCGTGGTCCACGGCAAATTTTCTCATTCTGTTCAGGACAAGCCAGGGTATAACGCCATGTAATCTTGGAACTGTACATCAAACATAGAGATCATAAACGTTGACACTGTATATCACATTAGTTTTATCATATGGAAATGTGAAGTACACATTTGGACTGGCCGGTGTTTGGCTTGCTTATACGACATCAAACTGGTATTTATTATAATCCTCAATGTCTCATCTTTAAAAATACATCAAGTCCTCTTAATTTACAGCATTTCCCTCACTCAGACAACAAAACGTGCAAAAGTTGTCCAATTAGCGGGAGGGATGGGGGCAACTTCTTGTCACACGTGGTGCTCAAGTTCAGAATGGCTCTCAGTCAAAACCCATACAGAGCTGTGAAGCGGAGACCCTGAGCTCTGACATCATGTATAGCATGTTACTGTACAGCCGCTGCATTTCAATTTAGGCAATTATCAGTGTCCAAATCTGCCATTTTCAAACCATATAAAGGTACAAGTCTAGAGGCATCTAGAGTATTAGCATTCACTGTCCATAAAAACATTTCTTTCACACTTTTAGGGTGAAATTATACCATTTGACCATGTCAAAGACCCCTGTCTCCAAACATATACTAACGTGCAATAAAGATAGTGTAGCTTTTAAGATAGGATTGAGAGAACACTCAGTTCTCTCAACTCTAACTGCAGTTTGATGGTGTTGCTCAGTAGAAATGTGATTATTAAAAAAATGGTTATGAAAACGACAAACATAGACATAGTTCACCATATTCTTAATGGTCGCAGATTAGCACATTCCACTGACTAAAACATGTAGGAAAAAAATGTCAGAAATTCTGCAACCATTCATCCCTCTCTGTCTTTACATATTCTGCAGCAATGGCAGTTGATGGAGTTGGTAACATAGAAAACACTCTTACATTAATTAATCTGCTACTGAAACAGAGTGGTTCACCAGTACTGCAACAAGCAGCATAACCAGGTGTGTATGTATGTGTGTGTGTGTGTGTTCGTGTGCACATGTGTGTGTGACCTTGTATACTGTATGTGCATGTGTGCTTTGCTGCATATGTGTGTGTGAAGTTCAACCTTGTTCTTCTGAGGATTGGTTGGGATCAATTCATTCTTTATCACTTAATTTGTGTGGCCCTGTCCAGTCGCCCTGCAGTTGAAAACTGATGAAGTATGTCTCCAAAGTCTCCAAAGGGGTGTGTGTGTGACTGTGATCAGAATCCTTCTCCTCTGCTTCAATGGATGGATTCAGGAAAGGTTGGATCTTCCTCGCTAGGTCATGAATACAGCTTTGTTCCTCTGGTATTATTTATGTAGCTAGCTTTGAATGCTAATTGCTCATTTTACCCAGCAGTGGTAAGGCTAATTGTGTGTAAGGTACTCTATATGCTTTGTACCTTGCTGTCTACCAATAACTGAGGTTGGGTATGAAATGGCACCCCGTTTCCTATATAGTGCACTACTTTTAACCAGGTACCCTATTCCCTATATAGTGCACTTCTATAGGAAATCTGGTGTCATTTCAAACTCAGTTAGGAATAAACTCAGTTTGCTGTATGTGCACACAGAGCCTTTACCCATTTTCATCTCTGGTCATATGTCATATGTCAGTCTTACAGTTTCATTATCCTTATACAGTACATACATAGGACAAACAATCAGAAAGAGTGGTATTGTGAGTAACTCTGGTCTGTAATCACTCATTCACTCAGGACTTATTTATTCAGTTAGGTCTGTATATACATATTAATGTACAGTTGTTATCATATCACATGCAATATTGTAAGTAATTCTTGGACTTAACTTACGTAGTCATTCACTCAGGAATGCATATTAGTATCCTGTCAGTTGTATCTTTTTTTCTGTAATTAAACCCTGCGCACTAAGGACTGTATTTTAAGGGAATTACTATTATTACCCCAAATTATCATACACATTTAGCTATTTAAGTATCTCTTCCTGTCATTTACCTGTACAGTTAATGTAACCATGCAAATATTCACTTACCTGTGTATTTAACTGTATATTTACCTGTACAGTTAATTTAACCATGCAAAATATTCACTTACCTGTTCATTTAACCAGTCTGTATATTAAGTAAACTATTATTACCCTCACTTATATCATACACACTTTTAGCTATTTAAGTATTTCTCTGCCATCGACCTGTATAGTATAGTTAACCATGAACCATCCACCAATGTATAGTGTACATATTCCGCCATCCACCCATACTATGCAATGTCTTTTTATAGCTATTTTGCACTCCAGACTTCTTGTAACATATTGGTGTATTGGTGTGTGTTTGTCATTTCTGCCCCATGCAACATTGTACAAACTGATACAGTATCACCTGTCTCTCTCCTTAACAAAATGAATCAGCTTGAATTTCAGATGAGTGGAATATATTGTTATACAGTACAACCAAGATTTTTCGGCAGTGCTTTATGCACTACACTGAGTGACCATACTAACATTGAGTTGCATACCCTTTTGCCCTCAGAACAGCCTCAATTCATCAGGACATGGACTCTACAAGTTGTCAAGCGTTCCACAGGGATGCTGGACCATGTAGACTCCAATGCTTCCTACAGTTGTGTGTCAAATTAGCTGGATGTCTTTTGGGTGGTGGACCATTCTTGATACAAACGGGAAACTGTTGACACGCTCAAACTGGTGCGCCTGACACCTACTACCATACCCCAGTCAGAGGCACTTAAATATTTTGTCTTGCCCATTTACCCTCTGAATGGCACACACACAATCCATGTCTCAATTGTCTTAAGGCTTAAAAATACTTGTTTAACCTGTCTCCTCCCATTCATCTACACTGATTTGAAGTAGATTTAACAAGTGACATCAATAAGCAATCATAGCTTTCACCTTTTTATTTTACTAGGCAAGTCAGTGAAGAACAAATTCTTATTTACAATGACGGCCTACCTACAGGGTCAGCCCCTGGAGCAAATTAGTGTTAAGTGCCTTGCTCAAGGACACTGACAGGTTTTTCACCTTGTCAGCTCAGGTATTCAAACAAGTGACCTTTCGGTTACTGGCCCAATGCTGTAACCACTAGGCTACCTGCTGCCCTGAATCCACCTGGATTCACCTGGTCAGTCTGTTATAGAAAGAGCATATTTTGTACACTCAGTGTAATTCCAAATGGGAGCATATAGTGACTCTTCCCACTTTGTCCTATGGAAGCACACTGGCTGATGGAGGTCAATAATGTAGTATTTACAGCCACATCCATATGTGATTTGATTTGACCTTCCAACGTAAATTGATACATTTATATAGAAGTTTGTGTGTGCTTATTTGGTCTCATCTGTCCCTCTTTACAGCTATATTACAGATGGCATCTCTCGCCTCAGCTGCCTCATCCTGCCTTACACTAAACTTGCTGCACTAACCACAGAGTCCACAGGTAGCATATCCTGCTTTGCGTTGCCTGTAACACATTCTACACAAACTGCACTATCAAAGCCTACATCTTGAACTGACACAATTTTACACAAAGTGGTATTTCTAGTATGTAGTTATTTTTCCCTTACTCACATCATACAGTAAGTCACTCGCTCGTGCATGACTCACGCAAATCAAATCAAAGTTTATTGGTTGAGTACACAGATTTGTAGATGTTAGCTAAATGCTTTTGTTTCTAGCTCCAACAGTGCAGTAATACTTACCAATACAAAATTATAAAACCAACAATACACACATAATCCAGAAAAATACAAACATAATTTATATAGGATGAGCCATGACTAGAATACAGTATACAGTGCCTTCAGAAAGTATTCACCCCCACCCCCACACATTGTGTTACGTTACAGCCTTATTCTAAAACGGATTAAATAAAAAAATGACAAAGCGAACACAGGTTTTTAGAAATGTTTGCAAATGTATTCAAAATAAAAAACAGATACCTTATTTAGATAAGTATGCAGACCCTTCGCTATAAGACTCGAAATTGAGCTCAGGTGCATCCTGTTTCCATTGATCATCCTTTCTACAACTTGATTGGAGTTGATTTGGAAAGGCACACGCCTGTCTATATAAGGTCCCACAATTGACAGTGCAAAAACCAAGCCATGAGGACAAAGGAATTGAGAAACAAGACTCTCTGGTCTGATGAAACCAAGATTGAACTCTTTGCCCAGACTAGTCAGGATCAAGGCAAAGATGAACGGAGCAAAGTACAGAGAGATCCTTGATGAAAACCTGCTTCAGAGCGCTTAGGACCT
Organism: Thymallus thymallus; assembly: GCA_023634145.1. Lineage (NCBI taxonomy): Eukaryota > Metazoa > Chordata > Actinopteri > Salmoniformes > Salmonidae > Thymallus > Thymallus thymallus. Next base: position 12,038,670 of record CM042407.1, read on the forward strand.
CAGAAGGTTCACCTTCCAACAGGACAACGACCCTAAGCACACAGCCAAGACAACGAAGGTGTAAGGATGTATGTTCAGAGAGGTCTCTGGAAACCTTTATGGTTTGCAGGTTTGGTGTCCAGAGACCTCTCTGGAAATCTCTATGTTTGAAATTGCGCCGCATGACCTCTAATTGGGGAGCCTATTTAAGTATTAGTTATTCCCACCAGTGTTTGTGGGTTTTTGTGTGTGTTCCTTTAGTTTTTCACTCTGGTTCGTGGTCGCTGTCTCCTTTGTTCGGTTTTGGGATTATTATACTTGAATAAAGGAATGTCTTCGCACTACAGCTCTGTGCCTTGGGTCCTGTTTCATGGCGATCGCGACAGAAAAACCCACCACACCAGGACCAAGCAGCGTGGAAAGGAGGAATGGGAGCCTTAACAGGAGAGAGGAGGAGAGCGATGTCGTCAGGGTCCGAGACGACGAACGGCCCAGAGGCAATCCCAAGTACATTTTTTGGGGGGCTATGGGGGTGGTCTGGCAGGGGTGAGGAAGCACCGAGTCCAGCATCCACAGGGGGTCTGGCGGAGCCAGAGTACGACTGGGTGTCGGAGTCGGAGGAAGGAGAATATCGAAGGGAGATGTTCTTGGGAATAGTGGAGCAATGCAGGCAGCATTGGGAGGAGCACAAAGGTGACAAGGCGGAGCTGGAGGGTATGGTGCCTGACTTGTGCATCCCCAGTCCGGGTCACAGAATACCAGCCTCCCGCGCCGGACCTCCAGTTCCCACCTTGAATCCGGTTTGTCCTGTGTCCGCTTCCCGCACCAGATCTTCAGTGCGCTGCACTAGCCCAGCTTGTCCAGGTACAGCCTACAGCAACTGGTATCATAGCTCTCCACAACCGTCCTCCAGTGACGGCCCCACGCACCAGACCTTCGGTGTGCCTCCCCATCCCGGTAAGCCCTGTGCCGGCTCCCCACACCGGAACTCCAGTGCGTGCGCCCAGCCCAGTGCCTCCAGTGCCGGCCCCAAGCACCAGACCTCCGATGTGCGTCCCCAGCCCGGTAAGTCCTGTGCCGGCTCCCCACACTCGACCTCCAGTGCGTGCACCCAGCCCGGTGCCTCCAGTGCCGTCCCCACGCACCAGACCTCCGGTGTGCCTCCCCAGCCCGGTAAGCCTTGTGCCGGAGCAGTCTGCTCCACCGGTGCCCAGTCCGGGACCGGTCGTCAGCCTCGCTCCAGTGCCGGAGCAGTCCGCTCCACCGGTGCCCAGTCCGGGACAGGTCGTCAGCCCCGCTCCAGTGCCAGAGCCAGAACCCCCACCAATGCCTGTTCCCCTCTCTGACCCCCCCCCTGCTGGTGTTACTAGTCTTGCGGCCGGGAGTCCGCGCTTGGGGGGGGGGGTACTGTAAGGATGTATGTTCAGAGAGGTCTCTGGAAACCTTTATGGATTTCAGGTTTGGTGTCCAGAGACCTTTCTGGAAATGTTTGGGATTGGTCCGCAATTAGAGGCAGCTGCGCTGCATTCCCTCAATTGGGGAGCCTATTTAAGTATTAGTTATTCCCACCGGTGTTTGTGGGTTTTTGTGTGTGTTCAAAAAACAATTCACGCCGGTTCATGGTCGCAGTCTCCCCTTTGTTTGGTTTTGGGATTATTATACTTGAATAAAGGAATGTCTTCGCACTACAGCTCTGCGCCTTGGGTCCTGTTTCATAGCGATCGTGACAGCAGGAGAGAAAAGTATCTGAACGTCCTTGAGTGGCCCAGCCAGAGGCCGGACTTGAACCCAATCAATCAATCAATCAATCAAATTTATTTATAAAGCGCTTTTTACATCAGCCGATGTCACAAAGTGCTATACAGAAACCCAGCCTAAAACCACAAACAGCAAGCAATGCAGATGTAGAAGCACGGTGGCTAGGAAAAACTCCCTAGAAAGGCAAAACCTAGGAAGAAACCTAGAGAGGAACCAGGCTCTGAGGGGTGGCCAGTCCTCTTCTGGCTGTGCCGGGTGGAGATTATAACAATTCATGGCCATTAAGGGCACGTTCTTTCTCCAAGATGTTCAAATGTTCATAGACGACCAGTAGGGTCAAATCATGATAAAAGTAGTTGTGGAGGTTGCAACAGGTAAATACATCAGGAGTGAATGTCACTTGGTTTTTCAGTGCAATAGAGTGCAGGTGAGGTAGAGCGAGAGCGAGATGAAAACAGCAGGTCTGGGACAAGGTGGCATACAGTATACGAAATAACATACACTACATGGACAAAAGTACAGTATGTGGGTACCTGCTCGTCGAACATCTCTTTCCAAAATCATGGGCATTAATATGGAGTTGGTCCCCCCTTTGCTGCTAAAACTCTTTTGGGAAGGCTTTCCACTAGAACATTGCTGTGGGGACTTGCTTCCATTCAGCCACAACCACATTAGTGAGTTTGAGCACTGATTTTGGCCAATTAGGCTCGCAGTCTGCGTTCCAATTCATCCCGAAGGTGTTCAATGTGGTTGAGGTCAGGGCTCTGTGCAGTCCAGTCAAGTTCTTCCACACCAATGTCATCAAACCATTTCTGTATGGACCTCACTTTGTTCACGGGGGCATTGTCATGCTGAAACAGGAAAGGGCCATCCCAAACTGTTACCACAAAGTTGGAAGCACAGAATTGTCTAAAATGTCATTGAAGATTTCCCTTCAATGGAACCACGAGGCCTAGCCTAGGCCTGGGTTGGGCTAGGCCTCATAGTTCCAGTGAAGGGAAATCTTAACGCCACAGACCATTATTCCTCTTCCACCAAACTTTACAGTTGACTGTCATGTCTTGACTATATCATTAATGTGATGATATGCTATTTTATCAAATCGATTACCTAACGTTTAATTGATTACGTGATTGAATTAAATAATGCAACAATTAACTCATTAATAACCTGGGGCACTACAGAAAAGTTTAAGGAGTTCCCTTTTCCGAATTAACTCTCTTACATTTCAGTCATTAATTAATCGATACCTTCTATCAGTAACTGCACAAACTCTAGTCTACATGATGAATCAGCAATACACAAATTGGCTTAATTATTGATTTACTAACTACCTAAATCACACAGAATTACATACATACAACAGGATAGATTATACATTGATTACTAATCATGTCATGAAAAGTTCCTAGTTGACTAACCCGATATGATGCCTGGTTACACACAGGAAGGGGGTTAAGGTAAGAAAGAGTGGGAGGAGGAGAGACAAAAGAATTCAACTCGTACATACAGTTGAATAATACGCTCATTGTAAATATGGATATTTAGCACCCCAACAACCACTAATTCGGAAGTGTTTGTTTAAAATGAATACATCAAAGTGTCACACATGCGGTGGTCCTCGGTTGAGTTTACTATCGTGACAGTACTTAAACAGCTGCAGACTGAATGTTCCTGTGTAGTCTCCCATCTTCTTCACTCGAGAGTTTCAGAGAGCTAGAACCATTTTACAAGCCAGTAGCTACCCGGCAATGTACTGGTCTATTGTCCAACTATTCGTGACGTCTAGTAGAAATTCACCATTTCAACATGGGGATTAGCACCTCCACGTTATCTGGTCTAGTGTGAATTGTGTCACAGCGACTTTTATAGTGAAGTAGAAAAGGGGTAGGTTCATCATTTCCAACCAATGTCTGTGTTTACCAATGCCATTGTTCCTCTGACTCTCTCTTTCTGCATGTCCAGCAAGTAAGAGAGACTCTGCCAGGAATTTATGACATGTAGTATAGTCATAAAACTGCCACCCCCCAAACAGGAGAGGTGTTTCATCTCTGCAGGCAAGCGTCATGACATGGCACAATCCGTTGGATTGCCAGATGGTGAAGCATAATTCATCACTCCAGAGAACACGTTTCCACTGCTCCAGAGTCCAATTGCGGCGAGATTTACACCCCTCCAGCCAACGCTTTGCATTGTGCATGGTGATTTTAGGCTTATATGTGGCTGCTCAGCCATGAAAACCCAATTTTTTCGTTGCTTCCAGAGGCAGTTTGGAACTCGGTAGTGAGTGTTGCAACCGAGGATAAATACAATATTTACACATTACTTGCTTCAGCAATCGGTGGTCCCGTTCTGTGAGCTTGTGTGGCCTACCACTTAGTGGATGAGACGTTGTTGCTGCTAGACGTTTCCCTTCACAATAACAGCACTTACATTTGACCAGGGCAGCTCTAGCAGGGCAGAAATTTGACGAACTGACTTGTTGGAAAGGTGGCATTGTAAGGGCCTGACTGAGGCCAGGTCTCTGACTCCCTCTAGAGGGAGTAGGATGGCCACGGTCAGGTCCTGACATTCACAGGGAGTTGGTGTTGGGTTTGGTTGATCCCCAATTAGAGGCAGCTGTCTTGAGTTGTCTCTAATTGGGGATTCTATTTATGTTCACTTCGCGTCCACCTGCGTGTGGATCATTACGTTGTCTGTGTGCTATTGTTTGTATGTGTAGTGCGTTTTCTGCAAGTACTGGTCTTCAGTTCACGGTGTTGCGTTTGTTGTATTTAATAAACTATGTTTGCACGTACCTGTTGCTCTGCGCCTCGTTCCCTAAACACTGACCGTGACAGAATGATCCACCACCACGGGACGAAGCAGTGCTGGACATTGGGGGATATCCAGTGACGGTCCACAGCGTGTCGGTGCCCAGTCCGGGACCGGTAACCAACCCTGCTACGTGGCTGGAAACATCCTCTGTGTCGGTGCCCAGGACGGGCACAGCGTTCATTCCCGCTGGGGAGTCGGAGCTCCTCAGCACGCCGGTGCCTAGTCCGGGGCCGGCAGCCAGCCCAGTTATGTGGCTGGAAACCTCCTCTGCGTCGGTGACCAGGCTAGGCATGGCGTTCAGCCCTGCTCCGAGGTTGGGGCTTTCCACTGGACCGGGGGTTAGACAGGACCTGCCGTCCAGCGCCGATCCTTTGCCGGAGCAATCCGCTCCACCGGTGCCCAGTCCGGGACCGGTAACCAACCCTGCTATGTGGCTGGCACAGCGTTCAGTCCCGGGGCCTAAATGATGTGACGGTGAAGTTTCGGTATCCGATGCGGGTAGACACATCATAGTCTACATTGACGATATCCTCATCTACTCCCCCACCTACCTGGAACATGTGGCCCTCGTTCGTACTGTCCTGAGACGTCTCCTCAAGAACCACCTTTACGTCAAGGGAGAAAAGTGTGTCTTACACCAAACATCAATCTCCTTCCTGGGATATCACCTTTCTCCAGAGGGCGTCAAGATGGAGGAGCTGAAGGTGGAGGTAGTCAGGTCATGGCCAGTCCCGAAGACCGTGAAGGACCTCCAACGTTTCCTGGAATTTGCCAATTCTATCGCCGGTTCATCCAAGGCTTCAGCACCATCGCCACACCACTCACGTCGTTGCTGAAAGGTAAGCCCCAGCGCCTCCACTGGAACCCGCAACCTGCGAGGCAGGTTCACCAGGGCTCCTCTGCTATGCCATCTCGACCCGCACTTGCCGTTCGTAGTGGAGGTCGATGCGTCCGAGGTTGGTGATGTGCAATGATGTGAGTGGCGCGGCGGTGGTGCTCTAATGGAGTTTAATAGCTTTAGGGAGGTTTCAAGCTACTGAATCTGGTGGGTAAATGCATTCAGGAGATGGTGATGTTTCAAATAGGCCTAGTTTGTGTATCACTATCAATTGTTAATTTATATAGGATGAGCCATGACTAGAATACAGTATACAGTGCCTTCAGAAAGTATTCACCCCCACCCCCACACATTGTGTTACGTTACAGCCTTATTCTAAAACGGATTAAATAAAAAAATGACAAAGCGAACACAGGTTTTTAGAAATGTTTGCAAATGTATTCAAAATAAAAAACAGATACCTTATTTAGATAAGTATGCAGACCCTTCGCTATAAGACTCGAAATTGAGCTCAGGTGCATCCTGTTTCCATTGATCATCCTTTCTACAACTTGATTGGAGTTGATTTGGAAAGGCACACGCCTGTCTATATAAGGTCCCACAATTGACAGTGCAAAAACCAAGCCATGAGGACAAAGGAATTGAGAAACAAGACTCTCTGGTCTGATGAAACCAAGATTGAACTCTTTGCCCAGACTAGTCAGGATCAAGGCAAAGATGAACGGAGCAAAGTACAGAGAGATCCTTGATGAAAACCTGCTTCAGAGCGCTTAGGACCTCAGAAGGTTCACCTTCCAACAGGACAACGACCCTAAGCACACAGCCAAGACAACGAAGGTGTAAGGATGTATGTTCAGAGAGGTCTCTGGAAACCTTTATGGTTTGCAGGTTTGGTGTCCAGAGACCTCTCTGGAAATCTCTATGTTTGAAATTGCGCCGCATGACCTCTAATTGGGGAGCCTATTTAAGTATTAGTTATTCCCACCAGTGTTTGTGGGTTTTTGTGTGTGTTCCTTTAGTTTTTCACTCTGGTTCGTGGTCGCTGTCTCCTTTGTTCGGTTTTGGGATTATTATACTTGAATAAAGGAATGTCTTCGCACTACAGCTCTGTGCCTTGGGTCCTGTTTCATGGCGATCGCGACAGAAAAACCCACCACACCAGGACCAAGCAGCGTGGAAAGGAGGAATGGGAGCCTTAACAGGAGAGAGGAGGAGAGCGATGTCGTCAGGGTCCGAGACGACGAACGGCCCAGAGGCAATCCCAAGTACATTTTTTGGGGGGCTATGGGGGTGGTCTGGCAGGGGTGAGGAAGCACCGAGTCCAGCATCCACAGGGGGTCTGGCGGAGCCAGAGTACGACTGGGTGTCGGAGTCGGAGGAAGGAGAATATCGAAGGGAGATGTTCTTGGGAATAGTGGAGCAATGCAGGCAGCATTGGGAGGAGCACAAAGGTGACAAGGCGGAGCTGGAGGGTATGGTGCCTGACTTGTGCATCCCCAGTCCGGGTCACAGAATACCAGCCTCCCGCGCCGGACCTCCAGTTCCCACCTTGAATCCGGTTTGTCCTGTGTCCGCTTCCCGCACCAGATCTTCAGTGCGCTGCACTAGCCCAGCTTGTCCAGGTACAGCCTACAGCAACTGGTATCATAGCTCTCCACAACCGTCCTCCAGTGACGGCCCCACGCACCAGACCTTCGGTGTGCCTCCCCATCCCGGTAAGCCCTGTGCCGGCTCCCCACACCGGAACTCCAGTGCGTGCGCCCAGCCCAGTGCCTCCAGTGCCGGCCCCAAGCACCAGACCTCCGATGTGCGTCCCCAGCCCGGTAAGTCCTGTGCCGGCTCCCCACACTCGACCTCCAGTGCGTGCACCCAGCCCGGTGCCTCCAGTGCCGTCCCCACGCACCAGACCTCCGGTGTGCCTCCCCAGCCCGGTAAGCCTTGTGCCGGAGCAGTCTGCTCCACCGGTGCCCAGTCCGGGACCGGTCGTCAGCCTCGCTCCAGTGCCGGAGCAGTCCGCTCCACCGGTGCCCAGTCCGGGACAGGTCGTCAGCCCCGCTCCAGTGCCAGAGCCAGAACCCCCACCAATGCCTGTTCCCCTCTCTGACCCCCCCCCTGCTGGTGTTACTAGTCTTGCGGCCGGGAGTCCGCGCTTGGGGGGGGGGGTACTGTAAGGATGTATGTTCAGAGAGGTCTCTGGAAACCTTTATGGATTTCAGGTTTGGTGTCCAGAGACCTTTCTGGAAATGTTTGGGATTGGTCCGCAATTAGAGGCAGCTGCGCTGCATTCCCTCAATTGGGGAGCCTATTTAAGTATTAGTTATTCCCACCGGTGTTTGTGGGTTTTTGTGTGTGTTCAAAAAACAATTCACGCCGGTTCATGGTCGCAGTCTCCCCTTTGTTTGGTTTTGGGATTATTATACTTGAATAAAGGAATGTCTTCGCACTACAGCTCTGCGCCTTGGGTCCTGTTTCATAGCGATCGTGACAGCAGGAGAGAAAAGTATCTGAACGTCCTTGAGTGGCCCAGCCAGAGGCCGGACTTGAACCCAATCAATCAATCAATCAATCAAATTTATTTATAAAGCGCTTTTTACATCAGCCGATGTCACAAAGTGCTATACAGAAACCCAGCCTAAAACCACAAACAGCAAGCAATGCAGATGTAGAAGCACGGTGGCTAGGAAAAACTCCCTAGAAAGGCAAAACCTAGGAAGAAACCTAGAGAGGAACCAGGCTCTGAGGGGTGGCCAGTCCTCTTCTGGCTGTGCCGGGTGGAGATTATAACAATTCATGGCCATTAAGGGCACGTTCTTTCTCCAAGATGTTCAAATGTTCATAGACGACCAGTAGGGTCAAATCATGATAAAAGTAGTTGTGGAGGTTGCAACAGGTAAATACATCAGGAGTGAATGTCACTTGGTTTTTCAGTGCAATAGAGTGCAGGTGAGGTAGAGCGAGAGCGAGATGAAAACAGCAGGTCTGGGACAAGGTGGCATACAGTATACGAAATAACATACACTACATGGACAAAAGTACAGTATGTGGGTACCTGCTCGTCGAACATCTCTTTCCAAAATCATGGGCATTAATATGGAGTTGGTCCCCCCTTTGCTGCTAAAACTCTTTTGGGAAGGCTTTCCACTAGAACATTGCTGTGGGGACTTGCTTCCATTCAGCCACAACCACATTAGTGAGTTTGAGCACTGATTTTGGCCAATTAGGCTCGCAGTCTGCGTTCCAATTCATCCCGAAGGTGTTCAATGTGGTTGAGGTCAGGGCTCTGTGCAGTCCAGTCAAGTTCTTCCACACCAATGTCATCAAACCATTTCTGTATGGACCTCACTTTGTTCACGGGGGCATTGTCATGCTGAAACAGGAAAGGGCCATCCCAAACTGTTACCACAAAGTTGGAAGCACAGAATTGTCTAAAATGTCATTGAAGATTTCCCTTCAATGGAACCACGAGGCCTAGCCTAGGCCTGGGTTGGGCTAGGCCTCATAGTTCCAGTGAAGGGAAATCTTAACGCCACAGACCATTATTCCTCTTCCACCAAACTTTACAGTTGACTGTCATGTCTTGACTATATCATTAATGTGATGATATGCTATTTTATCAAATCGATTACCTAACGTTTAATTGATTACGTGATTGAATTAAATAATGCAACAATTAACTCATTAATAACCTGGGGCACTACAGAAAAGTTTAAGGAGTTCCCTTTTCCGAATTAACTCTCTTACATTTCAGTCATTAATTAATCGATACCTTCTATCAGTAACTGCACAAACTCTAGTCTACATGATGAATCAGCAATACACAAATTGGCTTAATTATTGATTTACTAACTACCTAAATCACACAGAATTACATACATACAACAGGATAGATTATACATTGATTACTAATCATGTCATGAAAAGTTCCTAGTTGACTAACCCGATATGATGCCTGGTTACACACAGGAAGGGGGTTAAGGTAAGAAAGAGTGGGAGGAGGAGAGACAAAAGAATTCAACTCGTACATACAGTTGAATAATACGCTCATTGTAAATATGGATATTTAGCACCCCAACAACCACTAATTCGGAAGTGTTTGTTTAAAATGAATACATCAAAGTGTCACACATGCGGTGGTCCTCGGTTGAGTTTACTATCGTGACAGTACTTAAACAGCTGCAGACTGAATGTTCCTGTGTAGTCTCCCATCTTCTTCACTCGAGAGTTTCAGAGAGCTAGAACCATTTTACAAGCCAGTAGCTACCCGGCAATGTACTGGTCTATTGTCCAACTATTCGTGACGTCTAGTAGAAATTCACCATTTCAACATGGGGATTAGCACCTCCACGTTATCTGGTCTAGTGTGAATTGTGTCACAGCGACTTTTATAGTGAAGTAGAAAAGGGGTAGGTTCATCATTTCCAACCAATGTCTGTGTTTACCAATGCCATTGTTCCTCTGACTCTCTCTTTCTGCATGTCCAGCAAGTAAGAGAGACTCTGCCAGGAATTTATGACATGTAGTATAGTCATAAAACTGCCACCCCCCAAACAGGAGAGGTGTTTCATCTCTGCAGGCAAGCGTCATGACATGGCACAATCCGTTGGATTGCCAGATGGTGAAGCATAATTCATCACTCCAGAGAACACGTTTCCACTGCTCCAGAGTCCAATTGCGGCGAGATTTACACCCCTCCAGCCAACGCTTTGCATTGTGCATGGTGATTTTAGGCTTATATGTGGCTGCTCAGCCATGAAAACCCAATTTTTTCGTTGCTTCCAGAGGCAGTTTGGAACTCGGTAGTGAGTGTTGCAACCGAGGATAAATACAATATTTACACATTACTTGCTTCAGCAATCGGTGGTCCCGTTCTGTGAGCTTGTGTGGCCTACCACTTAGTGGATGAGACGTTGTTGCTGCTAGACGTTTCCCTTCACAATAACAGCACTTACATTTGACCAGGGCAGCTCTAGCAGGGCAGAAATTTGACGAACTGACTTGTTGGAAAGGTGGCATTGTAAGGGCCTGACTGAGGCCAGGTCTCTGACTCCCTCTAGAGGGAGTAGGATGGCCACGGTCAGGTCCTGACATTCACAGGGAGTTGGTGTTGGGTTTGGTTGATCCCCAATTAGAGGCAGCTGTCTTGAGTTGTCTCTAATTGGGGATTCTATTTATGTTCACTTCGCGTCCACCTGCGTGTGGATCATTACGTTGTCTGTGTGCTATTGTTTGTATGTGTAGTGCGTTTTCTGCAAGTACTGGTCTTCAGTTCACGGTGTTGCGTTTGTTGTATTTAATAAACTATGTTTGCACGTACCTGTTGCTCTGCGCCTCGTTCCCTAAACACTGACCGTGACAGAATGATCCACCACCACGGGACGAAGCAGTGCTGGACATTGGGGGATATCCAGTGACGGTCCACAGCGTGTCGGTGCCCAGTCCGGGACCGGTAACCAACCCTGCTACGTGGCTGGAAACATCCTCTGTGTCGGTGCCCAGGACGGGCACAGCGTTCATTCCCGCTGGGGAGTCGGAGCTCCTCAGCACGCCGGTGCCTAGTCCGGGGCCGGCAGCCAGCCCAGTTATGTGGCTGGAAACCTCCTCTGCGTCGGTGACCAGGCTAGGCATGGCGTTCAGCCCTGCTCCGAGGTTGGGGCTTTCCACTGGACCGGGGGTTAGACAGGACCTGCCGTCCAGCGCCGATCCTTTGCCGGAGCAATCCGCTCCACCGGTGCCCAGTCCGGGACCGGTAACCAACCCTGCTATGTGGCTGGCACAGCGTTCAGTCCCGGGGCCTAAATGATGTGACGGTGAAGTTTCGGTATCCGATGCGGGTAGACACATCATAGTCTACATTGACGATATCCTCATCTACTCCCCCACCTACCTGGAACATGTGGCCCTCGTTCGTACTGTCCTGAGACGTCTCCTCAAGAACCACCTTTACGTCAAGGGAGAAAAGTGTGTCTTACACCAAACATCAATCTCCTTCCTGGGATATCACCTTTCTCCAGAGGGCGTCAAGATGGAGGAGCTGAAGGTGGAGGTAGTCAGGTCATGGCCAGTCCCGAAGACCGTGAAGGACCTCCAACGTTTCCTGGAATTTGCCAATTCTATCGCCGGTTCATCCAAGGCTTCAGCACCATCGCCACACCACTCACGTCGTTGCTGAAAGGTAAGCCCCAGCGCCTCCACTGGAACCCGCAACCTGCGAGGCAGGTTCACCAGGGCTCCTCTGCTATGCCATCTCGACCCGCACTTGCCGTTCGTAGTGGAGGTCGATGCGTCCGAGGTTGGTGATGTGCAATGATGTGAGTGGCGCGGCGGTGGTGCTCTAATGGAGTTTAATAGCTTTAGGGAGGTTTCAAGCTACTGAATCTGGTGGGTAAATGCATTCAGGAGATGGTGATGTTTCAAATAGGCCTAGTTTGTGTATCACTATCAATTGTTTTTAAAATGTAAATAGGCAAGTCAGTTAAGAACAAATTCTTATTTACAATGAGGGCCTAGGGACAGTGGGTTAACTGCCTTGTCCAGGGGCAGAATGACAGATTTTTACCTTGTCAGCTCGGGGATTCTATCCAGCAACCTTTCGGTTACGGGCCCAATGCTCTAACCACTCGGCTACCTGCCGATCCTATCACTAGCTTACACGGAAGAAATCAGCTAGGTAGGTAACTTGATTCTTCTAACATGTACTATTAAAGTTAAAAAGCATTAGATTGGTGTAATTATGGGCTATAGAGTTTCCTTCTACCATATTTTTTGGGGTTGTACTCATCCTTCTTCTTCCTCCAAACACGGCGAGTGGAGTTTAGACCAAAAAACTATATTTTTGTCTCATCAGACCACATGACCTTCTCCCATTCCTCCTCTGGATCATCCAGATGGTCATTGGCAAACTTCAGACGGGCCTGGACATGCGCTGGCTTGAGCAGGGGGACCTTGCGTGCGCTGCAGGATTTTAATCCATGACGGCGTAGTGTGTTACTAATGGTTTTCTTGGAGACTGTGGTCCCAGCTCTCTTCAGGTCATTGACCAGGTCCTGCCGTGTAGTTCTGGGCTGATCCCTCACCTTCCTCATGATCATTGATGCCCCACGAGGTGAGATCTTGCATGGTGCCCCAGACCGAGGGAGATTGACCGTCATCTTGAACTTCTTCCATTTTCTAATAATTGCGGCAACTTGTTGTTGCCTTCTCACCAAGCTGCTTGCCTATTGTCCTGTAGCCCATCCCAGCCTTGTGCAGGTCTACAATTTTATCCCTGATGTCCTTACACAGCTCTCTGGTCTTGGCCATTGTGGAGAGGTTGGAGTCTGTTTGATTGAGTGTGTGGACAGGTGTCTTTTATACAGGTAACGAGTTCAAACAGGTGCAGTTAATACAGGTAATGAGTGGAGAACAGGAGGGCTTCTTAAAGCAAAACTAACAGGTCTGTGAGTTCTTACTGGTTGGTAGGTGATCAAATACTTATGTCATGCAGTAAAATGCAAATTAATTATTAAAAAATCATACAATGTGATTTTCTGGATTAACAGACCTCTACATGCTTTGTAAGTAGGAAAACCTGCAAAATCGGCAGTGTATCAAATACTTGTTCTCCCCACTGTACGTCTCCATATAATCCGTTTCGGCCATAGAGAGCGGATAGATGCGTTTGCGCGGAGGCGTGCCCCCTGGCATGAGGTCAATGGCGCAGTCCCACTCTCGGTGGGGAGGAAGACATTTGACCTTCTCTCTAGAGAACATCCCGCATAGATCTTCGTATTCCGACGGAATGTTCCCTTTGAGGGCGCTCTCAGGACTTTCCACTGATGTTGCCCCTACCGTGGGTGTCATACAGGTCCTCCTACATTTTTCCGACCATCCCAGAATCTTTCGTGCGCTCCAGCTGATGTTTGGATTATGCTGCTGGAGCCAAGGAAGTCCCAAGATGATCGGATGTATGGACGATGAGATCACCAACAATTCCAGTCTCTCGATGGCAGCCGTGAATAGTGAGAGTGACTGGACGGGTCATGTGAGTGATCCCATTTGAACCCCCCGGCCACTTACCCCTTTTCTGCGTCCAATCGGAAGAGAGGGACAAGATCTCCTCACATGCCCCCTCTCTCCGCAGTACAGACACAGTCCCTGACGACTCCGTCTCTCTCTCTCCTCTGCGGAGAGCCTCGTGATTCCCACCTCCATTGGCTCATGCTCCGGCTCCAATTGCGGAAGGGGAAGATGCGCGCAGCGTGCCAGCTGATCACGGTGTGACGCGATGTAGGCGTCCAGCGTCATGGATTGGCTTACACAAGCCATCTCCATTCGAACCTCCACCCGCAGCCCTCTACGGAAGGCTGTCAGCCCGGAACAGCTCGCTGTCCCTCTCCCACAGTGCCGTCGCCCAGCTGAGTGCACGACCCGTGAGGAGCGTAATCATCGTGCGCACCTTCTCCCGATCCGACACTGGCAAGTCGCCCAGATACAAATCACACTGGAGAAGGAACCCACGACAACCCTCCGGATTGCCATCGTACTTCTCCGGACTGGCTCTCCGGAGTTCTCCTCCCGAGACGTGACGAGACTCGACACGACCAGGTGCTGGGGACGCTGTGGCTCCAGCAGGATCCACCGGGTGTTCCCCGCCCGGTCGTGCAGCCATGTGGGACATCAGACCACCGAGGGCAGTGACCAGATTGGAAAACTGTTCCTCCATGGCTCTGAGTCTCTCCTCCAGCTCAGGTGCCCGACCGGGTGGTCCAGCTCCCTCGCCGTGCCCGTCCATGGAGACCTAGGGCTGTCAGGCTCTGGCCATAGAGAAGCCTATTTGCTTCTCTATGTAGCTATGTTCAGAGTCTGACAGTGTCTTTCTTTCGGCAAGGATGATCGTTGGAGAGGAGGAGGGCCCATCGTTCTGCGCGGGGCATTCGTTACACATAACTACTATGTAAGAATGCTGTTCATTGACTATAGCTCAGCATTCAACACCATAGCACCCTCCAAGCTCATCATCAAGCTCGAAGCCCTGGGTCTGAACTCCGCCCTGTGCAACTGGGTGCTGGACTTCCTGACGGGTCGTCCCCAGGTGATGAAGGTAGGAAACTACACCTCCTCCTCGCTGATCCTCAACACTGGAGCCCCACAAGGGTGTGTGCTCATCCCCCTCCTGTACTCCTTGTTCACCCATGACTTTGTGGCCAAGCACGCTTCCAACTCAATCATCAAGTTTGCAGACGACACAACAGTAGTAGGCTTGATTACCAACAACGATGAGACAGCCTACAGGGAGGAGGTGAGGGCTCTGGGAGTGTGGGGCCAGGAAAATAACCTCTCACTCAACGTCAACAAAACAAAGGAGATGATCATGGAAACAGCAGAGGGGCACCCCTTTATCCACATCGATGGGACCGCAGTGGAGAAGGTGGAAAGCTTCAAGTTCCTCGGCGTACACATCTCTGACAAACTGAAATGGTCCACCCACACAGACAGTGTGGTGAAGAAGGCGCAACAGCGCCTATTCAACCTCAGGAGGCTAAAGAAATTTGGCTTATCACCTAAAACCCTCACAAACTTCTACAGATACACAATTGAGAGCATCCTGTCGGGCTGCATCACCGCCTGGTTCATTAACTGCATCACCCACAACCGCAAAGCTCCAGAGGGTGGTGCGGTCTGCCAAACTTCCCGCCATCCTGGACACTTACAGCACCCGATGCCACAGGAAGGCCAAAAAGATCATCAAAGACATCAACCACCCGAGCCACTGCCTGTTCACCCCACTATCATCCAGATGGCTAGGTCAGTACAGGTGCATCAAAGCTGGGACCGAGACACTGAAAAACAGCTTCTATCTCAAGGCCATCAGACTGCTAAACAGCCATCACTAACACATCAGAGGTGGCTGCATATAGACATTAACTAGAAATCACTGGCCACTTTAAGGAATAGAACACTAGCCACTTTAATAATGTATCCGTATCTGCATCACTCATCTCATATGTATAAACTGCACTCTACAATATTCTACGGTATCCTAGTCACTCTAATTGTGTGTACATATTGCATCACCCATCTCATATGTACTGTATATGCTGTATTGTACTCTATACTACACCACTGACTGCTAAACAGCCATCTCTAGCACATCAGAGACTGCTGCCTATAGACATACATAGATTAGAAATCACTGGCCACTTTAAGGAAATTAAACACTAGTCACTTTAATAATGTTTCCGTATCTTGCATATCTCATCTCATATGTATAAACTGTACGATATAGTATTCTTTGGTATCTTAGTCACTTCATCATGTTTACATACTGCATCACCAATCTCTTATGTGTATACTGTATACTATAAAGCTTACTAAGCCACTGTATCTTAGTCCAATGTCACCCTGACATAGTATATGTATATATTCTCAATCCATTCCTTAATTAGATGTATGTGTATTTGGGTATATGTTGTGAAACTGTTAGATATTACTTGTTAGATATTACTGCACTGTCGGACCTAGAAGCACAAGCATTAAGCTGCACCCACAATAACATCTGCTAACCACTTGTATGTGACCAATACATTTTATTTGATTTGAAATAGAGCAAGCACATTTGTAGTTATTTTGTTTGGATCACAACCCTGCATCCCCGCCATCACACAGTTACTGTTGTTGTTTACGCAATCCTGTCACGAGTGGGTGTAGAGAGAGACCAAGGAGCAGCGCAGCGATAGTTCGACATGTTTATTTTAACTATAAACTTGAAATGTCACGAACTATACAAAACAAAACAATGAAACAGAACACACTTACTTGGCTGTGACTTGACGTACAAACATCTAACAATGACCCACACACAGGTGGCTGAGAGTGGTGCCTAAATGCAATCCCCAATCAGAGACAACCCTGTACAGCTGTCTCTGATTGAGGATTATTACCTCCCCTAGTTAGGGTGTGAGGGCTCGACTGTGGTTCTACCACTCCCCTTATTGGGAGTAAGGTCTAACCACAGCCAACCCTCACAGTACCCCCCCTAAGGTGCGGGCTCCCGACCGCAAAATAATCCCCCCTCGGACTGCTCCGGCACTGGAGCGAAGCAGACGACCGGCCCCGGACTGGGCACCGGTGGAGCGGACTGCTCCGGCACTGGAGCGAAGCAGACGACCGGCCCCGGACTGGACGCTCAGGGCTGCGGACCTTCGCTGGACGCTCAGGGCTGCTGACCTTCGCTGGAGGTATCGGGCTGCTGACCTTCGCTGGAGGCTCAGGGCTGCTGACCTTCGCTGGAGGCGCCGGGCTGCTGACCTTCGCTGGAGGCGCCGGGCTGCTGACCTTCGCTGGAGGCTCCGGGCTGCGGACCTTCGCTGGAGGCTCCGGGCTGCGGACCTTCGCTGGAGGCTCCGGGCTGCGGACCTTCGCTGGAGGCTCCGGGCTGCGGACCTTCGCTGGAGGCTCCGGGCTGCGGACCTTCGCTGGAGGCTCCGGGCTGCTGACCTTCGCTGGAGGCTCAGGGCTGCTGACCTTCGCTGGAGGCTCAGGGCTCAGGGCTGCTGACCTTCGCTGGAGGCTCAGGGCTCAGGGCTGCTGACCTGGAGGCTCAGGGCTGCTGACCTTCACTGGAGGCTCAGGGCTGCTGACCTTCACTGGAGGCTCAGGGCTGCTGACCTTCGCTGGAGGCTCAGGGCTGCTGACCTTCGCTGGAGGCTCAGGGCTGCTGACCTTCGCTGGAGGCTCAGGGCTGCTGACCTTCGCTGGAGGCTCAGGGCTGCTGACCTTCGCTGGAGGCTCAGGGCTGCTGACCTTCGCTGGACGCTCAGGGCTGCTGACCTTCGCTGGACGCTCAGGGCTGCTGACCTTCGCTGGAGGTATCGGGCTGCTGACCTTCGCTGGAGGCGACGGGCTGCTGACCTTCGCTGGAGGCGACGGGCTGCTGACCTTCGCTGGAGGTGCCGGGCTGCTGACCTTCGCTGGAGGCTCCGGGCTGCGGACCTTCGCTGGAGGCTCCGGGCTGCGGACCTTCGCTGGAGGCTCCGGGCTGCGGACCTTCGCTGGAGGCTCCGGGCTGCGGACCTTCGCTGGAGGCTCCGGGCTGCGGACCTTCGCTGGAGGCTCCGGGCTGCGGACCTTCGCTGGAGGCTCAGGGCTGCTGACCTTCGCTGGAGGCTCAGGGCTCAGGGCTGCTGACCTGGAGGCTCAGGGCTGCTGACCTTCACTGGAGGCTCAGGGCTGCTGACCTTCACTGGAGGCTCAGGGCTGCTGACCTTCACTGGAGGCTCAGGGCTGCTGACCTTCACTGGAGGCTCAGGGCTGCTGACCTTCACTGGAGGTTTCGGGCTGCTGACCTTCACTGGAGGCTCAGGGCTGCTGACCTTCACTGGAGGCTCAGGGCTGCTGACCTTCACTGGAGGCTCAGGGCTGCTGACCTTCACTGGAGGCTCAGGGCTGCTGACCTTCACTGGAGGTTTCGGGCTGCTGACCTTCACTGGAGGCTCAGGGCTGCTGACCTTCACTGGAGGCTCAGGGCTGCTGACCTTCACTGGAGGCTCAGGGCTGCTGACCTTCACTGGAGGCTCAGGGCTGCTGACCTTCACTGGAGGCTCAGGGCTGCTGACCTTCACTGGAGGCTCAGGGCTGCTGACCTTCACTGGAGGTTCCGGGTTGCTGACCTTCACTGGAGGCTCAGGGCTTCTGACCTTCACTGGAGGCTCAGGGCTGCTGACCTTCACTGGAGGCTCAAGGCTGCTGACCTTCACTGGAGGTTTCGGGCTGCTGACCTTCACTGGAGGCTCAGGGCTGCTGACCTTCACTGGAGGCTCAGGGCTGCTGACCTTCACTGGAGGTTTCGGGCTGCTGACCTTCACTGGAGGCTCAGGGTTGCTGACCTTCACTGGAGGTTCTGGGCTGCTGACCTTCACTGGCTCAGAAGCCCGCTCCCGCATATCCATCAGCCTGTTCACTAGAGCGTATCGGCGCCCGAAGTCCTCCTCCTCCTCTATCTCTATAATGAGCGGATCAGTCTGCTTTTCAAAAGGAAGTGCAACCCAGGCTCTCCACCACTTCGTCTGTTCCTCCTTCGGGTATTCATAAAACCCCTCGGGTTTCTCGCGATCCTGGATCGTTGGCAGACGAAGTGGTGGGTGATCCTCTTCCTCCAGCCTCTCCGTGCCTTGGCTGCGCACCGATGGTGTGGTGCGCGAAGTCGGCACGGACCGTGCCGGGCTGTGAGTGCACGCCGATGGAGTGGTACGCGGAGCAGGCACGGACAGTACCTGACTCTGGGCCGACGCTGGAGGTACCGGGTTGGGAACTGGCGTTGGAGGGCTGCGACTGCCCCGATCTTTCTCTCTCCATCGCCAATCCCCTTCCTGTGAGGACTCCATCGGGAGCCCCCACGAGTGAGGGAACAAAGGCACATAGTCGTAGTCTTCCTCCGACTCCTCTCCGTACCTCTGCTCCCATGGCTGTGGGGGCTCCTCCTGGATCCCCCACGAGTGCAGTGGCCGGGGCTCTTCACCATCGATAACCGACCACCCCCATAGCCCCCCCCCCCCAAAAACAGTTTGGGGGTTCTTCTGGGCTCCAGGCTGTTTCCTTGCCCGTGTCTTGTTTTTTCCACTGCCTCTCTTGGTCTCGTTGTGGTGGGTCATTCTGTCACGAGTGGGTGTAGAGAGAGACCAAGGAGCAGCGCAGCGATAGTTCGACATGTTTATTTTAACTATAAACTTGAAATGTCACGAACTATACAAAACAAAACAATGAAACAGAACACACTTACTTGGCTGTGACTTGACGTACAAACATCTAACAATGACCCACACACAGGTGGCTGAGAGTGGTGCCTAAATGCAATCCCCAATCAGAGACAACCCTGTACAGCTGTCTCTGATTGAGGATTATTACCTCCCCTAGTTAGGGTGTGAGGGCTCGACTGTGGTTCTACCACTCCCCTTATTGGGAGTAAGGTCTAACCACAGCCAAACCCTCACAAATCCAAAAACTGCATATTATCAATCGCAATCTGTGTCAGGTGGGTATCATTTGAAAGCTTGTTCTATTGCCAACATGAATAGCTAAATTATAAAATACGATCTTAGAGTGTTAGGCTTTCACAAGGCAATTCAGAAAAACAGATTGTAATTTTGGTGTGCATAGAAAGGAGTCATGCATGTTCCCCAGCGAATCTTCTTCACAATAGATAAACATAGGCTCATTCTGTTCAGAACAACCCAGGGTATGAGGCCATGTCATGCGTAACTGTACATCAAACATAGTGATCATAAAGGTTGACACTGTATATGACATGAGTTTTATCATATGGAAATGTGAAGTGCACATTTAGACTCACAGGTCTTTGGCTTGCTTGTATGGCAAAGCGGTATTTATTATAATCCTCAATGTCTCATCTTTCAGAACACATTAAGTTCTCTTAATTTACAGCATTTCTCTCACTCGGACAACAAAACATTTGAAAAGGTTGCCCAATTAGTGGGCCCAATTAGTGAGGAATGGGGACAACTTCTTGTCGCGTGCGGTGCTCAAGTTCAGAATGGCTGTCAGTCAAAACCCATACCTATTTTTAAGAGTTACAATGGTTACACACTCTACGGTTGTGAGGCCGGTTGAACGTACTGCCAAATTCTCTATAATGACGTTGGAGGCGGCTTATGGTAGAGAAATGAACATTAAATTCTATGGCAGCAACTCTGGTGGACATTCCTGCAGTTAGCATGCCAATTGCATGCTCCCTCAAAACCTGAGACATCTGTGACATCTGTGACATTTTAGAGTGGCCTTTTATTGTCCCCAGCACACGGTGCACCTGTGTAATGATCATACTGTTCAATCAGCTTCTTGATATTCCACATCTGTCAGGTGGATGGATTATTATGACAAAAGAGAAATGCTCACTATGTCACACCCTGATCTGTTTCACATGTCTTGTGCTTGTCTCCACCCTGATCTGTTTCACCTGTCTTGTGCTTGTCTCCACCCCCCACCAGGTGTCTCCCATTTGTCCCCATTATCCCTGTGTATTTATACAGGTGTTTTCTGTTTGTCTGTTGCCCGTTCGTCTTGTCTTGTCTCGTCAAGCCGACCAGCGTGTTTTTCCGTACTCCTGTTTTTCTATTCCCTGTTTTTTTAGTCTTCCCGGTTCCAACCTTTTCTGCCTGCCCTGACCCTGAGTCCGCTTGCCATACCATTCTGCCTGCCCTGATCTCGAGCCTGCCTGCCGTCCTGGACCCATCTGACTCTGACCTATTTTACTAACTTCTGCATGTCCTCGACCTGCCTCTTGCCTGTCACTTGTGTCTGCATTTGGGTCTCATCCTGTGTCGTTATAGTACTAACTGGCCATGACTGAACTACTATCCGGATTGGCGCCGCCCTGCGTGGTCGCCTGTTAAGCAGCTCCCATTGTTTGTGCTTAAATTGTTGTTTTAGTATGTTTTTCGTCGTTTTTGCAACAGTTGAACTATAATAGTTCAGGATTATGGAGTTCTACTGTATTACGAAGATTTTAGCGGTCCTTTATATCACTTAGGCAAAGAGCGGACAGGGATAGCGTTTCTTCCGTTGAGTGTAAGGGAGTTTATTAGTTAACAATAGATGGTGTAATCTGAGCCATATTACTCTTAAGGAACAGTTTTGTAGCCCGGACATTGAGCTGTTAGATGTTAGTGCCCAACCAGGAATAATACAACTCTGGACTTGTTATATGCTAATGTGAAGGATGCATACAACTCCACTGCACTCCCTCCCCTCGGTAGATCGGATCACAACCTTGTCCACCTCACCCCACTCTACAGGCCTATGGTCCAACAGCAGCCTGCGACCACTAGGACCATTAGGAGATGGTCCCCGGAGGCGAATGAGGCCCTACAGGACTGCTTTGAAACAACAGACTGGGATGTGCTCTGTGAGGCTCATGGGGAGGACATCGATGGACTTACTGACTGCATAACGGACTATATACATTTTTGTGTGAACAACACTGTACCCAACAGGAAGGTACTCTGTTTTCCAAATAATAAACCCTGGGTCACCAGCGACCTGAAGGCCCTGCTGAATGAGAAGAAGAGGGCCTTCAAGGAGGGGGACAGGGACAAATTGAAATGCGTCCAGAGGGAGCTGAAGTTGCAGATTGCTGAGGGGAAGAGAGGGTATAAGGAGAAGATGGAGGACAAGCTGAGGCAGAGCCAGGTGAGAGAGGTGTGGAAGGGTATGAGAAATATCTCTGGCTTCAAAAAGTCAAACAGTGGGCACACAGAGGGGACCCAGGACAGAGCCAATGAGCTGAACCAATTTTTTAACAGGTTCGATACTGGCCATCGTCAACATAGATCTGGAACTGTTGAGGTGTTAGGACCTAGTTTAACAATTATGCATCCATCCGTGAGCAACTCTGGTCTGTAATCACTCATTCACTCAGGAGTTACTTATTCATTTAGGTCTGTATATACATATTTATGTACAGTTGTTATATCATATCACGTGCAATATTGTGAGTAATTCTTGGACTTAACTTACGTAGTCATTCACTCAGGAATGCATATTAGTATCCTGTCAGTTGTATCTTTTTTCATTGTTTTTAGTACATCAAATCTGCAATATGTGCATTTATCTGTAATTAAACCCTGCGCACTAAGGACTAAGGGTATTACTATTATTACCCTCACTTATATCATACGCACTTTTAACTATTTAAGTATTTCTCTGTCATCGACCTGCACTCCAGACTTCTTGTATTTTTATACTTTTTCATACTGCCGCTCTATGTATCATGTATCGTGTATCTGTCTTTTGTGTATTTTCGTTCTGGCATTTTGCACCTGGCCTGTGTTTTTTTTCGTAGCTGCTTGACAAAGACATTTCCCCTCGGGGATCAATAAAGTATCTATCTATCTATCTATCTATCTATCTATCTATCTATCTATCTATCTATCTATCTATCTATCTATCTATCTATCTATCTATCTATCTATCTATCTATCTATCTATCTATCTATCTGACTCAGACCAGCTCCGCAACACTGTCTCCCTGCATGGAGCCACCATTGGAAGACATGAGGAGCTACTCCATAACCTTATGGAAGGACTCCATACTTTGGCGGAATGCCATGGACTATCTATCAGGCAGCATGCCACAACGGAGACTTCCCGGACGCTCAGTAATCCCCCTACCAGTGGTGATTTTGTCCAGCTTACCCCGGCTTCCCGAGAACGGCGCTTACCTCCTCCGGAATGCTATGCTGAGGATCGTGGAACCTGCCAGGCGTTTCTTTCCCAGTGCTCCCTCATCTTTGAGCTGCAGCCCTCATTATTTCCTTCGGACTGTTCGAAAATAGCGTATCTCATAAAGGGTGCTCACCTG
This sequence comes from Thymallus thymallus, assembly GCA_023634145.1. NCBI lineage: Eukaryota > Metazoa > Chordata > Actinopteri > Salmoniformes > Salmonidae > Thymallus > Thymallus thymallus. The sequence goes on from CM042407.1 coordinate 12,061,415, forward strand.
GGCTACGGCGGTTTGGGAGCAACAATCCGCCATTTGCCTTCGTCTGGCAGATTTCGGGGCGGAGGTGAGGAAGGTGTTCGATTCTCCGGTGTCCGGGAGAGAGCGGCCCGAAAGATACTTCTACAACGTCAAGACTCCCGTAGTGTGGCAGACTACGCTGTAGGCCTACGCACGTTGGCCGCCGAGAGTGCCTGGAACCCGGAGTCCCTGTTCTACAGCTTCCTTCATGGATTATTGGAGGAGATTAAAGACAAGCTCGCAGCTTGGGAGTTACCCTTGATCCTTGACTCCCTCATAGCCTTAACCATGAGGATTGATGGCCGCCTACGGAAATGCAGGAGGGAGAGGTGGTCTGTTCTCGGCCACACTCGCTCGTCCATGGCTGCTTTCTTGCCTCCTAAGAACCCCGGAAGTCCCGGAGCCCCCTCTGGAATCATCAGGGACGGGCGACTTGTTTACTCCAGAGCCTATGCAACTGGGCAGTTCTAGATTGTCGCCTAAGGGTGCTCATTGACTCCGAGCTTCATGGACGCTACTCTAGCATCTGAGCTGGGTATCTCCACACAACTCCTCTCAGTTCCCATGGACGCCAGAGCACTGAACGGATGCTCCATTGGCAGTGTAACCTGCGAGTGTCGGGCAATCACAGTGAGTCCATGCAGCTTCTACTTATTGAATCTCCCCATGTTCCTGTTGCTTTGGGATTTTCATGGCTCTACATTGCCATAAGGCGGCTCAGCCTGCCCACGGGACATCCTCCTGCGGGCTCTGGAAAAGCTTTGGATTTCTCACCTGTTCCCACGGAGTTCCAGGACCTCCTGGAGGTTTTCAGCAAGGTTTTTTCAGCAAGGCTCTCACCACACCGCCTCGTGGGCGGCTATATTCCCTGTCTGGCCCTGATACCAGGAGTACATTGAGGACTCTCTGGCTGCTGGGAGAATTTGTCCTTCTGCCAGGATTCTTCTTTGTGGAAAAGAAAGACAAGACCCTGCATTCATGTATCTACTACCGGGGCCTCAAAGACATCACTGTAAAGAATAGTTACCCTCTACGACTCCTCTCCTCGGCTTTCAAACCTCAGGGAGCAACCATCTTGGACCTTCGGAACACCTACCACCTAGTTCGGATACGGGAAGGAGACGAGTAAGAGTCAGCCTTCAACACGTCTAACGGACACTACGAGTACCTGGTCATGCCGTTTGGACTCACCAATGCTCCCTCAGTGTTCCAGGCCCTGGTCAACGATGTGCTCTGTGACATGTTGAATCGGTTTGTGTTTGTCTACCTCGACGACATCCTTGTTTTCTCCCATTCTGCATCCACCTGGACCTGTTCGTGGAGGAGGTTGACGCCTCTGACATTGGAGTGGGGGCCGTTCTATCCCAACGTTCAGCCCAGGACCAAAAGTTGCACCCCTGCGCTTTCCTTTCTTATCCACTGAATTCTGCTGAGAGCGCCGGAGGAGTGGAGGCACTGGCTTGATGGAGCAGAACACCCATTCTTAGTTTGGACCGACCGACCATAAGAATCTTGAATATCGTTGCAGACTGGCTCGTTGGGCTCAGTTATTCACTCGTTTTAACTTTACCATCACCTACCGCCCTGGGTCCAAGAATGTTAAGCCTGATGCTCTCTCTCACCTGTATAGTTCTGAGTGTACACCATCGGGAGGGGGGGGGGGGGGGTGGGGGTTTGGGGCTAACCGGATGTTCGTCCCTCATTCGGCCCTTTCCTGGAATGGGCCTATTCCTCGAAGCTTACCTGTCATCACGGCTCCCGCTGGACCCTAGCTTTCATCTGACAACGTTTTTGGTGGCCCACTATGGCTTCGGACATCTCCACATTTGTCACAGACTCAACGGCAAGCTCCGGCTGGTCTCCCTCTGTCTGATGGCAACATCACAATCCTAACAGTGGTAGGTAGGTTTTCCCCTCCCCAAGTTACCTTCAGCCAAGGAGACGGCCCAGCTCATGGTGCAGCACGTCTTCCAGATCCATGGACTTCCTGTTGACATGGTCTCCAATCGTGGTCCTCAGTTCTCGTCCCGATTCTGGAAGGCGGTTCTGCACCCTCATTGGGTCGTCGGCCAGCCTGTCCTCCGGGTTTCATCCAATGGCTAGTCGGAGCATGCCAATCAGGACCTGGAGACGACTGTTCGGTGCCTCGTCTCGGCCAACCCCACCACCTGGAGCCAGCAACTTGAGTGGAGTACGCCCGGAACACCCTTCCCTGCTCGACCACTGGGCTCTCGCCTTTCGAGTGTTCCCTGGGTTACCAGCCTCCGCACTTCCCAGAGCAAGAAGAAGAGGTTAGCATACCCTCAGCCCAGATGTTTGTCCGTCGCTGTCGGCGTACCTGGAAGAGAACCCTTCTTAAGACCACCTCCAGGTATCAGTGACAGGCGGACCACCACCGGACCCCGGCTCCACACCTGGAAGAGAACCCTTCTTAAGACCTCCTCCAGGTATCAGCGACAGGCGGACCACCACCGGACCCCGGCTCCACACTATTGGGGGGTATGGCTCTCCACTCGGGATCTGCCCCTCAGGCTGGAATCCCATAACCTTTCCCTCCGCTTTATCGGCCCCTTTCCCATCTCTAAAATCCTTAGTCCCACTGCTGTCCGTCTTCTGTTGCCCCGCACCCTAATTAGAGACAATGCTGTGCAGCTGCCTCTAAATAGGGATCCAACCCAAACCCCACACAGAAACAGAAAAGAACGACACTGTCAATCTCTGACCATAACTACATAGAGAAGCCTATGCTTCTCTATGGCCAGAGCCTGACACCAGAGCAATGCATGCGACTAGTTTCTCCATACAGGAGGCGTCTTGAAGCTATCATTACCAACAAAGACTTTTGTACAAAGTATTAAATAAATATCAGTAAGTGTGTTCAATACTTTTTCCCTGTGTCATTTCACATTATTACACATAACTTAATTTCTGAACTTATTTGTTCTGGTTTCTTTGTATGTATGGATTACTTGGGTTGTTACCAACATCTGGTGAACATTTCATGTCAATAGCACCTTTGGAAATATATTTACTGAGAAAAATGGTGACGTGTTCAATACTTATTTCACCCGCTGTATTTTTCACCTGTCTTGTGCTTGTCTCCACCCCCCACCAGCTGTCTCCCATTTGTCCCCTCCGTATACATCCCACTTTTCATATTTCTAAGATTAAACCTTTGATTAAACCTTTGTCTCACAGCCCTTTTTATTCTGTTTCTGTCTCATCAATGGCCATCTGGCATACAGAGTGAGACGCCTCCTGAGTGTTCGACCTCGGAGCAGGGTTTTCCAGTACTTCGTTGACTGGAAGGGTTATGGCCTGGAGGAGAGCTGCTGGGTTTCCGTTAAGGACATCCTGGACCCGGTGAGTTTCACCGCCGGCACCCCGGTCAACCAGGTATGCACCCGGGTAGGACACCAGGTGGCGCCGCTAGAGGGGGGTTACTGTCACACCCTGATACAGCGGGTGAAATAAGCATTGAACATGTCACCATTTTTCTCAGTAAATATATTTCCAAAGGTGCTATTGACATGAAATGTTCACCAGATGTTGGTAACAACCCAGGTAATCCATACTTACAAAGAAACCAAAACAAATAAGTTCAGAAATTAAGTTATGTGTAATAATGTGTCCTGTACCCATCTGACTCTGACCTTGTTAACTTCTGCCTGTCCTCAACCTGCCTCTTGACTGCCCCTTGTCTAGATAGAGATAAAATTTAATGTACTTTTCATATTCAAATGTAGGAACTGGATTCTACAGTTTGACCTCTGGCTCCACACCCATCCCATCCAGCCAACTAGATGTGTGAAGGTTAGTGATCCATCATGTGTGACATTCCTGGGAGTGTTACATCTAGAATCCTACATCACTGTCTGGCTTTTCTCTTGCATTTCACAGATGATGCAAAAAAATTAAAAATAAAGAACAAATGTTTTTTTGTTTGTATTATCTTTTACCAGATCTAATGTATTATATTTATCTATATTAATTTCACATTTCCACATACTTCAAAGTGTTTCCTTTCAAATGATATAACAAATATACATATGCAAGTCATTTTAGACTAAAATTGAAGTGTCCAATCCTTAAGACTCGAACCATCTGCCTCCTGTGTCTGCATTTGGGTCTCATACTGTGTCGTTACACACTAACAGGGATGTAAACACATTTGTGCACAACATATAAGAGAAATAAGCTTTTAATGCATTTGGAAAATTTCTGGAATCTTTTATTTAAACTCATGAAACATGGGACCAACACATGGTGTTGGTCGTCACCAAACTGTTCTTGGATGGTTGGGAGAAGTTGCTCTCGGAGGATGTGTTGCTACCATTCTTTATTCATGGCTGTGTTTTTAGGCAAAATTGTGAGTGAGCCCACTCCCTTGGCTGAGAAGCAACCCCACACATGAATGGTCTGAGAATGCTTTACTGTTGGCATGACACAGGACTGATGGTAGCGCTCACCTTGTCTTCTCCGGACAAGGTGTTTTCCGGATGGCCCAAACAATCGGAAAGGGGATTCATCAGAGAAAATGACTCTACCCCAGTCCTCAGCAGTCCAATCCCTGTCAATCAGCATGACAGAGTGATCTCCAGCCTTGTCCTCGTCAACACTCTCACCTGTGAAATAACACATATGGAATCATGTAGTAACCAAAAAAGTGTTAAACAACTCAAAATATATTTGACATTCTTCAAATAGCCACCCTTTGCCTTGATGACAGCTTTGCACACTCTTGGCATTCTCTCAACCAGCTTCACCTGGAATGCTTTTACAACAATCTTGAAGTCCGCACATATGCTGAGCACTTGTTGGCTACTATTCCTTCACTCTGCAGTCCGACTCATCCCAAACCATCTCAATTTGGTTGAGTTCGGGGGATTGTGGAGGTCAGGTCATCTGATGCAGCACTCCATCACTCTCCTTCTTGGTAAAATAGCCCTTACACCGCCTGGATGTGTGTTGGGATCATTGTCCTGTTGAAAAACAAATTATAGTCCCACTAAGCCCAAACCAGATGGGATGGCGTATCGCTGCAGAATGCTGTGGTAGCCATGCTGGTTAAGTGTTCTAAATTCTAAATATATCACAGACAGTGTCACTAGCAAAGCACACCCACACCATAACATCTCCTCCTCCATGCTTTACGGAGGGGACAAAGCAGTATATCCTTCTTGTCTTTGTGAGTAATCGCTGTTCTGATGTCCAGAAGCTCTTTTCGGGCATAAGAGACGGTAGCAGCAACATTATGTTCAAAATGAGTTACAAACAATGCGAAAAAACTAACAAAATAGCACAGTTGGTTAGGAGCCCGTAAAACAGCAGCCATTCCCTCCGGCGCCATTAGGTACTGTTTTATCTTTTGTTTTAAGTGTGATTTAAGTGCCTTAATGGGTTTGGACCCCAGGAAGAGTAGCTGCTGCCTTGGCCTTGTTAGAAGTTAATGGAAGTTTAATTTACAAATAAATACAAAGTAACGTTAGCTAAATAACAATACGCTTTAACTTGCAATGAAAACAGCTTTCTGACAAAATTTGAATTGATAAACATCTGAAAATGTAGCTAGCTAGATTATTTTACTTGTATGCATGGAGGAACGCTTCTACCTCTCTGTCACGGATGCCATGGTTGCCTTTAGTTTGAAGATGTAATCCCGAGAAAGGTCTTTTATAAAACAGCCTTCTGTGTGTTCTCTTTTTTACTATCATACTCTGCTTCCACCGATTTTAAAACTTGGTCAACTTCTTCTGTGATAACAACACTGTTGATCGCCGTTTCAGAAGATTCTACAATGTCTGGTTCAATGAAAATGTTTTTACCTAAATCAAGGATTTCGTCATCGTCTGATTCATTTTCAGAGTCAGAGAGAGTCACCAAAGGCACAATAGTCCTCCAGAGAGTGGAGAGTAGCACTTTTGCAGTTCTTCATGATATCTTTAAAAAAAGCTGCGTTAGAAAGGATTACCTACATATACTGAGCAGCTCATGTAATAGACAGAAGTATACTACGTGGCAAACCCATCTCTCGGCATGTCCAGCCCATCCATTATCTCAGCCAGTCATGGCTAGCTAGAGGTTTCCTGTCTTTTACTGTGGCTAAACCAACTAGGATCGTAATGTAACCATTTATTCATATTTACAGATGGCATACAAGTTTGTTCCAGAAGGCATTTCTGCTCAAAAAAGCATTTTGCCTCTCCTGTGAAGTAGTGGCGTGCGACATACACCTAGTTTACACCTATATACAGTGCATACGGAAAGTATTCAGACCCCTTGACTTTTTCCCCATTTTGTTACTTTACAGACACTTTTTAAAATTGATGAAATGTTTTCAGATTTTTCTGCAATATAAAAAAAAACGGAAATATCACATTTACACATTATCACAAGTATTCAGACCCTTTAATCAGTACTTTGTTGAAGCACCTTTAGCAGCGATTACAGCCTTGAGTCTTCTTGGGTATAACACTATAAGCTTGGCACACCTATATTTGTGGAGTTTCTCCCATTCTTCTCTGCAGATCCTCTCAAGCTATGTCAGGTTGGATGGAGAGCATCACTGCACAGCTATTTTCAGGTCTCTCCAGAGATGTTCGATCTGGTTCAAGTCCAGGCTCAGGCTAGGCCACTCAAGGACATTCAGAGACTTGTCCCAAAGCCACTCCTGCATTGTCTTGGCTGTGTCCTTAGGGCCATTGTCCTGTTGAAAGGTGAACCTTCGCCTAAGTCTGAGGTCCTGAGCGCTCTGGAGCAGGTTTTCATCAAGGATCTCTCTGTACTTTGCTCCATTCATCTTTCCCTCAATCCTGACTAGTCTGTCAGTCCCTGCCCCTGAAAAACATCCTCGCAGCATGATGCTGCCACCACCATGCTTCACTGTAGGGATGGTGCCAGGTTTCCTCCAGACGTGATGCTTGGCATTCAGGCCAAAGAGTTCAATCTTGGTTTTATCAGACCAGATAGTCTTGTTTCTCATGATCTGTGGTGATTTTGGGGTGGCATGTAGCATAGTGGTTAGAGCGTTGGGCCATTAACTGAAAGGTTTCTGGTTCGAATACAAGGTGAAAAACCTGTCTGTGTCTCCATCTGTCTCCAGTGGCCTCCATCATTCTCAAATGGAAAAAGTTTAGAACAACCAAGATTATTTCTAGGGCTGGCTGCCTGGCCCATGGGAGGTGACTCTGGTCACTCTGACAGAGCTCCAGAGTTCCTCTGTGGAGACGGGAGAACCTTCCAGAAGTACAACCACTTAACCCTAATTTGCTCCAGGAGCTGACCCTGTAGCTAGGCTGTCATTGTAAATAAGAATTTGTTCTTAACTGACTTGCCTAGTAGTTAAATAAAGGTTAAATGAAATAAAAAGGGAAATCTGAGAGTCCTTTTTAGCTGCCTTTTGGCAAACTCCAAGCGGGCTGTCATGTGCCTTTCACTGAGGAGTGGCTTCTGTCTGGCCACTCTACCATAAAGGCCTGATTAGTGGAGTGCTGCAGAGATGGTTGTTCTTCTGGAAGTTTCTCCCATCTCCACAGAGGAACTCTGGAGTTCTGTCAGAGTGACCAGAGTCACCTCCCTGACCAAGGTCCTTCTTCCCCAATTTCTCAGTTTTAGAATAAGGTTGTAACGTAACAAAATGTGGAAAAAGTCAAGGGGTCTGAATACTTTCCAAATGTACTGTATTACTTTCACAATGCACATTTTTTTTAATGATAATAATAATAACAATAATAGGCCTTTAAACTTTTACATTCACTGATAAAATGTCTTGCCGGTAAAATTCAGTTAATTTTATGTAAACAAAATCTGCGACTCTCTGGATGGTGGTCATCAAGCTTTTGATGTTAATTTGGTGGTCCCTGGAACAGAAAAGTTTGGTAACCGTGGCTCTAAGGTGATTCATGTAAAGTAATTTACAGGTTGATTTCTGCCACTTTAGGCAGGTTATATATGAAATATAATGGCATATTATTTAAGATCCACTACTCACAAATACACATAATTTTTTATAAATGGCACTGAAAATCCAATAATAATATCACCTTTCCAAACTCTGATTCAGTATTGTTGGCCATATTGGATTATGCATAAATAAAATGTTGGATACCTCTTTTAATATCAATTTATACATCCCAAAGAGCATCTCTACCAAATTTGATGCTTGTACCTGCCATGTAACGGTTTCATAAATGTTTAACGCTAAGTAGCTAGCTAGCTATATACCTAGCTAGCTGTTTGATGTTTCCCTTTTTGCAACCAGGGCAGAGGAAAACATTCAACTGCACCTTAAATTCCACTTAATTTAAGGGAGAAATTAGCCTTAAAATGTTTTGTGCAACTGATTTAAAGTTAAGGAAATTTTAAGGGAACTTATTTTTTTATTTGTTTTACTTATTTTATTAAACCGGGCCCAGGACTACATGGTGTTTTATTTAATTACTGTTTAACATTGAAGACTGTAATACAAGTGTCTAACTAAGTATGGATTTATAGTAATTTACATTTTAAAAGTAGAAGTGTATAGAAGTGTTGGAATTCATTTGATTAACTTTATTTATCACTTATTACTAGTATTGTTATCGTTTCAGGCAAATTATCAGAACTCTTTCAAAAAGTATTGTATTCATAATAACTCAAATGTAGTTCTGCACCTCTTTATTATCATTACTGTTTACAAGGCAGTTGTTATTTGAATGTTCATACTGAGGAACATTTTTACTGTAAAACACAATTGCACATGTAGGGGAGTTGAGTCTTTCTCTATAACACACTGTATTGAAAAGGAATGAGTGCATTTTACAATGTAAATGTAAAAGCTTTCCAAAATAATGTCCATTGTCCTACACATTTAAATTAATTTATTGTGTTCCATCATGTCTGTAAAATTTCTCTTTCCCTCATTTGTGAAAGCCTCTATTCCTGAAACAAAATTCATTTTTAGGTCTATGCTGAAAATCAACAGCAGGGGGCATTATTTGATATAAAATAAAAGATCAAAGATACAGAGAAGAACGGTGATCATATATCTGAAACAACAGTATGTGCTGACATGAAACACGTCTGATTAATTTTAAGTTCAATATTTCCCAACTCTAGTTCATATTGTGATAGTTTTGCTCTATATCTTGGCTATAGGTACTGATCTAGTTTGAGTGAAACTGCTTCAATTGTGCACCGCCCTATGGGACTCCCAATAACGGCCAGATGTGATACAGCCTGGATACTGCTTACAGTAGCTTACATGGTAGGAGGCCCAATACTCTGAAATTAATAAGGTGGAACAGAGTTACTGAGGCTAAAAAGCTTAATTTTTAACAGGATTGTATGTTGTTGATGAATCTCTAAGGCAACATTCCCATTGAACAGCTCAGAGCAAACGGGTGAGAGCCTTTTCACTTTTATTTTAGATCATTTCCAGAAATGTCTCAAAGATAGGTTAGATAGGCTATTGATGACTTGGTCAAAAGTTCTGGAAAAAAACAGCAAAACAGATAAGCTGGTAAAGACTGAGTAGATATTAACGTTGTACCTTTTCTTTGGGAAAATAGTCCAATAATTTAAGAGCATTCTTTTTTGAATTTGTATAGGCAAATCAGCTAAAGTGTAGCTACTGTGCCTTGTGTGGAGCCGAGACGTCACAATGCCAAATAAAGCACAAGAGGTAAGTCAATGAGCATGTTGGAAAGTTTGTAGAGAAAAGCAAAATAGCAGGAAATGCAATGTACTAACTGTGTGTAATGTAGTTTAGACATTGTGCATGTATAATCCTTTTTTAAAAAGCCATGAGCTATTACAAGTCCTTTATAGTCTCATAATACACAATGTGTAATGTGTAATATAAATATTTATTAAATAATATTCTACTTGGAAATTACTTTTTTTTTTTTTTCATTCAAGTTGTTAGATGCAGTTTACCAGCACACTTTGTTTTATTACGGCCGACAGGTTCCGGTTCATCATTGCATTCTTTACCAGAAAGTGTGCCGACCCTCTTTGAAGTAACTTACTGTAGATCAATTCATTGCTCTCTTTTAATACCGAACAAAAATATAAACGCAAATGCAACAATTTCAAAGATTTTACTTAGTTACAAATTTAATTTAAGGAAATCAGAAACGCATTCATTAGGCTCTAATCTCTGGATTTCACATGACTGGAAATACAGATATGCATGTGTTGGTCACAGACTCCTTAAAAAAACATAGGTAGGGGCATGGATCAGAAAACCATCTGGTGTGACCACCATTTGCTTTATGCAGCGCAACACATCTCCTTCGCATAGAGTTGATCAGGCTGTTAATTGTGGCCTGTGGAATGTTGTCCCACTCCTCTTCAATGGCTGTGCGAATGCTGGATACTGATGGGAACTGGAACACGTTGATCCAGGACGACGGATGGATCTCATCACTGTATCTCTGTGCATTCAAATTGCCATCGATAAAATGCAATTGTGTTCATTGTCTGTAGCTTATGCCTGCCCATACCATAAACCCATTGCCACGATGGGGCACTCTGTTCACAACGTTGACATCAGCAAACCGCTCGCCGACATGAGGCCAAATTCTTTAAATTACGTTGGAGGCAGCTTATGGTATGGAAATACTTATGGAAATTAACATTACATTTTTTGTCAAGAGTTATGGTGGACGTTCCTGCAGTCCGCCTGCTAATTGCACGCTCACTCAAAACTTGAGACATCTTTGTGTGACAAAACTGCATATTTTAGAGTGGCCTTTAAGCTTTTTGTGCATATTTCAGCTCATGAAACATGGGACCAACAATTTATAAAGCTCTTTTACAAAAACTCCCACCAACCACCTAACATCATTATTAACCTTTAGACGTACAAGTTACCATACCCAGTCTCAGGGATGGCTAACTCTGGAAATCCCTTTAGTCTCCTCAGTGTTAGGTAAATCAGCTTTTAATTTCATTGCACCCCATGTATGGAACAATCTTAAATTTTTTTAATGAACTAGGTAAGTCAGTTAAGAACAAATTCTTATTTACAATGACGGCCTACCTACAGGTGCCTTGCTCAGGTTTTTTCACCTTGTCGGCTCTGGTATTCAAACAAGCAACCTTTCGGTTATTGGCCCAACGCTCTAACCGCTAGGCTCCCTGCCACCCCAATCTACAGAGTTCCCTATATCTGGATGTATTGGTGCCTTGATGGAAGGTACAAATTATGAATGGGGACCTCTTTGCTGAGGAATGTTATTCTTTTAAATGTTGTATATTTGTATTGTTTTGTATTTTGTAAATTGTGTGTATGCAGGGCTCCCTTGTGACAATGGGATTCCATTCCATTCCATGTGGGATTCCCTGTTCAAGCAAAGGTTAATAATCACAAATTTAGACTAATTAGTTCTTCCCTTCTGGCACACCGTAGCAAACAAAACTTTTTGCAATGAAAAACAACCATTTGGACAATTTTCAATTTCGGTCCGCCTCCTTCCGTTTCGAGCCTATTGAACAACACAACCTGGGTGTGTTTTCTAGGATGCTGTGATCAACCTGAAGTCGGTCCAGGAGATCTCCAGGGAGCTGGGGTTTGAGTGGACTGTTCTGGCCTATGAATTGGGCTTCTCCAGGACTGAGGTCCATCAGTTCCATACCACATCCACAGAGAAGAGGGTCCAGGCCAGAAGCATGTTAGAGTGCTGGTGTGTGAATGGCCCCGTTTGAATAGCTTTCCAATGCATCCTTCTTTCCTCCCATCCTTGATATAATCACATATCTAACATTAATGGATTGGTTGCTTTCACCTATCCACATCACATACAGATCAGTGACTAGGAAAGGAAAGGTCAAGGGGATGCATTTTCGGAGTGTTCTAACAGGGCCACTGTCATGGAATGATTACCTAATGCAATGTGGAAGAAATGTATTGTAAAGAACTGAAATTAATCATTATTCTACATGTCAGAGGGGCATTGTCTTTGTTCTACAAACAGGTAATACCATAATAAGTTTATATCGTAATGTGCCCTGCTGAACTCAGCCTACGTGTGTCTCAATAGAGGGCTGCTGTGTGTGTGTGCGTGTGTGTGTGTATACTGTATGTAAGAGAGACAGACGGAGACAGCGAGACAGATGATTAGAGATAATTATTGTGCTATTAACGCCTGATTGGATTTATTCGTAAAACAGATGTATTAATGATCAACAGCATAGATACTACCATCACAAGAACAACACTTGAAATGTACATAGTCATTACATTCCTTGAATATAGAAAATTATAATTTCCAATGCAGAGACATAGTTTAACATAATCTTCTTCTCACTCTAGTCCTCGTTTTCCTATCCATCTATCCCCCTCTCTCACCCTCCCATCCCTATATCTGTAAGGACTGACGCTGGAGATGAGAAGCGGGTATGGGGAGTAACATTTAATACGGTGCTGATGGGCCGGCCGAGGCACGGTTGCTGGACAAGCCGGCTGGGGTTGAATTCCCGACGTAGCGGCAGGGTCGTGGGAGCCTGGCGAACCGGCTGAGGCGTGGCAGCCTGACGATCCGGCTGAGGCATGAAAGCCCTTCGGTCCTGCTGAGGCATAGAAGCCTGACGAGCCAGATAAGGCGTAAAACCCTGGCAATCCGGCTGAGGCCTGACGTGGGATGGATGCCTGCCGAGCCAACCGGGGCAACAGAAGCCTCTCAAGCCAGCTTGGGCATGACAGCCCGACGAGCTGGCTTTAGGCACCACCGGTTCCATCAGCGGCGGCCTCCGGACCTGACATCAACACCAACCGGAAAACCAGCACTCCCCGATGCTTCGTATAATGGCTGCTGCATTCTATAAGGACCGACGCTGGAGATGAGAAGCAGGTACAGGGAGTAACATTTAATACGGACAATGAACAGAACCGGACAGGAACAGCGTCAGAACCAGTTTACAAAACGACATACGACAATACAATTAATGCAGCAGCCATCATACGAAGCATCGGGGAGTGCTGGCTTTCCGGTTGGTGGTGACGTTAGGTTCGGGGGCCGCCGCCGATGGAACCGGGGGTGCCTAAGCCAGCTCATCAGGCTGTCATGCCCAAGCTGGCTCGAGAGGATTCTGATGCCCCGGTTGGCTCAGCAGGCGTCCATCCCACGTCAGGCCTCAGCCAGATCGCCAGGGTTTTACACCTTTTCCGGCTCATCAGGCTTCTACGCCTCTGATGGCTCATCGGACTCCCGCGCCTCAGCGGGACCGCCTCAGCTGGCTCGCCAGGCTACCACGCCCTGACGGTACGCCGGGTGGTGCCCCTAGAGGGGGGGGGTACTGCCACAACTGCTCCTGCTCTCCCTCCCTGGCGCAGGAGCAGGCTATGCACTCCTGCCACCATCATTATGCAAACCTTCTTCCCTCGTCACACGCATCACCGGTATTGGACTCACCTGGACTCAATCACCTGTTATTACCTTCCCTATATCTGTCTGTTCCCCAGCTCAATTCCCCACTGCTGCATTAATTGTAATTGTCATTATGTTACCCGGTTCAGACGCTGTTCCGGTCCTGTCCTGTTCCATGTCTCCGGTATTAAATGTTAACTCCCCGTACCTGCTTCTCTACTCGAGCGTCGGTCCTTTCAGTATCTCCCTCCCATCCCAGGTATGAGAGATCTTGGGACAAGTCAAACAAGACCAAGTTGCTGCAGGATGGTCTGGAGCGTGCCGGGCGCCGCGACCTGGCTGAGAGGCTGCGCTGCCTCCACTGGGGCCACCAGAAGCTGAGCCGCAGGGTGGAGCTGCCGTCTGCGTTCCCCTTCCTCATCACTGTCCACAGGACCATCGAGAACCGTGACGGCCTCCGCCGAATCAATGACCTCAGCCGCAGATTCACCTGAGGGATGAGAAAAATATACCTAGATACACCACATGAACACGCAGATATACACATACTGTAAGCACAGGCACTGTCACTACATACAATACAAAATACAAATAAAAAATACATAAAAACAGCACCCTGCAGTATTACTGTAAATAGTCAGTAATAAATAAATAGTTAGTGCAGACTGGCTGGCCTCCATATTGAGGTCAACAGAGAGGTAGCTTCTCTGGGTTTGACCTTAATACTGCAGAAATCTATTCAATCTCTCACTACTGTACATTGTGGATCAATTAGACATAAACACTGGTGTGGATAGGCTACACATTTTTCAGCAATGATAGAAATTGGACAATTGCTTAGTATGCAATAGAATGTAATTGGAAATAGACAGTGTTTTTGAAACAGCATTTGTATCACCAGGATATTCTGAATATGCTGTCAATAGTTGATTATAAAATGTTTTGCGTTAATACAATGTTGCATCAAAGTATCCATTCCTCCAGAGGATGTAAAATTGCTCAACCAAACATTTTGCACGTAACTTAGCAATGCAATATGTGGCATGTCCATTGGTCAGCAAGATTATTTGCGCCTACAGTGCAGCTGACTGTGATGTCTTGAGAACAAGACAGAATTATTCATGGCTGGAAGATAAACCACAAAGCAAATAGATTAAACGGGTGACAATTTAATTAAATTATTTACAATCTATATTGGGATAAAGATTGAAAGTCAATGGTGACATTTTCTTTCATGATATACGCGTTGGTCATTAGACAATAAGGAAAAGCATTGACCAGGCAGCTGTCCAGTTAGCTACAGCTAATCTATTTAACCATGATGATATGGCAATATTAATATTTAATTCAAAACAAATTTACGATTAACATTTGTTTGGATCTGTTAAGCTCTAATTAAACAGAGTAAGAACTCACGGATGACTATCAAAGCTCAAACCAAGTTTATTCACCCAATGGGTCACACAGCTTCAGACATATTCACACAAGCACTGGTATTTAAACCTTCCTCCTATGCTGAGAATCCTCCTTTCAAATCTGGACAGCCAATACATCTCTGTTGCTAGACAGGAATTTAGTGCCTGTTCTTTAATGCCTGTTCTTTCTCACTTTATCTAACCTGACCTCGGCCCAAATTCCTCACTCTTCCCAACTAATGGCTGTCCTGTTGATTTGTACCAGAATGTGGCCCTTCTCCTTTCCATAGGATACCTGATGTCTAACAATAATATGCTCTGACAGAATGTAAACATTCTGCATTCCCCTCTCTCCCTCAGTGACATGATTAAGTATATTTCAAGTTTATAAGTTAGAATCCAGAAGGATCAACATGCACAATCCTAGAGATTGTCTACAGTGCATCAATAAAACTGACCATTATATATGAAGGGTAGATAAGGACTTTATTCAGGAGGCGCAAAAGCACCACCGTCTGGCTGTCGCCTACCATTGAACATTTGACTGACGTCATATTACCAAATGCCTGACTGACGTCTATGTAAACCCTGTGTCTTAAAAATGATGCTGTCGTCTACTATTGTTGTGATATCAAATGCCTGACTAAAATCTGTGTGATGCATGCGTCTTAAAAAATGTACTTGCTATGACTGTGATATGTAGTTGTCTCACCCAGCTATCATAAAATGCAAGTCGCTCTGTATAAGAGCTTTTCTGCTTAATGACTAAAATGTCAATGTAAAAATGCAGGGGAAAACTGTTTTGAAAGCAACCACTGTGGTTACTGTGTAGAAGCTTTCTGTAGGTCATAATTGTATTTATCATATGTTGAACAAAGGCAATGCACTCAAGTCAGCTACTCAATTTCAAGAGGAGTGCATAGGCCAGCCTATTCCCTCAAATTAACTGATATAAATAACATAGCTAACTTTGAGTATATTATTTTGAGTTAGTGATCTAGCTAACCACTTCTTCAGGTGATCAATGAGGGCCAAATTAATTTAGCCTATGTGATATTACTGCCCAAAAAGTTGTACACAAATGACTCTCAAGCATAAAAATATATAAGTTCAGGAACCCTATTTTGACAGTAAATAACAGGAACAATTGTCTAACCCTAACTGTCTAACCCAAAATTCATGACAATCACTGGTTTAGGTTGCACATCAAAATATCTGGAATCATGCATTCCTGCATGGACATGTTAAACAATTTATTTATAGAATCATACCTTCTACTACACTTAATGGAGCACTTTGAATTACTTTATAAGATGATTAGCCTACTGCGTGACCCCAACAAAATGTTGGTGCAACAAAATAATGGGCTTGTGCCCCAAATTAAATGTTAGTATGGAGCCCTTCGACTATGCTCTCAGACATAGAATATATATTATGTGAATTATAGGCTATTTAGGACCATTATGCTCTCACACAATTCACAGTTTGGAAATAGTAATGTTACTAAATGAAATAATGCTATATAAGAGAACGTTTAAAAAAGTTTTACAATATGGCTGGGTGTTAGAAGGGAAAGTAATCATAAATTAATTGGATTACGTTGTTCCAAAGGATTAGGTTACTGATTAGCCTACTTTATTTATCATGTAGGATAACTGTAATCAGTAACATCAGCAAACCGCTCTCCCACAAAACGCATTACTGCCATCTTCCCGGTACAGTTGAAACCAGGATTCATCCTTGAAGAGCACTCTTCTCCAGCGTGCCAGTGGCCATCGAAGGGGAGCATTTGCCCACTGAAATCAGTTACGACTCCGAACTACATTCATGTCAAGACCCTGGTGAGGACAACGAGCACGCAGATGAGACGGTTTCTGACAGTTTGTGCAGAAATTCTTCAGTTGACTTTCAACAGCTGTCCAGGTGGCTAATCTCAGACGATCCTGCAGGTAAAGAAGCCATATGTGGAGGTCCAGGGCTGGCATGGCCTGCGGTTGTGAGGCCGGTTGGACGTACTCTAGCGGATGTTGGGGCGGCAGGTAGCCGAGTGGTTAGAGTGTTTGGCCCGTAACCGAAAGGTTGCTGGATCGAATCCCCGAGCTGACAAGATGATAAATCTGTTGTTCTGCCCATGAACAAGGCAGTTAACCCACTGTTCCTAGGCTGTCATTGTAAATAAGAATTTGTTCTTAACTGACTTGTCTAGTAAAATAAAGGTAAAAAAAAGCCAATTACACACTCCCTCAAATCTTGAGATATCTGTGGCTTTGTGTTGTGTGACAAAACGGCATATATTAGAGAGCCTTTTATTGCCCCCAGCACAAGGTGCACCTGTGTAATGTCCAAGCTGTTTAATCAGCACCTGGTGTGTCAGATGGAAGGACAAAGGAGAAATGCTCACTAACGGGGATGTAAACAGTATACATTTTTCAAGTAGGCCTAATCCACCCCACACTGACATTTGGTTCAGTTTCTTTCAATCGCATTCAACTCATACTACACCTGTCTACCTACAGTGGCTTGCGAAAGTATTCACCCCTGTAACGAATGCCCCGCGCAGAGCACCGGTCCCTCCTCCTCTCCAGCGATCATCCTCGCCGGCGTTCTAACCAGCGGTCGGGGGAAGATGGTAGCAACACCCTGATGACCCACACCTGTTCCACATTGGTCATCAGGGTCACTATTTAACTCCATGTGTTTCTGTTCAACCCTTGCGGGTTATTATTATTTCTATGTATATTGCTGTCTTCCTCACTATATTAAAACCTTGTTACCTTCATTCTCTCTCTCTCTCATTTTTTGCCTCATCACTCACTTTCACCCCTCGCAATATCACAGAATAACCCGCCCAACCAGAGGCACCTTTTATTTAGATTTTTTTCACCTACCTGTTGTCGTCTTCACCGTTAACTCTCTTTTCTTTTCTCACTCATATCCCTAGGTCTCCATGGACGGGCACGGAGTGGGAGCTGGGGCACCCGGCAGATCACCAGAGCTGGAGGAGAGGCTCCAAGCCATGGAGGCACAGGTCTCCGAGTTGGTTACCGCCCTCGGGGATATGATGTCTCTCATGGCGGCATGATCGGGCACGATCCCCCCCGGTGACTTCACAGGGAGCCACTGCGCCTCTGGCACCCGATCGTGTGGAGTCTCGACACGTCCCGAGAGGAGAACTCCGGAGAGCCACCCCCGATAAGTACGATGGCAATCCGGAGGGTTGTCGTGGGTTCCTTCTTCAGTGCGAGCTGTATTTAGGTGATCAGCCTGTGCCGGATTCTGAGAAGGTCCACACAATGATCACTCTCCTCACGGGGCGTGCACTCGAGTGGGCAACGTCACTGTGGGAGATTAAATTTGTCGCTCAATTCCGAGCTGTTTTTGACCATCCAGCGGAGGGGAGAGATGCGGGCGAGCGGATTATGCGCCTTGCCCAGGGGAAGGGCACGGCCTCGGAGTATGCTCTGCCATTCCGGACGCTGGCGGCATCCAGTGGGTGGAACGAGCCGGCTCTTAGGACCGCCTTCCGGAGGGGGCTACGGGTGGAGGTCCAAATGGAGCTGGCTTGTGTGAGTCAGTCCATGACCCTGGACTTCTACATTGAGAGAGGCTGGAATTGCTGGTGATCTCGTCATCCATACATCCGGTCATCTTGGGACTTCCCTGGCTCCAGCAGCACAACCCTACCATCAGCTGGAGCGCACAGAGGATTCTGGGATGGTCGGATAAATGCAGGAAGACCTCTATCACAACGACGGCAGAGGCTACATCAGTGGAGAGTCCAGAGAGCGCCCTCACGGGGAGCATTCCGCCAGAATATGAAGATCTACGCGGGGTGTTCTCCAAAGAAAAAGCCAAATGTCTCCCTCCACACCGTGCTTGGGACTGTGCCATCGACCTGATGCCTGGTGGCGTGCCTCTCCGAAAACGTATATATCCGCTCTCTATCGTCGAAACGGATACTATGGAGTGCACCAACTAAGAACTGGGGAGGTTCCTTCGGGCGTATTGCATAGAACTGCCAGGTGAGTGGACCCGTTTCCTTCCCTGGGCAGAATACGCTCAGAACTCCCTGCGCCACGCCTCCACTGGTCTGACCCCCTTCCAGGTAGTTCTGGGTTTTCAGCCCCGCTTGTGCCCCTGGGGGAGGGGTTCTGGTAAGGTTCAGTCAGTGGAGGAGTGAGTGGTTTGGGAGGGCTGAGGGAGTCTGGTCCGCTGCTAGGGTCCTCTGCAAGCGGTCCAGCAGCAAAAGATGCAGGCGGACAGGCGGCGGAGTGAGGCTCCAGTGTTCCACCCAGGGGATAAAGCCTGGCTGTCCATGAGGAACCTCCAGCTCCGTTTGCCCAGTCATAAGCTAGAAACCCGGTATGTGGGACCATTCACGGTCCTTCGGAGAGTGAACGAGGTCACCTATAGGTTGAGACTCACACCACCTTATAACAACCTGTCTCCCTCTTTCCATGTCTCTCTCCTCAGATCGGTGGTTCCTGGTCCACTAGGGGGGTCCGAACCTGCAGTGGCTCCTCCACCACCAACGGAGGTAGCTGGGGGTCTGGCATATCGAGTGGACAAGGTGCTGGACTCTCGGCTACGGCAGGGTCGGATCCAGTACCTGGTGGACTGGGCGGGATACGGCCCTGAGGAGCGTAGCTGGGTTCGGGCGGCGGACAAGCACCTCATGCTCAGGGCCGTCCAGGGTGCCCCGCGCAGAGCACCGGTCCCTCCTCCTCTCCAGCGAGGGGGGAACCCTGACCCACACCTGTTCCACATTGGTCATCAGGGTCACTATTTAACTCCATGTGTTTCTGTTCAACCCTTGCAGGTTATTATTATTTCTATGTATATTGCTGTCTTCCTCACTATATTAAAAACTCATTACCTTCATTCTCTCTCTCTCTCTCATTTTTAGCCTCATCACTCACTTTCACCCCTCGCAATATCACAACCCCCCTTGGCATTTTTCTTATTTTGTTGCCTTACAACCTGGAATTAAAATTGATTTTTGGGGGGTTTGTATCATTTGATTTACACATGTCTAACACTTTCAAGAATTTCCCTGTATTTAGCGCCATCCATCATTCCTTCAATTCTGACCGGTTTCTCAGGGTGATGAGAAGTGTTGCGTTTGCGCCAGATAGTATTTTCCTTGATGGCCAAAAAGCTAAATTTGTCTCATCTGACCAGAGTACCTTCTTCCAAATGTTTGGGGAGTCTCCCACATGCCTTTTGGCAAACACCAAATGTGTTTGCTTATTTTTTTCTTTAAGCAATGGCTTTTTTCTGGCCACTCTTCCGTTAAGTCCAGCTCTGTGGAGTGTATGGCTTAAAGTGGTCCTATGGACAGATACTCCAATCTCAGCTGTGGAGCTTTGCAGCTCCATCAGGGTTATCTTTTGTCTCTTTGTTGCCTCTCTGATTAATGCCCTCCTTGCTTGGTCCGTGAGTTATGGTGGGCTCTCTTGGCAGGTTTGTTGTGGTGCCATATTCTTTCAATTTTTTTAATAATGTATTTAATGGTGCTCCGTGGGATGTTCAAAGTTTCTGATATTTTTTTATAACCCAAACCTGATCTGTACATAACTTTGTCCCTGACCTGTTTGGAGAGCTCCTTGGTCTTCATGATGCCACTTGCTTGGTGGTGCCCCTTGCTTAGTGGTGTTGCAGACTCTGGGGCCTTTCAGAACATGTGTATACTGTATATACTGAGATCATGTGACAGATCATGTGACATTTAGATTGCACACAGGTGGACTTTATTTAACTAATTATGTGACTTCTGAAGGTAATTGGTTGCACCAGATCTTATTTAGGGGCTTCATAGCAAAGGGGGTGAATACATATGCACGCACCACTTTTCCGTTTGTAATTTTTTTCATTTCACTTCACCAATTTATACTATTTTGTGTATGCCCATTACATGAAATCCAAATAAAAATCAATTTCAATTACAGGTTGTCACGTTCGGGTGTGTAGAGAGTAGACCAAGGCGCAGCGTAGCGATAGTTCGACATCGTTTATTTGAATAAACTATACTTGATGGGAACTATACAAAATAACAAATGCAATATATAAATGAAAGGAAACACACGTACTCACGACACGGGACATAGGACAATGAACCACGCCATGGGAGTGGAACACACACATATAAGTAGGATCCCTAATTAGAGGTAATGCAATGCAGCTGCCTCTAATTAGGGATCCCACACACAACACCACACAGAAGTAGAATGACTAGAACTGCCAGACTCTGATCATAGAAATATGACAAGAGCCTGACAGTACCCCCCCTCGAAGGCGCGGACTCCCGGCCGCAAGAAAACAAACACAATACATGAGGGGAGGGTCAGGGAGGGAAAAACAACACACAATAAACATCGCAGGTGGCGGTTCCGGCCCCGGCGAAGTGGAATTCTTCCTCCTCTTCTCTACTGGGCCCGGACTGGGCACCGGTGTGGCAGGCGACTCTGGCCATGGAGCGTGGCAGACAACTGGTCCATGAATGGACCTCAGTGGGTTAAGGGACTCAGGCCATGGAATGAAGAGTGGAGCTGGATATCCGGCGTGGGAGGTATGTTCAACACGATCCGGACTGAGGATGCTCACTCCGGGCACCATTAGCTGCAGCTCCGCATCGCTGTATTTGTCCTCCTCTCCATGCTAGCGGCATTGCTACAGCACTTCCAATAATCTCTCCTTGAGGTACTACTCTTCCTCCACTCTATTCGACCCCCAGTCATACTCCTCCTCATAACCCGAACTCGTCCCCCATCGGTCCTCCTCACCTTCGCGATACCACATGGAGAGTGGTACTGGCTCTTCCTCCTCTCGGCCAGACCACCCCCATAGCCCCTCCCCAAATTTCTCTTGGGGTTGCCTCCGTGCAGCTCGGCGTCTTGAGCCCCGATGACGACGCTGTTCTCCTCGCTTTTCCTTTAGCTCCTTCTCCCCAGTATAGCGCTGCTTGGTCTCGAGGTGGTTCATTCTGTCACGACTGGGTGTGTAAATAGACCAAGGCGCAGTGCAGTAGTAGTTCGACATTTTCATTTCTTTAACTAAATATACTCAATGACGAACTACACAAAACAAGAAAAACGTATAACAAAGACTTCATATTGCGTTGCCTTAACCACTGGATGAATCCTGGAACCAGTACTCAGTGGAAGGATATAGAAAGGGAATTGATAGCACCTATAAGGTTGCAGGACCTGTTGTTTTCTGGTATTACACATAAAACATGCACTCTACGCTTTGGACCTATCATAGCATATATGTTGCAAACCTTTAAAGCAGTTGAACGGTTTTTGGGAGTAAAAGGAAAATGGCACAGAACTTCCCCCATTTGGCGGAACCTTAATCTGCTGACGGGTGGTAAACCATTCGTTCAGGACACTTGGGCTCGAAAAGGTATACAAGTACTGCAAGATTTGAATGGAGATAACTCTTTACTTAGCTTCCAAGACCTTGTCACCCAATACAATATTCCTGGGAACTCTTTGTTTTACTACTTCAGATTAAGATCAGCACTTAAAATGTACTGCATTCCATGGGGTCCTGAATTAAAGACTCACCCGATTGTAGATCTGGTTCTAGGTGCACCTAGGAGAATGGTATCATACATTTATGCAAGCCTAATAACACACCCAAGGGTCGATATACCTCTTCTCAGACTGACATACAAGACAATGAACCACACTAAGTATGACAACTAATGTAGGATCCCCAATCAGAGACAACGCATAGCAGCTGCCTCTAATTGGGGACCCAACACAAAACTACACAGAACTACAAATACTAGATGTGTCAGGCTCTGACCGTAGCTAAATAGAGTAGCCCAAAGGCTTCTCTATGGACAGAGCCTGACAATACCTCTCAGGAAGGAGACGCGTTCGGTCTCCTAGAGATGAACGTACTTTGGTGTGAAAAGTGCCAATCAATCCCAGAACAACAGCAAAGGACCTTGTGAAGATGCTGGAGGAAAGAGGTACAAAAGTATCGATATCCACAGTAAAACGAGTCCTATCTCGTCATGACCTGAAAGGCCGCTCAGCAAGGAAGAAGCCACTGCTCCAAAACCGCCAAAAAAAGCTAGACTATTGTTTGCAACTGCACATGGGGACAAAGATCGTACTTTTGGGAGAAATGTCTGGTCTGATGAAACAAAAATAGAACTGTTTGGCCATAATGACCAATGTTACGTTTGGAGGAAAAAGGGGGAGGCTTACAAGCCGAAGAACACCATCCCAACTGTGAAGCACAGGGATGGCAGGATTATGTTATGAGGGTGCTTTGCTGCAGGAGGGACTGGTGCACTTCACAAAATAGATGGCATCATGAGGAAGGAAAATTATGTGGATATAATGAAGCAACATCTCAAGACATCAGTCAGGAAGTTAAAGCTTTTTCGCAAATTGGCAAATTAGTCTTCCAAAGCATACTTCCAAAGTTGTGGCAAAATGGCTTAAGGACAACTAAGTCAAATTATTGGAGTGGCCATCACAAAGTCCTGACCTCAATCCTATAGAAGATTTGTGGGCAGAACTGAAAAAGCGTGTGTGAGCAAGTAGGCCTACAAATCTGACTCAGTTACACCAGTTCTGTCAGGAGGAATGGGCCAAAATTCACCCAACTTATTGTGGGTTTCTTGTGGAAAATGTTTGACCCAAGTTAAACAATTTAAAGGCAATGCTACCAAGTACTAATTGAGTGTATGTAAACTTCTGACCGACTGGGAATGTGATGAAAGTAATAAAAGCTGAAATAAATCATTCTCTCTACTATTATTCTGACATTTCACATTTTTTAAATAAAGTGGTGATCCTAACTCATCTAAGACAGGGCATTTTAACTAGGATTTATTGTCAGAAATTGTGAAAAACTGAGTTTAAATGTATTTGGCTAAGGTGTATGGAAACTTCCAACTTCAACTGTACATGGTCTACATTCATGTTTTAGTCAATATACACAATGCAAATAGTTAAGTATATGACAGGAGAGATTTGATTAGTGTGTTACAAATGTGGAACATATATTTAAAACCTTTTTTATGAACAATGTCTAAAATCATGTATTAGGCAATATCCACAAGGCCACTACGTCGGCATTTGACAGGAGACACAGTTAGTGAGTTACAAATGTGAAACATATTTTTCTACCGATTTCACTGAACAGTTTTCAAACCGTTAACTCTAAACAGGGTAAAAAATCATAATTTAGCCAAAATCCACAAGCAACTACTTCGGAATATGACGGGATAAACAGTTAGTGTGTTACAAATGTGAAACATATTTTTCAAACGATTTCACTGCACAGGGTTTATTTTCAAACCGTTACCTAAATATGATCAACAACCACTTTTGAGATAATATACACACTGCAACTCGTTCAGCCTATGACGGGAGACACATTTTGTGTGTTGCAAATGTGAAACACATGTTTAAACCGATTTCACTTAACAGGGTCTAAAATGTTGTTTTACGATCAGCACAGGAGGGAGTCATGTAGGATATAATATTTTTCAACCGATTTCACTGAACAGGGTCTATTTTCAAACCGTTAACTCTAAACAGGGTAAAAAAAATCATAATTCATCCAATATCCACAAGGCCACTACTTCGGCATATGTCGGGAGACACAGTTATCGGGAGACACAGTGTTACAAATGTGAAACAAGTGGCACTCCCGCCGGGAATTACAACTGCTATCTAATCTATTTAGGAGTTCATATAAGCAAATCTGTTTCATCTGTGGCAAGGACCAACTATTCTAACATACTCAAAAAGATAGAGAGTGACATTAATAGGTGGATGCCCAAACCAGCATCAGTCCCATCTTGTATTTCTGTGGTGAAAATTAATATTCTGTCAAGGATTAACTTCATTATTTCCATGCTGCCCCTAGCACCGCCAGTCAATTACTGGTCAAAGTTAGATTCTTTGCTTCGAAAATTTGTCTGGAACAGGAAGCGACCGCGCATTAAATGGTCTATGCTGCAGTCAGATAAATCACAAGGTGGCTGGGCCTGCCCAAACTTTTAATTATATAATTGGTCCTTCATATTGCGTTGCCTTAACCACTGGATGAATCCTGGAACCAGTACTCCATGGAAGGATATAGAAAGGGAATTGATAGCACCTATAAGGTTGCAGGACCTGTTGTTTTCTGGTATTACACATAAAACATGAACTCTACGCTTTGGACCTATCATAGCATATATGTTGCAAACCTTTAAAGCAGGAGTAAAAGGAAAATGGCACAGAACCTCCCCCATTTGGCGGAACCTGCTGACGGGTGGTAAACCATTCGTTCAGGACACTTGGGCTCGAAAAGGTATACAAGTACTGCAAGATTTGAATGGAGATAACTCTTTACTTAGCTTCCAAGACCTTGTCACCCAATACAATATTCCTGGGAACTCTTTGTTTTACTACTTCAGATTAATATCAGCACTTAAAACGTACTTCATTCCATGGGGTCCTGAATTAAAGACTCACCCGATTGTAGATCTGGTTCTAGGTGCACCTAGGAGAATGGTATCATACATTTATGCAAGCCTGATAACACACCCAAGGGTCGATATTCCTGGCACGAAAGAGTGGGATAAAGATATGAGTCATATGAGAAGAGTGGTAGGCTGGGATGCAGTATGGGAAAATGTTACAGGGTCTTCAAAAAATCTCAATCACCAATTTATTCATCTGAAAATATGTCATAGGACTTATATGACCCCAAGGAAAAGGCATTTGATGGGTCTGGCACCCCATCCATACTGTACATTTTGCTGACATGGTACCCTAGGTACGTTCATGCACACGCTGTGGGACTGCCCTGAAGTATACACCTTTTGGACCAAAATAGTGGACATTATTTCCTCAATGACCGGTACAGATTTTCCTATTGACCCTGCTCTCCATCTTCTAAATGATGACTCTATGATCCAAATCACAGAGAGGACACGCAAACTCTGGCTGGCCGGCATGAAGGCAGACAAAAAGATAATTGTCCAACGCTGGATTCCACCTCACACTCTTTCAGTAAAACACTGGCTGTCCTACTATCTTGACATCTTGTTTCTCTAACTTTCGTCTGCCAGAATTAATAGAGCCCGACCCGGTACTTTGCAGATGTGGGGGAGTGCAATTACCGCTGTGAAAGAACGGTTGCTAGAATGAGTACACAATCTTGTGAGTGTTATTATCATTGTCATAACTATTAATTCTTGTTTTGTTTCTTTTTGTTCTACTTATTGGTCTGTATCGGACATGTCTGTTTTCAGTGGTATTCATTCCTTTCAGTGAAGCTGTAGTGGTTTTATTATTCATGTATCCCATGTGTGGGGGGTGGGAGGTGGGGTGTTGGGTGTATGTTTTGCTTGTTAGTATAAAACAATAAAAACATTTAATTACAAAAAAAAAATCTACTTGTTCAGCACTGAAAGGCCTGACGGTAAGATACAAAGAAGGTTTTTCAAGTTTGAAATAAACTTTTAAACCGTTTTCTCTAAACAGGATCTACAATCACTTTTGAGACAAATCACTCACTGCAACTCGTTTGGCCTATGACGGCAGA
Source organism: Thymallus thymallus (assembly GCA_023634145.1). Taxonomy (NCBI): domain Eukaryota; kingdom Metazoa; phylum Chordata; class Actinopteri; order Salmoniformes; family Salmonidae; genus Thymallus; species Thymallus thymallus. Next base: position 12,087,762 of record CM042407.1, read on the forward strand.
CAAAGTTTGTGTGTTACAAATGTGAAACATGTTTCAACCGATTTTACTTAACAGGGTCTTAAATGTTATTTTAGGTTCAGAACAAGAGGGAGTCATGTAGGATACAATATTTTAGTTTTTTCAAGCTAGAAATAACTTTTTAAGTTCTTGTCCATGAACATGGTCTACAATCATGTTTTAGTCAATATACACAATGCAAATAGTTAAGTATATGACAGGAGAGATTTTGTTAGTGTGTTACAAATGTGGTACGTATATTTGAAACCTTTTTTTTATTAACAATGTCTGAAATCATGTTTTAGGCAATATCCACAAGGCCACTACGTCGGCATTTGACGGGAGACACAGGTAGTGTGTTACAAATGTGAAAAATGTTTTTTAACTGATTTGACTGAACAGGTTCTATTTTTTTTTTTAACTCTAAACAGTGTCAAAAATCATAATTTCTGCATATGACGGCAGACACAGTGTTTCAAGTTTCAAGTTTGAAAAACAATTGTGTCCTGTCATAGGCTGAACGAGTTGAAGTGTCCATATTGTCTCAAAAGTGATTGTAGATCATGTTTAGAGAAAACAGCTTAAAAGTTTATTCCAAACTTGAAAAACCTTCTTCATAGCTTAACATCAGTGCTGAACAAGTTGCATTTTGGATATAGGCTAAATCATGGTTTTTGTCACTCTTTATTGTTTTGACAATAGACCCTGTTCAGTGAAATCAGTTGAAAAATATGTTTCACATTTGTAACACACTAACCGAGTCTCTCCTGTCATATTCTTAACTATTTGCATTGAGTATATTGACTAAAACATGATTGTAGACCATGTTCAAGGGGAAGAGCTTAATGTTTTTTCTAGCTTGAAAAATATATAATATTGTATCCTTCATGACTCCCTCCTGTGCTGAACCTAAAACAACATTTTAGACCCTATTAAATGAAATCGGTTGAATCATGTGTTTCACATTTGTAACACACAAACTTTGTGTCCCGTGATAGGCTGAACGAGTTGCAGTGTGCATATTGTCTATAAAGTGATTGAAGATCATGTTTAGAGAAAACAGCTTAAACGTTTATTTCAAACTTGAAAAACCTTCTTTGTAGCTGTCAGGCTCTGGCCATAGAGAAGCCTTTGGCTCCTATATTTGGCCATGGTCAGAGCCTGACAGATCTAGTTTATATAGTTCTGTGTGGTGTTTTGTGTTGGGTCCCCAATTAGAGGCAGCTGCTATGCGTTGTCTCTAATTGGGGAGCCTACTTATGTTTGTATGTCCCACACCTGTGTGTGGGTCATTGTCTTCCATGTCAGTCTGTAGAGTAAGTGTATTAAAGTTTGTTCTAAGTGGTTATAGGTTATGGTTCACATTGAGTTTTTTATATTCATTAAAGATGTCAAACTACTACTGCGCTGCACCTTGGTCAATTTACACACCCAGTCGTGACAGTAGCTTAACATCAGTGCTGAACAAGTTGCATTTTGGACGTAGGCTAAATCATGATTTTTGACACTGTTTAGAGATAACAATTTGAAAATAGACCCTGTTCAGTGAAATCAGTTGAAAGATATGTTTCACATTTGTAACACACTGACCAAGTGTCTCCTGTCATATTCTTAACAATTTGAAAATAGACCCTGTTCAGTGAAATCAGTTGAAAGATATGTTTCACATTTGTAACACACTAACAAAGTGTTTCGTGTCATATTCTTAACAATTTGCATTGAGTATATTGACTAAAACATGATTGTAGACATGACCGGTGCGTGCATTTCTGCCGCTCTAGGCGAAACACAATTGTGCCGCCCCTCTATTTTCAACGTACAATACACCAACAACACGCAGCCAATACAAGCCATAAGCAAAAAACAGCAACACAAACACCAATATATAAACATCACTTAAATAGACAAGTGCAACGCACAAAGTGTCAACAAGTAGATGCATGATGCGTATGCGTATCCAAATGACAAAAACGGCACCAGGTCTACACCATCATAAATCCAATAGGTTACAAAACCTGCGTGAAGTTGGCCCTCCACCCAACACAAAACGTCGGGAAAATAGTCTCAATCGTTAGTGCTCCGTTTGTGCTGGTTTGTGCTGCAATTATTTTCGTTTGTGCTGCTTTCATTTTTTAGATATTAAAGAATACTTTATATGTCCTTCAGAGGTCACTCAGCCCCCCACATGCTCAGAATTAACCCACAATAGTGTCGATCGTTGGTGCCGTTCAAATTGTGGTTTGTGTTGTTGCAGTATTTTTTATATTAGCCATTTAATTACGGGTGATGATGTCACCAGCCCCCCACTTGCTCCAAATTAACTGGGAATAGTCTCAATCGTTAGTGCTCCGTTTGTGCTGGTTTGTGCTGCAATTATTTTAGTTTGTGCTGCTTTCATTCTTTAGATATTAAAGAATAGTTTATAGGTCATTCAGAGGTCACTCAGCCCCCCACATGCTCAGAATTAACCCACAATAGTGTCGATCGTTGGTGCCGTTCAAATTGTGGTTTGTGCTGTTGCGGTATTTTTTATATTAGCCATTTATTTATGGGCGATGATGTCACCAGCCCCCCACTTGCTCCAAATTAACTGGGAATAGTCTCAATCGTTAGTGCTCCGTTTGTGCTGGTTTGTGCTGCAATTATTTTAGTTTGTGCTGCTTTCATTCTTTAGATATTAAAGAATAGTGTATAGGTCATTCAGAGGTCACTCAGCCCCCCACATGCTCAGAATTAACCCACAATAATGTTGATCGTTGGTGCCGTTCAAATTGTGGTTTGTGCTGTTGCGGTATTTTTTATATTAGCCATTTATTTATGGGCGATGATGTCACCAGCCCCCCACTTGCTCCAAATTAACTGGGAACAGTCTATATCGTTAGTGCTCCATTTGTGCTGGTTTGTGCTGTAACTATTTTCGTTTGTGCTTTCATTTTTTTTATATTAAATAATCTTTCATAGGTTATTCTGAGGTCACTCAGCACAGAATGAACCCAAAATATTGTCAATCGTTAATGCTTCGTAAGCATGCTTTTGTGGAGTGTGTGCGGTAGCGTTTAGTAGAGGAACAATTTAACCATATCTCGTTATAGAATAGCCTTATATAAATCATATTCCTGGCAAATGTAAGTCAAATGTTTTGTTACTGTCAGTTAATAAAAAAAGTTTACTTTTTGATTAATGGTACAACAAAAGCTACGATTGGCAATGCTAATGTTAATATTGCCAATGTAACTATGAAATGCTAATTAAATTTAGGGTCAATATCAATACATGAAAACAAGTTTATACTGTAGATGAAACACTTGACCCAAAATAAGCCATAATTATTGAAGTAATTATGTTTTACTTTCTTATGTCAGATGCCCAAAAAGCCAGCAGTAGACAGGGATTCCATTTTCACAGTCCTGTGTTCATCAATGGAGGCCATAGTAAAAAATTGTAACATAACTACTCCTAATAACAGCATCTGGACAGAGCTGAGTGAGCAGCTAGGAAACAAGATCACTGCAAAGGCCCTGTACACTTTTGTTAAATTAAACAGACACAACATCTGGTCTGCTTTAGGGTTTAATCATGAACGTGATCATGAAACAAGTGGCAGTAGTGATGACACAGATTTTGAGCAACAGTCCTTTCCTCCCAGACCAGAAGACTGCAAGGCGTTTGAGCTTGAAGTTCCATTTAAGAAATGGATTGAATTTATGCCTGAAACAGTTCAATACAAAGACAAGTTCTCTAAAACACAAAAAAGGAAATACAGTTTTGAAGCCTGGCATCTGGACTCATGTAATAAATCACCAAATCTGGAAAGAAGTGAAAAGCACCTGCACATTTGTATTTAAAAGAGCCAAAGTCTATCCATCAGCCACAACAAAATACATTGAAACCAGAAGCAACTGTAAGGAGTGTCATGGCGACCTTTACATCAAATTTGACAGAGAGCCTGAAATGAACAACCCAATGGTGCTGAAATGTTTTATTAAAAACATTGATGACTCCCTGCACATTGGCCTTTCCAAGCATGCCATATCTGGAAATGTGCGTGTGCAGATAGCCAAGGAACTGTGTGAGGGTAGAATGGAACCACAGGTATGGAGGGCATCGGAGGCAACAAAGATTTAGGAGGTCCTGAGCCAAGCCATCTGCCTAATTTGGCCACCCTGCGCAAAGCAAAGCAATAGAGAAATGACTTAGAATTAGGTGACAAGGATCCTATTTTATCACTGCAGATGCTAAAATACAGTGCACCTCAAAATAGTAGCATTAAAGATATTGGACTGGACAAGTTTTTCAAACACAAATGTACATGTACAAGTCAATATCAAAGAAATCTCACCCCCCTGTGAGTTTTGATGCAACTGGTTCAGTAGTCAGGAAACTACAGAGACCAGTTGGTATGTCTGGCTACATCTTCTTATACCAGGGCGTTCTGGCAGGGGATGGGTGCGCCCAGTGGTGCAAATGTCCCAGTGGTGCAAATGCTGTCAGAGAGACATGATGTTAATGCAATTAAACAATGGTTGACTGAATGGATTCGCGCAGGTGTATCCAAAAGTGGTGACATTTCTCTGGCTTTGCTCGGAGCTCTGGTCAAGGCTTTCACTCCTCATCCTGATCTGAAGACCTACATCAATGAGTGTTTTGGTGTCTTACTTGGTAACCAGTCTGCAGAGCTGCCACCTTGTTTTGTCCGGGTTGATATTGCACACTGCATCAAGATGATCTGCCAATGGGACTGCTTGAAAAGAAAACCACATCGCATTAAAGATTTATTTGTGAGGTCACTGGCACAGCTGCTCAAGTCACAATCTGTGAACAATGCAAGAGATCTACTACGCACTGTTACTATTGTGGCTCTCAGCGAAGCAGAGGGCAATGACAGCTCTGGAGCCCCCCTCATATCAGAATGTTGCAAGAACTACCTGAAAGCCCAAATTGCAGAAGAGTGTCATCGTTCCAGATGAAGAGGGTGAGGACATGGAAGGAGTGGATCCATGTGAAGAAATAGACTCTGACCTACGGCAGTGGGTGACAGACATACAGTGGGGAGAACAAGTATTTGATACACTGCCGATTTTGCAGGTTTTCCCACTTACAAAGCATGTAGAAGTCTGTAATTTTTATCATAGGTACTCTTCAACTGTGAGTTACGGAATCTAAAACAAAAATCCAGAAAATCACATTGTATGATTTTTAAGTAATTAATTTGCATTTTATTGCACAACATAAGTATTTGATACATCAGAAAAGCAGAACTTAATATTTGGTACAGAAACCTTTGTTTGCAATTACAGAGATCATACGTTTCCTGTAGTTCTTGACCAGGTTTGCACACACTGCAGCAGGGATTTTGGCCCACTCCTCCAAACCAGATCCTTCAGGTTTCGGGGCTGTCGCTGGGCAATATGGATTTTCAGCTCTGACCAAAGATTTTCTATTGGGTTCAGGTCTGGAGACTGGCTAGGCCACTCCAGGACCTTGAGATGCTTCTTACGGAGCCACTCCTTAGTTGCCCTGGCTGTGTGTTTCGGGTCGTTGTCATGCTGGAAGACCCAGCCACGACCCATCTTCAATGCTCTTACTGAGGGAAGGAGGTTGTTGGCCAAGATCTCGCGATACATGGCCCCATCCATCCTCCCCTCAATACGGTGCAGTCGTCCTGTCCCCTTTGCAGAAAAGCATCCCCAAAGAATGATGTTTCCACCTCCATGCTTCACGGTTGGGATGGTGTTCTTGGGGTTGTACTCATCCTTCTTCTTCCTCCAAACACGGCGAGTGGAGTTTAGACCAAAAAGCTCTATTTTTGTCTCATCAGACCACATGACCTTCTCCCATTCCTCCTCTGGATCATCCAGATGGTCATTGGCAAACTTCAGACGGGCCTGGATATGCGCTGGCTTGAGCAGGGGGACCTTGCGTGCGCTGCAGGATTTTAATCCATGACGGCGTAGTGTGTTACTAATGGTTTTCTTTGAGACTGTGGTCCTAGCTCTCTTCAGGTCATTGACCAGGTCCTGCCGTGTAGTTCTGGGCTGATCTCTCACCTTCCTCATGATCATTGATGCCCCACGAGGTGAGATCTTGCATGGTTCCCCAGACCGAGGGAGATTGACCGTCATCTTGAACTTCTTCCATTTTCTAATAATTGTGCCAACAGTTGTTGCCTTCTCACCAAGCTGCTTGCCTATTGTCCTGTAGCCCATCCCAGCCTTGTGCAGGTCTACAATTTTATCCCTGATGTCCTTACACAGCTCTCTGGTCTTGGCCATAGTGGAGAGGTTGGAGTCTGTTTGATTGAGTGTGTGGACAGGTGTCTTTTATACAGGTAACGAGTTCAAACAGGTGCAGTTAATACAGGTAATGAGTGGAGAACAGGAGGGCATCTTAAAGAAAAACTAACAGGTCTGTGAGAGCCGGAATTCTTACTGGTTGGTAGGTGATCAAATACTTATGTCATGCAATAAAATGCAAATTAATTATTTAAAAATCATACAATGTGATTTTCTGGATTTTTGTTTTAGATTCCGTCTCTCACAAGTTCAATAAATTTTTCTGCAAATTGTAACAAATGTGATCTGCAATAAATACATTTAAACAAAAAAAGTCTTACAAAAGAGTGGCCAGTTAATCGTGGGGGGCGGCATCTGAGGGTTACCAGGGTAACAGTTATACAGGGGAAGTTAAGGCAGGTTTTTAGTCAGTCTTGTTTTTCCTTGTAGCATGTTCCAACCTGTGTTCCTGTGTGTTAGCAATAAGCGTTAGCATATTCTCCCGTTTCTGTTCCGTGTGTTTCTACTTGATTGAGTGCGTGTAGTTAGGGCGTTGGCAGTAGCCTATAGCTGCCTGAGTTTAGTTTAGCCTCAATAAAGCGTTGGAAATAACATCTGTGCCTCCGGCTCCTTCTGTACGTCGGACTGAGACTTACAGTTATATCACAAACAATTTACTGTTATTTAGACAACAAACATTGGAACAAATTCACTATAATACATTATAAAAGGAGGACGTTTAGTAAACTAGAAAACAACATTTACAGCGCCCATTGTGTGACGTTGTTGAACCAGGGAATCCGTGTGTCCACCACGACAAATGAGCCTCATTGACTTTGTATGGGTGTTGTTTCCGTGGTGCCGACACGTAATTTCAACACATTCCGTGCCACCACTACGTAAATCGGGGTTAAGGGGTCGTGTTCATTTCACGTATTTCTGGGAGATCAGGTTGGTTCTGATACCAATATAGGTATGCAGGCGGTTATTCCTCCTGCTTCTAAATTTACTGGTGCTGTCATAGGAATTAGCTGCGTTTGTCCCGAAAATCCTATTGGCTTAGCAAATTTACCTGACATGGGGAGGTGAGAGGCGAAATTTGGACTTACACATGAATAGGTTGCTCCAGTATCTATCATCATAGGTGTGCCTCTATTATTCACCTGAACCTGCAGCATAGGTTCTTCATCAGCCTGCATGGTTATTGCTGTAAACTGACCCTCCCCTTTAGGACTTCCTGGGCATCCCTAGTATCCTTGATTTGGTCTTCCCCAGTGGTTCACTGGTCCCTGTGGAGCCTGTGTTTGAGATTGCTGCCATGCATCCGAGGTGGGACCATTTACTTGCCAATTACCCTGTGGTGGCTGGCTGTGCACCCATGGGTTTTTAGGACAATTCCTTCTTGTATGTCCGGGTTGGTTCCATCCCCAACAGAGACTCAGAGGGCCTCTTGGTCCTTTAAATGGTTGTGTCTGTTGATGTGGCCGATACCCCTGGTTTCTGGGTCCATTGCCATTGCTTCTATTCTGCCAATTTCCAGGGGGTTGCTGTGTGTACACATTTACTACTGGTGTGGTGGTTGACCTTTGGCCTTGCGGCTGAGCTGGTGGTTGCACGCCTCCCTGGGTGACAGGTGTCATGGTGGCCTCTTCAGATGCTGGTTCAATAGTCACTGAAGCTTGTGTTTTCTTTTTGTCCTTTCGTGTATATTCCTCCAGCTGAACTTTTGTTCGTCCTTTCTGTGTTTCTCCACTGCATGGATGACATTGTCACACAACTCTCGGTGGGATTTTGAATGTAGTCCCACCACATCTTCCAGTCTGCTCTTGACTGGTGTCGGCATTGCCTCCAGAAGTGATGTCCTGAACATGGCTGTCATCAGGGGGTCCCCTTCGGGGTCCTTTTCTGTTTTTTGTCGCCATCTTTTCAGCTGTTCATGCAGATAGCTTGCTGGGTTTTCTGTGTTCCCCAGTGGTTCCCTCCTCAGTGCTTTGGGGTCTATCTTGGCTGGATACTCTGTTCTCAGGATTCCCCACAGCTCCTGTCTGAACTGGTCAAATGTCAGTCCATCCAGTTCCCCATCATGCACCGCTCGTCCAAGGCCACACCTTTGCAACACGCCCTCCATTTTGGCCATCCCCAGCACCCTCACCAGCAATGCCTTCAGGTCTCCCACCGCCAGCATTTTCCCCATTGTTCGCTCTTCAAATGTTCCAATCCATTTAAAATATTAACCAAAAGCTTAAAAATATTCAACACAAGCCAGTGGTTGAAGCCGAACATGGGTTGATAGTGAGACCGGTCGAAGCTCTGTATTTATTTTCCAACTTCACCCCGGGCATAGACTACATCAACCTGAACGTCAGCTGCGTCAATTACGACGTGAGCGCTCTACAGCCCTGTCTGATTGCCATATAAGGAGGGGACAACAGTTGCAGGAAGGACTACGGGAGGCTCTGCAACTCAGCGCACGAGATCGTCAACAACGCTCGCAGGGCAGCAGAGCTGATGAGGGAAGGTCTCGAGGAGTTGGCTAGACAGGAGAAGGCGGCTAAGATGTACGAGCTGCCTGACAGCGCGCCCTTCCCCTGGCTGGACAAACCACAGGGAGGCCGCACTAGGCACAAGAGGTTTCTTGGGGTGCTGACAGGAGCGGCAGCCTTGGGGCTCGCATGGCCCGTATCCAATAGGGTGGACGTCTTGGAGGGCCAAATGGACTCGCTTAAGAACTCGTACGTCTCTACGTCGAATATGTTAGTCGAAGTGAGCAACAAGCTCGACACCAACATAGCCCTCGTCAATGGTAGGATGGACGACCAGGAGAAGAAGATACAGAAGAATAACGAGATTGTCAACAGCAACTTTGCCATGATAGGGACGCTATGATGAGGAACACGGAGGCTTGACACCAACGTCAAGTTCTCGGTAATGGCCAGTTATCAAATGTGGTACGCTCAGATGCAGCACTTCACCCATCAGATGACGCAGGCCGCAATGCACACCAAGTTCATGACCAGAGGAGTGGAAAACTCTCTGAGACAGATAGCGTCAAAGCGTTCAGGGAGCTGCCCCAGAGGCATGACAGTCATGCAGGAGCACCCTGGACTGTCCGAGTTCCCCACCGTTGGCACGGCCCTGTACAAAGACAGAAAGCTATTCATAGTACACTCTATCCCGGGGACAGTTGAGAAGACCGTAGTCAGAGGGATCATACCCATGCCCATGCCCGACTACAAAGTTTGGTTGATAGATGGCAGGTATTACGAACCGTCTGACTGTTACAGCAAGTACTGTCACAAGCCTGAGCCTCACGAGAGGTACGTTATGCGTTAAGAGTCCTCGGGAGTGTAAGACAGTATGCACCTGTCACTGAGGTATTTGCTATCAGGATAATAAAGTGACTTGGATGGAGGGTTCAGCCGTGGTAGAGATCGAGTCTCCTCCGCTCAAACCCTTCTCCAGACCGCACATATTGGACGGACCTGTGTCTTTCTCAGATCTTCTGAAAGATGACATCCCGGAAATGTCCGACATGGAGTTACTTAAGGCCATAAACACCAGCGTAAATCTCATTGACGTACTGTAACCTCCATACACAAGACTGGGAGGGTTAAACTCTGGAGGTTGAAGGAAATCATTCACTGGGCAGCATTTCAGTGGAGCAAAACTTAAGTTTCTTTATTTTCCATAAAGCAGGGGAAAGGGGGAAGGGAGAGAACGGTAACTCAGGTAATTCCTCTTTCTCAGGTTGCTCCTTGATGCCTCAGTCTACTTCTGGAAGGGAGGCAAGAAGAGGTGTAGGATTAGTTTAGGTGATCCATTTTACTCACGTTGTCAACTAGGCCTCTATCTTCAAGAGGGTGGTCAGGTTATGACTGGTCCAATGCCTGGGCTGGGCTGGGCTGGGCTGGGCTGGGCTGGGCTGGGCTGGGCTGGGCTGGGGTACATCCAACTCCCTGTGCCTTCTCTCTTCTCCTGCTGCTCCCCTCACTGTGGCTTCCTTGTTCTCTTTTTATGTGGCTCCTAATTGGGTCCAACAGCCTGCAGCTGTGGCACCCTGTCAGAGGGAAAATGGTGCACACCTGTGTTAGTGCTGTCCTTGGTCCTGAACACTGTTTAGCCCAGACCTTGTGTCCTCCTCTGATGGTGCTCTCCATGGTGCTGCAGGTGACCGTGCTGCGTTGTGGAGGACTGTGTTTCCTTCCGGCCACCACAGTACGCAAAGACCTAGAGAACATAACAAGAAGCCTAGAAGAGTTTGACAAGAAGTACGATAACATGACGGCTAGCAGGGTCACTTTCGGAGGGTGGCTTTCAGGATTCGCCAGTGATGTGGCCATATGGACCTCTGTAGCGATACTCATGGCTTGGTGCACAGTGCTATCAGTGGGGATCGGGTACATGTTTGTTTTTGGTGGGGGTGGTGGTGGTGTTGTACTCACAAACTTTACAAAGAGAAGGTCTAAAATGTTATAGACACCAGCACCCTTGTATATGTGTGTATAATTATATGTCCGGTTGCCTTTAGATGCTTGAATTAATATCCTCCATGGAGCCCTTGACATGTACAACGGGTGAAATAAGTATTGAACACGTCACCATTTTTCTCAGTAAATATATTTCCAAAGGTGCTATTGACATGACATTTTCACCAGATGTTGGTAACAACCCAAGTAATCCATACATACAAAGAAACCAAAACAAATAAGTTCAGAAATTAAGTTATGTGTAATAATGTGAAATGACACAGGGAAAAAGTATTGAACACATGAAGAAAGGGAGGTGCAAAAAGGCATGGAAAGCCAAGACAACAGCTGAAAACTATCAGTAATTAAAAAGCAATCCAGCCCCCTGTCAGTGCAAATTAATATCAGCTGGTTCAGTCCCAACTGATGGCCTACAAAAAGGTCTCATTGCCAAGGTGTCACACAAGACACATCTCATGATGGGTAAAAGCAAAGAGCTGTCTCAAGACCTTCGCAACCTAATTGTTGCAAAACATAATGATTCAATGATGTTCATTACTTATTTCACTCGCTGTATGTTGCATACAACCCGGTTGTCATCAGGTTTGATCTTGGTATAACCGCATCTGTTCATAGGCAGGTAAGGTGTGTCTTCTGTGTCTTGGGCCAGTGTAAAGTTAGGAGCCATGATCAATACACCGTGAGAGACGACTCCTGGGTCATCCTTCTCGGTATAGATGACCACGCTGGCAGCATCCTCAATGTCATAGTGTAAACCCAGGCCGTCTCTGATGTCTTCTTGTAATTTAACCTTCTGTCCCCTGGAAATTACCACTCCCCAAATCGAACACTGGTGCCATCTCTGGATATGACCAGATCCGTGTTGGATGATTCCATCTTGTCATCTGGGGTACACTGGTAGGCTTGTGTTTTCTTGAATTTAGGATGGATTACGTTTGTGAGACCACCTTCAATTGTCATATTCTCGTATACCTCTGACACGGCCGAGCCCTCCTTACTGTTCCTGTTGGTAATCAACATGTCCATGGACACTGAGCCGCCATAGACAGTGAGTTTGGGAGGATCACATTCTTGAGTTGCCTTGGTGTTGCTCATGACTGTAGTTGACTGTGTATTGTCCATCTGTACTGGTATGGGATCCTAAAGATCTAACAGCGTGTTAGGTTTCCAGTGCACTCTATTGCTCCTACATATACAAACTGAGTCTCCAACCTAGGCTGGACGTCCGACTATGGCTCATTCGGGAGACCCCGGGTCATTCATTCACTGAGATGTTTACCCTAGCTCGGTCACTGACAGACTGACAAGCTTTTAGGTCCTTGTGTATACAGTGGGTGGGGTTACCACAGTCAACAGCCCACGGATCATAGTCCGACCATTACTACATCATCCGACCATGGCTCCTTTGGAGACCAGGGCTTGTGAGTCCGACCATTGCTACCCGACCATTGCTACATCATCCGACCATGGCTCATTCATCAAAATATGTCTCATTCCTCCTTCGACCATAGCTACATTCAATATTTTCACAGTTACCCCATTTACATTACAGTGGTTGGATACAGCGAATGTAGATTGACGATTTAGGCTAAGGATGGATAACTACGGTAGCCCCGCATTCTGTAGACTCCCAGACATATAAATCTTCTCATTCTGTGTGTTCCCGAATTAGGGTGAACATCTCCCATGACTCTTGTTGAAACCTTTCCAATCTTGAAGTTCCTTTGATAGATGTTGACAACTCGGAGGCCAAGAGCTTCGCCTATACAAACTTGGAGTCTCCTAAGGGTTCTTGATCCATTGGTGGCCCGGATTGGCTAGGTCAACCTTTTTGGGATATATCAGTCATGGTTGGACATCATTCTTGTGAATGTGTACATCCCTCCAGACGCGTGTGTGAGTGCGGCGCTACAACAGCTGGCTGAACAAATAGCTGAAACGGAACAAAGGTACCCAGACTCTATTTTAATCATTCTTGGGGATTTTAACAAAGCAAATCTCTCCCGTGAACTGCCAAAATACAGACAGCACGTTACATGTCCCACCAGAGACCATAATATACTGGACCACTGTTACACCACAATAAAGAATGCGTATCACTCTGTCCCTCTGGCACCTTTGGGGCTCTCTGATCACTGTTTGGTTCATCTTATACCGACCTACAGGCAGAAACTGAAATCAGCTAAACCTGTAATAAGGACTGTAAAAAGATGGACTAATGAAGCAGAGCAGGATTTAAAGGCCTGCTTCGATTGCACTGATTGGACTGTTTTTGAAGCTGCTACCACCGATCTGGATGAGCTCACAGATACTGTATATATATATCAGTTTCTGTTAGGATACATGCATTCCCACCAGGACATTTTTATCATTCACTAATGATAAACCATGGTTTACTGGGAAACTCAAACTGCTTCGTCATGCCAAAGAGGATGCTTACAGAAGTGGGGATAAAATCTTGTGTAACCAGGCCAGAAACAGACTGACAAAGGAGATCAGAGTTGCTAAAAGAAGCTACTCTGAAAAGCTGAAAAACCAGTTTTCAGCCAACGACCCGGCATCAGTCTGGAGAGGCCTGAGGAACATCACCAACTACAAGTCACCATCCCCCCGATCTGTGGAGAATCAACAACTTGCTGATGATTTAAATTCATTCTACTGCAGGTTTGAAAAGCCCAGTCTTACACCCCACACCCGCTCTGATCTGCACTTCACACATTCACAATACCTCCTGCACCCCCTCTCCTCCACCCTCCTGCCATCCAACCTGAGCTCAAGGTCTGTGTGGAGGACGTGAGCCGAGTCTTCAAAAAACAGAAGACTAGGAAATCTTCAGGCCCAGACGGCATCTCATCTGCTTGTTTAAAAGCCTGCGCTGACCAACTGGCCCCAGTCTTCACGCAGATTTTCAACAGATCATTGGAGCAGTGTGAAGTTCCCTGCTGCTTCAAACGCTCCACTATCATTCCGGTCCCCCCAAAAAAAAAAAATCACTGGACTTAATGACTACAGACCTGTTGCACTCACGTCTGTGGTCATGAAGTCGTTTGAAAGACTGATGTTGGCCCACCTGAAGGACATCACTGGATCCCTGCTGGATCCCTTTCAGTTTGCTTACAGAGCAAGCAGGTCTGTGGATGATGCAGTCAATATGGGACTGCATTATATCCTGCAACATCTCGACAGACCTGGGACTTATGCAAGGATCTTATTTGTGGACTTCAGTTCGGCCTTCAATACCATCATGCCTGATCTTCTCACAGCCAAACTGACCCAGCTCTCCATGCCATCCTCAATCTGTCAGTGGATTTCCAGCTTCCTGACGGACCGGCAGCAGCTTGTGAGACTGGGGAAACTCACATCCAGGACTCTCAAAATCAGCACTGGCACCCTCCAAGGGTGCGTTCTCTCCCCACTGCTCTTCTCCCTGTACACTAATGACTGCACTTCTAAAGACCCCTCTGTCAAGCTCCTGAAATTTGCTGACGACACGACTGTCATCGGTCTCATCCAAAACGGTGATGAGTCTGCTTACAGACAGGAGGTTGAACAGCTGGCTGTCTGGTGCAGTTATAACAACCTGGAGCTGAACATGCTCAAAACAGTGGAGATAATAGTGGACTTCAAGAGAAACCCCCCTGCACTCCCCCCACTCACCATCATGAACAGCACTGTGGAAGCAGTGAAGTCATTCAGGTTCCTGGGCACTACCATCTCTCAGGACCTGAAGTGGGACAATCACATTGACTCCATTGTGAAAAAGGCCCAGCAGAGACTGTACTTCCTTCGCCAGTTGAGGAAGTTCAACCTGCCACAGGAGCTGCTGATTCAGTTCTATTCAGCCGTCATTGAGTCTGTTTTATGCACTTCCATCACTGTCTGGTCTGGTTCAGCTACCAAATCAGATATTAGGAGACTACAACGGACAGTCCGGACTGCGGAGAGGATTATTGGTGCCCCCTGCCAACCCTCCAGGACCTGTACTCTTCCAGAGTGAGGAAGAGAGCAGGTAAAATCATCACAGACTCCACTCACCCTGGACACCACCTGTTTGAACTGTTACCGTCAAGACGGCGATTCAGATCACTGGCCACAAGAACATCTAGGCACAGGAACAGTTTCTTCCCACAGGCCATTTCCCTTCTGAACAGTTAACATACTTCCCAAGGCATATTCCTGTAAGTGCAATACTCACTCTGTTTGGTGCAATATCTCTAAACTCAGGTGATATTTATATTTATATGTATTTATACTAGTCACTTAAAATACTGTAAATATGTTCATAATCTGTAAATGTTATTCTGACTAAACCCAACTGTGACCTTAGACTTTTATTTTTATTTTTTCTCATATTTTTTATATTTATATTTTATTCTTAGAATTTTTATTAATATGTTTCTTGTTGTATTTGTGCACTGGAAGCTTCAGTACCAAGAAAAAATCATTGTGTGTGCAAGCACACTTGGCAATAAAGCTCTTTCTATTCTATTCTATTCTATTCTATTCTATTCTATTCTATTCTATTCTATTCTATCCAACCAGTGTTCTCTTTATGGTGTTTCAACTTTCTCTTATTTAACCAATGTTAGGTGATGTCATTTAAATTGTAGTATGTAAAGGACCTTACACCGGTCACATCCACATTACAGCACACTGGGAGTTGAGAGGTGTTTGACTGTTTCACATTGGACAGTACACTTCTTGTTCTGTACAACTTGTTGGATTAATGACACCAAACCTTATAGTCCCATTAGAAAAAGAGTACCTTTATTCATCGATATACACCAACAACATGGATCGTAAAAAAGAGCGACATTCATCGTGACAGACCATCCTCCGTGGTATCTGGCCTCTGATTACAAAAATGGGTTCAGTTGTGACAGTACACAAGGGCTTTTCGATAAGGTGGTCGACCTGATGATGTGCAAGCAAGAGCGACTATCTGAACGTGAGAGAGCATATAAACCGAAAAACGACTCAAGAGCCTAAACTTGCTGAAAAAGGTAACGGGTAACAAGTTTGAATTCTGGGACATGGCCCTAGAGGTGCACACGCGCCTAACAGCTCTCACTCCTTCCTTTCAAGAAATCCAGCCTGTCCAGTTGTTGCGCACCGAGGACAAGACCTCGTCTACCCAGATCAACAACCACGCGCTGGCCTCTCACATGGAACAGATAAGCCCCATGTGCTGCGTACTAGAAACGACTTCTGCAGACTATGAAAAAGCGCGAGGGCAGCATGTATTGCTTCACTGAAACCCAAGTGATATGTGACCTTAACCACTTCCAATACGAGAACGGTGGCACTCTTGCTGTCTACTTTAGAAGGAGCGGTAAGTGTTTGGATGGAAAGCGGGTGAACCTGGTACCGGTTGTCGCGTTGAGAAAGGGTCAGGGTCAGGCTCAGGCTCATGAGCTGTACGTTTCTACTACATTGAAGTTTTACAGGGTCTTGAAGCAATGTTGTGTCAAGGGCAATGGGGAACTAGTGAGCTGTTGGAACGACACGCTGATGGACCTGGAGAAGACACCTTTGTCACAGGGAATGACATGTATCAGAAGATACACAATCCCGCCCTGACAGCTTTCATCAAGCTTGTAAATCCAAACAGCTGGTGCAATTATATACCAAAGCACGTGGAGAGTATGATTACGGACCCCATCATGGTTGAGGTGGTGAAATTGGCCATTCAATTCATGGACAGCAAGATTCCAAATGCTTTCGCAGTAGCCGAGCTGCTATATTGCCCGATTGAGAAAATAGGGCAATACCTGAGGGTTTGGATGGTGTCAGTATGGTGGAGGAACAAATGAGAATCGACTGGGAGACGTTGAGACAAATAGTATCCAATTACAGTCAAAAGAAATACTGTGAGGATGGGACTATCAAAATGTCCTCAGCGTGTGAAGAGTTGTTCAAACATCAGACCCCGGACAATGTAGTCAAAGCCCAGAAGATGTGGCACGCTCTGATCAAACACGATACAGGCAAGATGAAGAACAAGGAGTTGGTAAAGATGTATTCCACAGCTAAGGTGCTCTTTCTAAAACTCTGCACGTAAAACAACAAATTGAAGAAAGGGCTGAAAGTGGGGGAAGGAGAGCGGTGTGATCCTGACAGTAGATCAACATCCCCACACTCTACAGAAGCACAAGACCCTGACATGTCCTCTAAGTGTCCG
This sequence comes from Thymallus thymallus, assembly GCA_023634145.1. NCBI lineage: Eukaryota > Metazoa > Chordata > Actinopteri > Salmoniformes > Salmonidae > Thymallus > Thymallus thymallus. Next base: position 12,104,699 of record CM042407.1, read on the forward strand.
GCTGAGGTCCAGGAGCACAGTGAAAATGAGGGTGTGGATTCTGTCAGTGACAAAAATACACACATTCTGTGTCGACATGGATCAAGAACATGTCGACTCTGCTGCTGAGCGAACCCTGGTTGAACCATGATAATCTCAGGAGAGAAGCTGTTTGTACTCTCCTGGGATTGGATAACACACTGCTGGACAGAAGATACTGTGACATCCTTCGCGATTGGGTCATTAACAACCGAACCATTGTTAATATACTTCAGCGGCCCGCAACACACCAAACCTTTCAAGGGTCCAGATAATAAACCTAGACAAAATAATGTATCTCGCAAAGGGTGTTATGATTCAAACATTGAGAGTGAGGAAGAGTATTGAATTGGGGGAGGTATAAACATGTAAACATAGTACCAGTGTGTGTCAATGAAGAGTGTATGGACCGTTATATCTTTGCTATGTCACAATGAACTGTATAGCCTATTCAATTGAATAGCACATAATGTAAAACACCACTATCTCCAGTAACATGGTCGGATACCGGGCCGTGGTTGGGGTGGGGGGGGTGGCTGAATATTGGTTCCTTTTTAAAGACCACTAACAGTGGTGGACATCAGTCAGGCTAATCTGCCCCACACACCCAAACACACATATCGCAATGTTAACAACAGCAGCCTCAATGTCCACAGGACCGGAGCCAATGGACCACGTAAAGTCTGTCGTGTTTTTGCCTGGGCAGCCTTACCATTGTCTAAGTGAGGTTGGAAAGGTGGACATACAGCTCTCAAACTACAAGAAGTCGCGAGGCTGATGATGATATCTCACTTGCCATTCAGCGCAGTAGAGACATGGTGTGTTGTGTGTGCTTTGAGGTGGTAGTTGACAAGGACAATCCCAGGGAGCGTAGATTCGGCATTCTTTATAACTGTACCCACTGTTATTGTCTGGAGTGCATCCGCACGTGGAGGAGGAGTATTAACTGTGTCAGAAATGCAAAATTGTGTCCAGTGTGTCGAACAAGATCACAGTTTTACATCCCTATGGATTACTGGGTCGAAGATAAAGACGACAAGCAGAAACTGATCCAGAAACACAAGGACGTCATGGCGAGTAAACTTTGCCGATACTTTGATGAAGGTTGTGGAACTTGCCAATTCGGCTCAAGGTGCTTCTACAAACACGACCTGGGAGAAGGAGCTCAGGCCAGGAGTATGCAGCCCTGGAGGAGGATGCAGTTGGGGTGCGATTTGACTTGGCCATCTCCATCAGAGACTGACGATGAGGATGAACCATATCCCTTTCACCTGACCGAGATGTTGCTAAGGGTGCTCGCTGATGAACGTTGATGTGTTCATAGGACTAAAGGGGTTTAGTGCTATAACTAATCTAATTAAACCTATTACCCAACGGACAAGATGTGTTTCTATGTGATAGGCAGTTATTTTCTCATATATTGTATATACAATGTCTTGTATAATATGACAGTTTGACGGTGTAGTGAGTGGAGATGTGGTATACCTGCGTTTATGTATTACTGTGTGGACTTACAAACATGACAAATAAACTCCAGATATTCACAACTCCTTGTAGACATGTTTTCTTTATTTGCACATTACAAGGGAACATTCCCAGATACACATATTATCTTATACAGGCACAGGACGTCTGGTTATGCTCAGTGCTATTGATGTTAAGACACAGCTCTATTAGCAATGTACTCATAGTTCAGCCATGTCATCTGATCATCATATCTCCGCTGTGCATGACCTTGCTTGTAGCAGTGTTGGAATACCTTTCTGCTGTCAGGTGAAGTGGGCTCACCACTATATTATTGTAAGTTGGTTTGAAAGTGTTAGCTCTGGACCCAAGGTAGACGCCTTTGCGTAAATCCTCTCTATGACGGTTAGCTCGATAGATGAATTGTCCGGATGTAGCCCTCGTAGTACTAGGACACTTAAGAGTCCTCTTTACGCATCCTGTCCACAGATCTCCTCCGTCTGAATCCTCTCTTTCTTCTCCGGTTGCTCTGTCACTGGACAGGCAGGTTTTTGGCAGGGGGTGAAGAATATAAGAGTCTTCTCTTGACGCTCAGTCGATCTCTTATGGACAGTCTCTCCATGTTCAACCCTAGGCTGTCGAGGTCTCCGGTTCTCCTTTTCCGTGGAGTAGGTGGAATAGATTCCATGCGATCTAACATGAGTTTCCGCATCAGCACCTTTCGTAGAGTATCACACAGGTTCTGATGCTGCTTAGCGAAAGATTCTCCGTAGTCAGCCGTCACCTGTTTGTTTGGGATCTCTAGAAACCTGTCCAAGGTTACATTCTCGAATTTCTCACTCAGGTGACACTGGTCCCATGCCCTCAGGTATGAGTATACAGCCATGACTTGCTTATGCGGTTAATCTACAGTATCTTAGGTTGAGATGTAAACAATGATAAATATAATTGTATCTGGGATCTGGTGACTTTATCAGCTCTCAATCTTACCCTGGTTGGATAGAGCAGGTCAGGCGTGGTGGTATGAGGCAGACATCGTCCTATGATCAAGCCATGGCAGGGTATATCAGCCACGGTTGGACAACTGCTCCAGTCAGCTAGTCATTGGTGCTAGCATGTAGACTTGTACATCTCTACTGTTCTGAGAGACAAGAGTGAAATGGAACTGACTCAGAAATACAAAATGGCCAACTACCTAATGAGAAAAAGGGACAACTTTGATAAGCTGGTGGCAGCTTTACAAGACCACAAAAGGCTGTCACTAGATAGTGAAGTAACAGCAACAATTGCCAGGATGGTCAGGAAGCTGAGGATGGACACGTATTTGCAACATCCAGAGAGTCTGATCAATATAATGTGCTGTTACTTGTCCAGGGATGTAACCTCTGACTGTTGTCGTCTACATACTGCGAAAGCAAGACCCAGACTTCAAAGTGACTGATCTCGAGGCTCACGGTCTTGAGGACCTCGTGAAACATGATATGTGTTGGAACTCCAAAATAAAGGATTCCTTGCGCAGAACACTGTTCGACCTCAGTGAAGATGATGTGAAAAGAGTTAAACTGTTGCTGTCATGGGAGATCGTTAACGGTTATGATCATATTCCCTATGGACGTATTGAGCATATGGATATATACGACCTAGCACATCAGATTTCCTCCATGTACCGTAACCATGCAGTGGTTCTGATGAGTCTGATCTACATGCAAATTGAGCAAATGGACCTGGTGGTGGAGCTAACCTCAGCGACGGGCTGCTCATACAGCGGCTGATGATCCCGGGTGACTACGCTGTAATGACAATGTATGTCATCTATGTTTATGTTGTACAGTACACAAATAATGAAAGGCTTTATGTAGTAACTGTGTGTGGTTAGTGTTCATTGTCAAATTTGGAGTAGAACACACAAAACATTCCATGTTAGTGATACCTAACAAATCAACTGTTAAAAGACAACCAAGGTGTTTAGAAAAGGAACCTATTCCTACAGCATGACATTTGGATACAAGTAAGCTATTCAGTTGGGTACATAGTAGTCACTGAGCAAACTGTCAAATCCTCACAATGGTGGACCACAACGATTACTACAGTAATTACTGGTGGATTAAAGACAAGGACGATTGGGTCACACTCAGCATGATAGCAGCTCCATTGCTGATTGTTTTTGGGGTGGTGCTAATAACACACAGGATCTGTAGCATACGGTCGTCGTACCGTATTAACAAACCATGTTCACCTATATATTTACATGTGTACGTTCCAACAACGTGTGCTTTTGATGGAAGGAAGTATGAGGTGAACAAGAAACACCATCACGAACATCATGTCATCGACGCTAAAGACGCTTCAGTCATTGGAGTTGTTGAAAAGGGTATGTAGAATATAACTCTGTACACATCCAAGCAACAGCTGTGAAAACTGTGTGTGGTGTACTGTTTGTTGTCTTACTCACACTCTACATCTCAACAGAACCTGAAACAAAGGAGGTCGTGTGACACCCTGACAATGGGATAGGATGACAGAGTTCCCTGTGGCTCTGCACTCTTACAACTTTATTGGAAACCTGAAATCCTTCTTCTTCTCAAGAAAGCATTGTGTTTATATACAATACACTATATGGGCTGAGTTTGTATACATTGTGTCCTTTATGTGTTTTGAAACAATAAAAACTACTACGAGTTACATGAACATGTGGATCTTTATTATCAAATGCAACGATTGACATCAAACAGGACAGCATACATTCATACCATTGTCAAAGGAAGTCTGCTAATTCTTCTCCTTCTCGCACATAGAACATAAATGTAATTCAAGCCATACATAAATGAGATCACAGCCAATATTGTTAACATAGCCATGCTCCATATGCACATTCTTAAAAAGTTCCTAAGAGACAAAGTGTGTAGAATAATGAGCCGTGGTATGGCGAATCAGCATTGGTCAGCTTCATGGGCATGAGGGCCATTCCTTAAAGCCAAATCGTTTTTATCCGACCATGAGGGGTATTTCTTACAGCCAAATCGTTTTTATCCGACCATGAGGGGTATTTCACTAAAGCCAAATCGTTTTTATCCGACCATAAGAGGTATTTCTTAAAGCCAAATCGTTTTTATCCGACCATGAGGGGTATTTCTTAAAGCCAAATTGTTTTTATCCGACCATGAGGGGTATTTCTTAAAGCCAAATCGTTTTTATCCGACCATAAGGGGTATTTCTTAAGGCCAAACCGTTTTTATCCGACCCTGAGGGGTATTTTCTTAAAGCCAAATCGTTTTTAGACGGCCATGAGGGGATTTGCTTATTAACTAAACTATTCTGTCATACCCAATGTAACCTGAAAATTATACAACCAAAGAGTAGTTGAGAGAAGTCATGGGCAGCAGGGTTAATATAGTTGAACCCCGAATCAGGAGGTGCACTGGGACCATCAGGGATGTCAATTTTAAAAGGTTGGTTCAAGCTTGGATAGGACACACCCCTGCCAACTTGGACATGTCTTTTGAGGATGCTCATGCCATCCCTGGAAACTCAAGGTTGTGGTGCAGAGTTCGCTACAAAGCACCGCAAGCTGATCAGGAGGATTCTCATTAAGTACGCTGACTCCGTCAACACCATAAATGTCATGACTGGAGTCATGGATACTAGACATCCCAGTCCAGGCGACCCAATACAATACAACAGGCAAATCGATGGAGCTGGTCCTGGCGGGTATGACTATGAGGAGCATGAGAGATTTCACGGCCAGGAGTTTGAGGTTGACGATAATCTCACAGCATACATCATGGAGTTGAGGCTTCAAGAGGAGTTGAACCGCGGCCAGCCACCTAATAACATACTACACCCAGGACCTTAGTTTGTAGTAATGTAGCAGCGTAAGTACTGTACTGGGCTAGGTTCACTAGGATATGTGTCAACTAAAACATTTCCATAACTTGCTTCTTTTCTGATATTAACTACGAACAAGCCGAAACTGAGCAGTTCAACCGTATGTTATACATAGCACACACGAACACCTGAAGATGGAGACGATAGACACTCTTGTCCAAGCCTTCCTGAATAACTACGAGCATGACAATGAGAGGTCCAAGTTCCTGGGAATTAACTTTTTAGTGTTTACCGCTATGCCGCCGAACGCTTTACGCTCCATGGGCGTCAGTGCCAAATTCATATCAGACCATAAACAAATGATAGAGAAGACTAGACAAAGGTGGCTTGGTCCGCATTCTCGAATGCTGCAACATCAACATAGAACACAATGTCAGCAGCAGCAACAAGGTGAGAATGAAGATGAAACCCATGGTTGCAACAGCGCAGTGGTGTCACAAAGCGCCCCAAAAGTCCGGATTTCACATATCACACTCCTGCTGTCCCCTCTGATGCGGTATATGCCACCTATCAACCCAAGCTCGGGGAAAATTGCTGCGTAAACTCTGAGAGAGCTACACATGTAAGTGAGCAGCAACCCCAAGCACGGCGTGCTAGACCATCTCAACGCCAAGAGCAGCTTGTCAGTGAGCCTATCCCCGGGTAGAGCTATGATGACGCGCGTCTCCAATAGACTCGCCGTGATATCAGTGGCCACATTGACTCCCTTTCGAGAATGCCTGTACATGAACACGGCCATATTTGAGCCCATCTTGTTGCTGGAGCCAGCATCCTTGGAGATTCCAATGGTCGACTCGAGCATCCGAGTGTTCTTTGTGGCCTCTGATAGCACTGCCCATCCCAGGGACATTACCGTGTCACAGTAATACAGAGTTTCTCTATCGATCGCAGAGACTGTACTGAGAACCATATCGATTTTGGTCTTGGAGGCCACATGCTTCCCTAGCATGTACTTGTTGTTGACATGCGACCACTTGCTGTAGAAGACGACTTTGAAGCCGGAGCGTGCTAGGGAGTGCTGAATTAGATTTTTCACATCCACCAGGGCATTGACGTAGGTGTTTTGTTCAAATACCATCACCGTAGACTCTAGTAACTTGATCCAAATCACGTATCTCCAGTTCCTCCAGGGCCATAACCTGTGAGAGAGAAAGATAGAGAGAACAGTAGAGATGGAGAGGGATTAGGGAGGAGGTATAAATGCATCATTATCACTGGGATGGTTCAACAACAAAGAAGACACTAGACATCATGTTCTGTCCCGTGTGTCAAGCTGCTCGAGAGGAAGTTGAAACCATGATGAAGACTCCAGGGGTGTACCTCCTATCACAATACGAGTTCATGATAGTGTTCACTTCGTTCCAGCGTAACGTTCTCTTCTACTCTAACATGGACCCTGGCCAGCTCAGACCCCTATACATCCAGCTCGTGTCATTTAAGTTGGTGGAATATTTCTTTACCCAAGGTTTTTTGCTTGGTTATCTCTTCCCGTCTCTTGAGCGACTCCAACTGCTCGAGGAAATTGATGCGTTTCAGGTTTTCACACGCGCCTCGATCATCCCTGGTAGCATCAGTTATGATCACGCTACCGCAAGGTCCGCATCTCACCATTTCACCGTTCTCGTCGATGCAGGGATCACACGAGTCCTCGGCTTGAGCAGGAGTGTCTTTCTGTCCGAACATGAATTGCTCGTGCCTGAGCGTGAAGTGGTAGCACGAAATCTTCCTCCTAAATTCTTCCCACGTGTCGACCGTGATTTCAGCTTCGAAGTAACACTCGGGACACTCCTTGGTGTCCATAGCCAGCTGCGGCACCATGGGGTACCGTAGCAGTCCTGCAGCGAATCCAAGGTGTTCAGGGACTCTTCGTGAGAGCATGTGATGAATTCTCTGCTCAGCTTTGCGTATACACCAACAGCTTCGGATAGTGTCAGCAGTTGGTTTGGGTTTCTGACTATAGTTTGTCCGTTCTCTACGGCTCGGACCGTTAGCCATACCGTGTATTCGTTCACCTGTTTGTTACAAGGCTCTTGGGGTGTCGAGGACGATCGCTTGGGCTCCTCAAATAAGTCTACAAATTTCTGAAGTTGTGAGTCAATCTCTCCCAGCAACCTCCCTCTGCACGCCAAATCGTACAGGTGGATCACTCTGTGTTGTTCGTTAGGTTCGATCTCAGAGCCTCTAGCGCTCACGGGGCTACGACATCGCCGATCTGTCTCTGACCATCCCACTCCGCTAGACACACCAAGAGTCCTATCCATCTGGGGTCTCGTGAGCACGCTGGGTGTTTCACATCACTTCTCTTGGAAACAGAGGGCCAAAGTGTCCTTAGTTTAGCAAATGCAGATATGCCAGTGTTGCCAATAAACGTCTCGGGCAAGGCGTAGTGTGCTGCGAGCTTGTCATTCTCTGTCCAAGGCAAGCAGGCCTCTCTCTCTAGGTTGTGCGGTAACTCCCTGAACGCGTATGTCAGGGCACCCGCTCTCTTCCTAAGGCCGGTGGTCACGACGATGCAGCGGCTGATTTCACGAGCGAGTTTCAGCATCTCCTATCTCCCCTCGTGCACCACAATCACAATCTTCAGGTGGCTAGGATACACATCTGACGAGAGTCTGTCGGCTAGGGTAATAGTTGACTTTACCAGGTTAAGAACTCTGCCCCCCGCGGCGTCCGAAGAGCCGTGTACAAACACAGGTATCAGTCCGCACCCGTAAACCAGCACAGTGTAAACATTGTACATCAGGGATAAGAACTTGTGAGGTTTGTAATACTTGACTAGGCCGCCGTCGTCGTCCAATCTCGTCCTTCCTTCAAAGGGAGCCTGGGGACGAATTCAATCTCCAGCCAAGAATTGAGTAAGACGTAACTCGAAAACCACTTCTCACGCCACTCGCAGTTCACCTTGATGGGTTCTGGGGTGACTTCTTCTTCTTCTTCTTCTTCACTTCCTTCGGACGCACTTTCTTCGTGATCACCACTCCCCTCCGATCCAATTTCTCCCACTGATCCGCTTTCTTCCTCTGATCCGCTTTCTTCCTCAACCTTCCCATCCGAAGACTCTCCGTCGATGTCAGACGACTCGAGTTCATTTTCATCCGAGCTCACAACTTCAGCTTCCTTATATCTAGCGAAGGACTCCTTGTAGTCGATGAGGTACCAGAATCTCTCTCTCCTAGGTATCAGTTTCCCATCAGAGCACCTCTTCCAGTCTTGCAGCTGCTTGTCATTCCAAAATCACCCCCGAGAGTCTCGAGCGAGTGCCTCCGTGATATCCTCTCTGCCGTACTCCCATCTGTACTTTAACTTTTGACAACTTCAAAGCAAAGGAACCCGGGTCTCTCTTTGACCAGAGTAATGGTTTCATCCACATTTCAGGGCTTAGGATTCCCTTCGGTAGGCAGAGCAGCTTGCAGAACTCCCTAAGCGAACGGTTGCAGTGAACGTGCACCTCCTCACAGTCACTCTCCCGAAAGTTTGCTCTGTCTACAGGAGTCTTTATGACAGCATGCACACCTCGCTCCCCTTGCATCTCAGACACTTTCAAGGTCCCTGGGTTTGAATGTAACACCAGGTTGCCAGTGGAGTTGACTCGAATGACCCCTTTAGACTTGATCGATCGGGCAACTTGGTGTGATCACTGTTGACATCCACTTCATGACAGAGGGACGCGTACCACTCTCTGGCCTCGACTATCACCAGGTCGCAGTTGCAAATGAGAACTTGTTCTCAACTGACCTACCTGGTTAAATAAAGGTGAAATAAAAAAAATAAAAAAATATCACGATCAGGTTGGAGATGGGCACCAGAGCTTCCCGTTTGAACCTCTTCAGTCCTTTGTTCACCACCTTACAAATGCCTCTGGTACACACCCTTTCCCTAGGACACGTCAGCACGCGGGAGCACAAGGTGTCGAAGCCTCTCCATGCAGCGGGGTCTCGGATTCGAGCCGTCCTAGAGTCAATCTCCACTATCACCCGTTTGACTCGAGAACTCTTCAGCCCTGAAGAAACACTGGCAGGAGGAGCGTCACAGAGCCACTTCACAGTAGTGCTGTTAGAACCCAGCCCCCCTATTGCGGTCAGGCTCTCAGAGACGGGGTATTCAAGCTCCCAGTCTTGATCTTGAGACGCCTCCCCGGGGGCCTTTTTGAAAGTCCACTGGGTACCTATCAGTTTGTTCCAAGACCTCTCGTTCACCTCGTACCCCTGTAAGGGATCCCGGCCTCCGCTGCGCATGAACATCTTGTCGATTACCACACTCTTGTTTTTACACTTGATGTGTTGTCTCTTGTCTATCGGATCGGGATCTGGCCACTCTGGGTCCTCTTTCTTGAGCTGCTGTCAACAACTACGGCCACAGACTCCAGCTTCTGCACTAAGGGCCCCTTGTCCCTCTGGTAGAAGAGCGGGGACTCGGACGCAAACGATATAGTGTAACCGTCTACCACTGTGGTGCCCGGGTAGCGGTTGAGACCGTATGAGCTGCTCGCAAGCCTCATGAAAGTCCACTCTCCCAGACTGGTCCTTACCTTACTCAGGAAACACTCTATCTTCTCAAACTCGAACACAGGACCAAGTGTCCTAGCCTAGGCTTGCAAGAGGAGCTCCTCTTCGTCTCCTCGAGGCAACTTCCCAGAGTTCAGAGGCCTGTAGATAGATAGATAGATAGATAGATAGATAGATAGATAGATAGATAGATAGATAGATAGATAGATAGATAGATAGATAGATAGATAGATAGATAGATAGATAGATAGATAGATAGATAGATAGATAGATAGATAGATAGATAGATAGATAGATAGATAGATAGATAGATAGATAGATAGATAGATAGATACTTTATTGATCCCCCGAGGGGGAAATTTCTTTGTCAAGCAGCTACAACAACAAAAACACAGTGCAGGTGCAAAATGCCACAACGAAAGTACACAAAAGACAGATACACGGTACATGATACATAGAGCGGCAGTATGAAAAAGTATAGAAATACAAGATATCTGGAGTGCAAAAAAAAGCTATAAAAAGACATTGCATAGTATGGGTGGTTGGCTGAATATGTACACTATACATTGGTGGATGTTGGATGGTTAACTATACTATACAGGTCGATGGCAGAGAAATACTTCAGTAGCTAAAAATGCGTATGATATGAGCGAGGTTAATAATAGTTTACTTAATAGACAGACTGGCTAAATGAGCAGGTAAGTGAACATTTTGCAAGGTTAAATTAGCTGTACAGGTAAGTATACAGTTATATTTACAGATAAGTGAATACTTGCATGGTTACACAAACTGTACAGGTAAATGACAGGAAGAAATACTTTAATAGCTAAATGTGTGTATGATATAATTTGGGGTAATAATAGTAATTCCCTTAAAATACAGTCCTTAGTGCGCAGGGTTTAATTACAGACAACTGCGTGAATGCCTACGTAAGTTAGGTCCAAGAATTACTAGCTATATTGCACGTGATATGATATAACAACTGTACATGAGTATGTATATACAGACCTGCATGAATAAATAGGTCCTGAGTGAATGAGTGCTGATGGACCAGAGTTACTCACGGATGGATGCATAATTGTTAAACTAGGTCCTAGCACCCCAACAGTTCCAGATCTATGTTGCCGACGGCACGGCACCCCGTTGAGGCATTATATAGTCTAATAGCCGCCGGCAGGAAGGACCTCCTGTAGCGCTCTCTGGCACACCGTGGTGCTCCTCTGCATCATAACCATAGCGTGCAGAGGGTGGGTGACGTTGTCCATGATGGCCAGCAGTTTGACCAGGATCCGTCTCTCCGCCACCTCCTCTAGAGTGTCAAGGCTCATCCCCAGGACAGAGCTAGCCCTTCTGATCAGCTTATTTACCCGAGAAGCATCACCGGCTTTGATGTTTGCTCCCCAGCACACCACTGCAAAAAAGATGGCACTGGCCACCACAGACTGGTAGAAGGTATGCAGTAGTTTACTGCACACGTTGAAGGACCTGATCCTCCTCAGAAAGTAGAGTCGGCTCTGGCCCTTTTTGTACAGGGCCCCGGTGTTACCAGCCCATTCCAGCATGTTGTCCATATGGACTCCCAGGAACTTGTATGACCCAACCATTTCCACATCTATCCCCTGTATAGGGACTGCAGTCTTGGTTCTCCTTTGTCACAATCTCCTTTGTTTTGCTGATGTTGAGCTGAAGGTGGTTCTGCTCACACCACAACACAAAGTTACTGATTGTGCTCCTGTACTCCTCCTCCTGCCCACCCCTGATGCACCCTACAATTGCAGAGTCATCCGAGAACTTCTGTAGGTGGCATGTTTCAGAGTTATATCTGAAGTCCGAGGTGTAGAGGGTGAACAGGAAGGGGGACAGGATCGTTCCCTGTAGGGCCCCTGTGTTGCTAACTGCCCGTTCTGACACACAGCTCTGTAGTCGCACAAATTGTTGCCTACCGGTCAGGTAGTCCGTGACCCAGGAGACTAAGGGTGCTTCCACTTTCATCCTCCTCATCTTCTCACCCAGTAGCAGTGGCTGAATGGTATTGAAGGCACTGGAGAAGTCAAAAAACATAACCCTCACAGTGCCTGCATTGTCCAGGTGATGATTGCATCATCCACCCGATGTTGCTCTGGTATGCAAACTGCAGGGGGTCCAGTGATGTACACACCAGGGGTCTGAGGTAAGCGAGGACTAACCTTTCCAGGGTCTTCATGATGTGGGATGTTAGCGCTACAGGTCTGAAGTCATTCAGGACAGTGGGGTGTGCCTTCTTGGGCACTGGGACGAGGCAGGATGTTTTCCACAGCACAGGGACCCTTTCTAGGCTCAGGCTAAGGTTGAAGGGACGCTGGAGTATTCCACACAGTTGGTCAGCACAGACCCTAAGCACCCTTGGGCTGATGCCATCAGGGCCCACCGCTTTCCACTGATGTAGTCTCTCCAGCTCTCTCTTCACTTGGTTGGTGGTGAAAGCCATTCCAGGTGGGGGGTGGGGGGAAGGGGGCTGTTGAGGATCAGTCCAGGGGGAGCAGGGGTGGAGGTGGGGTCACTGATTGTCTCAGCAGAGGTGTTGTGAGCAAAGTGTGGGTGGGACAGACGTGAGGTTGTGTGGTCTGGGGAGCTGGAAGGGAGGTGGACAGGGCCAGTATCAAACCTGTTAAAAAATTGGTTCAGCTCATTGGCTCTGTCCTGGGTCCCCTCCGTCTGCCCACTGTTTGACTTTTTGAAGCCAGTGATATTTCTCATACCCTTCCACACCTCTCTCACCTGGCTCTGCCTCAGCTTGTCCTCCATCTTATCCTTATACCCTCTCTTCCCCTCAGCAATCCGCAACTTCAGCTCCCTCTGGACGCATTTCAATTTGTCCTTGTCCTTGCCCTCTTCTTCTCATTCAGCAGGGCCTTCAGGTCGCTGGTGACCCAGGGTTTATTGTTTGGGAAACAGCGTACCTTCCTGGTGGGTACAGTGTTGTCTACACAAAAATTAATATAGTCTGTTATGCCTGTCAGTAAGTCCATCGATGTCCTCCCCATGAGCCTCACAGAGCACATCCCAGTCTGTTGTTTCAAAGCAGTCCTGTAGGGCCTCATTCGCCTCCGGGGACCATCTCCTAATGGTCCTGGTGGTCGCAGGCTGATGTTGGGCCAAAGGCCTGTAGAGTGGGGTGAGGTGGACAAGGTTGTGATCCGATCTACCGAGGGGAGGGAGTGCAGTGGAGTTGTATGCGTCCTTCACATTAGCATATAACAAGTCCAGAGTTTTATTATTCCTGGTTGGGAACTGTTTGAACGTGGGCAGCGTTGAAGAGAGAGATGCATGGTTAAAATCCCCCGAAATGGCAAAGAAAGCACTGGGATGCGCTGTCTGTAACCTTGCGATAACAGAGTGGATGACGTCGCATGCTGTGTTTGCGTCAGCGGAGGGCGGGATGTAAACAATAACAGCAATGGCCACCGTGAATTCCCTCGGCAAATAGTAGGGTCTCAGGCTAACGGCTAACAGTTCAATGTCCGGGCTACAAAACTCTTCCTTACACCATCTGTTATTAACTAATAAAGCCAGCCCACCACCCTTGCTCTTACCAAAAGAAACGCGATCCCTGTTAGCTATGATGGTCTGGAAACTGTCGATAGTGACGTTCTCTATGGGGATGTTATCGTTCAGCCAAGTCTCTGTGAAAAGCATTAGGCTCGTTTCTCGATAATCCCTTTGTCCACGGACAAGACCCTCGAGCTCGTCCATTTTGTTATGTAGTGACCTCACGTTGCCCATAATGATAGACGGTACAGCCGGCTTGTACTTGTACTTCCTCGGCTTTGCCTTACATTTCAATCCCGCCCTGCGTCCATGGCGTCGCCTTTTCAACTCGTCTGGAATATCAAACTTTTCCCTGGGATGCAGCAGCGCTGCGTGGGCTAAATCCAGGAGCTGGGCTCTGTTGTAAATAATAATAGTTGACGACCCTGTCGACGTTCAGCTGCGATAAAATCCATAATCCTGAACTATTATAGTTCAACTGTAGCAAAATAAAACTAAAGAAAAGAGACGAAGAAAACGAACTAAAACAACAATTTATGCACGAACAACGGGAGCTGCTTAACAGGCGACCACTCAGGGCGGCGCCAAACACAACTTCGGGTTGCAACACCTCAACAGTAGAGCCTCTAGCCTGTGATCCTGAGTGCACAAGATGGCCCCGATCGTGTTCGTCCTCTGTCTCTGAGAGTGGAACGGCACGTCCGTACCCCTCGTCCACACCGATGAGCCTCTGTGTCTACTGAGGGTGATCAACTTGCACATGGGGAAGCAGTTGACCCTGCAGCTTTCCGCCAAGTGGCTCAGGAGAGCGTAGACGGGCGATAGCTCGCACCTGCCGTACAGGGTGAATTCGTAGTCGAGCATCACGTCGCCGACGGTCATGTCTGGCACACAGGCGTGTACGGATCTGTAGAGCCAGGTCAGACAGGCACTCACGTCAAAGTTCTTCTTTGCACCCCGTGTTACAGAGACTCTGGCGCAGTGTCCCAGTAGAACGGCTTCGTCTAAGCATGCCTCGTACACAGAGCCGCATTCACCCCTGGCCCTGTCTGCCCTAACCATGGAGTGCTGATTCGGGGACGATTTGATCGTGAGGTTGAGATTGTATTCCGACAGTGGGTAGGAGAGCATGTATTCCTCACTCTCATCCAAATCAGTTTCTCTCGCGATCTCGATAGAAGGGAAAAATTCTCCATCTCCTATGGTGGAGGGAGCGGGCGAGGAGGCCAGCTTTTGCCTTTTCAAAACAATCCAAGACCTCTTGTACAAAGTCTCTTTAAATGCAGGGTCTTCAATTACGGGGGTTTCAACCGAGACGTCAAACAGGCACTCCTGCATCTTCCTGCGACAGGTCTTGAAAGTTGGTGGTTGTTGATATCCCTCTATTGGTGTAGGCGCTGTGCTTGGCAGAGTGGGTGAGGTTATATCCTGCCTGGTTTGGCCCTGTCCGGGGGTATTGTGTGGGTACTGTCGGAGGCCTGCAGTATCTATGCTGCAATAGTCTATGTGCCGGGGGGCTAGGGTCAGTTTGTTAAATCTGAAGTTATTATCTGGTGTCTTGTGTGAATTTAAGTATGCTCCCTCTAATTCTCTCTCTCTTCCACTCTACCTCCTCTCCTGGAGAACCAGAGCCTACCCGGAGGACCATGCTTCAGGACCACCTGCCCTGATGACTCCTAGCTGTCCCCAGTCCACCTGGTCGGGCTGCTGCACCGGTTTCAACTCTTCTGCCTGCGGTTATGGAACCCAGACCTGTTCATTGGATGTGCCACCTTGTCCCAGACCTGCTGTTTTTATCTCGCTCTCGCTCTACCGCACCTGCGCTCTATTGCACTGAAAAAACCAAGTGACATTCACTCCTGATGTATTTACCTGTTGCAACCTCCACAACTACTTGTATTATTATTTGACCCTGCTGGTCATCTATGAACATTTGAACATCTTGGAGAAAGAACGGGCCTTAATGGCCATGAATTGTTATAATCTCCACCCGGCACAGCCAGAAGAGGACTGGCCACCCCTCAGAGCCTGGTTCCTCTCTAGGTTTCTTCCTAGGTTTTGCCTTTCTAGGGAGTTTTTCCTAGCCACCGTGCTTCTACATCTGCATTGCTTGCTGTTTGTGGTTTTAGGCTGGGTTTCTGTATAGCACTTTGTGACATCGGCTGATGTAAAAAGCGCTTTATAAATACATTTTATTTGATTTGATTTGAACAGACGGGAGAGTTTCTGTTCCTCGTAACCTATGGCCTTGTCACTACATATGGCCTGCTCTATCTTGGACATCTCTACGACTATACCCCCGTGGCCAACAGCTTCCTGATCGCTTTTCGTCTTCAAGCTCTTGGGAGAGGAATTGATTTGAAAGACGCAGTCACTGCAATCCAGCAAAGGCTTAGACAGTACCCTCTGTCCTTTGTCCGGTACTATGACACACAAGTCATCCGTAGCAATGTGGAGCCCCATAACCACCTTGGGTTCGGTACAACTCCGTTCGTGTTTGGGATCTTCAACACGGCTCTGCTGTATCCGTGCTTGGCGTGGAACACCGCAAGCTCTCAATATTTTCAAGTTGACCAGATCAAGCGTCCGTATTCCGATCTGGATCCACTTGAAACCTGCGTCACAACCTCGCCCACGCCCAAACAGGACCAAATGTCCCGTTCGCTGTCCGATTCTGGGTACGGTGCGGATGGCTGTGGATATGTTTGCTATGACTCGATCTTCATAGTCCGTGTCATACTTCGACTCGCAGTCGGAGTTAGAACCCTGGCCACTTTCTGCCTCACAGGAGGACTCATTATCATCCTCATCGGGGTCTTCATTTTCCTCCTTGTCGTATCCCTTAATGTCCTCCCAATCGTCGCATTCAGTCTCTCACGCGCTAAAGTCCTCACTTTCCTCACCATTGGTAACATCCTTGCTCTCCTCACCAGCTGACCCGTCTCGGATCCGCAATATGTCGTGTTCCAGGTCCTCACGTATTAGCTTCTCTCCACCCGAAAAGTCCAAACCCTCCAGCCCCGCATGCACTCTGGGGTTCGAGGATACTATATTTCTTAGTTCTGATAAAATCGAATGGGATTTCACAGTCAATCTGATACAGCTCTTCTCGGAGGAACCATAGGATTCCTTGAGACACAGGTACAACAAGAGCAGTGCCTGAGCCTCTCTCAGTCTCAGGGTTGACATGAACGAAAGCTGGACTGGGCTGCTAGGGCGCTCAAATTCATAGACACTTAGCTGCCTGAAAACATCGAACGCGTACATGATAGCGACTCACCCAGCGAACCGTAACACCCTAGGTGCGACAATGTCCATGGTCCCGGGCAGCAGGCATATCGATTGGTTGAAGATGTAACTGCTCGACCTGAACCCTCTCGGTAGGACCCTGTCATACTTTGAGCTCCTGAGGACGTGCAGAGTCGGCACCTGGAACGCTCTTTCCTCCGGTGGCTGTCTTCCTCGGCCGGACCCCGGACTGGGCACCGGTGTAGAGAGACCAAGGCGCAGCGTAGCGATAGTTCGACATCGTTTATTAAGTAATGAGACTATACTTGACTTGATGCGAACTATACAAAATAACAATGCTATGTATGAAAGGAAACACACTTACTTAGATACGAGACATACGACAACATACAATGAACCACGCCATGGGAATGGAATATACACATACAGTGGGGAAAACAAGTATTTGATACACTGCCGATTTTGCAGGTTTTCCCACTTACAAAGCATGTAGAAGTCTGTAATTTTTATCATAGGTACTCTTCAACATGTGAGTGACGGAATCTAAAACAAAAATCCAGAAAATCACATTGTATGATTTTTAAGTAATTAATTTGCATTATATTGCATGACATAAGTATTTGATACATCAGAAAAGCAGAACTTAATATTTGGTACAGAAACCTTTGTTTGCAATTACAGAGATCATACATTTCCTGTAGTTCTTGACCAGGTTTGCACACACTGCAGCAGGGATTTTGGCCCACTCCTCCATCCAGATCCTTCAGGTTTCGGGGCTGTCGCTGGGCAATATGGACTTTCAGCTCCCTCCAAAGATTTTCTATTGGGTTCAGGTCTGGAGACTGGCTAGGCCACTCCAGGACCTTGAGATGCTTCTTACGGAGCCACTCCTTAGTTGCCCTGGCTGTGTGTTTCGGGTCGTTGTCATGCTGGAAGACCCAGCCACGACCCATCTTCAATGCTCTTACTGAGGGAAGGAGGTTGTTGGCCAAGATCTCGCGATACATGGCCCCATCCATCCTCCCCTCAATACGGTGCAGTCGTCCTGTCCCCTTTGCAGAAAAGCATCCCCAAAGAATGATGTTTCCACCTCCATGCTTCACGGTTGGGATGGTGTTCTTGGGGTTGTACTCATCCTTCTTCTTCCTCCAAAAACGGCGAGTGGAGTTTAGACCAAAAAGCTCTATTTTTGTCTCATCAGACCACATGACCTTCTCCCATTCCTCCTCTGGATAATCCAGATGGTCATTGGCAAACTTCAGACGGGCCTGGACATGCGCTGGCTTGAGCAGGGGGACCTTGCGTGCGCTGCAGGATTTTAATCCATGACGAGGTAGTGTGTCACTAATGGTTCAGCGCTGAAGTTAACCTACAAAGAATGTTTTTCAAGTTTGAAATACACTTTTAAGCTGTTTTCAATAAACATGATCTACAATCACTTTTGAGTCAATTTACAAACTGCTACTCGTTCAGCCTATGACGGGACCCAAAGTTGGTGTTGTTACAAATGTGAAACACATGATTCAACCAATTTCATTTAATAGGGTCTAAAATTTTGTTTTATGTTTAGCACAGGAGGGAGTCATGTAGGATACTGTATTTTAGTTTTTTCAAGCTAGAAATGACATTAAGCTCTTTCCCTTGAACTTGGTCTACAATCAAGTTTTTGTAAATACACAATACAAATAGTTAAGAATATGACAGGAGATACTGTTGATGTGTTACAAATGTGAAACATATCTTTCAACTGATTTCACTGAACAGGGTCTATTTTCAAATTGTTATCTCTGAAGAGTGTCAATAATCATGATTTAGCCTATGTCCAAAATGCAACTTGTTCAGCACTGAAGTTAAACTTCAAAGAATGTTTTTCAGGTTTGAAATTCAATTTTAAGCTGTTTTCAATAAACATGATGTACAATCACTTTTGAGTCAATATACACACAGCTACTCGTTCAGCCTATGACGGGACCCAAAGTTTGTGTTGTTACAAATGAGAAAAACAATTCAATCGATTTCATTTAATAGGGTCTAAAATGTTGTTTTAGGTTCAGCACTGGAGGGAGTCATGTAGGATACTATATTATAGTTTTTTCAAGCTAGAAATAACATTAAGCTCTTTCCCATGAACTTGGTCTACAATCAAGTTTTTGTAAATACACTCAATACAAATAGTTAAGAATATGAGATTAGACACTGTTGATGTGTTACAAATGTGAAACATATCTTTCAACTGATTTCACTGAACACGGTCTATTTTCAAATTGTTATCTCTAAAGAGTGTCAAAAATCATGATTTTGCCTTTTTCCAAAATGCAACTTGTTCAGCACTGAAGTTAACCTACAAAGAATATTTTTCAAGTTTGAAATTCAATTTTAAGCTGTTTTCAATAAACATGATGTACAATCACTTTTGAGTCAATATACACACAGCTACTCGTTCAGCCTATGACGGGACCCAAAGTTTGTGTTGTTACAAATGAGAAAAACGATTCAACCGATTTCATTTAATAGGGTCTAAAATGTTGTTTTAGGTTCAGCACTGGAGGGAGTCATGTAGGATACTATATTTGAGTTTTTACAAGCTAGAAATAACATTAAGCTAATTCCCATGAACTTGGTCTACAATCAAGTTTTAGTAAATACACTCAATACAAATAGTTAAGAATATACTGTTGATGTGTTACAAATGTGAAACATATCTTTCAACTGATTTCACTGAACAGGGTCTATTTTCAAATTGTTATATCTAAAGAGTGTCAAAAATCATGATTTAGCCTATGTCCAAAATGCAACTTGTTCAGCACTGATGTTAACCTACAAACAATGTTTTTCTTGTTTGAAATACACTTTTAAGCTGTTTTCAATAAACATGATCTAAAATCACTTTTGAGTCAATAAACACACAACTACTCGTTCAGTCTATGACGGGACCCAAAGTTTGATGTGTTACAAATGTGAAACATATCTTTCAACTGATTTCACTGAACAGGGTCTATTTTCAAATTGTTATCTCTGAAGAGTGTCAATAATCATGATTTAGCCTATGTCCAAAATGCAACTTGTTCAGCACTGAAGTTAAACTTCAAAGAATGTTTTTCAGGTTTGAAATTCAATTTTAAGCTGTTTTCAATAAACATGATGTACAATCACTTTTGAGTCAATATACACACAGCTACTCGTTCAGCCTATGACGGGACCCAAAGTTTGTGTTGTTACAAATGAGAAAAACAATTCAATCGATTTCATTTAATAGGGTCTAAAATGTTGTTTTAGGTTCAGCACTGGAGGGAGTCATGTAGGATACTATATTATAGTTTTTTCAAGCTAGAAATAACATTAAGCTCTTTCCCATGAACTTGGTCTACAATCAAGTTTTTGTAAATACACTCAATACAAATAGTTAAGAATATGAGATTAGACACTGTTGATGTGTTACAAATGTGAAACATATCTTTCAACTGATTTCACTGAACACGGTCTATTTTCAAATTGTTATCTCTAAAGAGTGTCAAAAATCATGATTTTGCCTTTTTCCAAAATGCAACTTGTTCAGCACTGAAGTTAACCTACAAAGAATATTTTTCAAGTTTGAAATTCAATTTTAAGCTGTTTTCAATAAACATGATGTACAATCACTTTTGAGTCAATATACACACAGCTACTCGTTCAGCCTATGACGGGACCCAAAGTTTGTGTTGTTACAAATTAGAAAAACGATTCAACCGATTTCATTTAATAGGGTCTAAAATGTTGTTTTAGGTTCAGCACTGGAGGGAGTCATGTAGGATACTATATTATAGTTTTTTCAAGCTAGAAATAACATTAAGCTCTTTCCCATGAACTTGGTCTACAATCAAGTTTTTGTAAATACACTCTATACAAATAGTTAAGAATATGACAGGAGACACTTTGTTGGTGAGTTACAAATGTGAAACAAATCTTTCATTTGATTTCAATGAATTGGGTCTATTTTCAAATTGTTATCTCTAAACAGTGTCAATAATCATTATTTTGCATATGTCCAAAATGCAACTTGTTCAGCACTGATGTTAACCTAAAAACAAAGTTTTTCTAGTTTGAAATACACTTTTAAGCTGTTTTCAATAAACATGATGTACAACCACTTTTGAGTCAATATACATACTGCAACTCGTTCAGCCTATGACGGGACTCAAAATTTGTGTTGTTACAAATGTGAAACACACGATTCAACCGATTTCATTTAATATGGTCTAAAATGTTGTTTTAGGTTCCGCACAAGAGGGAGTCATGTAGGATACTATATTTGAGTTTTTTCAAGCTAGAAATAACGTTAAGCTCATTCCCATGAACTTGGTCTACAATCAAGTTTTAGTAAATACACTCAATACAAATAGTTAAGAATATACTGTTGATGTGTTACAAATGTGAAACACATCTTTCAACTGATTTCACTGAACAGGGTCTATTTTCAAATTGTTATCTCTAAAGAGTGTCAAAAATCATGATTTAGCCTTTGTCCAAAATGCAACTTGTTCAGCACTGAAGTTAAACTACAAACAATGTTTTTCAAGTTTGAAATTCAATTTTAAGCTGTTTTCAATAAACATGATCTACAATCACTTTTGAGTCAATATACAAACTGCTACTCGTTCAGCCTATGACGGGACCCAAAGTTGGTGTTGTTACAAATGTGAAACACATGATTCAACCAATTTCATTTAATAGGGTCTAAAATTTTGTTTTATGTTTAGCACAGGAGGGAGTCATGTAGGATACTGTATTTTAGTTTTTTCAAGCTAGAAATGACATTAAGCTCATTCCCATGAACTTGGTCTACAATCAAGTTTTAGTAAATACACTCAATACAAATAGTTAAGAATATACTGTTGATGTGTTACAAATGTGAAACATATCTTTCAACTGATTTCACTGAACAGGGTCTATTTTCAAATTGTTATATCTAAAGAGTGTCAAAAATCATGATTTAGACAACATACAATGAACCACGCCATGGGAATGGAATATACACATACAGTTGGGAAAACAAGTATTTGATACACTGCCGATTTTGCAGGTTTTCCCACTTACAAAGCATGTAGAAGTCTGTAATTTTTATCATAGGTACTCTTCAACATGTGAGTGACGGAATCTAAAACAAAAATCCAGAAAATCACATTGTATGATTTTTAAGTAATTAATTTGCATTATATTGCATGACATAAGTATTTGATACATCAGAAAAGCAGAACTTAATATTTGGTACAGAAACCTTTGTTTGCAATTACAGAGATCATACATTTCCTGTAGTTCTTGACCAGGTTTGCACACACTGCAGCAGGGATTTTGGCCCACTCCTCCATCCAGATCCTTCAGGTTTCGGGGCTGTCGCTGGGCAATATGGACTTTCAGCTCCCTCCAAAGATTTTCTATTGGGTTCAGGTCTGGAGACTGGCTAGGCCACTCCAGGACCTTGAGATGCTTCTTACGGAGCCACTCCTTAGTTGCCCTGGCTGTGTGTTTCGGGTCGTTGTCATGCTGGAAGACCCAGCCACGACCCATCTTCAATGCTCTTACTGAGGGAAGGAGGTTGTTGGCCAAGATCTCGCGATACATGGCCCCATCCATCCTCCCCTCAATACGGTGCAGTCGTCCTGTCCCCTTTGCAGAAAAGCATCCCCAAAGAATGATGTTTCCACCTCCATGCTTCACGGTTGGGATGGTGTTCTTGGGGTTGTACTCATCCTTCTTCTTCCTCCAAAAACGGCGAGTGGAGTTTAGACCAAAAAGCTCTATTTTTGTCTCATCAGACCACATGACCTTCTCCCATTCCTCCTCTGGATAATCCAGATGGTCATTGGCAAACTTCAGACGGGCCTGGACATGCGCTGGCTTGAGCAGGGGGACCTTGCGTGCGCTGCAGGATTTTAATCCATGACGAGGTAGTGTGTCACTAATGGTTCAGCGCTGAAGTTAACCTACAAAGAATGTTTTTCAAGTTTGAAATACACTTTTAAGCTGTTTTCAATAAACATGATCTACAATCACTTTTGAGTCAATTTACAAACTGCTACTCGTTCAGCCTATGACGGGACCCAAAGTTGGTGTTGTTACAAATGTGAAACACATGATTCAACCAATTTCATTTAATAGGGTCTAAAATTTTGTTTTATGTTTAGCACAGGAGGGAGTCATGTAGGATACTGTATTTTAGTTTTTTCAAGCTAGAAATGACATTAAGCTCTTTCCCTTGAACTTGGTCTACAATCAAGTTTTTGTAAATACACAATACAAATAGTTAAGAATATGACAGGAGATACTGTTGATGTGTTACAAATGTGAAACATATCTTTCAACTGATTTCACTGAACAGGGTCTATTTTCAAATTGTTATCTCTGAAGAGTGTCAATAATCATGATTTAGCCTATGTCCAAAATGCAACTTGTTCAGCACTGAAGTTAAACTTCAAAGAATGTTTTTCAGGTTTGAAATTCAATTTTAAGCTGTTTTCAATAAACATGATGTACAATCACTTTTGAGTCAATATACACACAGCTACTCGTTCAGCCTATGACGGGACCCAAAGTTTGTGTTGTTACAAATGAGAAAAACAATTCAATCGATTTCTTTTAATAGGGTCTAAAATGTTGTTTTAGGTTCAGCACTGGAGGGAGTCATGTAGGATACTATATTATAGTTTTTTCAAGCTAGAAATAACATTAAGCTCTTTCCCATGAACTTGGTCTACAATCAAGTTTTTGTAAATACACTCAATACAAATAGTTAAGAATATGAGATTAGACACTGTTGATGTGTTACAAATGTGAAACATATCTTTCAACTGATTTCACTGAACACGGTCTATTTTCAAATTGTTATCTCTAAAGAGTGTCAAAAATCATGATTTTGCCTTTTTCCAAAATGCAACTTGTTCAGCACTGAAGTTAACCTACAAAGAATATTTTTCAAGTTTGAAATTCAATTTTAAGCTGTTTTCAATAAACATGATGTACAATCACTTTTGAGTCAATATACACACAGCTACTCGTTCAGCCTATGACGGGACCCAAAGTTTGTGTTGTTACAAATGAGAAAAACGATTCAACCGATTTCATTTAATAGGGTCTAAAATGTTGTTTTAGGTTCAGCACTGGAGGGAGTCATGTAGGATACTATATTATAGTTTTTTCAAGCTAGAAATAACATTAAGCTCTTTCCCATGAACTTGGTCTACAATCAAGTTTTTGTAAATACACTCTATACAAATAGTTAAGAATATGACAGGAGACACTTTGTTGGTGAGTTACAAATGTGAAACAAATCTTTCATTTGATTTCAATGAATTGGGTCTATTTTCAAATTGTTATCTCTAAACAGTGTCAATAATCATTATTTTGCATATGTCCAAAATGCAACTTGTTCAGCACTGATGTTAACCTAAAAACAAAGTTTTTCTAGTTTGAAATACACTTTTAAGCTGTTTTCAATAAACATGATGTACAACCACTTTTGAGTCAATATACATACTGCAACTCGTTCAGCCTATGACGGGACTCAAAATTTGTGTTGTTACAAATGTGAAACACACGATTCAACCGATTTCATTTAATATGGTCTAAAATGTTGTTTTATGTTCAGCAATGGAGGGAGTCATGTAGGATACTATATTTGAGTTTTTACAAGCTAGAAATAACATTAAGCTAATTCCCATGAACTTGGTCTACAATCAAGTTTTAGTAAATACACTCAATACAAATAGTTAAGAATATACTGTTGATGTGTTACAAATGTGAAACATATCTTTCAACTGATTTCACTGAACAGGGTCTATTTTCAAATTGTTATATCTAAAGAGTGTCAAAAATCATGATTTAGCCTATGTCCAAAATGCAACTTGTTCAGCACTGATGTTAACCTACAAACAATGTTTTTCTTGTTTGAAATACACTTTTAAGCTGTTTTCAATAAACATGATCTAAAATCACTTTTGAGTCAATAAACACACAGCTACTCGTTCAGTCTATGACGGGACCCAAAGTTTGATGTGTTACAAATGTGAAACATATCTTTCAACTGATTTCACTGAACAGGGTCTATTTTCAAATTGTTATCTCTGAAGAGTGTCAATAATCATGATTTAGCCTATGTCCAAAATGCAACTTGTTCAGCACTGAAGTTAAACTTCAAAGAATGTTGTTCAGGTTTGAAATTCAATTTTAAGCTGTTTTCAATAAACATGATGTACAATCACTTTTGAGTCAATATACACACAGCTACTCGTTCAGCCTATGACGGGACCCAAAGTTTGTGTTGTTACAAATGAGAAAAACAATTCAATCGATTTCATTTAATAGGGTCTAAAATGTTGTTTTAGGTTCAGCACTGGAGGGAGTCATGTAGGATACTATATTATAGTTTTTTCAAGCTAGAAATAACATTAAGCTCTTTCCCATGAACTTGGTCTACAATCAAGTTTTTGTAAATACACTCAATACAAATAGTTAAGAATATGAGATTAGACACTGTTGATGTGTTACAAATGTGAAACATATCTTTCAACTGATTTCACTGAACACGGTCTATTTTCAAATTGTTATCTCTAAAGAGTGTCAAAAATCATGATTTTGCCTTTTTCCAAAATGCAACTTGTTCAGCACTGAAGTTAACCTACAAAGAATATTTTTCAAGTTTGAAATTCAATTTTAAGCTGTTTTCAATAAACATGATGTACAATCACTTTTGAGTCAATATACACACAGCTACTCGTTCAGCCTATGACGGGACCCAAAGTTTGTGTTGTTACAAATGAGAAAAACGATTCAACCGATTTCATTTAATAGGGTCTAAAATGTTGTTTTAGGTTCAGCACTGGAGGGAGTCATGTAGGATACTATATTATAGTTTTTTCAAGCTAGAAATAACATTAAGCTCTTTCCCATGAACTTGGTCTACAATCAAGTTTTTGTAAATACACTCTATACAAATAGTTAAGAATATGACAGGAGACACTTTGTTGGTGAGTTACAAATGTGAAACAAATCTTTCATTTGATTTCAATGAATTGGGTCTATTTTCAAATTGTTATCTCTAAACAGTGTCAATAATCATTATTTTGCATATGTCCAAAATGCAACTTGTTCAGCACTGATGTTAACCTAAAAACAAAGTTTTTCTAGTTTGAAATACACTTTTAAGCTGTTTTCAATAAACATGATGTACAACCACTTTTGAGTCAATATACATACTGCAACTCGTTCAGCCTATGACGGGACTCAAAATTTGTGTTGTTACAAATGTGAAACACACGATTCAACCGATTTCATTTAATATGGTCTAAAATGTTGTTTTATGTTCAGCAATGGAGGGAGTCATGTAGGATACTATATTTGAGTTTTTACAAGCTAGAAATAACATTAAGCTAATTCCCATGAACTTGGTCTACAATCAAGTTTTAGTAAATACACTCAATACAAATAGTTAAGAATATACTGTTGATGTGTTACAAATGTGAAACATATCTTTCAACTGATTTCACTGAACAGGGTCTATTTTCAAATTGTTATATCTAAAGAGTGTCAAAAATCATGATTTAGCCTATGTCCAAAATGCAACTTGTTCAGCACTGATGTTAACCTACAAACAATGTTTTTCTTGTTTGAAATACACTTTTAAGCTGTTTTCAATAAACATGATCTAAAATCACTTTTGAGTCAATAAACACACAGCTACTCGTTCAGTCTATGACGGGACCCAAAGTTTGATGTGTTACAAATGTGAAACATATCTTTCAACTGATTTCACTGAACAGGGTCTATTTTCAAATTGTTATCTCTGAAGAGTGTCAATAATCATGATTTAGCCTATGTCCAAAATGCAACTTGTTCAGCACTGAAGTTAAACTTCAAAGAATGTTGTTCAGGTTTGAAATTCAATTTTAAGCTGTTTTCAATAAACATGATGTACAATCACTTTTGAGTCAATATACACACAGCTACTCGTTCAGCCTATGACGGGACCCAAAGTTTGTGTTGTTACAAATGAGAAAAACAATTCAATCGATTTCTTTTAATAGGGTCTAAAATGTTGTTTTAGGTTCAGCACTGGAGGGAGTCATGTAGGATACTATATTATAGTTTTTTCAAGCTAGAAATAACATTAAGCTCTTTCCCATGAACTTGGTCTACAATCAAGTTTTTGTAAATACACTCAATACAAATAGTTAAGAATATGAGATTAGACACTGTTGATGTGTTACAAATGTGAAACATATCTTTCAACTGATTTCACTGAACACGGTCTATTTTCAAATTGTTATCTCTAAAGAGTGTCAAAAATCATGATTTTGCCTTTTTCCAAAATGCAACTTGTTCAGCACTGAAGTTAACCTACAAAGAATATTTTTCAAGTTTGAAATTCAATTTTAAGCTGTTTTCAATAAACATGATGTACAATCACTTTTGAGTCAATATACACACAGCTACTCGTTCAGCCTATGACGGGACCCAAAGTTTGTGTTGTTACAAATGAGAAAAACGATTCAACCGATTTCATTTAATAGGGTCTAAAATGTTGTTTTAGGTTCAGCACTGGAGGGAGTCATGTAGGATACTATATTATAGTTTTTTCAAGCTAGAAATAACATTAAGCTCTTTCCCATGAACTTGGTCTACAATCAAGTTTTTGTAAATACACTCTATACAAATAGTTAAGAATATGACAGGAGACACTTTGTTGGTGAGTTACAAATGTGAAACAAATCTTTCATTTGATTTCAATGAATTGGGTCTATTTTCAAATTGTTATCTCTAAACAGTGTCAATAATCATTATTTTGCATATGTCCAAAATGCAACTTGTTCAGCACTGATGTTAACCTAAAAACAAAGTTTTTCTAGTTTGAAATACACTTTTAAGCTGTTTTCAATAAACATGATGTACAACCACTTTTGAGTCAATATACATACTGCAACTCGTTCAGCCTATGACGGGACTCAAAATTTGTGTTGTTACAAATGTGAAACACACGATTCAACCGATTTCATTTAATATGGTCTAAAATGTTGTTTTATGTTCAGCAATGGAGGGAGTCATGTAGGATACTATATTTGAGTTTTTACAAGCTAGAAATAACATTAAGCTCTTTCCCATGAACTTGGTCTACAATCAAGTTTTTGTAAATACACTCTATACAAATAGTTAAGAATATGACAGGAGACACTTTGTTGGTGAGTTACAAATGTGAAACAAATCTTTCATTTGATTTCAATGAATTGGGTCTATTTTCAAATTGTTATCTCTAAACAGTGTCAATAATCATTATTTTGCATATGTCCAAAATGCAACTTGTTCAGCACTGATGTTAACCTAAAAACAAAGTTTTTCTAGTTTGAAATACACTTTTAAGCTGTTTTCAATAAACATGATGTACAACCACTTTTGAGTCAATATACATACTGCAACTCGTTCAGCCTATGACGGGACTCAAAATTTGTGTTGTTACAAATGTGAAACACACGATTCAACCGATTTCATTTAATATGGTCTAAAATGTTGTTTTATGTTCAGCAATGGAGGGAGTCATGTAGGATACTATATTTGAGTTTTTACAAGCTAGAAATAACATTAAGCTAATTCCCATGAACTTGGTCTACAATCAAGTTTTAGTAAATACACTCAATACAAATAGTTAAGAATATACTGTTGATGTGTTACAAATGTGAAACATATCTTTCAACTGATTTCACTGAACAGGGTCTATTTTCAAATTGTTATCTCTAAAGAGTGTCAAAAATCATGATTTAGCCTATGTCCAAAATGCAACTTGTTCAGCACTGAAGTTAAACTACAAACAATGTTTTTAAAGTTTGAAATTCAATTTTAAGCTGTTTTCAATAAACATAATGTACAATCACTTTTGAGTCAATTTACAAACTGCTACTCGTTCAGCCTATGACGGGACCCAAAGTTGGTGTTGTTACAGATTTGAAACACATGATTCAACCGATTTCATTTAATATGGTCTAAAATGTTCAGCAATGGAGGGAGTCATGTAGGATACTATATTATAGTTTTTTCAAGCTAGAAATAACATTAAGCTCATTCCCATGAACTTGGTCTACAATCAAGTTTTTATAAATACACTCTATACAAATAGTTAAGAATATGACAGGAGACACTTTGTTGGTGTGTTACAAATGTGAAACAAATCTTTCATTTGATTTCAATGAATAGGGTCTATTTTCAAATTGTTATTTCTAAACAGTGTCAATAATCATTATTTAGCCTATGTCCAAAATGCAACTTGTTCAGCACTGAGGTTAACCTACAAACAAAGTTTTTCTAGTTTGAAATACACTTTTAAGCTGTTTTCAATAAACATGATCTACAATCACTTTTGAGTCAATATACACACAGCTACTAGTTCAGCCTATGACGGTACCCAAAGTTTTAGTTGTTACAAATGTGAAACACATGATTCAACCGATTTCATTTAATATGGTCTAAAATGTTGTTTTATGTTCAGCAATGGAGGGAGTCATGTAGGATACTATATTTGAGTTTTTTCAAGCTAGAAATAACATTAAGCTCATTCCCATGAACTTGGTCTACAATCAAGTTTTAGTAAATACACTCAATACAAATAGTTAAGAATATACTGTTGATGTGTTACAAATGTGAAACATATCTTTCAACTGATTTCACTGAACAGGGTCTATTTTCAAATTGTTATCTCTAAAGAGTGTCAAAAATCATGATTTAGCCTATGTCCAAAATGCAACTTGTTCAGCACTGAAGTTAAACTACAAACAATGTTTTTAAAGTTTGAAATTCAATTTTAAGCTGTTTTCAATAAACATAATGTACAATCACTTTTGAGTCAATTTACAAACTGCTACTCGTTCAGCCTATGACGGGACCCAAAGTTGGTGTTGTTACAGATTTGAAACACATGATTCAACCGATTTCATTTAATATGGTCTAAAATGTTCAGCAATGGAGGGAGTCATGTAGGATACTATATTATAGTTTTTTCAAGCTAGAAATAACATTAAGCTCATTCCCATGAACTTGGTCTACAATCAAGTTTTAGTAAATACACTCAATACAAATAGTTAAGAATATACTGTTGATGTGTTACAAATGTGAAACATATCTTTCAACTGATTTCACTGAACAGGGTCTATTTTCAAATTGTTATCTCTAAAGAGTGTCAAAAATCATGATTTAGACTATGTCCAAAATGCAACTTGTTCAGCACTGAAGTTAACCTACAAACAATGTTTTTCATGTTTGAAATTCAATTTTAAGCTGTTTTCAATAAACATGATGTACAATCACTTTTGAGTCTATATACATACTGCAACTTGTTCAGCTTATGACGGGACTCAAAGTTTGTGTTGTTACAAATGTGAAACACATGATTCAACCGATTTCATTTAATAGGGTCTAAAATGTTGTTTTTAGGTTCAGCACAGGAGGGAGTCATGTAGGATACTATATTTTAGTATTTTCAAGCTAGAAATGACATTAAGCTCATTCCCATGAACTTGGTCTACAATCAAGTTTTTGTAAATACACTCAATACAATGAGTTAAAAATATGACAGGAGACACTTTGTTGGTGTGTTACAAATGTGAAACATATCTTTCAACTGATTTCAC
This sequence comes from Thymallus thymallus, assembly GCA_023634145.1. Classification (NCBI taxonomy): domain Eukaryota; kingdom Metazoa; phylum Chordata; class Actinopteri; order Salmoniformes; family Salmonidae; genus Thymallus; species Thymallus thymallus. The sequence continues at coordinate 12,134,991 of CM042407.1, forward strand.
TGAACAGGATCTATTTTCAAATTGTTTTCTTTAAACAGCGTCAATTATCATGATTTTGCCTTTGTCCAAAATGCAACTTGTTCAGCACTGAAGTTAACCTACAAAGAATGTTTTTCAAGTTTGAAATACACTTTTAAGCTGTTTTCAATAAACATGATAGATAGATAGATAGATAGATAGATAGGTACTTTATTGATCCCCCGGGGGGGAAATTTCATTATCAAGCAGCTACAACAAAAACACAGGGCAGGTGCAAAATGCCACAACGAAAGTACACAAAAGACAGATACACGGTACATGATACATAGAGCGGCAGTATGAAAAGGTATAGAAATACAGGATACCTGGAGTGCAAAAAAAAGCTATAAAAGGACATTGCATAGTATGAGTGGTTGGCTGAATATGTACACTATACATTGGTGGATGTTGGATGGTTAACTATACTATACAGGTTGATGGCAGAGAAATACTTCAGTAGCTAATGCGTATGATATGAGCGAGGGTAATAATAGTTTACTTAATAGACAGACTGGGTAAATGAACAGGTAAGTGAAAATTTTGCATGGTTAAATTAGCTGTACAGTTAGGTATACAGTTATATTTACAGATGAGTGAATACTTGCATGTTTACACAAACTGTACAGGTAAATGACAGGAAGAGATACTTTAATAGCTAAATGTGTGTCTGATATCATTGGGGTAATAATAGTAATTCCCTTAAAATACAGTCCTTAGTGCGCAGGGTTTAATTACAGACAACTGCACTTATTGCACATTTGATATACTAAAAGCAATGAGAAAAGGTGCAACTGGCAGGATACTAATATGCATTCCTGAGTGAATGCCTAGGTCCAATAATTACTTACAATATTGCATGTGATATAATATAACAACTGTACATGGGTATGTATATACAGACCTGTATGAATAAGTAGGTCCTGAGTGGATGAGTGCTGACGGAACAGAGTTACTCACGGATGGATGCATAATTGTTAAACTAGGTCCTAGCACCCCAACAGTTCCAGATCTATGTTGCCGACGGCACGGCACCCCGGTGAGGCATTATATAGTCTCATAGCCGCCGGCAGGAAGGACCTCCTGTAGCGCTCTCTGGCACACCGTGGTGGGATCAGTCTGTGACTGAAAGAGCTCCTCTGCGTCATAACCATAGCGTGCAGAGGGTGGGTGACGTTGTCCATGATGGCCAGCAGTTTGGCCAGGATCCGTCTCTCCGCCACCTCCTCTAGAGTGTCAAGGCTCATCCCCAGGACAGAGCTAGCCTTCCTGATCAGCTTATTTACCCGAGAAGCATCACCGGCTTTGATGTTTGCTCCCCAGCACACCACTGCAAAAAAGATGGCACTGGCCACCACAGACTGGTAGAAGGTATGCAGTAGTTTACTGCACACGTTGAAGGACCTGAGCCTCCTCAGAAAGTAGAGTCGGCTCTGGCCCTTTTTGTACAGGGCCCCGGTGTTACCAGCCCATTCCAGTCTGTTGTCCATATGGACACCCAAGAACTTGTATGACTCAACCATTTCCACATCCATCCCCTTTATAGGGACTGCAGTCAGTTGTGCCTTGGTTCTCCTGAAGTCCACCACCATCTCCTTAGTTTTGCTGATGTTGAGCTGAAGGTGGTTCTGCTCACACCACAACACAAAGTCACTGATTGTGCTCCTGTACTCCTCCTCCTGCCCAACCCTGATGCACCCTACAATAGCAGAGTCATCTGAGAACTTCTGTAGGTGGCATGTCTCAGAGTTATATCTGAAGTCTGAGGTGTAGAGGGTGAACAGGAAGGGGGACAGGACCGTACCCTGGGGGGCCCCTGTGTTGCTAACTGCCCGTTCTGACACACAGCTCTGTAGTCGCACAAATTGTGGCCTACCGGTCAGGTAGTCCGTGACCCAGGAGACTAAGGGTGCTTCCACTTCCATCCTCCTCATCTTCTCACCCAGTAGCAGGGGCTGAATGGTATTGAAGGCACTGGAGAAGTCAAAAAACATGACCCTCACAGTGCAACCTGCGTTGTCCAGGTGAGAGTAGGCCCTCTGCAGAAGGTAGATGATTGCATCATCCACCCCGATGTTGCGCTGGTATGCAAACTGCAGGGGGTCCATTGATGAACACACCAGGGGTCTGAGGTGAGCGAGGACTAACCTTTCCAGGGTCTTCATGATGTGGGATGTTAGCGCTACAGGTCTGAAGTCATTCAGGACAGTGGGGTGTGCCTTCTTGGGCACTGGGACGAGGCAGGATGTTTTCCACAGCACAGGGACCCTTTCTAGGCTCAGGCTAAGGTTGAAAAGACGCTGGAGTATTCCACACAGTTGGTCAGCACAGACCCTCAGCACCCTTGGGCTGATGCCATCAGGGCCCACCGCTTTCCACTGGTGTAGTCTCTCCAGCTCTCTCTTCACTTGGTTGGTGGTGAAAGCCAGCCCAGGTAGGGAGGTGGGGGGAAGGGGGGTGTTGAGGATCAGTCCAGGGGGGGCAGGGGCGGAGGTGGGGTCACTGATTGTCTCAGCAGAGGTGCTGTGAGCAAAGTGGGGGTGGGATAGCTGTGAGGGTGTGTGGTCTGGGGAGCTGGAGGGGAGGTGGACAGGGCCAGTATCGAACCTGTTAAAAAATTGGTTCAGCTCATTGGCTCTGTCCTGGGTCCCCTCCGTCTGCCCACTGTTTGACTTTTTGAAGCCAGTGATATTTATCATACCCTTCCACACCTCTCTCACCTGGCTCTGCCTCAGCTTGTCCTCCATCTTCTCCTTATACACTCTCTTCCCCTCAGCAATCCGCAACTTCAGCTCCCTCTGGACGCATTTCAATTTGTCCTTGTCCTTCTCCTTGAAGGCCCTCTTCTTCTCATTCAGCAGGGCCTTCAGGTCGCTGGTGACCCAGGGTTTATTGTTTGGGAAACAGCGTACCTTCCTGGTGGGTACAGTGTTGTCTACACAAAAATTAATATAGTCTGTTATGCAGTCAGTGAGTCCATCGATGTCCTCCCCATGAGCCTCACAGAACACATCCCAGTCTGTTGTTTCAAAGCAGTCCTGTAGGGCCTCATTCGCCTCCGGGGACCATCTCCTAATAGTCCTGGTGGTTGCAGGCTGCTGTTGGACCATAGGCCTGTAGAGTGGGGTGAGGTGGACAAGGTTGTGATCTGATCTGCCGAGGGGAGGGAGTGCAGTGGAGTTGTATGCATCCTTCACATTAGCATATAACAAGTCCAGAGTTTTATTATTCCTGGTTGGGCACTTCACGAACTGTTTGAACGTGGGCAGCGTTGAAGAGAGAGATGCATGGTTAAAATCCCCCGAAATTGCAAAGAAAGCACTGGGATGCGCTGTCTGTAACCTCGCGATAACAGAGTGGATGACGTCACACGCTGCGTTTGCGTCAGCAGAGGGCGGGATGTAAACAATAACAGCAATGGCCGCCGTGAATTCCCTAGGTAGATAGTAGGGTCTCAGGCTAACGGCTAGCAGTTCAATGTCCGGGCTACAAAACTTTTCCTTAAGAGTAATATGTTTGGGATGACACCATCTGTTGTTAACTAATAAAGCCAGCCCACCACCCTTACTCTTACCAGAAGAGACGCGATCCCTGTCCGCTGTGATGGTCTGGAAACCGTCGATAGTGACGTTCTGTATGGGGATGTTATCGTTCAGCCAAGTCTCAGTAAAACACATTAGGCTAGCTTCCCGATAAATCCTTTGTCCACGAACAAGTCCCGCCAACTCATCCATCTTGTTATGTAGACACCTCACATTGCCCATAATAATAGACGGTATAACCGGCTTGTACTTGAACCTCCTCCGCTTTGCCTTACATTTCAATCCCGCCCTGCGTCCACGGCGTCGTCTTTTCAATTCGTCCGGAATATCAAACTTTTCCCTGGGGAGCAGCAGCGCTGCGTGGGCTAAATCCAGGAGCTGGGCTCGGTTGTAAACAATAACAGTTGACGACTCCTGTCGACGTTCAGCTGCGATAAAATCCATAAACTCCATAATCCTGAACTGTTATAGTTCGACTGTAGCAAAATAAAAAATAAAACTAAAGAAAATAGACGAAAGAAAACGAACTAAAACAACAATTAATGCACGAACAACGGGACAACGGGAGCTGCTTAAAAGGCGACCACTCAGGGCGGCGCCAAACTGTAAACATGATGTACAATCACTTTTGAGTCAATATACAGACAGCTACTCGTTCAGCCTATGACGGGACCCAAAGTTTGTGTTGTTACAAATGTGAAACACATGATTCAACCGATTTCATTTAATAGGGTCTAAAATGTTGTTTTAGGTTCCGCACAAGAGGGAGTCATGTAGGATACTATATTTGAGTTTTTTCAAGCTAGAAATAACATTAAGCTCATTCCCATGAACTTGGTCTACAATCAAGTTTTAGTAAATACACTCAATACAAATAGTTAAGAATATACTGTTGATGTGTTACAAATGTGAAACATATCTTTCATTTGATTTCAATGAACAGGGTCTATTTTCAAATTGTTTTCTCTAAACAGTGTCAATTATCATGATTTTGCCTATGTCCAAAATGCAACTTGTTCAGCACTGAATTTAAACTACAAACAATGTTTTTCAAGTTTGAAATTCAATTTTAAGCTGTTTTCAATAAACATGATGTACAATCACTTTTGAGTCAATATACACACAGCTACTCGTTCAGCCTATGACGGGACACAAAGTTTGTGTTGTTGCAAATGAGAAAAACAATTCAACCGATTTCATTTAATAGGGTCTAAAATTTTGTTTTAGGTTCAGCACTGGAGGGAGTCATGTAGGATACTATATTATAGTTTTTTCAAGCTAGAAATAACATTAAGCTCATTCCCATGAACTTGGTCTACAATCAAGTTTTTGTAAATACACTCAATACAAAGAGTTAAAAATATGACAGGAGACACTTTGTTGGTGTGTTACAAATGTGAAACATATCTTTCAACTGATTTCACCGAACAGGGTCTATTTTCAAATTGTTATCTCTAAAGAGTGTCAAAAATCATGATTTAGCCTATGTCCAAAATGCAACTTGTTCAGCACTGAAGTTAACCTACAAACAAAGTTTTTCTAGTTTGAAATACACTTTTAAGCTGTTTTCAATAAACATGATGTACAATCACTTTTGAGTCTATATACATACTGCAACTTGTTCAGCTTATGACGGGACTCAAAGTTTGTGTTGTTACAAATGTGAAACACATGATTCAACCGATTTCATTTAATAGGGTCTAAAATGTTGTTTTTAGGTTCAGCACAGGAGGGAGTCATGTAGGATACTATATTTTAGTATTTTCAAGCTAGAAATGACATTAAGCTCATTCCCATGAACTTGGTCTACAATCAAGTTTTTGTAAATACACAATACAAAGAGTTAAAAATATGACAGGAGACACTTTGTTGGTGTGTTACAAATGTGAAACATATCTTTCATTTGATTTCACTGAACAGGGTCTATTTTCAAATTGTTATCTCTAAACAGTGTCAAAAATCATGATTTAGCCTATGTCCAAAATGCAACTTGTTCAGCACTGAAGTTAAACTACAAACAATGTTTTTCAAGTTTGAAATTCAATTTTAATCTGTTTTCAATAAACATGATGTACAATCACTTTTGAGTCAATATACACACAGCTACTCGTTCAGCCTATGACGGGACCCAAAGTTTGTGTTGTTACAAATGTGAAACACATGATTCAACCGATTTCATTTAATAGGGTCTAAAATGTTGTTTTAGGTTCCGCACAGGAGGGAGTCATGTAGGATACTATATTTGATTTTTTTCAAGCTAGAAATAACATTAAGCTCATTCCCATGAACTTGGTCTACAATCAAGTTTTAGTAAATACACTCAATACAAATAGTTAAGAATATACTGTTGATGTGTTACAAATGTGAAACATACAGCGGGTGAAATAAGTATTGAACACGTCACCATGTTTCTCAGTAAATATATTTCCAAAGGTGCTATTGACATGAAAGTTTCACCAGATGTTGGTAACAACCCAAGTAATCCATACATACAAAGAAACCAAAACAAATAAGTTCAGAAATTAAGTTATGTGTAATAATGTGAAATGACACAGGGAAAAAGTATTGAACACATGAAGAAAGGGAGGTTCAAAAAGTCATGGAAAGCCAAGACAACAGCTGAAAACTATCAGTAATTAAAAAGCAATCCAGCCCCCTGTCAGTGCAAATTAATATTAGCTGGTTCAGTCCCAACTGATGGCCTACAAAAAGGTCTCATGATGGGTAAAAGCAAAGAGCTGTCTCAAGACATTCGCAACCTAATTGTTGCAAAACATAATGATGGCATTGGTTATAGGCGCATTTCTAAGCTTCTGAATGTTCCAGTGAGCACTGTTGGGGCCATAATACGGAAGTGGAAAGACAATCATTTCACCATAATTTTGCCTCGACCAGGTGATCCTCGCAAGATTTCTGACAGAGGAGTGAAAAGAATAATCAGAAGAGTTGTCCAAGAGCCAAGGTCCACTTGTGGAGAGCTTCAAAAAGACCTGCAATTAGCAGGCACTGTTGTCTCAAAGAAAACAGTAAGTAATGCACTCCACCGCCATGGCCTGTATGCACGCTCACCACGCAAGACTCCATTGCTGAAAAAAAAGCATGTTGAAGCTCATTTAACGTTTGCTGCACAACATTTGGAAAAGCCAGTGAAATACTGGGAGAATATAGTGTGGTCAGATGAGAGCAAAATTGAACTGTTTGGATGTCATAATACACACCATGTTTGGAGGAGAAATGGCACTGCACATCACCCTAAAAACACCATACCAACAGTGAAGTTTGGAGGTGGGAACATCATGGTGTGGGGCTGCTTTTCAGCAAATGGTACTGGCAAACTTCACATAATTGAAGGAAGGATGAATGGGCAAATTTACGAGGAGCACCTGGTCGAGGCAAATTTATGGTGAAATTATTGTCTTTCCACTTCCGTATTATGGCCCCAACAGTGCTCACTGGAACATTCAGAAGCTTAGAAATGCACCTATAATCAATGCCATCATTATGTTTTGCAGCAATTAGGTTGTGAATGTCTTGAGACAGCTCTTTGCTTTTACCCATCATGAGATCTTGTGTCTTGTGTGACACCTTGGCAATGAGACCTTTTGTAGGCCATCAGTTGGGACTGAAGCAGCTGATATTAATTTGCACTGACAGGGGGCTGGATTGCTTTTTAATTACTGATAGTTTTCAGCTGTTGTCTTGGCTTTCCATGCCTTTTTGAACCTCCCTTTCGTCATGTGTTCAATACTTTTTCCCTGTGTCATTTCACATTACTACACATAACTTAATTTCTGAACTTATTTGTTTTGGTTTCTTTGTATGTATGGATTACTTGGGTTGTTACCAACATCTGGTGAAACTTTCATGTCAATAGCACCTTTGGAAATATATTTACTGAGAAAAATGGTGACGTGTTCAATACTTATTTCACCCGCTGTATCTTTCAACTGATTTCACTGAACAGGGTCTATTTTCAAATTGTTATCTCTAAAGAGTGTCAAAAATCATGATTTAGACTATGTCCAAAATGCAACTTGTTCAGCACTGAAGTTAACCTACAAACAAAGTTTTTCTAGTTTGAAATACACTTTTAAGCTGTTTTCAATAAACATGATGTACAATCACTTTTGAGTCTATATACATACTGCAACTTGTTCAGCTTATGACGGGACTCAAAGTTTGTGTTGTTACAAATGTGAAACACATGATTCAACCGATTTCATTTAATAGGGTCTAAAATGTTGTTTTTAGGTTCAGCACAGGAGGGAGTCATGTAGGATACTATATTTTAGTATTTTCAAGCTAGAAATGACATTAAGCTCTTTCCCATGAACTTGGTCTACAATCAAGTTTTTGTAAATACACTCAATACAAAGAGTTAAAAATATGACAGGAGACACTTTGTTGGTGTGTTACAAATGTGAAACATATCTTTCAACTGATTTCACTGAACAGGGTCTATTTTCAAATTGTTATCTCTAAACAGTGTCAATAATCATTATTTAGCCTTTGTCCAAAATGCAACTTGTTCAGCACTGAAGTTAACCTACAAAGAATGTTTTTCAAGTTTGAAATACACTTTTAAGCTGTTTTCAATAAACATGATGTACAACCACTTTTGAGTTAATATACATACTGCAACTCGTTCAGCCTATGACGGAACTCAAAATTTGTGTTGTTACAAATGTGAAACACATGATTCAACCTATTTCATTTAAAAGGGTCTAAAATGTTGTTTTAGGTTCAGCACAGGAGGGAGTCATGTAGGATACTATATTTTAGTATTTTCAAGCTAGAAATGACATAAAGCTCTATCCCATGAACTTGGTCTACAATCAAGTTTTTGTAAATACACTCAATACAAATAGTTAAGAATATGACAGGAGACACTTTGTTGGTGTGTTACAAATGTGAAACATATCTTTCATTTGATTTCAATGAACAGGGTCTATTTTCAAATTGTTTTCTCTAAACAGTGTCAATTATCATGATTTTGCCTATGTCCAAAATGCAACTTGTTCAGCACTGAATTTAAACTACAAACAATGTTTTTCAAGTTTGAAATTCAATTTTAAGCTGTTTTCAATAAACATGATGTACAATCACTTTTGAGTCAATATACACACAGCTACTCGTTCAGCCTATGACGGGACACAAAGTTTGTGTTGTTGCAAATGAGAAAAACAATTCAACCGATTTCATTTAATAGGGTCTAAAATTTTGTTTTAGGTTCAGCACTGGAGGGAGTCATGTAGGATACTATATTATAGTTTTTTCAAGCTAGAAATAACATTAAGCTCATTCCCATGAACTTGGTCTACAATCAAGTTTTTGTAAATACACTCAATACAAAGAGTTAAAAATATGACAGGAGACACTTTGTTGGTGTGTTACAAATGTGAAACATATCTTTCAACTGATTTCACCGAACAGGGTCTATTTTCAAATTGTTATCTCTAAAGAGTGTCAAAAATCATGATTTAGCCTATGTCCAAAATGCAACTTGTTCAGCACTGAAGTTAACCTACAAACAAAGTTTTTCTAGTTTGAAATACACTTTTAAGCTGTTTTCAATAAACATGATGTACAATCACTTTTGAGTCTATATACATACTGCAACTTGTTCAGCTTATGACGGGACTCAAAGTTTGTGTTGTTACAAATGTGAAACACATGATTCAACCGATTTCATTTAATAGGGTCTAAAATGTTGTTTTTAGGTTCAGCACAGGAGGGAGTCATGTAGGATACTATATTTTAGTATTTTCAAGCTAGAAATGACATTAAGCTCATTCCCATGAACTTGGTCTACAATCAAGTTTTTGTAAATACACTCAATACAAAGAGTTAAAAATATGACAGGAGACACTTTGTTGGTGTGTTACAAATGTGAAACATATCTTTCATTTGATTTCACTGAACAGGGTCTATTTTCAAATTGTTATCTCTAAAGAGTGTCAAAAATCATGATTTAGCCTATGTCCAAAATGCAACTTGTTCAGCACTGAAGTTAAACTACAAACAATGTTTTTCAAGTTTGAAATTCAATTTTAATCTGTTTTCAATAAACATGATGTACAATCACTTTTGAGTCAATATACACACAGCTACTCGTTCAGCCTATGACGGGACCCAAAGTTTGTGTTGTTACAAATGTGAAACACATGATTCAACCGATTTCATTTAATAGGGTCTAAAATGTTGTTTTAGGTTCCGCACAGGAGGGAGTCATGTAGGATACTATATTTGATTTTTTTCAAGCTAGAAATAACATTAAGCTCATTCCCATGAACTTGGTCTACAATCAAGTTTTAGTAAATACACTCAATACAAATAGTTAAGAATATACTGTTGATGTGTTACAAATGTGAAACATATCTTTCAACTGATTTCACTGAACAGGGTCTATTTTCAAATTGTTATCTCTAAAGAGTGTCAAAAATCATGATTTAGACTATGTCCAAAATGCAACTTGTTCAGCACTGAAGTTAACCTACAAACAAAGTTTTTCTAGTTTGAAATACACTTTTAAGCTGTTTTCAATAAACATGATGTACAATCACTTTTGAGTCTATATACATACTGCAACTTGTTCAGCTTATGACGGGACTCAAAGTTTGTGTTGTTACAAATGTGAAACACATGATTCAACCGATTTCATTTAATAGGGTCTAAAATGTTGTTTTTAGGTTCAGCACAGGAGGGAGTCATGTAGGATACTATATTTTAGTATTTTCAAGCTAGAAATGACATTAAGCTCTTTCCCATGAACTTGGTCTACAATCAAGTTTTTGTAAATACACTCAATACAAAGAGTTAAAAATATGACAGGAGACACTTTGTTGGTGTGTTACAAATGTGAAACATATCTTTCATTTGATTTCACTGAACAGGGTCTATTTTCAAATTGTTATCTCTAAAGAGTGTCAAAAATCATGATTTAGCCTATGTCCAAAATGCAACTTGTTCAGCACTGAAGTTAAACTACAAACAATGTTTTTCAAGTTTGAAATACACTTTTAAGCTGTTTTCAATAAACATGATGTACAACCACTTTTGAGTCAATATACACACAGCTACTCGTTCAGCCTATGACGGGACCCAAAGTTTGAGTTGTTACAAATGTGAAACACATGATTCAACCGATTTCATTTAATAGGGTCTAAAATGTTGTTTTAGGTTCCGCACAGGAGGGAGTCATGTAGGATACTATATTTGAGTTTTTTCAAGCTAGAAATAACATTAAGCTCATTCCCATGAACTTGGTCTACAATCAAGTTTTTGTAAATACACTCTATACAAATAGTTAAGAATATGACAGGAGACACTTTGTTGGTGTGTTACAAATGTGAAACAAATCTTTCATTTGATTTCAATGAATAGGGTCTATTTTCAAATTGTTATTTCTAAACAGTGTCAATAATCATTATTTAGCCTTTGTCCAAAATGCCACTTGTTCAGCACTGAAGTTAACCTACAAAGAATGTTTTTCAAGTTTGAAATACACTTTTAAGCTGTTTTCAATAAACATGATCTACAATCACTTTTGAGTCAATATACACACAGCTACTCGTTCAGCCTATGACGGGACCCAAAGTTTGTGTTGTTACAAATGTGAAACACATGATTCAACCGATTTCATTTAATAGGGTCTAAAATGTTGTTTTAGGTTCCGCACAGGAGGGAGTCATGTAGGATACTATATTTGAGTTTTTTCAAGCTAGAAATAACATTAAGCTCATTCCCATGAACTTGGTCTACAATCAAGTTTTTGTAAATACACTCAATTACAAAGAGTTAAAAATATGACAGGAGACACTTTGTTGGTGTGTTACAAATGTGAAACATATATTTCAACTGATTTCACTGAACAGGGTCTATTTTCAAATTGTTATCTCTAAAGAGTGTCAAAAATCATGATTTAGCCTTTGTCCAAAATGCAACTTGTTCAGCACTGAAGTTAAACTACAAACAATGTTTTTCAAGTTTGAAATTCAATTTTAAGCTGTTTTCAATAAACATGATGTACAACCACTTTTGAGTTAATATACATACTGCAACTCGTTCAGCCTATGACGGAACTCAAAATTTGTGTTGTTACAAATGTGAAACACATGATTCAACCTATTTCATTTAAAAGGGTCTAAAATGTTGTTTTAGGTTCAGCACAGGAGGGAGTCATGTAGGATACTATATTTTAGTATTTTCAAGCTAGAAATGACATAAAGCTCTATCCCATGAACTTGGTCTACAATCAAGTTTTTGTAAATACACTCAATACAAATAGTTAAGAATATGACAGGAGACACTTTGTTGGTGTGTTACAAATGTGAAACATATCTTTCATTTGATTTCAATGAACAGGGTCTATTTTCAAATTGTTTTCTCTAAACAGTGTCAATTATCATGATTTTGCCTATGTCCAAAATGCAACTTGTTCAGCACTGAATTTAAACTACAAACAATGTTTTTCAAGTTTGAAATTCAATTTTAAGCTGTTTTCAATAAACATGATGTACAATCACTTTTGAGTCAATATACAAACAGCTACTCGTTCAGCCTATGACGGGACCCAAAGTTTGTGTTGTTACAAATGTGAAACATATCTTTCAACTGATTTCACTGAACAGGGTCTATTTTCAAATTGTTATCTCTAAACAGTGTCAATAATCATTATTTAGCCTTTTTCCAAAATGCAACTTGTTCAGCACTGAAGTTAATCTACAAAGAATGTTTTTCAAGTTTGAAATACACTTTTAAGCTGTTTTCAATAAACATGATCTACAATCACTTTTGAGTCTATATACATACTGCAACTTGTTCAGCTTATGACGGGACTCAAAGTTTGTGTTGTTACAAATGTGAAACACATGATTCAACCGATTTCATTTAATAGGGTCTAAAATGTTGTTTTTAGGTTCAGCACAGGAGGGAGTCATGTAGGATACTATATTTTAGTATTTTCAAGCTAGAAATGACATTAAGCTCTTTCCCATGAACTTGGTCTACAATCAAGTTTTTGTAAATACACTCAATACAAAGAGTTAAAAATATGACAGGAGACACTTTGTTGGTGTGTTACAAATGTGAAACATATCTTTCATTTGATTTCACTGAACAGGGTCTATTTTCAAATTGTTATCTCTAAAGAGTGTCAAAAATCATGATTTAGCCTATGTCCAAAATGCAACTTGTTCAGCACTGAAGTTAAACTACAAACAATGTTTTTCAAGTTTGAAATTCAATTTTAAGCTGTTTTCAATAAACATGATGTACAATCACTTTTGAGTCAATATACACACAGCTACTCGTTCAGCCTATGACGGGACCCAAAGTTTGTGTTGTTACAAATGTGAAACACATGATTCAACCGATTTCATTTAATATGGTCTAAAATGTTGTTTTAGGTTCCGCACAGGAGGGAGTCATGTAGGATACTATATTTGATTTTTTTCAAGCTAGAAATAACATTAAGCTCATTCCCATGAACTTGGTCTACAATCAAGTTTTAGTAAATACACTCAATACAAATAGTTAAGAATATACTGTTGATGTGTTACAAATGTGAAACATATCTTTCAACTGATTTCACTGAACAGGGTCTATTTTCAAATTGTTATCTCTAAAGAGTGTCAAAAATCATGATTTAGACTATGTCCAAAATGCAACTTGTTCAGCACTGAAGTTAAACTACAAACAATGTTTTTCAAGTTTGAAATTCAATTTTAAGCTGTTTTCAATAAACATGATGTACAATCACTTTTGAGTCAATATACACACAGCTACTCGTTCAGCCTATGACGGGACCCAAAGTTTGTGTTGTTACAAATGTGAAACACATGATTCAACCGATTTCATTTAATAGGGTCTAAAATGTTGTTTTAGGTTCCGCACAGGAGGGAGTCATGTAGGATACTATATTTGAGTTTTTTCAAGCTAGAAATAACATTAAGCTCATTCCCATGAACTTGGTCTACAATCAAGTTTTAGTAAATACACTCAATACAAATAGTTAAGAATATACTGTTGATGTGTTACAAATGTGAAACATATCTTTCAACTGATTTCACTGAACAGGGTCTATTTTCAAATTGTTATCTCTAAAGAGTGTCAAAAATCATGATTTAGCCTATGTCCAAAATGCAACTTGTTCAGCACTGAATTTAAACTACAAACAATGTTTTTAAAGTTTGAAATTCAATTTTAAGCTGTTTTCAATAAACATAATGTACAATCACTTTTGAGTCAATTTACAAACTGCTACTCGTTCAGCCTATGACGGGACCCAAAGTTGGTGTTGTTACAGATTTGAAACACATGATTCAACCGATTTCATTTAATATGGTCTAAAATGTTCAGCAATGGAGGGAGTCATGTAGGATACTATATTATAGTTTTTTCAAGCTAGAAATAACATTAAGCTCATTCCCATGAACTTGGTCTACAATCAAGTTTTTATAAATACACTCTATACAAATAGTTAAGAATATGACAGGAGACACTTTGTTGGTGTGTTACAAATGTGAAACATATCTTTCAACTGATTTCACTGAACAGGGTCTATTTTAAAATTGTTATCTCTAAAGAGTGTCAAAAATCATGATTTAGCCTTTGTCCAGAATGCAACTTGTTCAGCACTGAAGTTAACCTACAAACAATGTTTTTCAAGTTTGAAATTCAATTTTAAGCTGTTTTCAATAAACATGATGTACAATAACTTTTGAGTCAATATACACACAGCTACTCGTTCAGCCTATGACGGGACCCAAAGTTTGTGTTGTTACAAATGTGAAACATATCTTTCAACTGATTTCACTGAACAGGGTCTATTTTCAAATTGTTATCTCTAAACAATATCAATAATCATTATTTAGCCTTTGTCCAAAATGCAACTTGTTCAGCACTGAATTTAAACTACAATCAATGTTTTTCAAGTTTGAAATTCAATTTTAAGCTGTTTTCAATAAACATGATGTACAATCACTTTTGAGTCAATATACACACAGCTACTCGTTCAGTCTATGACGGGACCCAAAGTTGGTGTTGTTACAGATTTGAAACACATGATTCAACCGATTTCATTTAATATGGTCTAAAATGTTCAGCAATGGAGGGAGTCATGTAGGATACTATATTATAGTTTTTTCAAGCTAGAAATAACATTAAGCTCATTCCCATGAACTTGGTCTACAATCAAGTTTTTATAAATACACTCTAAACAAATAGTTAAGAATATGACAGGAGACACTTTGTTGGTGTGTTACAAATGTGAAACATATCTTTCAACTGATTTCACTGAACAGGGTCTATTTTCAAATTGTTTTCTTTAAACAGCGTCAATTATCATGATTTTGCCTTTGTCCAAAATGCAACTTGTTCAGCACTGAAGTTAACCTACAAAGAATGTTTTTCAAGTTTGAAATACACTTTTAAGCTGTTTTCAATAAACATGATGTACAATCATTTTTGAGTTAATATACATACTGCAACTCGTTCAGCCTATGACGGAACTCAAAATTTGTGTTGTTACAAATGTGAAACACATGATTCAACCGATTTCATTTAAAAGGGTCTAAAATGTTGTTTTAGGTTCAGCACAGGAGGGAGTCATGTAGGATACTATATTTTAGTATTTTCAAGCTAGAAATGACATAAAGCTCTATCCCATGAACTTGGTCTACAATCAAGTTTTTGTAAATACACTCAATACAAATAGTTAAGAATATGACAGGAGACACTTTGTTGGTGTGTTACAAATGTGAAACATATCTTTCATTTGATTTCAATGAACAGGGTCTATTTTCAAATTGTTTTCTCTAAACAGTGTCAATTATCATGATTTTGCCTATGTCCAAAATGCAACTTGTTCAGCACTGAATTTAAAACTACAAACAATGTTTTTCAAGTTTGAAATTCAATTTTAAGCTGTTTTCAATAAACATGATGTACAATCATTTTTGAGTCAATATACACACAGCTACTCGTTCAGCCTATGACGGGACACAAAGTTTGTGTTGTTGCAAATGAGAAAAACAATTCAACCGATTTCATTTAATAGGGTCTAAAATTTTGTTTTAGGTTCAGCACTGGAGGGAGTCATGTAGGATACTATATTATAGTTTTTTCAAGCTAGAAATAACATTAGCTCATTCCCATGAACTTGGTCTACAATCATGTTTTTGTAAATACACTCAATACAAAGAGTTAAAAATATGACAGGAGACACTTTGTTGGTGTGTTACAAATGTGAAACATATCTTTCAACTGATTTCACCGAACAGGGTCTATTTTCAAATTGTTATCTCTAAAGAGTGTCAAAAATCATGATTTAGCCTATGTCCAAAATGCAACTTGTTCAGCACTGAAGTTGAACTACAAACAATGTTTTTCAAGTTTGAAATTCAATTTTAAGCTGTTTTCAATAAACATGATGTACAATCTTTTTTGAGTCAATATACACACAGCTACTCGTTCAGCCTATGACGGGACCCAAAGTTTGTGTTGTTACAAATGTGAAACATATCTTTCAACTGATTTCACTGAACAGGGTCTATTTTCAAATTGTTATTTCTAAAGAGTGTCAAAAATCATGATTAAGCCTTTGTCCAGAATGCAACTTCTTCAGCACGGAAGTTAACCTACAAAGAACGTTTATCTAGTTTGAAATACACTTTTAAGCTGTTTTCAATAAACATGATGTACAATCACTTTTGAGTCTATATACATACTCGTTCAGCCTATGACGGGACTCAAAATTTGTGTTGTTACAAATGTGAAACATATCTTTCAACTGATTTCACTGAACAGGGTCTATTTTCAAATTGTTATCTCTAAACAGTGTCAATAATCATTATTTAGCCTTTGTCCAAAATGCAACTTGTTCAGCACTGAAGTTAATCTACAAAGAATGTTTTTCAAGTTTGAAATACACTTTTAAGCTGTTTTCAATAAACATGATCTACAATCACTTTTGAGTCAATATACAAACTGCTACTCGTTCAGCCTATGACGGGACCCAAAGTTTGTGTTGTTACAAATGTGAAACATATCTTTCAACTGATTTCACTGAACAGGGTCTATTTTCAAATTGTTATCTCTAAACAATATCAATAATCATTATTTAGCCTTTGTCCAAAATGCAACTTGTTCAGCACTGAATTTAAACTACAATCAATGTTTTTCAAGTTTGAAATTCAATTTTAAGCTGTTTTCAATAAACATGATGTACAATCACTTTTGAGTCAATATACACACAGCTACTCGTTCAGTCTATGACGGGACCCAAAGTTGGTGTTGTTACAGATTTGAAACACATGATTCAACCGATTTCATTTAATATGGTCTAAAATGTTCAGCAATGGAGGGAGTCATGTAGGATACTATATTATAGTTTTTTCAAGCTAGAAATAACATTAAGCTCATTCCCATGAACTTGGTCTACAATCAAGTTTTTATAAATACACTCTATACAAATAGTTAAGAATATGACAGGAGACACTTTGTTGGTGTGTTACAAATGTGAAACATATCTTTCAACTGATTTCACTGAACAGGGTCTATTTTCAAATTGTTTTCTTTAAACAGCGTCAATTATCATGATTTTGCCTTTGTCCAAAATGCAACTTGTTCAGCACTGAAGTTAACCTACAAAGAATGTTTTTCAAGTTTGAAATACACTTTTAAGCTGTTTTCAATAAACATGATGTACAATCATTTTTGAGTTAATATACATACTGCAACTCGTTCAGCCTATGACGGAACTCAAAATTTGTGTTGTTACAAATGTGAAACACATGATTCAACCGATTTCATTTAAAAGGGTCTAAAATGTTGTTTTAGGTTCAGCACAGGAGGGAGTCATGTAGGATACTATATTTTAGTATTTTCAAGCTAGAAATGACATAAAGCTCTATCCCATGAACTTGGTCTACAATCAAGTTTTTGTAAATACACTCAATACAAATAGTTAAGAATATGACAGGAGACACTTTGTTGGTGTGTTACAAATGTGAAACATATCTTTCATTTGATTTCAATGAACAGGGTCTATTTTCAAATTGTTTTCTCTAAACAGTGTCAATTATCATGATTTTGCCTATGTCCAAAATGCAACTTGTTCAGCACTGAATTTAAAACTACAAACAATGTTTTTCAAGTTTGAAATTCAATTTTAAGCTGTTTTCAATAAACATGATGTACAATCATTTTTGAGTCAATATACACACAGCTACTCGTTCAGCCTATGACGGGACACAAAGTTTGTGTTGTTGCAAATGAGAAAAACAATTCAACCGATTTCATTTAATAGGGTCTAAAATTTTGTTTTAGGTTCAGCACTGGAGGGAGTCATGTAGGATACTATATTATAGTTTTTTCAAGCTAGAAATAACATTAGCTCATTCCCATGAACTTGGTCTACAATCATGTTTTTGTAAATACACTCAATACAAAGAGTTAAAAATATGACAGGAGACACTTTGTTGGTGTGTTACAAATGTGAAACATATCTTTCAACTGATTTCACCGAACAGGGTCTATTTTCAAATTGTTATCTCTAAAGAGTGTCAAAAATCATGATTTAGCCTATGTCCAAAATGCAACTTGTTCAGCACTGAAGTTGAACTACAAACAATGTTTTTCAAGTTTGAAATTCAATTTTAAGCTGTTTTCAATAAACATGATGTACAATCTTTTTTGAGTCAATATACACACAGCTACTCGTTCAGCCTATGACGGGACCCAAAGTTTGTGTTGTTACAAATGTGAAACATATCTTTCAACTGATTTCACTGAACAGGGTCTATTTTCAAATTGTTATTTCTAAAGAGTGTCAAAAATCATGATTAAGCCTTTGTCCAGAATGCAACTTCTTCAGCACGGAAGTTAACCTACAAAGAACGTTTATCTAGTTTGAAATACACTTTTAAGCTGTTTTCAATAAACATGATGTACAATCACTTTTGAGTCTATATACATACTCGTTCAGCCTATGACGGGACTCAAAATTTGTGTTGTTACAAATGTGAAACATATCTTTCAACTGATTTCACTGAACAGGGTCTATTTTCAAATTGTTATCTCTAAACAGTGTCAATAATCATTATTTAGCCTTTGTCCAAAATGCAACTTGTTCAGCACTGAAGTTAATCTACAAAGAATGTTTTTCAAGTTTGAAATACACTTTTAAGCTGTTTTCAATAAACATGATCTACAATCACTTTTGAGTCAATATACAAACTGCTACTCGTTCAGCCTATGACGGGACCCAAAGTTTGTGTTGTTACAAATGTGAAACACATGATTCAACCGATTTCATTTAATAGGGTCTAAAATGTTGTTTTAGGTTCCGCACAGGAGGGAGTCATGTAGGATACTATATTTGAGTTTTTTCAAGCTAGAAATAACATTAAGCTCATTCCCATGAACTTGGTCTACAATCAAGTTTTTGTAAATACACTCTATACAAATAGTTAAGAATATGACAGGAGACACTTTGTTGGTGTGTTACAAATGTGAAACAAATCTTTCATTTGATTTCAATGAATAGGGTCTATTAACAAATTGTTATTTCTAAACAGTGTCAATAATCATTATTTAGCCTTTGTCCAAAATGCCACTTGTTCAGCACTGAAGTTAACCTACAAAGAATGTTTTTCAAGTTTGAAATACACTTTTAAGCTGTTTTCAATAAACATGATCTACAATCACTTTTGAGTCAATATACACACAGCTACTCGTTCAGCCTATGACGGGACCCAAAGTTTGTGTTGTTACAAATGTGAAACACATGATTCAACCGATTTCATTTAATAGGGTCTAAAATGTTGTTTTAGGTTCCGCACAGGAGGGAGTCATGTAGGATACTATATTTGAGTTTTTTCAAGCTAGAAATAACATTAAGCTCATTCCCATGAACTTTGTCTACAATCAAGTTTTTGTAAATACACTCAATTACAAAGAGTTAAAAATATGACAGGAGACACTTTGTTGGTGTGTTACAAATGTGAAACATATATTTCAACTGATTTCACTGAACAGGGTCTATTTTCAAATTGTTATCTCTAAAGAGTGTCAAAAATCATGATTTAGCCTTTGTCCAAAATGCAACTTGTTCAGCACTGAAGTTAACCTACAAAGAATGTTTTTCAAGTTTGAAATACACTTTTAAGCTGTTTTCAATAAACATGATGTACAACCACTTTTGAGTTAATATACATACTGCAACTCGTTCAGCCTATGACGGAACTCAAAATTTGTGTTGTTACAAATGTGAAACACATGATTCAACCTATTTCATTTAAAAGGGTCTAAAATGTTGTTTTAGGTTCAGCACAGGAGGGAGTCATGTAGGATACTATATTTTAGTATTTTCAAGCTAGAAATGACATAAAGCTCTATCCCATGAACTTGGTCTACAATCAAGTTTTTGTAAATACACTCAATACAAATAGTTAAGAATATGACAGGAGACACTTTGTTGGTGTGTTACAAATGTGAAACATATCTTTCATTTGATTTCAATGAACAGGGTCTATTTTCAAATTGTTTTCTCTAAACAGTGTCAATTATCATGATTTTGCCTATGTCCAAAATGCAACTTGTTCAGCACTGAATTTAAACTACAAACAATGTTTTTCAAGTTTGAAATTCAATTTTAAGCTGTTTTCAATAAACATGATGTACAATCACTTTTGAGTCAATATACACACAGCTACTCGTTCAGCCTATGACGGGACACAAAGTTTGTGTTGTTGCAAATGAGAAAAACAATTCAACCGATTTCATTTAATAGGGTCTAAAATTTTGTTTTAGGTTCAGCACTGGAGGGAGTCATGTAGGATACTATATTATAGTTTTTTCAAGCTAGAAATAACATTAAGCTCATTCCCATGAACTTGGTCTACAATCAAGTTTTTGTAAATACACTCAATACAAAGAGTTAAAAATATGACAGGAGACACTTTGTTGGTGTGTTACAAATGTGAAACATATCTTTCAACTGATTTCACCGAACAGGGTCTATTTTCAAATTGTTATCTCTAAAGAGTGTCAAAAATCATGATTTAGCCTATGTCCAAAATGCAACTTGTTCAGCACTGAAGTTAACCTACAAACAAAGTTTTTCTAGTTTGAAATACACTTTTAAGCTGTTTTCAATAAACATGATGTACAATCACTTTTGAGTCTATATACATACTGCAACTTGTTCAGCTTATGACGGGACTCAAAGTTTGTGTTGTTACAAATGTGAAACACATGATTCAACCGATTTCATTTAATAGGGTCTAAAATGTTGTTTTTAGGTTCAGCACAGGAGGGAGTCATGTAGGATACTATATTTTAGTATTTTCAAGCTAGAAATGACATTAAGCTCATTCCCATGAACTTGGTCTACAATCAAGTTTTTGTAAATACACTCAATACAAAGAGTTAAAAATATGACAGGAGACACTTTGTTGGTGTGTTACAAATGTGAAACATATCTTTCATTTGATTTCACTGAACAGGGTCTATTTTCAAATTGTTATCTCTAAAGAGTGTCAAAAATCATGATTTAGCCTATGTCCAAAATGCAACTTGTTCAGCACTGAAGTTAAACTACAAACAATGTTTTTCAAGTTTGAAATTCAATTTTAATCTGTTTTCAATAAACATGATGTACAATCACTTTTGAGTCAATATACACACAGCTACTCGTTCAGCCTATGACGGGACCCAAAGTTTGTGTTGTTACAAATGTGAAACACATGATTCAACCGATTTCATTTAATAGGGTCTAAAATGTTGTTTTAGGTTCCGCACAGGAGGGAGTCATGTAGGATACTATATTTGATTTTTTTCAAGCTAGAAATAACATTAAGCTCATTCCCATGAACTTGGTCTACAATCGAGTTTTAGTAAATACACTCAATACAAATAGTTAAGAATATACTGTTGATGTGTTACAAATGTGAAACATATCTTTCAACTGATTTCACTGAACAGGGTCTATTTTCAAATTGTTATCTCTAAAGAGTGTCAAAAATCATGATTTAGACTATGTCCAAAATGCAACTTGTTCAGCACTGAAGTTAACCTACAAACAAAGTTTTTCTAGTTTGAAATACACTTTTAAGCTGTTTTCAATAAACATGATGTACAATCACTTTTGAGTCTATATACATACTGCAACTTGTTCAGCTTATGACGGGACTCAAAGTTTGTGTTGTTACAAATGTGAAACACATGATTCAACCGATTTCATTTAATAGGGTCTAAAATGTTGTTTTTAGGTTCAGCACAGGAGGGAGTCATGTAGGATACTATATTTTAGTATTTTCAAGCTAGAAATGACATTAAGCTCTTTCCCATGAACTTGGTCTACAATCAAGTTTTTGTAAATACACTCAATACAAAGAGTTAAAAATATGACAGGAGACACTTTGTTGGTGTGTTACAAATGTGAAACATATCTTTCATTTGATTTCACTGAACAGGGTCTATTTTCAAATTGTTATCTCTAAAGAGTGTCAAAAATCATGATTTAGCCTATGTCCAAAATGCAACTTGTTCAGCACTGAAGTTAAACTACAAACAATGTTTTTCAAGTTTGAAATACACTTTTAAGCTGTTTTCAATAAACATGATGTACAACCACTTTTGAGTCAATATACACACAGCTACTCGTTCAGCCTATGACGGGACCCAAAGTTTGAGTTGTTACAAATGTGAAACACATGATTCAACCGATTTCATTTAATAGGGTCTAAAATGTTGTTTTAGGTTCCGCACAGGAGGGAGTCATGTAGGATACTATATTTGAGTTTTTTCAAGCTAGAAATAACATTAAGCTCATTCCCATGAACTTGGTCTACAATCAAGTTTTTGTAAATACACTCTATACAAATAGTTAAGAATATGACAGGAGACACTTTGTTGGTGTGTTACAAATGTGAAACAAATCTTTCATTTGATTTCAATGAATAGGGTCTATTTTCAAATTGTTATTTCTAAACAGTGTCAATAATCATTATTTAGCCTTTGTCCAAAATGCCACTTGTTCAGCACTGAAGTTAACCTACAAAGAATGTTTTTCAAGTTTGAAATACACTTTTAAGCTGTTTTCAATAAACATGATCTACAATCACTTTTGAGTCAATATACACACAGCTACTCGTTCAGCCTATGACGGGACCCAAAGTTTGTGTTGTTACAAATGTGAAACACATGATTCAACCGATTTCATTTAATAGGGTCTAAAATGTTGTTTTAGGTTCCGCACAGGAGGGAGTCATGTAGGATACTATATTTGAGTTTTTTCAAGCTAGAAATAACATTAAGCTCATTCCCATGAACTTGGTCTACAATCAAGTTTTTGTAAATACACTCAATTACAAAGAGTTAAAAATATGACAGGAGACACTTTGTTGGTGTGTTACAAATGTGAAACATATATTTCAACTGATTTCACTGAACAGGGTCTATTTTCAAATTGTTATCTCTAAAGAGTGTCAAAAATCATGATTTAGCCTTTGTCCAAAATGCAACTTGTTCAGCACTGAAGTTAAACTACAAACAATGTTTTTCAAGTTTGAAATTCAATTTTAAGCTGTTTTCAATAAACATGATGTACAACCACTTTTGAGTTAATATACATACTGCAACTCGTTCAGCCTATGACGGAACTCAAAATTTGTGTTGTTACAAATGTGAAACACATGATTCAACCTATTTCATTTAAAAGGGTCTAAAATGTTGTTTTAGGTTCAGCACAGGAGGGAGTCATGTAGGATACTATATTTTAGTATTTTCAAGCTAGAAATGACATAAAGCTCTATCCCATGAACTTGGTCTACAATCAAGTTTTTGTAAATACACTCTATACAAATAGTTAAGAATATGACAGGAGACACTTTGTTGGTGTGTTACAAATGTGAAACATATCTTTCAACTGATTTCACTGAACAGGGTCTATTTTCAAATTGTTTTCTTTAAACAGCGTCAATTATCATGATTTTGCCTTTGTCCAAAATGCAACTTGTTCAGCACTGAAGTTAACCTACAAAGAATGTTTTTCAAGTTTGAAATACACTTTTAAGCTGTTTTCAATAAACATGATGTACAATCATTTTTGAGTTAATATACATACTGCAACTCGTTCAGCCTATGACGGAACTCAAAATTTGTGTTGTTACAAATGTGAAACACATGATTCAACCGATTTCATTTAAAAGGGTCTAAAATGTTGTTTTAGGTTCAGCACAGGAGGGAGTCATGTAGGATACTATATTTTAGTATTTTCAAGCTAGAAATGACATAAAGCTCTATCCCATGAACTTGGTCTACAATCAAGTTTTTGTAAATACACTCAATACAAATAGTTAAGAATATGACAGGAGACACTTTGTTGGTGTGTTACAAATGTGAAACATATCTTTCATTTGATTTCAATGAACAGGGTCTATTTTCAAATTGTTTTCTCTAAACAGTGTCAATTATCATGATTTTGCCTATGTCCAAAATGCAACTTGTTCAGCACTGAATTTAAAACTACAAACAATGTTTTTCAAGTTTGAAATTCAATTTTAAGCTGTTTTCAATAAACATGATGTACAATCATTTTTGAGTCAATATACACACAGCTACTCGTTCAGCCTATGACGGGACACAAAGTTTGTGTTGTTGCAAATGAGAAAAACAATTCAACCGATTTCATTTAATAGGGTCTAAAATTTTGTTTTAGGTTCAGCACTGGAGGGAGTCATGTAGGATACTATATTATAGTTTTTTCAAGCTAGAAATAACATTAGCTCATTCCCATGAACTTGGTCTACAATCATGTTTTTGTAAATACACTCAATACAAAGAGTTAAAAATATGACAGGAGACACTTTGTTGGTGTGTTACAAATGTGAAACATATCTTTCAACTGATTTCACCGAACAGGGTCTATTTTCAAATTGTTATCTCTAAAGAGTGTCAAAAATCATGATTTAGCCTATGTCCAAAATGCAACTTGTTCAGCACTGAAGTTGAACTACAAACAATGTTTTTCAAGTTTGAAATTCAATTTTAAGCTGTTTTCAATAAACATGATGTACAATCTTTTTTGAGTCAATATACACACAGCTACTCGTTCAGCCTATGACGGGACCCAAAGTTTGTGTTGTTACAAATGTGAAACATATCTTTCAACTGATTTCACTGAACAGGGTCTATTTTCAAATTGTTATTTCTAAAGAGTGTCAAAAATCATGATTAAGCCTTTGTCCAGAATGCAACTTCTTCAGCACGGAAGTTAACCTACAAAGAACGTTTATCTAGTTTGAAATACACTTTTAAGCTGTTTTCAATAAACATGATGTACAATCACTTTTGAGTCTATATACATACTCGTTCAGCCTATGACGGGACTCAAAATTTGTGTTGTTACAAATGTGAAACATATCTTTCAACTGATTTCACTGAACAGGGTCTATTTTCAAATTGTTATCTCTAAACAGTGTCAATAATCATTATTTAGCCTTTGTCCAAAATGCAACTTGTTCAGCACTGAAGTTAATCTACAAAGAATGTTTTTCAAGTTTGAAATACACTTTTAAGCTGTTTTCAATAAACATGATCTACAATCACTTTTGAGTCAATATACAAACTGCTACTCGTTCAGCCTATGACGGGACCCAAAGTTTGTGTTGTTACAAATGTGAAACACATGATTCAACCGATTTCATTTAATAGGGTCTAAAATGTTGTTTTAGGTTCCGCACAGGAGGGAGTCATGTAGGATACTATATTTGAGTTTTTTCAAGCTAGAAATAACATTAAGCTCATTCCCATGAACTTGGTCTACAATCAAGTTTTTGTAAATACACTCTATACAAATAGTTAAGAATATGACAGGAGACACTTTGTTGGTGTGTTACAAATGTGAAACAAATCTTTCATTTGATTTCAATGAATAGGGTCTATTTTCAAATTGTTATTTCTAAACAGTGTCAATAATCATTATTTAGCCTTTGTCCAAAATGCCACTTGTTCAGCACTGAAGTTAACCTACAAAGAATGTTTTTCAAGTTTGAAATACACTTTTAAGCTGTTTTCAATAAACATGATCTACAATCACTTTTGAGTCAATATACACACAGCTACTCGTTCAGCCTATGACGGGACCCAAAGTTTGTGTTGTTACAAATGTGAAACACATGATTCAACCGATTTCATTTAATAGGGTCTAAAATGTTGTTTTAGGTTCCGCACAGGAGGGAGTCATGTAGGATACTATATTTGAGTTTTTTCAAGCTAGAAATAACATTAAGCTCATTCCCATGAACTTGGTCTACAATCAAGTTTTTGTAAATACACTCAATTACAAAGAGTTAAAAATATGACAGGAGACACTTTGTTGGTGTGTTACAAATGTGAAACATATATTTCAACTGATTTCACTGAACAGGGTCTATTTTCAAATTGTTATCTCTAAAGAGTGTCAAAAATCATGATTTAGCCTTTGTCCAAAATGCAACTTGTTCAGCACTGAAGTTAAACTACAAACAATGTTTTTCAAGTTTGAAATTCAATTTTAAGCTGTTTTCAATAAACATGATGTACAACCACTTTTGAGTCAATATACACACAGCTACTCGTTCAGCCTATGACGGGACCCAAAGTTTGTGTTGTTACAAATGTGAAACACATGATTCAACCGATTTCATTTAATAGGGTCTAAAATGTTGTTTTAGGTTCCGCACAGGAGGGAGTCATGTAGGATACTATATTTGAGTTTTTTCAAGCTAGAAATAACATTAAGCTCATTCCCATGAACTTTGTCTACAATCAAGTTTTTGTAAATACACTCAATTACAAAGAGTTAAAAATATGACAGGAGACACTTTGTTGGTGTGTTACAAATGTGAAACATATATTTCAACTGATTTCACTGAACAGGGTCTATTTTCAAATTGTTATCTCTAAAGAGTGTCAAAAATCATGATTTAGCCTTTGTCCAAAATGCAACTTGTTCAGCACTGAAGTTAACCTACAAAGAATGTTTTTCAAGTTTGAAATACACTTTTAAGCTGTTTTCAATAAACATGATGTACAACCACTTTTGAGTTAATATACATACTGCAACTCGTTCAGCCTATGACGGAACTCAAAATTTGTGTTGTTACAAATGTGAAACACATGATTCAACCTATTTCATTTAAAAGGGTCTAAAATGTTGTTTTAGGTTCAGCACAGGAGGGAGTCATGTAGGATACTATATTTTAGTATTTTCAAGCTAGAAATGACATAAAGCTCTATCCCATGAACTTGGTCTACAATCAAGTTTTTGTAAATACACTCAATACAAATAGTTAAGAATATGACAGGAGACACTTTGTTGGTGTGTTACAAATGTGAAACATATCTTTCATTTGATTTCAATGAACAGGGTCTATTTTCAAATTGTTTTCTCTAAACAGTGTCAATTATCATGATTTTGCCTATGTCCAAAATGCAACTTGTTCAGCACTGAATTTAAACTACAAACAATGTTTTTCAAGTTTGAAATTCAATTTTAAGCTGTTTTCAATAAACATGATGTACAATCACTTTTGAGTCAATATACACACAGCTACTCGTTCAGCCTATGACGGGACACAAAGTTTGTGTTGTTGCAAATGAGAAAAACAATTCAACCGATTTCATTTAATAGGGTCTAAAATTTTGTTTTAGGTTCAGCACTGGAGGGAGTCATGTAGGATACTATATTATAGTTTTTTCAAGCTAGAAATAACATTAAGCTCATTCCCATGAACTTGGTCTACAATCAAGTTTTTGTAAATACACTCAATACAAAGAGTTAAAAATATGACAGGAGACACTTTGTTGGTGTGTTACAAATGTGAAACATATCTTTCAACTGATTTCACCGAACAGGGTCTATTTTCAAATTGTTATCTCTAAAGAGTGTCAAAAATCATGATTTAGCCTATGTCCAAAATGCAACTTGTTCAGCACTGAAGTTAACCTACAAACAAAGTTTTTCTAGTTTGAAATACACTTTTAAGCTGTTTTCAATAAACATGATGTACAATCACTTTTGAGTCTATATACATACTGCAACTTGTTCAGCTTATGACGGGACTCAAAGTTTGTGTTGTTACAAATGTGAAACACATGATTCAACCGATTTCATTTAATAGGGTCTAAAATGTTGTTTTTAGGTTCAGCACAGGAGGGAGTCATGTAGGATACTATATTTTAGTATTTTCAAGCTAGAAATGACATTAAGCTCATTCCCATGAACTTGGTCTACAATCAAGTTTTTGTAAATACACTCAATACAAAGAGTTAAAAATATGACAGGAGACACTTTGTTGGTGTGTTACAAATGTGAAACATATCTTTCATTTGATTTCACTGAACAGGGTCTATTTTCAAATTGTTATCTCTAAAGAGTGTCAAAAATCATGATTTAGCCTATGTCCAAAATGCAACTTGTTCAGCACTGAAGTTAAACTACAAACAATGTTTTTCAAGTTTGAAATTCAATTTTAATCTGTTTTCAATAAACATGATGTACAATCACTTTTGAGTCAATATACACACAGCTACTCGTTCAGCCTATGACGGGACCCAAAGTTTGAGTTGTTACAAATGTGAAACACATGATTCAACCGATTTCATTTAATAGGGTCTAAAATGTTGTTTTAGGTTCCGCACAGGAGGGAGTCATGTAGGATACTATATTTGATTTTTTTCAAGCTAGAAATAACATTAAGCTCATTCCCATGAACTTGGTCTACAATCAAGTTTTAGTAAATACACTCAATACAAATAGTTAAGAATATGACAGGAGACACTTTGTTGGTGTGTTACAAATGTGAAACAAATCTTTCATTTGATTTCAATGAATAGGGTCTATTTTCAAATTGTTATTTCTAAACAGTGTCAATAATCATTATTTAGCCTTTGTCCAAAATGCCACTTGTTCAGCACTGAAGTTAACCTACAAAGAATGTTTTTCAAGTTTGAAATACACTTTTAAGCTGTTTTCAATAAACATGATCTACAATCACTTTTGAGTCAATATACACACAGCTACTCGTTCAGCCTATGACGGGACCCAAAGTTTGTGTTGTTACAAATGTGAAACACATGATTCAACCGATTTCATTTAATAGGGTCTAAAATGTTGTTTTAGGTTCCGCACAGGAGGGAGTCATGTAGGATACTATATTTGAGTTTTTTCAAGCTAGAAATAACATTAAGCTCATTCCCATGAACTTGGTCTACAATCAAGTTTTTGTAAATACACTCAATTACAAAGAGTTAAAAATATGACAGGAGACACTTTGTTGGTGTGTTACAAATGTGAAACATATATTTCAACTGATTTCACTGAACAGGGTCTATTTTCAAATTGTTATCTCTAAAGAGTGTCAAAAATCATGATTTAGCCTTTGTCCAAAATGCAACTTGTTCAGCACTGAAGTTAAACTACAAACAATGTTTTTCAAGTTTGAAATTCAATTTTAAGCTGTTTTCAATAAACATGATGTACAACCACTTTTGAGTTAATATACATACTGCAACTCGTTCAGCCTATGACGGAACTCAAAATTTGTGTTGTTACAAATGTGAAACACATGATTCAACCTATTTCATTTAAAAGGGTCTAAAATGTTGTTTTAGGTTCAGCACAGGAGGGAGTCATGTAGGATACTATATTTTAGTATTTTCAAGCTAGAAATGACATAAAGCTCTATCCCATGAACTTGGTCTACAATCAAGTTTTTGTAAATACACTCAATACAAATAGTTAAGAATATGACAGGAGACACTTTGTTGGTGTGTTACAAATGTGAAACATATCTTTCATTTGATTTCACTGAACATGGTCTATTTTCAAATTGTTATCTCTAAAGAGTGTCAATAATCATTATTTAGCCTTTGTCCAAAATGCAACTTGTTCAGCACTGAAGTTAACCTACAAAGAATGTTTTTCAAGTTTGAAATACACTTTTAAGCTGTTTTCAATAAACATGATGTACAACCACTTTTGAGTCAATATACACACAGCTACTCGTTCAGCCTATGACGGGACCCAAAGTTTGAGTTGTTACAAATGTGAAACACATGATTCAACCGATTTCATTTAATAGGGTCTAAAATGTTGTTTTAGGTTCCGCACAGGAGGGAGTCATGTAGGATACTATATTTGAGTTTTTTCAAGCTAGAAATAACATTAAGCTCATTCCCATGAACTTGGTCTACAATCAAGTTTTTGTAAATACACTCTATACAAATAGTTAAGAATATGACAGGAGACACTTTGTTGGTGTGTTACAAATGTGAAACAAATCTTTCATTTGATTTCAATGAATAGGGTCTATTTTCAAATTGTTATTTCTAAACAGTGTCAATAATCATTATTTAGCCTTTGTCCAAAATGCCACTTGTTCAGCACTGAAGTTAACCTACAAAGAATGTTTTTCAAGTTTGAAATACACTTTTAAGCTGTTTTCAATAAACATGATCTACAATCACTTTTGAGTCAATATACACACAGCTACTCGTTCAGCCTATGACGGGACCCAAAGTTTGTGTTGTTACAAATGTGAAACACATGATTCAACCGATTTCATTTAATAGGGTCTAAAATGTTGTTTTAGGTTCCGCACAGGAGGGAGTCATGTAGGATACTATATTTGAGTTTTTTCAAGCTAGAAATAACATTAAGCTCATTCCCATGAACTTGGTCTACAATCAAGTTTTTGTAAATACACTCAATTACAAAGAGTTAAAAATATGACAGGAGACACTTTGTTGGTGTGTTACAAATGTGAAACATATATTTCAACTGATTTCACTGAACAGGGTCTATTTTCAAATTGTTATCTCTAAAGAGTGTCAAAAATCATGATTTAGCCTTTGTCCAAAATGCAACTTGTTCAGCACTGAAGTTAAACTACAAACAATGTTTTTCAAGTTTGAAATTCAATTTTAAGCTGTTTTCAATAAACATGATGTACAACCACTTTTGAGTTAATATACATACTGCAACTCGTTCAGCCTATGACGGAACTCAAAATTTGTGTTGTTACAAATGTGAAACACATGATTCAACCTATTTCATTTAAAAGGGTCTAAAATGTTGTTTTAGGTTCAGCACAGGAGGGAGTCATGTAGGATACTATATTTTAGTATTTTCAAGCTAGAAATGACATAAAGCTCTATCCCATGAACTTGGTCTACAATCAAGTTTTTGTAAATACACTCAATACAAAGAGTTAAAAATATGACAGGAGACACTTTGTTGGTGTGTTACAAATGTGAAACATATCTTTCATTTGATTTCACTGAACAGGGTCTATTTTCAAATTGTTATCTCTAAAGAGTGTCAAAAATCATGATTTAGCCTATGTCCAAAATGCAACTTGTTCAGCACTGAAGTTAAACTACAAACAATGTTTTTCAAGTTTGAAATACACTTTTAAGCTGTTTTCAATAAACATGATGTACAACCACTTTTGAGTCAATATACACACAGCTACTCGTTCAGCCTATGACGGGACCCAAAGTTTGAGTTGTTACAAATGTGAAACACATGATTCAACCGATTTCATTTAATAGGGTCTAAAATGTTGTTTTAGGTTCCGCACAGGAGGGAGTCATGTAGGATACTATATTTGAGTTTTTTCAAGCTAGAAATAACATTAAGCTCATTCCCATGAACTTGGTCTACAATCAAGTTTTTGTAAATACACTCTATACAAATAGTTAAGAATATGACAGGAGACACTTTGTTGGTGTGTTACAAATGTGAAACAAATCTTTCATTTGATTTCAATGAATAGGGTCTATTTTCAAATTGTTATTTCTAAACAGTGTCAATAATCATTATTTAGCCTTTGTCCAAAATGCCACTTGTTCAGCACTGAAGTTAACCTACAAAGAATGTTTTTCAAGTTTGAAATACACTTTTAAGCTGTTTTCAATAAACATGATCTACAATCACTTTTGAGTCAATATACACACAGCTACTCGTTCAGCCTATGACGGGACCCAAAGTTTGTGTTGTTACAAATGTGAAACACATGATTCAACCGATTTCATTTAATAGGGTCTAAAATGTTGTTTTAGGTTCCGCACAGGAGGGAGTCATGTAGGATACTATATTTGAGTTTTTTCAAGCTAGAAATAACATTAAGCTCATTCCCATGAACTTGGTCTACAATCAAGTTTTTGTAAATACACTCAATTACAAAGAGTTAAAAATATGACAGGAGACACTTTGTTGGTGTGTTACAAATGTGAAACATATATTTCAACTGATTTCACTGAACAGGGTCTATTTTCAAATTGTTATCTCTAAAGAGTGTCAAAAATCATGATTTAGCCTTTGTCCAAAATGCAACTTGTTCAGCACTGAAGTTAAACTACAAACAATGTTTTTCAAGTTTGAAATTCAATTTTAAGCTGTTTTCAATAAACATGATGTACAACCACTTTTGAGTTAATATACATACTGCAACTCGTTCAGCCTATGACGGAACTCAAAATTTGTGTTGTTACAAATGTGAAA
The DNA here is from genome assembly GCA_023634145.1 of Thymallus thymallus. Lineage (NCBI taxonomy): Eukaryota > Metazoa > Chordata > Actinopteri > Salmoniformes > Salmonidae > Thymallus > Thymallus thymallus. Next base: position 12,167,100 of record CM042407.1, read on the forward strand.
CACATGATTCAACCTATTTCATTTAAAAGGGTCTAAAATGTTGTTTTAGGTTCAGCACAGGAGGGAGTCATGTAGGATACTATATTTTAGTATTTTCAAGCTAGAAATGACATAAAGCTCTATCCCATGAACTTGGTCTACAATCAAGTTTTTGTAAATACACTCAATACAAATAGTTAAGAATATGACAGGAGACACTTTGTTGGTGTGTTACAAATGTGAAACATATCTTTCATTTGATTTCAATGAACAGGGTCTATTTTCAAATTGTTTTCTCTAAACAGTGTCAATTATCATGATTTTGCCTATGTCCAAAATGCAACTTGTTCAGCACTGAATTTAAACTACAAACAATGTTTTTCAAGTTTGAAATTCAATTTTAAGCTGTTTTCAATAAACATGATGTACAATCACTTTTGAGTCAATATACAAACAGCTACTCGTTCAGCCTATGACGGGACCCAAAGTTTGTGTTGTTACAAATGTGAAACATATCTTTCAACTGATTTCACTGAACAGGGTCTATTTTCAAATTGTTATCTCTAAACAGTGTCAATAATCATTATTTAGCCTTTTTCCAAAATGCAACTTGTTCAGCACTGAAGTTAATCTACAAAGAATGTTTTTCAAGTTTGAAATACACTTTTAAGCTGTTTTCAATAAACATGATCTACAATCACTTTTGAGTCTATATACATACTGCAACTTGTTCAGCTTATGACGGGACTCAAAGTTTGTGTTGTTACAAATGTGAAACACATGATTCAACCGATTTCATTTAATAGGGTCTAAAATGTTGTTTTTAGGTTCAGCACAGGAGGGAGTCATGTAGGATACTATATTTTAGTATTTTCAAGCTAGAAATGACATTAAGCTCTTTCCCATGAACTTGGTCTACAATCAAGTTTTTGTAAATACACTCAATACAAAGAGTTAAAAATATGACAGGAGACACTTTGTTGGTGTGTTACAAATGTGAAACATATCTTTCATTTGATTTCACTGAACAGGGTCTATTTTCAAATTGTTATCTCTAAAGAGTGTCAAAAATCATGATTTAGCCTATGTCCAAAATGCAACTTGTTCAGCACTGAAGTTAAACTACAAACAATGTTTTTCAAGTTTGAAATTCAATTTTAAGCTGTTTTCAATAAACATGATGTACAATCACTTTTGAGTCAATATACACACAGCTACTCGTTCAGCCTAAGACGGGACCCAAAGTTTGTGTTGTTACAAATGTGAAACACATGATTCAACCGATTTCATTTAATATGGTCTAAAATGTTGTTTTAGGTTCCGCACAGGAGGGAGTCATGTAGGATACTATATTTGATTTTTTTCAAGCTAGAAATAACATTAAGCTCATTCCCATGAACTTGGTCTACAATCAAGTTTTAGTAAATACACTCAATACAAATAGTTAAGAATATACTGTTGATGTGTTACAAATGTGAAACATATCTTTCAACTGATTTCACTGAACAGGGTCTATTTTCAAATTGTTATCTCTAAAGAGTGTCAAAAATCATGATTTAGACTATGTCCAAAATGCAACTTGTTCAGCACTGAAGTTAAACTACAAACAATGTTTTTCAAGTTTGAAATTCAATTTTAAGCTGTTTTCAATAAACATGATGTACAATCACTTTTGAGTCAATATACACACAGCTACTCGTTCAGCCTATGACGGGACCCAAAGTTTGTGTTGTTACAAATGTGAAACACATGATTCAACCGATTTCATTTAATAGGGTCTAAAATGTTGTTTTAGGTTCCGCACAGGAGGGAGTCATGTAGGATACTATATTTGAGTTTTTTCAAGCTAGAAATAACATTAAGCTCATTCCCATGAACTTGGTCTACAATCAAGTTTTAGTAAATACACTCAATACAAATAGTTAAGAATATACTGTTGATGTGTTACAAATGTGAAACATATCTTTCAACTGATTTCACTGAACAGGGTCTATTTTCAAATTGTTATCTCTAAAGAGTGTCAAAAATCATGATTTAGCCTATGTCCAAAATGCAACTTGTTCAGCACTGAATTTAAACTACAAACAATGTTTTTAAAGTTTGAAATTCAATTTTAAGCTGTTTTCAATAAACATAATGTACAATCACTTTTGAGTCAATTTACAAACTGCTACTCGTTCAGCCTATGACGGGACCCAAAGTTGGTGTTGTTACAGATTTGAAACACATGATTCAACCGATTTCATTTAATATGGTCTAAAATGTTCAGCAATGGAGGGAGTCATGTAGGATACTATATTATAGTTTTTTCAAGCTAGAAATAACATTAAGCTCATTCCCATGAACTTGGTCTACAATCAAGTTTTTATAAATACACTCTATACAAATAGTTAAGAATATGACAGGAGACACTTTGTTGGTGTGTTACAAATGTGAAACATATCTTTCAACTGATTTCACTGAACAGGGTCTATTTTAAAATTGTTATCTCTAAAGAGTGTCAAAAATCATGATTTAGCCTTTGTCCAGAATGCAACTTGTTCAGCACTGAAGTTAACCTACAAACAATGTTTTTCAAGTTTGAAATTCAATTTTAAGCTGTTTTCAATAAACATGATGTACAATAACTTTTGAGTCAATATACACACAGCTACTCGTTCAGCCTATGACGGGACCCAAAGTTTGTGTTGTTACAAATGTGAAACATATCTTTCAACTGATTTCACTGAACAGGGTCTATTTTCAAATTGTTATCTCTAAACAATATCAATAATCATTATTTAGCCTTTGTCCAAAATGCAACTTGTTCAGCACTGAATTTAAACTACAATCAATGTTTTTCAAGTTTGAAATTCAATTTTAAGCTGTTTTCAATAAACATGATGTACAATCACTTTTGAGTCAATATACACACAGCTACTCGTTCAGTCTATGACGGGACCCAAAGTTGGTGTTGTTACAGATTTGAAACACATGATTCAACCGATTTCATTTAATATGGTCTAAAATGTTCAGCAATGGAGGGAGTCATGTAGGATACTATATTATAGTTTTTTCAAGCTAGAAATAACATTAAGCTCATTCCCATGAACTTGGTCTACAATCAAGTTTTTATAAATACACTCTATACAAATAGTTAAGAATATGACAGGAGACACTTTGTTGGTGTGTTACAAATGTGAAACATATCTTTCAACTGATTTCACTGAACAGGGTCTATTTTCAAATTGTTTTCTTTAAACAGCGTCAATTATCATGATTTTGCCTTTGTCCAAAATGCAACTTGTTCAGCACTGAAGTTAACCTACAAAGAATGTTTTTCAAGTTTGAAATACACTTTTAAGCTGTTTTCAATAAACATGATGTACAATCATTTTTGAGTTAATATACATACTGCAACTCGTTCAGCCTATGACGGAACTCAAAATTTGTGTTGTTACAAATGTGAAACACATGATTCAACCGATTTCATTTAAAAGGGTCTAAAATGTTGTTTTAGGTTCAGCACAGGAGGGAGTCATGTAGGATACTATATTTTAGTATTTTCAAGCTAGAAATGACATAAAGCTCTATCCCATGAACTTGGTCTACAATCAAGTTTTTGTAAATACACTCAATACAAATAGTTAAGAATATGACAGGAGACACTTTGTTGGTGTGTTACAAATGTGAAACATATCTTTCATTTGATTTCAATGAACAGGGTCTATTTTCAAATTGTTTTCTCTAAACAGTGTCAATTATCATGATTTTGCCTATGTCCAAAATGCAACTTGTTCAGCACTGAATTTAAAACTACAAACAATGTTTTTCAAGTTTGAAATTCAATTTTAAGCTGTTTTCAATAAACATGATGTACAATCATTTTTGAGTCAATATACACACAGCTACTCGTTCAGCCTATGACGGGACACAAAGTTTGTGTTGTTGCAAATGAGAAAAACAATTCAACCGATTTCATTTAATAGGGTCTAAAATTTTGTTTTAGGTTCAGCACTGGAGGGAGTCATGTAGGATACTATATTATAGTTTTTTCAAGCTAGAAATAACATTAGCTCATTCCCATGAACTTGGTCTACAATCATGTTTTTGTAAATACACTCAATACAAAGAGTTAAAAATATGACAGGAGACACTTTGTTGGTGTGTTACAAATGTGAAACATATCTTTCAACTGATTTCACCGAACAGGGTCTATTTTCAAATTGTTATCTCTAAAGAGTGTCAAAAATCATGATTTAGCCTATGTCCAAAATGCAACTTGTTCAGCACTGAAGTTGAACTACAAACAATGTTTTTCAAGTTTGAAATTCAATTTTAAGCTGTTTTCAATAAACATGATGTACAATCTTTTTTGAGTCAATATACACACAGCTACTCGTTCAGCCTATGACGGGACCCAAAGTTTGTGTTGTTACAAATGTGAAACATATCTTTCAACTGATTTCACTGAACAGGGTCTATTTTCAAATTGTTATTTCTAAAGAGTGTCAAAAATCATGATTAAGCCTTTGTCCAGAATGCAACTTCTTCAGCACGGAAGTTAACCTACAAAGAACGTTTATCTAGTTTGAAATACACTTTTAAGCTGTTTTCAATAAACATGATGTACAATCACTTTTGAGTCTATATACATACTCGTTCAGCCTATGACGGGACTCAAAATTTGTGTTGTTACAAATGTGAAACATATCTTTCAACTGATTTCACTGAACAGGGTCTATTTTCAAATTGTTATCTCTAAACAGTGTCAATAATCATTATTTAGCCTTTGTCCAAAATGCAACTTGTTCAGCACTGAAGTTAATCTACAAAGAATGTTTTTCAAGTTTGAAATACACTTTTAAGCTGTTTTCAATAAACATGATCTACAATCACTTTTGAGTCAATATACAAACTGCTACTCGTTCAGCCTATGACGGGACCCAAAGTTTGTGTTGTTACAAATGTGAAACACATGATTCAACCGATTTCATTTAATAGGGTCTAAAATGTTGTTTTAGGTTCCGCACAGGAGGGAGTCATGTAGGATACTATATTTGAGTTTTTTCAAGCTAGAAATAACATTAAGCTCATTCCCATGAACTTGGTCTACAATCAAGTTTTTGTAAATACACTCTATACAAATAGTTAAGAATATGACAGGAGACACTTTGTTGGTGTGTTACAAATGTGAAACAAATCTTTCATTTGATTTCAATGAATAGGGTCTATTTTCAAATTGTTATTTCTAAACAGTGTCAATAATCATTATTTAGCCTTTGTCCAAAATGCCACTTGTTCAGCACTGAAGTTAACCTACAAAGAATGTTTTTCAAGTTTGAAATACACTTTTAAGCTGTTTTCAATAAACATGATCTACAATCACTTTTGAGTCAATATACACACAGCTACTCGTTCAGCCTATGACGGGACCCAAAGTTTGTGTTGTTACAAATGTGAAACACATGATTCAACCGATTTCATTTAATAGGGTCTAAAATGTTGTTTTAGGTTCCGCACAGGAGGGAGTCATGTAGGATACTATATTTGAGTTTTTTCAAGCTAGAAATAACATTAAGCTCATTCCCATGAACTTTGTCTACAATCAAGTTTTTGTAAATACACTCAATTACAAAGAGTTAAAAATATGACAGGAGACACTTTGTTGGTGTGTTACAAATGTGAAACATATATTTCAACTGATTTCACTGAACAGGGTCTATTTTCAAATTGTTATCTCTAAAGAGTGTCAAAAATCATGATTTAGCCTTTGTCCAAAATGCAACTTGTTCAGCACTGAAGTTAAACTACAAACAATGTTTTTCAAGTTTGAAATTCAATTTTAAGCTGTTTTCAATAAACATGATCTACAATCACTTTTGAGTCAATATACACACAGCTACTCGTTCAGCCTATGACGGGACCCAAAGTTTGTGTTGTTACAAATGTGAAACACATGATTCAACCGATTTCATTTAATAGGGTCTAAAATTTTGTTTTATGTTTAGCACAGGAGGGAGTCATGTAGGATACTGTATTTTAGTTTTTTCAAAATAGAAATGACTTTAAGCTCTTTTCCTTGAACTTGGTCTACAATCAAGTTTTTGTAAATACACTCAATACAAATAGTTAAGAATATGACAGGAGACACTTTGTTGGTGTGTTACAAATGTGAAACATATCTTTCATTTGATTTCAATGAACAGGGTCTATTGTCAAATTGTTTTCTCTAAACAGTGTCAATTATCATGATTTTGCCTTTGTCCAAAATGCAACTTGTTCAGCACTGAAGTTAACCTACAAAGAATGTTTTTCAAGTTTGAAATACACTTTTAAGCTGTTTTCAATAAACATGATGTACAACCACTTTTGAGTTAATATACATACTGCAACTCGTTCAGCCTATGATGGGACTCAAAATTTGTGTTTTTACAAATGTGAAACACATGATTCAACCGATTTCATTTAATAGGGTCTAAAATGTTGTTTTAGGTTCCGCACAGGAGGGAGTCATGTAGGATACTATATTTGAGTTTTTTCAAGCTAGAAATAACATTAAGCTCATTCCCATGAACTTGGTCTACAATCAAGTTTTTGTAAATACACTCTATACAAATAGTTAAGAATATGACAGGAGACACTTTGTTGGTGTGTTACAAATGTGAAACATATCTTTCATTTGATTTCAATGAACAGGGTCTATTGTCAAATTGTTTTCTCTAAACAGTGTCAATTATCATGATTTTGCCTTTGTCCAAAATGCAACTTGTTCAGCACTGAAGTTAACCTACAAAGAATGTTTTTCAAGTTTGAAATACACTTTTAAGCTGTTTTCAATAAACATGATGTACAACCACTTTTGAGTTAATATACATACTGCAACTCGTTCAGCCTATGATGGGACTCAAAATTTGTGTTTTTACAAATGTGAAACACATGATTCAACCGATTTCATTTAATAGGGTCTAAAATGTTGTTTTAGGTTCCGCACAGGAGGGAGTCATGTAGGATACTATATTTGAGTTTTTTCAAGCTAGAAATAACATTAAGCTCATTCCCATGAACTTGGTCTACAATCAAGTTTTTGTAAATACACTCTATACAAATAGTTAAGAATATGACAGGAGACACTTTGTTGGTGTGTTACAAATGTGAAACAAATCTTTCATTTGATTTCAATGAATAGGGTCTATTTTCAAATTGTTATTTCTAAACAGTGTCAATAATCATTATTTAGCCTTTGTCCAAAATGCCACTTGTTCAGCACTGAAGTTAACCTACAAAGAATGTTTTTCAAGTTTGAAATACACTTTTAAGCTGTTTTCAATAAACATGATCTACAATCACTTTTGAGTCAATATACACACAGCTACTCGTTCAGCCTATGACGGGACCCAAAGTTTGTGTTGTTACAAATGTGAAACACATGATTCAACCGATTTCATTTAATAGGGTCTAAAATGTTGTTTTAGGTTCCGCACAGGAGGGAGTCATGTAGGATACTATATTTGAGTTTTTTCAAGCTAGAAATAACATTAAGCTCATTCCCATGAACTTTGTCTACAATCAAGTTTTTGTAAATACACTCAATTACAAAGAGTTAAAAATATGACAGGAGACACTTTGTTGGTGTGTTACAAATGTGAAACATATATTTCAACTGATTTCACTGAACAGGGTCTATTTTCAAATTGTTATCTCTAAAGAGTGTCAAAAATCATGATTTAGCCTTTGTCCAAAATGCAACTTGTTCAGCACTGAAGTTAAACTACAAACAATGTTTTTCAAGTTTGAAATTCAATTTTAAGCTGTTTTCAATAAACATGATCTACAATCACTTTTGAGTCAATATACACACAGCTACTCGTTCAGCCTATGACGGGACCCAAAGTTTGTGTTGTTACAAATGTGAAACACATGATTCAACCGATTTCATTTAATAGGGTCTAAAATTTTGATTTATGTTTAGCACAGGAGGGAGTCATGTAGGATACTGTATTTTAGTTTTTTCAAAATAGAAATGACTTTAAGCTCTTTTCCTTGAACTTGGTCTACAATCAAGTTTTTGTAAATACACTCAATACAAATAGTTAAGAATATGACAGGAGACACTTTGTTGGTGTGTTACAAATGTGAAACATATCTTTCATTTGATTTCAATGAACAGGGTCTATTGTCAAATTGTTTTCTCTAAACAGTGTCAATTATCATGATTTTGCCTTTGTCCAAAATGCAACTTGTTCAGCACTGAAGTTAACCTACAAAGAATGTTTTTCAAGTTTGAAATACACTTTTAAGCTGTTTTCAATAAACATGATCTACAATCACTTTTGAGTCAATTTACAAACTGCTACTCGTTCAGCATATGACGGGACCCAAAGTTGGTGTTGTTACAAATTTGAAACACATGATTCAACCGATTTCTTTTAATATGGTCTAAAATGTTCAGCAATGGAGGGAGTCATGTAGGATACTATATTATAGTTTTTTCAAGCTAGAAATAACATTAAGCTCATTCCCATGAACTTGGTCTACAATCAAGTTTTTGTAAATACACTCTATACAAATAGTTAAGAATATGACAGGAGACACTTTGTTGGTGTGTTACAAATGTGAAACAAATCTTTCATTTGATTTCAATGAATAGGGTCTATTTTCAAATTGTTATCTCTAAACAGTGTCAATAATCATTATTTAGCCTTTGTCCAAAATGCAACTTGTTCGGCACTGAAGTTAACCTACAAAGAATGTTTTTCAAGTTTGAAATACACTTTTAAGCTGTTTTCAATAAACATGATGTACAACCACTTTTGAGTTAATATACATACTGCAACTCGTTCAGCCTATGATGGGACTCAAAATTTGTGTTTTTACAAATGTGAAACACATGATTCAACCGATTTCATTTAATAGGGTCTAAAATGTTGTTTTAGGTTCCGCACAGGAGGGAGTCATGTAGGATACTATATTTGAGTTTTTTCAAGCTAGAAATAACATTAAGCTCATTCCCATGAACTTGGTCTACAATCAAGTTTTTGTAAATACACTCAATACAAATAGTTAAGAATATGACAGGAGACACTTTGTTGGTGTGTTACAAATGTGAAACATATCTTTCATTTGATTTCAATGAACAGGGTCTATTGTCAAATTGTTTTCTCTAAACAGTGTCAATTATCATGATTTTGCCTTTGTCCAAAATGCAACTTGTTCAGCACTGAAGTTAACCTACAAAGAATGTTTTTCAAGTTTGAAATACACTTTTAAGCTGTTTTCAATAAACATGATGTACAACCACTTTTGAGTTAATATACATACTGCAACTCGTTCAGCCTATGATGGGACTCAAAATTTGTGTTTTTACAAATGTGAAACACATGATTCAACCGATTTCATTTAATAGGGTCTAAAATGTTGTTTTAGGTTCCGCACAGGAGGGAGTCATGTAGGATACTATATTTGAGTTTTTTCAAGCTAGAAATAACATTAAGCTCATTCCCATGAACTTGGTCTACAATCAAGTTTTTGTAAATACACTCTATACAAATAGTTAAGAATATGACAGGAGACACTTTGTTGGTGTGTTACAAATGTGAAACAAATCTTTCATTTGATTTCAATGAATAGGGTCTATTTTCAAATTGTTATTTCTAAACAGTGTCAATAATCATTATTTAGCCTTTGTCCAAAATGCCACTTGTTCAGCACTGAAGTTAACCTACAAAGAATGTTTTTCAAGTTTGAAATACACTTTTAAGCTGTTTTCAATAAACATGATCTACAATCACTTTTGAGTCAATATACACACAGCTACTCGTTCAGCCTATGACGGGACCCAAAGTTTGTGTTGTTACAAATGTGAAACACATGATTCAACCGATTTCATTTAATAGGGTCTAAAATGTTGTTTTAGGTTCCGCACAGGAGGGAGTCATGTAGGATACTATATTTGAGTTTTTTCAAGCTAGAAATAACATTAAGCTCATTCCCATGAACTTTGTCTACAATCAAGTTTTTGTAAATACACTCAATTACAAAGAGTTAAAAATATGACAGGAGACACTTTGTTGGTGTGTTACAAATGTGAAACATATATTTCAACTGATTTCACTGAACAGGGTCTATTTTCAAATTGTTATCTCTAAAGAGTGTCAAAAATCATGATTTAGCCTTTGTCCAAAATGCAACTTGTTCAGCACTGAAGTTAAACTACAAACAATGTTTTTCAAGTTTGAAATTCAATTTTAAGCTGTTTTCAATAAACATGATCTACAATCACTTTTGAGTCAATATACACACAGCTACTCGTTCAGCCTATGACGGGACCCAAAGTTTGTGTTGTTACAAATGTGAAACACATGATTCAACCGATTTCATTTAATAGGGTCTAAAATTTTGTTTTATGTTTAGCACAGGAGGGAGTCATGTAGGATACTGTATTTTAGTTTTTTCAAAATAGAAATGACTTTAAGCTCTTTTCCTTGAACTTGGTCTACAATCAAGTTTTTGTAAATACACTCAATACAAATAGTTAAGAATATGACAGGAGACACTTTGTTGGTGTGTTACAAATGTGAAACATATCTTTCATTTGATTTCAATGAACAGGGTCTATTGTCAAATTGTTTTCTCTAAACAGTGTCAATTATCATGATTTTGCCTTTGTCCAAAATGCAACTTGTTCAGCACTGAAGTTAACCTACAAAGAATGTTTTTCAAGTTTGAAATACACTTTTAAGCTGTTTTCAATAAACATGATGTACAACCACTTTTGAGTTAATATACATACTGCAACTCGTTCAGCCTATGATGGGACTCAAAATTTGTGTTTTTACAAATGTGAAACACATGATTCAACCGATTTCATTTAATAGGGTCTAAAATGTTGTTTTAGGTTCCGCACAGGAGGGAGTCATGTAGGATACTATATTTGAGTTTTTTCAAGCTAGAAATAACATTAAGCTCATTCCCATGAACTTGGTCTACAATCAAGTTTTTGTAAATACACTCTATACAAATAGTTAAGAATATGACAGGAGACACTTTGTTGGTGTGTTACAAATGTGAAACATATCTTTCATTTGATTTCAATGAACAGGGTCTATTGTCAAATTGTTTTCTCTAAACAGTGTCAATTATCATGATTTTGCCTTTGTCCAAAATGCAACTTGTTCAGCACTGAAGTTAACCTACAAAGAATGTTTTTCAAGTTTGAAATACACTTTTAAGCTGTTTTCAATAAACATGATGTACAACCACTTTTGAGTTAATATACATACTGCAACTCGTTCAGCCTATGATGGGACTCAAAATTTGTGTTTTTACAAATGTGAAACACATGATTCAACCGATTTCATTTAATAGGGTCTAAAATGTTGTTTTAGGTTCCGCACAGGAGGGAGTCATGTAGGATACTATATTTGAGTTTTTTCAAGCTAGAAATAACATTAAGCTCATTCCCATGAACTTGGTCTACAATCAAGTTTTTGTAAATACACTCTATACAAATAGTTAAGAATATGACAGGAGACACTTTGTTGGTGTGTTACAAATGTGAAACAAATCTTTCATTTGATTTCAATGAATAGGGTCTATTTTCAAATTGTTATTTCTAAACAGTGTCAATAATCATTATTTAGCCTTTGTCCAAAATGCCACTTGTTCAGCACTGAAGTTAACCTACAAAGAATGTTTTTCAAGTTTGAAATACACTTTTAAGCTGTTTTCAATAAACATGATCTACAATCACTTTTGAGTCAATATACACACAGCTACTCGTTCAGCCTATGACGGGACCCAAAGTTTGTGTTGTTACAAATGTGAAACACATGATTCAACCGATTTCATTTAATAGGGTCTAAAATGTTGTTTTAGGTTCCGCACAGGAGGGAGTCATGTAGGATACTATATTTGAGTTTTTTCAAGCTAGAAATAACATTAAGCTCATTCCCATGAACTTTGTCTACAATCAAGTTTTTGTAAATACACTCAATTACAAAGAGTTAAAAATATGACAGGAGACACTTTGTTGGTGTGTTACAAATGTGAAACATATATTTCAACTGATTTCACTGAACAGGGTCTATTTTCAAATTGTTATCTCTAAAGAGTGTCAAAAATCATGATTTAGCCTTTGTCCAAAATGCAACTTGTTCAGCACTGAAGTTAAACTACAAACAATGTTTTTCAAGTTTGAAATTCAATTTTAAGCTGTTTTCAATAAACATGATCTACAATCACTTTTGAGTCAATATACACACAGCTACTCGTTCAGCCTATGACGGGACCCAAAGTTTGTGTTGTTACAAATGTGAAACACATGATTCAACCGATTTCATTTAATAGGGTCTAAAATTTTGTTTTATGTTTAGCACAGGAGGGAGTCATGTAGGATACTGTATTTTAGTTTTTTCAAAATAGAAATGACTTTAAGCTCTTTTCCTTGAACTTGGTCTACAATCAAGTTTTTGTAAATACACTCAATACAAATAGTTAAGAATATGACAGGAGACACTTTATTGGTGTGTTACAAATGTGAAACATATCTTTCATTTGATTTCAATGAACAGGGTCTATTGTCAAATTGTTTTCTCTAAACAGTGTCAATTATCATGATTTTGCCTTTGTCCAAAATGCAACTTGTTCAGCACTGAAGTTAACCTACAAAGAATGTTTTTCAAGTTTGAAATACACTTTTAAGCTGTTTTCAATAAACATGATCTACAATCACTTTTGAGTCAATTTACAAACTGCTACTCGTTCAGCATATGACGGGACCCAAAGTTGGTGTTGTTACAAATTTGAAACACATGATTCAACCGATTTCTTTTAATATGGTCTAAAATGTTCAGCAATGGAGGGAGTCATGTAGGATACTATATTATAGTTTTTTCAAGCTAGAAATAACATTAAGCTCATTCCCATGAACTTGGTCTACAATCAAGTTTTTGTAAATACACTCTATACAAATAGTTAAGAATATGACAGGAGACACTTTGTTGGTGTGTTACAAATGTGAAACAAATCTTTCATTTGATTTCAATGAATAGGGTCTATTTTCAAATTGTTATCTCTAAACAGTGTCAATAATCATTATTTAGCCTTTGTCCAAAATGCAACTTGTTCGGCACTGAAGTTAACCTACAAAGAATGTTTTTCAAGTTTGAAATACACTTTTAAGCTGTTTTCAATAAACATGATGTACAACCACTTTTGAGTTAATATACATACTGCAACTCGTTCAGCCTATGATGGGACTCAAAATTTGTGTTTTTACAAATGTGAAACACATGATTCAACCGATTTCATTTAATAGGGTCTAAAATGTTGTTTTAGGTTCCGCACAGGAGGGAGTCATGTAGGATACTATATTTGAGTTTTTTCAAGCTAGAAATAACATTAAGCTCATTCCCATGAACTTGGTCTACAATCAAGTTTTTGTAAATACACTCAATACAAATAGTTAAGAATATGACAGGAGACACTTTGTTGGTGTGTTACAAATGTGAAACATATCTTTCATTTGATTTCAATGAACAGGGTCTATTGTCAAATTGTTTTCTCTAAACAGTGTCAATTATCATGATTTTGCCTTTGTCCAAAATGCAACTTGTTCAGCACTGAAGTTAACCTACAAAGAATGTTTTTCAAGTTTGAAATACACTTTTAAGCTGTTTTCAATAAACATGATGTACAACCACTTTTGAGTTAATATACATACTGCAACTCGTTCAGCCTATGATGGGACTCAAAATTTGTGTTTTTACAAATGTGAAACACATGATTCAACCGATTTCATTTAATAGGGTCTAAAATGTTGTTTTAGGTTCCGCACAGGAGGGAGTCATGTAGGATACTATATTTGAGTTTTTTCAAGCTAGAAATAACATTAAGCTCATTCCCATGAACTTGGTCTACAATCAAGTTTTTGTAAATACACTCTATACAAATAGTTAAGAATATGACAGGAGACACTTTGTTGGTGTGTTACAAATGTGAAACAAATCTTTCATTTGATTTCAATGAATAGGGTCTATTTTCAAATTGTTATTTCTAAACAGTGTCAATAATCATTATTTAGCCTTTGTCCAAAATGCCACTTGTTCAGCACTGAAGTTAACCTACAAAGAATGTTTTTCAAGTTTGAAATACACTTTTAAGCTGTTTTCAATAAACATGATCTACAATCACTTTTGAGTCAATATACACACAGCTACTCGTTCAGCCTATGACGGGACCCAAAGTTTGTGTTGTTACAAATGTGAAACACATGATTCAACCGATTTCATTTAATAGGGTCTAAAATGTTGTTTTAGGTTCCGCACAGGAGGGAGTCATGTAGGATACTATATTTGAGTTTTTTCAAGCTAGAAATAACATTAAGCTCATTCCCATGAACTTTGTCTACAATCAAGTTTTTGTAAATACACTCAATTACAAAGAGTTAAAAATATGACAGGAGACACTTTGTTGGTGTGTTACAAATGTGAAACATATATTTCAACTGATTTCACTGAACAGGGTCTATTTTCAAATTGTTATCTCTAAAGAGTGTCAAAAATCATGATTTAGCCTTTGTCCAAAATGCAACTTGTTCAGCACTGAAGTTAAACTACAAACAATGTTTTTCAAGTTTGAAATTCAATTTTAAGCTGTTTTCAATAAACATGATCTACAATCACTTTTGAGTCAATATACACACAGCTACTCGTTCAGCCTATGACGGGACCCAAAGTTTGTGTTGTTACAAATGTGAAACACATGATTCAACCGATTTCATTTAATAGGGTCTAAAATTTTGTTTTATGTTTAGCACAGGAGGGAGTCATGTAGGATACTGTATTTTAGTTTTTTCAAAATAGAAATGACTTTAAGCTCTTTTCCTTGAACTTGGTCTACAATCAAGTTTTTGTAAATACACTCAATACAAATAGTTAAGAATATGACAGGAGACACTTTGTTGGTGTGTTACAAATGTGAAACATATCTTTCATTTGATTTCAATGAACAGGGTCTATTGTCAAATTGTTTTCTCTAAACAGTGTCAATTATCATGATTTTGCCTTTGTCCAAAATGCATCTTGTTCAGCACTGAAGTTAACCTACAAAGAATGTTTTTCAAGTTTGAAATACACTTTTAAGCTGTTTTCAATAAACATGATCTACAATCACTTTTGAGTCAATTTACAAACTGCTACTCGTTCAGCATATGACGGGACCCAAAGTTGGTGTTGTTACAAATTTGAAACACATGATTCAACCGATTTCTTTTAATATGGTCTAAAATGTTCAGCAATGGAGGGAGTCATGTAGGATACTATATTATAGTTTTTTCAAGCTAGAAATAACATTAAGCTCATTCCCATGAACTTGGTCTACAATCAAGTTTTTGTAAATACACTCTATACAAATAGTTAAGAATATGACAGGAGACACTTTGTTGGTGTGTTACAAATGTGAAACAAATCTTTCATTTGATTTCAATGAATAGGGTCTATTTTCAAATTGTTATCTCTAAACAGTGTCAATAATCATTATTTAGCCTTTGTCCAAAATGCAACTTGTTCGGCACTGAAGTTAACCTACAAAGAATGTTTTTCAAGTTTGAAATACACTTTTAAGCTGTTTTCAATAAACATGATGTACAACCACTTTTGAGTTAATATACATACTGCAACTCGTTCAGCCTATGATGGGACTCAAAATTTGTGTTTTTACAAATGTGAAACACATGATTCAACCGATTTCATTTAATAGGGTCTAAAATGTTGTTTTAGGTTCCGCACAGGAGGGAGTCATGTAGGATACTATATTTGAGTTTTTTCAAGCTAGAAATAACATTAAGCTCATTCCCATGAACTTGGTCTACAATCAAGTTTTTGTAAATACACTCAATACAAATAGTTAAGAATATGACAGGAGACACTTTGTTGGTGTGTTACAAATGTGAAACATATCTTTCAACTGATTTCACTGAACAGGGTCTATTTTCAAATTGTTATCTCTAAACAGTGTCAATAATCATGATTTAGCCTATGTCCAAAATGCAATTTGTTCAGCACTGAAGTTAACCTACAAACAAAGTTTTTCTAGTTTGAAATACACTTTTAAGCTGTTTTCAATAAACATGATGTACAACCACTTTTGAGTCAATATACATACTGCAAGTCGTTCAGCCTATGACGGGACTCAAAATTTGTGTTGTTACAAATGTGAAACACATGATTCAACCGATTTCATTTAATAGGGTCTAAAATGTTGTTTTAGTTTCAGCACAGGAGGGAGTCATGTAGGATACTATATATTAGTATTTTCAAGCTAGAAATGACATTAAGCTATTTCCCATGAACTTGGTTTACAATCAAGTTTTTGTAAATACACTCAATACAAATAGTTAAGAATATGACAGGAGACACTTTGTTGGTGTGTTACAAATGTGAAACATATCTTTCAACTGATTTCACTGAACAGGGTCTATTTTCAAATTGTTATCTCTAAACAGTGTCAATAATCATGATTTAGCCTATGTCCAAAATGCAATTTGTTCAGCACTGAAGTTAACCTACAAACAAAGTTTTTCTAGTTTGAAATACACTTTTAAGCTGTTTTCAATAAACATGATGTACAACCACTTTTGAGTCAATATACATACTGCAAGTCGTTCAGCCTATGACGGGACTCAAAATTTGTGTTGTTACAAATGTGAAACACATGATTCAACCGATTTCATTTAATAGGGTCTAAAATGTTGTTTTTAGGTTCAGCACAGGAGGGAGTCATGTAGGATACTATATTTTAGTATTTTCAAGCTAGAAATGACATTAAGCTCTTTCCCATGAACTTGGTCTACAATCAAGTTTTTGTAAATACACTCAATACAAATAGTTAAGAATATGACAGGAGACACTTTGTTGGTGTGTTACAAATGTGAAACATATCTTTCAACTGATTTCACTGAACAGGGTCTATTTTCAAATTGTTATCTCTAAACAGTGTCAATAATCATGATTTAGCCTATGTCCAAAATGCAATTTGTTCAGCACTGAAGTTAACCTACAAACAAAGTTTTTCTAGTTTGAAATACACTTTTAAGCTGTTTTCAATAAACATGATGTACAACCACTTTTGAGTCAATATACATACTGCAAGTCGTTCAGCCTATGACGGGAAACAAAGTTTGAGTTGTTACAAATGTGAAACACATGATTCAACCGATTTCATTTAATATGGTCTAAAATGTTGTTTTATTTTCAGCAATGGAGGGAGTCATGTAGGATACTATATTTGAGTTTTTTCAAGCTAGAAATAACATTAAGCTCATTCCCATGAACTTGGTCTACAATCAAGTTTTAGTAAATACACTCAATACAAATAGTTAAGAATATACTGTTGATGTGTTACTAATGTGAAACATATCTTTCAACTGATTTCACTGAACAGGGTCTATTTTCAAATTGTTATCTCTAAAGAGTGTCAAAAATCATGATTTAGCCTATGTCCAAAATGCAACTTGTTCAGCACTGAAGTTAAACTACAAACAATGTTTTTCAAGTTTGAAAATCAATTTTAAGCTGTTTTCAATAAACATGATGTACAATCACTTTTGAGTCAATATACACACAGCTACTCGTTCAGCCTATGACGGGACCCAAAGTTTGTGTTGTTACAAATGTGAAACACATGATTCAACCGATTTCATTTAATAGGGTCTAAAATGTTGTTTTAGGTTCAGCACAGGAGGGAGTCATGTAGGATACTATATTTTAGTATTTTCAAGCTAGAAATGACATAAAGCTCTATCCCATGAACTTGGTCTACAATCAAGTTTTTGTAAATACACTCAATACAAATAGTTAAGAATATGACAGGAGACACTTTGTTGGTGTGTTACAAATGTGAAACATATCTTTCATTTGATTTCAATGAACAGGGTCTATTGTCAAATTGTTTTCTCTAAACAGTGTCAATTATCATGATTTTGCCTTTGTCCAAAATGCAACTTGTTCAGCACTGAATTTAACCTACAAAGAATGTTTTTCAAGTTTGAAATACACTTTTAAGCTGTTTTCAATAAACATGATGTACAACCACTTTTGAGTTAATATACATACTGCAACTCGTTCAGCCTATGATGGGACTCAAAATTTGTGTTTTTACAAATGTGAAACACATGATTCAACCGATTTCATTTAATAGGGTCTAAAATGTTGTTTTAGGTTCCGCACAGGAGGGAGTCATGTAGGATACTATATTTGAGTTTTTTCAAGCTAGAAATAACATTAAGCTCATTCCCATGAACTTGGTCTACAATCAAGTTTTTGTAAATACACTCTATACAAATAGTTAAGAATATGACAGGAGACACTTTGTTGGTGTGTTACAAATGTGAAACAAATCTTTCATTTGATTTCAATGAATAGGGTCTATTTTCAAATTGTTATTTCTAAACAGTGTCAATAATCATTATTTAGCCTTTGTCCAAAATGCCACTTGTTCAGCACTGAAGTTAACCTACAAAGAATGTTTTTCAAGTTTGAAATACACTTTTAAGCTGTTTTCAATAAACATGATCTACAATCACTTTTGAGTCAATATACACACAGCTACTCGTTCAGCCTATGACGGGACCCAAAGTTTGTGTTGTTACAAATGTGAAACACATGATTCAACCGATTTCATTTAATAGGGTCTAAAATGTTGTTTTAGGTTCCGCACAGGAGGGAGTCATGTAGGATACTATATTTGAGTTTTTTCAAGCTAGAAATAACATTAAGCTCATTCCCATGAACTTTGTCTACAATCAAGTTTTTGTAAATACACTCAATTACAAAGAGTTAAAAATATGACAGGAGACACTTTGTTGGTGTGTTACAAATGTGAAACATATATTTCAACTGATTTCACTGAACAGGGTCTATTTTCAAATTGTTATCTCTAAAGAGTGTCAAAAATCATGATTTAGCCTTTGTCCAAAATGCAACTTGTTCAGCACTGAAGTTAAACTACAAACAATGTTTTTCAAGTTTGAAATTCAATTTTAAGCTGTTTTCAATAAACATGATCTACAATCACTTTTGAGTCAATATACACACAGCTACTCGTTCAGCCTATGACGGGACCCAAAGTTTGTGTTGTTACAAATGTGAAACACATGATTCAACCGATTTCATTTAATAGGGTCTAAAATTTTGTTTTATGTTTAGCACAGGAGGGAGTCATGTAGGATACTGTATTTTAGTTTTTTCAAAATAGAAATGACTTTAAGCTCTTTTCCTTGAACTTGGTCTACAATCAAGTTTTTGTAAATACACTCAATACAAATAGTTAAGAATATGACAGGAGACACTTTGTTGGTGTGTTACAAATGTGAAACATATCTTTCATTTGATTTCAATGAACAGGGTCTATTGTCAAATTGTTTTCTCTAAACAGTGTCAATTATCATGATTTTGCCTTTGTCCAAAATGCAACTTGTTCAGCACTGAAGTTAACCTACAAAGAATGTTTTTCAAGTTTGAAATACACTTTTAAGCTGTTTTCAATAAACATGATCTACAATCACTTTTGAGTCAATTTACAAACTGCTACTCGTTCAGCATATGACGGGACCCAAAGTTGGTGTTGTTACAAATTTGAAACACATGATTCAACCGATTTCTTTTAATATGGTCTAAAATGTTCAGCAATGGAGGGAGTCATGTAGGATACTATATTATAGTTTTTTCAAGCTAGAAATAACATTAAGCTCATTCCCATGAACTTGGTCTACAATCAAGTTTTTGTAAATACACTCTATACAAATAGTTAAGAATATGACAGGAGACACTTTGTTGGTGTGTTACAAATGTGAAACAAATCTTTCATTTGATTTCAATGAATAGGGTCTATTTTCAAATTGTTATCTCTAAACAGTGTCAATAATCATTATTTAGCCTTTGTCCAAAATGCAACTTGTTCGGCACTGAAGTTAACCTACAAAGAATGTTTTTCAAGTTTGAAATACACTTTTAAGCTGTTTTCAATAAACATGATGTACAACCACTTTTGAGTTAATATACATACTGCAACTCGTTCAGCCTATGATGGGACTCAAAATTTGTGTTTTTACAAATGTGAAACACATGATTCAACCGATTTCATTTAATAGGGTCTAAAATGTTGTTTTAGGTTCCGCACAGGAGGGAGTCATGTAGGATACTATATTTGAGTTTTTTCAAGCTAGAAATAACATTAAGCTCATTCCCATGAACTTGGTCTACAATCAAGTTTTTGTAAATACACTCAATACAAATAGTTAAGAATATGACAGGAGACACTTTGTTGGTGTGTTACAAATGTGAAACATATCTTTCATTTGATTTCAATGAACAGGGTCTATTGTCAAATTGTTTTCTCTAAACAGTGTCAATTATCATGATTTTGCCTTTGTCCAAAATGCAACTTGTTCAGCACTGAAGTTAACCTACAAAGAATGTTTTTCAAGTTTGAAATACACTTTTAAGCTGTTTTCAATAAACATGATGTACAACCACTTTTGAGTTAATATACATACTGCAACTCGTTCAGCCTATGATGGGACTCAAAATTTGTGTTTTTACAAATGTGAAACACATGATTCAACCGATTTCATTTAATAGGGTCTAAAATGTTGTTTTAGGTTCCGCACAGGAGGGAGTCATGTAGGATACTATATTTGAGTTTTTTCAAGCTAGAAATAACATTAAGCTCATTCCCATGAACTTGGTCTACAATCAAGTTTTTGTAAATACACTCTATACAAATAGTTAAGAATATGACAGGAGACACTTTGTTGGTGTGTTACAAATGTGAAACAAATCTTTCATTTGATTTCAATGAATAGGGTCTATTTTCAAATTGTTATTTCTAAACAGTGTCAATAATCATTATTTAGCCTTTGTCCAAAATGCCACTTGTTCAGCACTGAAGTTAACCTACAAAGAATGTTTTTCAAGTTTGAAATACACTTTTAAGCTGTTTTCAATAAACATGATCTACAATCACTTTTGAGTCAATATACACACAGCTACTCGTTCAGCCTATGACGGGACCCAAAGTTTGTGTTGTTACAAATGTGAAACACATGATTCAACCGATTTCATTTAATAGGGTCTAAAATGTTGTTTTAGGTTCCGCACAGGAGGGAGTCATGTAGGATACTATATTTGAGTTTTTTCAAGCTAGAAATAACATTAAGCTCATTCCCATGAACTTTGTCTACAATCAAGTTTTTGTAAATACACTCAATTACAAAGAGTTAAAAATATGACAGGAGACACTTTGTTGGTGTGTTACAAATGTGAAACATATATTTCAACTGATTTCACTGAACAGGGTCTATTTTCAAATTGTTATCTCTAAAGAGTGTCAAAAATCATGATTTAGCCTTTGTCCAAAATGCAACTTGTTCAGCACTGAAGTTAAACTACAAACAATGTTTTTCAAGTTTGAAATTCAATTTTAAGCTGTTTTCAATAAACATGATCTACAATCACTTTTGAGTCAATATACACACAGCTACTCGTTCAGCCTATGACGGGACCCAAAGTTTGTGTTGTTACAAATGTGAAACACATGATTCAACCGATTTCATTTAATAGGGTCTAAAATTTTGTTTTATGTTTAGCACAGGAGGGAGTCATGTAGGATACTGTATTTTAGTTTTTTCAAAATAGAAATGACTTTAAGCTCTTTTCCTTGAACTTGGTCTACAATCAAGTTTTTGTAAATACACTCAATACAAATAGTTAAGAATATGACAGGAGACACTTTGTTGGTGTGTTACAAATGTGAAACATATCTTTCATTTGATTTCAATGAACAGGGTCTATTGTCAAATTGTTTTCTCTAAACAGTGTCAATTATCATGATTTTGCCTTTGTCCAAAATGCATCTTGTTCAGCACTGAAGTTAACCTACAAAGAATGTTTTTCAAGTTTGAAATACACTTTTAAGCTGTTTTCAATAAACATGATCTACAATCACTTTTGAGTCAATTTACAAACTGCTACTCGTTCAGCATATGACGGGACCCAAAGTTGGTGTTGTTACAAATTTGAAACACATGATTCAACCGATTTCTTTTAATATGGTCTAAAATGTTCAGCAATGGAGGGAGTCATGTAGGATACTATATTATAGTTTTTTCAAGCTAGAAATAACATTAAGCTCATTCCCATGAACTTGGTCTACAATCAAGTTTTTGTAAATACACTCTATACAAATAGTTAAGAATATGACAGGAGACACTTTGTTGGTGTGTTACAAATGTGAAACAAATCTTTCATTTGATTTCAATGAATAGGGTCTATTTTCAAATTGTTATCTCTAAACAGTGTCAATAATCATTATTTAGCCTTTGTCCAAAATGCAACTTGTTCGGCACTGAAGTTAACCTACAAAGAATGTTTTTCAAGTTTGAAATACACTTTTAAGCTGTTTTCAATAAACATGATGTACAACCACTTTTGAGTTAATATACATACTGCAACTCGTTCAGCCTATGATGGGACTCAAAATTTGTGTTTTTACAAATGTGAAACACATGATTCAACCGATTTCATTTAATAGGGTCTAAAATGTTGTTTTAGGTTCCGCACAGGAGGGAGTCATGTAGGATACTATATTTGAGTTTTTTCAAGCTAGAAATAACATTAAGCTCATTCCCATGAACTTGGTCTACAATCAAGTTTTTGTAAATACACTCAATACAAATAGTTAAGAATATGACAGGAGACACTTTGTTGGTGTGTTACAAATGTGAAACATATCTTTCAACTGATTTCACTGAACAGGGTCTATTTTCAAATTGTTATCTCTAAACAGTGTCAATAATCATGATTTAGCCTATGTCCAAAATGCAATTTGTTCAGCACTGAAGTTAACCTACAAACAAAGTTTTTCTAGTTTGAAATACACTTTTAAGCTGTTTTCAATAAACATGATGTACAACCACTTTTGAGTCAATATACATACTGCAAGTCGTTCAGCCTATGACGGGACTCAAAATTTGTGTTGTTACAAATGTGAAACACATGATTCAACCGATTTCATTTAATAGGGTCTAAAATGTTGTTTTAGTTTCAGCACAGGAGGGAGTCATGTAGGATACTATATATTAGTATTTTCAAGCTAGAAATGACATTAAGCTATTTCCCATGAACTTGGTTTACAATCAAGTTTTTGTAAATACACTCAATACAAATAGTTAAGAATATGACAGGAGACACTTTGTTGGTGTGTTACAAATGTGAAACATATCTTTCAACTGATTTCACTGAACAGGGTCTATTTTCAAATTGTTATCTCTAAACAGTGTCAATAATCATGATTTAGCCTATGTCCAAAATGCAATTTGTTCAGCACTGAAGTTAACCTACAAACAAAGTTTTTCTAGTTTGAAATACACTTTTAAGCTGTTTTCAATAAACATGATGTACAACCACTTTTGAGTCAATATACATACTGCAAGTCGTTCAGCCTATGACGGGACTCAAAATTTGTGTTGTTACAAATGTGAAACACATGATTCAACCGATTTCATTTAATAGGGTCTAAAATGTTGTTTTTAGGTTCAGCACAGGAGGGAGTCATGTAGGATACTATATTTTAGTATTTTCAAGCTAGAAATGACATTAAGCTCTTTCCCATGAACTTGGTCTACAATCAAGTTTTTGTAAATACACTCAATACAAATAGTTAAGAATATGACAGGAGACACTTTGTTGGTGTGTTACAAATGTGAAACATATCTTTCAACTGATTTCACTGAACAGGGTCTATTTTCAAATTGTTATCTCTAAACAGTGTCAATAATCATGATTTAGCCTATGTCCAAAATGCAATTTGTTCAGCACTGAAGTTAACCTACAAACAAAGTTTTTCTAGTTTGAAATACACTTTTAAGCTGTTTTCAATAAACATGATGTACAACCACTTTTGAGTCAATATACATACTGCAAGTCGTTCAGCCTATGACGGGAAACAAAGTTTGAGTTGTTACAAATGTGAAACACATGATTCAACCGATTTCATTTAATATGGTCTAAAATGTTGTTTTATTTTCAGCAATGGAGGGAGTCATGTAGGATACTATATTTGAGTTTTTTCAAGCTAGAAATAACATTAAGCTCATTCCCATGAACTTGGTCTACAATCAAGTTTTAGTAAATACACTCAATACAAATAGTTAAGAATATACTGTTGATGTGTTACTAATGTGAAACATATCTTTCAACTGATTTCACTGAACAGGGTCTATTTTCAAATTGTTATCTCTAAAGAGTGTCAAAAATCATGATTTAGCCTATGTCCAAAATGCAACTTGTTCAGCACTGAAGTTAAACTACAAACAATGTTTTTCAAGTTTGAAAATCAATTTTAAGCTGTTTTCAATAAACATGATGTACAATCACTTTTGAGTCAATATACACACAGCTACTCGTTCAGCCTATGACGGGACCCAAAGTTTGTGTTGTTACAAATGTGAAACACATGATTCAACCGATTTCATTTAATAGGGTCTAAAATGTTGTTTTAGGTTCAGCACAGGAGGGAGTCATGTAGGATACTATATTTTAGTATTTTCAAGCTAGAAATGACATAAAGCTCTATCCCATGAACTTGGTCTACAATCAAGTTTTTGTAAATACACTCAATACAAATAGTTAAGAATATGACAGGAGACACTTTGTTGGTGTGTTACAAATGTGAAACATATCTTTCATTTGATTTCAATGAACAGGGTCTATTGTCAAATTGTTTTCTCTAAACAGTGTCAATTATCATGATTTTGCCTTTGTCCAAAATGCAACTTGTTCAGCACTGAATTTAACCTACAAAGAATGTTTTTCAAGTTTGAAATACACTTTTAAGCTGTTTTCAATAAACATGATCTACAATCACTTTTGAGTCAATTTACAAACTGCTACTCGTTCAGCATATGACGGGACCCAAAGTTGGTGTTGTTACAAATTTGAAACACATGATTCAACCGATTTCATTTAATATGGTCTAAAATGTTCAGCAATGGAGGGAGTCATGTAGGATACTATATTTGAGTTTTTTCAAGCTAGAAATAACATTAAGCTCATTCCCATGAACTTGGTCTACAATCAAGTTTTTGTAAATACACTCAATACAAATAGTTAAGAATATGACAGGAGACACTTTGTTGGTGTGTTACAAATGTGAAACATATCTTTCAACTGATTTCAATGAACAGGGTCTATTGTCAAATTGTTTTCTCTAAACAGTGTCAATTATCATGATTTTGCCTTTGTCCAAAATGCATCTTGTTCAGCACTGAAGTTAACCTACAAAGAATGTTTTTCAAGTTTGAAATACACTTTTAAGCTGTTTTCAATAAACATGATCTACAATCACTTTTGAGTCAATTTACAAACTGCTACTCGTTCAGCATATGACGGGACCCAAAGTTGGTGTTGTTACAAATTTGAAACACATGATTCAACCGATTTCTTTTAATATGGTCTAAAATGTTCAGCAATGGAGGGAGTCATGTAGGATACTATATTATAGTTTTTTCAAGCTAGAAATAACATTAAGCTCATTCCCATGAACTTGGTCTACAATCAAGTTTTTGTAAATACACTCTATACAAATAGTTAAGAATATGACAGGAGACACTTTGTTGGTGTGTTACAAATGTGAAACAAATCTTTCATTTGATTTCAATGAATAGGGTCTATTTTCAAATTGTTATCTCTAAACAGTGTCAATAATCATTATTTAGCCTTTGTCCAAAATGCAACTTGTTCGGCACTGAAGTTAACCTACAAAGAATGTTTTTCAAGTTTGAAATACACTTTTAAGCTGTTTTCAATAAACATGATGTACAACCACTTTTGAGTTAATATACATACTGCAACTCGTTCAGCCTATGATGGGACTCAAAATTTGTGTTTTTACAAATGTGAAACACATGATTCAACCGATTTCATTTAATAGGGTCTAAAATGTTGTTTTAGGTTCCGCACAGGAGGGAGTCATGTAGGATACTATATTTGAGTTTTTTCAAGCTAGAAATAACATTAAGCTCATTCCCATGAACTTGGTCTACAATCAAGTTTTTGTAAATACACTCAATACAAATAGTTAAGAATATGACAGGAGACACTTTGTTGGTGTGTTACAAATGTGAAACATATCTTTCAACTGATTTCACTGAACAGGGTCTATTTTCAAATTGTTATCTCTAAACAGTGTCAATAATCATGATTTAGCCTATGTCCAAAATGCAATTTGTTCAGCACTGAAGTTAACCTACAAACAAAGTTTTTCTAGTTTGAAATACACTTTTAAGCTGTTTTCAATAAACATGATGTACAACCACTTTTGAGTCAATATACATACTGCAAGTCGTTCAGCCTATGACGGGACTCAAAATTTGTGTTGTTACAAATGTGAAACACATGATTCAACCGATTTCATTTAATAGGGTCTAAAATGTTGTTTTAGTTTCAGCACAGGAGGGAGTCATGTAGGATACTATATATTAGTATTTTCAAGCTAGAAATGACATTAAGCTATTTCCCATGAACTTGGTTTACAATCAAGTTTTTGTAAATACACTCAATACAAATAGTTAAGAATATGACAGGAGACACTTTGTTGGTGTGTTACAAATGTGAAACATATCTTTCAACTGATTTCACTGAACAGGGTCTATTTTCAAATTGTTATCTCTAAACAGTGTCAATAATCATGATTTAGCCTATGTCCAAAATGCAATTTGTTCAGCACTGAAGTTAACCTACAAACAAAGTTTTTCTAGTTTGAAATACACTTTTAAGCTGTTTTCAATAAACATGATGTACAACCACTTTTGAGTCAATATACATACTGCAAGTCGTTCAGCCTATGACGGGACTCAAAATTTGTGTTGTTACAAATGTGAAACACATGATTCAACCGATTTCATTTAATAGGGTCTAAAATGTTGTTTTTAGGTTCAGCACAGGAGGGAGTCATGTAGGATACTATATTTTAGTATTTTCAAGCTAGAAATGACATTAAGCTCTTTCCCATGAACTTGGTCTACAATCAAGTTTTTGTAAATACACTCAATACAAATAGTTAAGAATATGACAGGAGACACTTTGTTGGTGTGTTACAAATGTGAAACATATCTTTCAACTGATTTCACTGAACAGGGTCTATTTTCAAATTGTTATCTCTAAACAGTGTCAATAATCATGATTTAGCCTATGTCCAAAATGCAATTTGTTCAGCACTGAAGTTAACCTACAAACAAAGTTTTTCTAGTTTGAAATACACTTTTAAGCTGTTTTCAATAAACATGATGTACAACCACTTTTGAGTCAATATACATACTGCAAGTCGTTCAGCCTATGACGGGAAACAAAGTTTGAGTTGTTACAAATGTGAAACACATGATTCAACCGATTTCATTTAATATGGTCTAAAATGTTGTTTTATTTTCAGCAATGGAGGGAGTCATGTAGGATACTATATTTGAGTTTTTTCAAGCTAGAAATAACATTAAGCTCATTCCCATGAACTTGGTCTACAATCAAGTTTTAGTAAATACACTCAATACAAATAGTTAAGAATATACTGTTGATGTGTTACTAATGTGAAACATATCTTTCAACTGATTTCACTGAACAGGGTCTATTTTCAAATTGTTATCTCTAAAGAGTGTCAAAAATCATGATTTAGCCTATGTCCAAAATGCAACTTGTTCAGCACTGAAGTTAAACTACAAACAATGTTTTTCAAGTTTGAAAATCAATTTTAAGCTGTTTTCAATAAACATGATGTACAATCACTTTTGAGTCAATATACACACAGCTACTCGTTCAGCCTATGACGGGACCCAAAGTTTGTGTTGTTACAAATGTGAAACACATGATTCAACCGATTTCATTTAATAGGGTCTAAAATGTTGTTTTAGGTTCAGCACAGGAGGGAGTCATGTAGGATACTATATTTTAGTATTTTCAAGCTAGAAATGACATAAAGCTCTATCCCATGAACTTGGTCTACAATCAAGTTTTTGTAAATACACTCAATACAAATAGTTAAGAATATGACAGGAGACACTTTGTTGGTGTGTTACAAATGTGAAACATATCTTTCATTTGATTTCAATGAACAGGGTCTATTGTCAAATTGTTTTCTCTAAACAGTGTCAATTATCATGATTTTGCCTTTGTCCAAAATGC
The DNA here is from genome assembly GCA_023634145.1 of Thymallus thymallus. NCBI lineage: Eukaryota > Metazoa > Chordata > Actinopteri > Salmoniformes > Salmonidae > Thymallus > Thymallus thymallus. The sequence continues at coordinate 12,195,287 of CM042407.1, forward strand.
AACTTGTTCAGCACTGAAGTTAACCTACAAAGAATGTTTTTCAAGTTTGAAATACACTTTTAAGCTGTTTTCAATAAACATGATCTACAATCACTTTTGAGTCAATTTACAAACTGCTACTCGTTCAGCATATGACGGGACCCAAAGTTGGTGTTGTTACAAATTTGAAACACATGATTCAACCGATTTCTTTTAATATGGTCTAAAATGTTCAGCAATGGAGGGAGTCATGTAGGATACTATATTTGAGTTTTTTCAAGCTAGAAATAACATTAAGCTCATTCCCATGAACTTGGTCTACAATCAAGTTTTTGTAAATACACTCTATACAAATAGTTAAGAATATGACAGGAGACACTTTGTTGGTGTGTTACAAATGTGAAACAAATCTTTCATTTGATTTCAATGAATAGGGTCTATTTTCAAATTGTTATCTCTAAACAGTGTCAATAATCATTATTTAGCCTTTGTCCAAAATGCAACTTGTTCGGCACTGAAGTTAACCTACAAAGAATGTTTTTCAAGTTTGAAATACACTTTTAAGCTGTTTTCAATAAACATGATGTACAACCACTTTTGAGTTAATATACATACTGCAACTCGTTCAGCCTATGATGGGACTCAAAATTTGTGTTTTTACAAATGTGAAACACATGATTCAACCGATTTCATTTAATAGGGTCTAAAATGTTGTTTTAGGTTCCGCACAGGAGGGAGTCATGTAGGATACTATATTTGAGTTTTTTCAAGCTAGAAATAACATTAAGCTCATTCCCATGAACTTGGTCTACAATCAAGTTTTTGTAAATACACTCTATACAAATAGTTAAGAATATGACAGGAGACACTTTGTTGGTGTGTTACAAATGTGAAACAAATCTTTCATTTGATTTCAATGAATAGGGTCTATTTTCAAATTGTTATCTCTAAACAGTGTCAATAATCATTATTTAGCCTTTGTCCAAAATGCAACTTGTTCGGCACTGAAGTTAACCTACAAAGAATGTTTTTCAAGTTTGAAATACACTTTTAAGCTGTTTTCAATAAACATGATGTACAACCACTTTTGAGTTAATATACATACTGCAACTCGTTCAGCCTATGATGGGACTCAAAATTTGTGTTTTTACAAATGTGAAACACATGATTCAACCGATTTCATTTAATAGGGTCTAAAATGTTGTTTTTAGGTTCCGCACAGGAGGGAGTCATGTAGGATACTATATTTGAGTTTTTTCAAGCTAGAAATAACATTAAGCTCATTCCCATGAACTTGGTCTACAATCAAGTTTTTGTAAATACACTCAATACAAATAGTTAAGAATATGACAGGAGACACTTTGTTGGTGTGTTACAAATGTGAAACATATCTTTCAACTGATTTCACTGAACAGGGTCTATTTTCAAATTGTTATCTCTAAACAGTGTCAATAATCATGATTTAGCCTATGTCCAAAATGCAATTTGTTCAGCACTGAAGTTAACCTACAAACAAAGTTTTTCTAGTTTGAAATACACTTTTAAGCTGTTTTCAATAAACATGATGTACAACCACTTTTGAGTCAATATACATACTGCAAGTCGTTCAGCCTATGACGGGACTCAAAATTTGTGTTGTTACAAATGTGAAACACATGATTCAACCGATTTCATTTAATAGGGTCTAAAATGTTGTTTTAGTTTCAGCACAGGAGGGAGTCATGTAGGATACTATATATTAGTATTTTCAAGCTAGAAATGACATTAAGCTATTTCCCATGAACTTGGTTTACAATCAAGTTTTTGTAAATACACTCAATACAAATAGTTAAGAATATGACAGGAGACACTTTGTTGGTGTGTTACAAATGTGAAACATATCTTTCAACTGATTTCACTGAACAGGGTCTATTTTCAAATTGTTATCTCTAAACAGTGTCAATAATCATGATTTAGCCCATGTCCAAAATGCAATTTGTTCAGCACTGAAGTTAACCTACAAACAAAGTTTTTCTAGTTTGAAATACACTTTTAAGCTGTTTTCAATAAACATGATGTACAACCACTTTTGAGTCAATATACATACTGCAAGTCGTTCAGCCTATGACGGGACTCAAAATTTGTGTTGTTACAAATGTGAAACACATGATTCAACCGATTTCATTTAATAGGGTCTAAAATGTTGTTTTTAGGTTCAGCACAGGAGGGAGTCATGTAGGATACTATATTTTAGTATTTTCAAGCTAGAAATGACATTAAGCTCTTTCCCATGAACTTGGTCTACAATCAAGTTTTTGTAAATACACTCAATACAAATAGTTAAGAATATGACAGGAGACACTTTGTTGGTGTGTTACAAATGTGAAACATATCTTTCAACTGATTTCACTGAACAGGGTCTATTTTCAAATTGTTATCTCTAAACAGTGTCAATAATCATGATTTAGCCTATGTCCAAAATGCAATTTGTTCAGCACTGAAGTTAACCTACAAACAAAGTTTTTCTAGTTTGAAATACACTTTTAAGCTGTTTTCAATAAACATGATGTACAACCACTTTTGAGTCAATATACATACTGCAAGTCGTTCAGCCTATGACGGGAAACAAAGTTTGAGTTGTTACAAATGTGAAACACATGATTCAACCGATTTCATTTAATATGGTCTAAAATGTTGTTTTATTTTCAGCAATGGAGGGAGTCATGTAGGATACTATATTTGAGTTTTTTCAAGCTAGAAATAACATTAAGCTCATTCCCATGAACTTGGTCTACAATCAAGTTTTAGTAAATACACTCAATACAAATAGTTAAGAATATACTGTTGATGTGTTACTAATGTGAAACATATCTTTCAACTGATTTCACTGAACAGGGTCTATTTTCAAATTGTTATCTCTAAAGAGTGTCAAAAATCATGATTTAGCCTATGTCCAAAATGCAACTTGTTCAGCACTGAAGTTAAACTACAAACAATGTTTTTCAAGTTTGAAAATCAATTTTAAGCTGTTTTCAATAAACATGATGTACAATCACTTTTGAGTCAATATACACACAGCTACTCGTTCAGCCTATGACGGGACCCAAAGTTTGTGTTGTTACAAATGTGAAACACATGATTCAACCGATTTCATTTAATAGGGTCTAAAATGTTGTTTTAGGTTCAGCACAGGAGGGAGTCATGTAGGATACTATATTTTAGTATTTTCAAGCTAGAAATGACATAAAGCTCTATCCCATGAACTTGGTCTACAATCAAGTTTTTGTAAATACACTCAATACAAATAGTTAAGAATATGACAGGAGACACTTTGTTGGTGTGTTACAAATGTGAAACATATCTTTCATTTGATTTCAATGAACAGGGTCTATTGTCAAATTGTTTTCTCTAAACAGTGTCAATTATCATGATTTTGCCTTTGTCCAAAATGCAACTTGTTCAGCACTGAAGTTAACCTACAAAGAATGTTTTTCAAGTTTGAAATACACTTTTAAGCTGTTTTCAATAAACATGATCTACAATCACTTTTGAGTCAATTTACAAACTGCTACTCGTTCAGCATATGACGGGACCCAAAGTTGGTGTTGTTACAAATTTGAAACACATGATTCAACCGATTTCTTTTAATATGGTCTAAAATGTTCAGCAATGGAGGGAGTCATGTAGGATACTATATTTGAGTTTTTTCAAGCTAGAAATAACATTAAGCTCATTCCCATGAACTTGGTCTACAGTCAAGTTTTTGTAAATACACTCTATACAAATAGTTAAGAATATGACAGGAGACACTTTGTTGGTGTGTTACAAATGTGAAACAAATCTTTCATTTGATTTCAATGAATAGGGTCTATTTTCAAATTGTTATCTCTAAACAGTGTCAATAATCATTATTTAGCCTTTGTCCAAAATGCAACTTGTTCGGCACTGAAGTTAACCTACAAAGAATGTTTTTCAAGTTTGAAATACACTTTTAAGCTGTTTTCAATAAACATGATGTACAACCACTTTTGAGTTAATATACATACTGCAACTCGTTCAGCCTATGATGGGACTCAAAATTTGTGTTTTTACAAATGTGAAACACATGATTCAACCGATTTCATTTAATAGGGTCTAAAATGTTGTTTTAGGTTCCGCACAGGAGGGAGTCATGTAGGATACTATATTTGAGTTTTTTCAAGCTAGAAATAACATTAAGCTCATTCCCATGAACTTGGTCTACAATCAAGTTTTTGTAAATACACTCTATACAAATAGTTAAGAATATGACAGGAGACACTTTGTTGGTGTGTTACAAATGTGAAACAAATCTTTCATTTGATTTCAATGAATAGGGTCTATTTTCAAATTGTTATCTCTAAACAGTGTCAATAATCATTATTTAGCCTTTGTCCAAAATGCAACTTGTTCGGCACTGAAGTTAACCTACAAAGAATGTTTTTCAAGTTTGAAATACACTTTTAAGCTGTTTTCAATAAACATGATGTACAACCACTTTTGAGTTAATATACATACTGCAACTCGTTCAGCCTATGATGGGACTCAAAATTTGTGTTTTTACAAATGTGAAACACATGATTCAACCGATTTCATTTAATAGGGTCTAAAATGTTGTTTTTAGGTTCCGCACAGGAGGGAGTCATGTAGGATACTATATTTGAGTTTTTTCAAGCTAGAAATAACATTAAGCTCATTCCCATGAACTTGGTCTACAATCAAGTTTTTGTAAATACACTCAATACAAATAGTTAAGAATATGACAGGAGACACTTTGTTGGTGTGTTACAAATGTGAAACATATCTTTCAACTGATTTCACTGAACAGGGTCTATTTTCAAATTGTTATCTCTAAACAGTGTCAATAATCATGATTTAGCCTATGTCCAAAATGCAATTTGTTCAGCACTGAAGTTAACCTACAAACAAAGTTTTTCTAGTTTGAAATACACTTTTAAGCTGTTTTCAATAAACATGATGTACAACCACTTTTGAGTCAATATACATACTGCAAGTCGTTCAGCCTATGACGGGACTCAAAATTTGTGTTGTTACAAATGTGAAACACATGATTCAACCGATTTCATTTAATAGGGTCTAAAATGTTGTTTTAGTTTCAGCACAGGAGGGAGTCATGTAGGATACTATATATTAGTATTTTCAAGCTAGAAATGACATTAAGCTATTTCCCATGAACTTGGTTTACAATCAAGTTTTTGTAAATACACTCAATACAAATAGTTAAGAATATGACAGGAGACACTTTGTTGGTGTGTTACAAATGTGAAACATATCTTTCAACTGATTTCACTGAACAGGGTCTATTTTCAAATTGTTATCTCTAAACAGTGTCAATAATCATGATTTAGCCCATGTCCAAAATGCAATTTGTTCAGCACTGAAGTTAACCTACAAACAAAGTTTTTCTAGTTTGAAATACACTTTTAAGCTGTTTTCAATAAACATGATGTACAACCACTTTTGAGTCAATATACATACTGCAAGTCGTTCAGCCTATGACGGGACTCAAAATTTGTGTTGTTACAAATGTGAAACACATGATTCAACCGATTTCATTTAATAGGGTCTAAAATGTTGTTTTTAGGTTCAGCACAGGAGGGAGTCATGTAGGATACTATATTTTAGTATTTTCAAGCTAGAAATGACATTAAGCTCTTTCCCATGAACTTGGTCTACAATCAAGTTTTTGTAAATACACTCAATACAAATAGTTAAGAATATGACAGGAGACACTTTGTTGGTGTGTTACAAATGTGAAACATATCTTTCAACTGATTTCACTGAACAGGGTCTATTTTCAAATTGTTATCTCTAAACAGTGTCAATAATCATGATTTAGCCTATGTCCAAAATGCAATTTGTTCAGCACTGAAGTTAACCTACAAACAAAGTTTTTCTAGTTTGAAATACACTTTTAAGCTGTTTTCAATAAACATGATGTACAACCACTTTTGAGTCAATATACATACTGCAAGTCGTTCAGCCTATGACGGGAAACAAAGTTTGAGTTGTTACAAATGTGAAACACATGATTCAACCGATTTCATTTAATATGGTCTAAAATGTTGTTTTATTTTCAGCAATGGAGGGAGTCATGTAGGATACTATATTTGAGTTTTTTCAAGCTAGAAATAACATTAAGCTCATTCCCATGAACTTGGTCTACAATCAAGTTTTAGTAAATACACTCAATACAAATAGTTAAGAATATACTGTTGATGTGTTACTAATGTGAAACATATCTTTCAACTGATTTCACTGAACAGGGTCTATTTTCAAATTGTTATCTCTAAAGAGTGTCAAAAATCATGATTTAGCCTATGTCCAAAATGCAACTTGTTCAGCACTGAAGTTAAACTACAAACAATGTTTTTCAAGTTTGAAAATCAATTTTAAGCTGTTTTCAATAAACATGATGTACAATCACTTTTGAGTCAATATACACACAGCTACTCGTTCAGCCTATGACGGGACCCAAAGTTTGTGTTGTTACAAATGTGAAACACATGATTCAACCGATTTCATTTAATAGGGTCTAAAATGTTGTTTTAGGTTCAGCACAGGAGGGAGTCATGTAGGATACTATATTTTAGTATTTTCAAGCTAGAAATGACATAAAGCTCTATCCCATGAACTTGGTCTACAATCAAGTTTTTGTAAATACACTCAATACAAATAGTTAAGAATATGACAGGAGACACTTTGTTGGTGTGTTACAAATGTGAAACATATCTTTCATTTGATTTCAATGAACAGGGTCTATTGTCAAATTGTTTTCTCTAAACAGTGTCAATTATCATGATTTTGCCTTTGTCCAAAATGCAACTTGTTCAGCACTGAAGTTAACCTACAAAGAATGTTTTTCAAGTTTGAAATACACTTTTAAGCTGTTTTCAATAAACATGATCTACAATCACTTTTGAGTCAATTTACAAACTGCTACTCGTTCAGCATATGACGGGACCCAAAGTTGGTGTTGTTACAAATTTGAAACACATGATTCAACCGATTTCTTTTAATATGGTCTAAAATGTTCAGCAATGGAGGGAGTCATGTAGGATACTATATTTGAGTTTTTTCAAGCTAGAAATAACATTAAGCTCATTCCCATGAACTTGCTCTACAGTCAAGTTTTTGTAAATACACTCTATACAAATAGTTAAGAATATGACAGGAGACACTTTGTTGGTGTGTTACAAATGTGAAACAAATCTTTCATTTGATTTCAATGAATAGGGTCTATTTTCAAATTGTTATCTCTAAACAGTGTCAATAATCATTATTTAGCCTTTGTCCAAAATGCAACTTGTTCGGCACTGAAGTTAACCTACAAAGAATGTTTTTCAAGTTTGAAATACACTTTTAAGCTGTTTTCAATAAACATGATGTACAACCACTTTTGAGTTAATATACATACTGCAACTCGTTCAGCCTATGATGGGACTCAAAATTTGTGTTTTTACAAATGTGAAACACATGATTCAACCGATTTCATTTAATAGGGTCTAAAATGTTGTTTTAGGTTCCGCACAGGAGGGAGTCATGTAGGATACTATATTTGAGTTTTTTCAAGCTAGAAATAACATTAAGCTCATTCCCATGAACTTGGTCTACAATCAAGTTTTTGTAAATACACTCTATACAAATAGTTAAGAATATGACAGGAGACACTTTGTTGGTGTGTTACAAATGTGAAACAAATCTTTCATTTGATTTCAATGAATAGGGTCTATTTTCAAATTGTTATCTCTAAACAGTGTCAATAATCATTATTTAGCCTTTGTCCAAAATGCAACTTGTTCGGCACTGAAGTTAACCTACAAAGAATGTTTTTCAAGTTTGAAATACACTTTTAAGATGTTTTCAATAAACATGATGTACAACCACTTTTGAGTTAATATACATACTGCAACTCGTTCAGCCTATGATGGGACTCAAAATTTGTGTTTTTACAAATGTGAAACACATGATTCAACCGATTTCATTTAATAGGGTCTAAAATGTTGTTTTAGGTTCCGCACAGGAGGGAGTCATGTAGGATACTATATTTGAGTTTTTTCAAGCTAGAAATAACATTAAGCTCATTCCCATGAACTTGGTCTACAATCAAGTTTTTGTAAATACACTCAATACAAATAGTTAAGAATATACTGTTGATGTGTTACAAATGTGAAACACATCTTTCAACTGATTTCACTGAACAGGGTCTATTTTCAAATTGTTATCTCTAAAGAGTGTCAAAAATCATGATTTAGCCTTTGTCCAAAATGCAACTTGTTCAGCACTGAAGTTAAACTACAAACAATGTTTTTCAAGTTTGAAATTCAATTTTAAGCTGTTTTCAATAAACATGATCTACAATCACTTTTGAGTCAATATACACACAGCTACTCGTTCAGCCTATGACGGGACCCAAAGTTTGTGTTGTTACAAATGTGAAACACATGATTCAACCGATTTCATTTAATAGGGTCTAAAATGTTGTTTTAGGTTCCGCACAGGAGGGAGTCAAGTAGGATACTATATTTGAGTTTTTTCAAGCTAGAAATAACATTAAGCTCATTCCCATGAACTTGGTCTACAATCAAGTTTTTGTAAATACACTCAATACAAATAGTTAAGAATATGACAGGAGACACTTTGTTGGTGTGTTACAAATGTGAAACATATCTTTCAACTGATTTCACTGAACAGGGTCTATTTTCAAATTGTTATCTCTAAACAGTGTCAATAATCATGATTTAGCCTATGTCCAAAATGCAATTTGTTCAGCACTGAAGTTAACCTACAAACAAAGTTTTTCTAGTTTGAAATACACTTTTAAGCTGTTTTCAATAAACATGATGTACAACCACTTTTGAGTCAATATACATACTGCAAGTCGTTCAGCCTATGACGGGACTCAAAATTTGTGTTGTTACAAATGTGAAACACATGATTCAACCGATTTCATTTAATAGGGTCTAAAATGTTGTTTTAGTTTCAGCACAGGAGGGAGTCATGTAGGATACTATATATTAGTATTTTCAAGCTAGAAATGACATTAAGCTATTTCCCATGAACTTGGTTTACAATCAAGTTTTTGTAAATACACTCAATACAAATAGTTAAGAATATGACAGGAGACACTTTGTTGGTGTGTTACAAATGTGAAACATATCTTTCAACTGATTTCACTGAACAGGGTCTATTTTCAAATTGTTATCTCTAAACAGTGTCAATAATCATGATTTAGCCTATGTCCAAAATGCAATTTGTTCAGCACTGAAGTTAACCTACAAACAAAGTTTTTCTAGTTTGAAATACACTTTTAAGCTGTTTTCAATAAACATGATGTACAACCACTTTTGAGTCAATATACATACTGCAAGTCGTTCAGCCTATGACGGGACTCAAAATTTGTGTTGTTACAAATGTGAAACACATGATTCAACCGATTTCATTTAATAGGGTCTAAAATGTTGTTTTAGGTTCCGCACAGGAGGGAGTCATGTAGGATACTATATTTGAGTTTTTTCAAGCTAGAAATAACATTAAGCTCATTCCCATGAACTTGGTTTACAATCAAGTTTTTGTAAATACACTCAATACAAATAGTTAAGAATATGACAGGAGACACTTTGTTGGTGTGTTACAAATGTGAAACATATCTTTCAACTGATTTCACTGAACAGGGTCTATTTTCAAATTGTTATCTCTAAACAGTGTCAATAATCATGATTTAGCCTATGTCCAAAATGCAATTTGTTCAGCACTGAAGTTAACCTACAAACAAAGTTTTTCTAGTTTGAAATACACTTTTAAGCTGTTTTCAATAAACATGATGTACAACCACTTTTGAGTCAATATACATACTGCAAGTCGTTCAGCCTATGACGGGACTCAAAATTTGTGTTGTTACAAATGTGAAACACATGATTCAACCGATTTCATTTAATAGGGTCTAAAATGTTGTTTTAGTTTCAGCACAGGAGGGAGTCATGTAGGATACTATATATTAGTATTTTCAAGCTAGAAATGACATTAAGCTATTTCCCATGAACTTGGTTTACAATCAAGTTTTTGTAAATACACTCAATACAAATAGTTAAGAATATGACAGGAGACACTTTGTTGGTGTGTTACAAATGTGAAACATATCTTTCAACTGATTTCACTGAACAGGGTCTATTTTCAAATTGTTATCTCTAAACAGTGTCAATAATCATGATTTAGCCTATGTCCAAAATGCAATTTGTTCAGCACTGAAGTTAACCTACAAACAAAGTTTTTCTAGTTTGAAATACACTTTTAAGCTGTTTTCAATAAACATGATGTACAACCACTTTTGAGTCAATATACATACTGCAAGTCGTTCAGCCTATGACGGGACTCAAAATTTGTGTTGTTACAAATGTGAAACACATGATTCAACCGATTTCATTTAATAGGGTCTAAAATGTTGTTTTTAGGTTCAGCACAGGAGGGAGTCATGTAGGATACTATATTTTAGTATTTTCAAGCTAGAAATGACATTAAGCTCTTTCCCATGAACTTGGTCTACAATCAAGTTTTTGTAAATACACTCAATACAAATAGTTAAGAATATGACAGGAGACACTTTGTTGGTGTGTTACAAATGTGAAACATATCTTTCAACTGATTTCACTGAACAGGGTCTATTTTCAAATTGTTATCTCTAAACAGTGTCAATAATCATGATTTAGCCTATGTCCAAAATGCAATTTGTTCAGCACTGAAGTTAACCTACAAACAAAGTTTTTCTAGTTTGAAATACACTTTTAAGCTGTTTTCAATAAACATGATGTACAACCACTTTTGAGTCAATATACATACTGCAAGTCGTTCAGCCTATGACGGGAAACAAAGTTTGAGTTGTTACAAATGTGAAACACATGATTCAACCGATTTCATTTAATATGGTCTAAAATGTTGTTTTATTTTCAGCAATGGAGGGAGTCATGTAGGATACTATATTTGAGTTTTTTCAAGCTAGAAATAACATTAAGCTCATTCCCATGAACTTGGTCTACAATCAAGTTTTAGTAAATACACTCAATACAAATAGTTAAGAATATACTGTTGATGTGTTACTAATGTGAAACATATCTTTCAACTGATTTCACTGAACAGGGTCTATTTTCAAATTGTTATCTCTAAAGAGTGTCAAAAATCATGATTTAGCCTATGTCCAAAATGCAACTTGTTCAGCACTGAAGTTAAACTACAAACAATGTTTTTCAAGTTTGAAAATCAATTTTAAGCTGTTTTCAATAAACATGATGTACAATCACTTTTGAGTCAATATACACACAGCTACTCGTTCAGCCTATGACGGGACCCAAAGTTTGTGTTGTTACAAATGTGAAACACATGATTCAACCGATTTCATTTAATAGGGTCTAAAATGTTGTTTTAGGTTCAGCACAGGAGGGAGTCATGTAGGATACTATATTTTAGTATTTTCAAGCTAGAAATGACATAAAGCTCTATCCCATGAACTTGGTCTACAATCAAGTTTTTGTAAATACACTCAATACAAATAGTTAAGAATATGACAGGAGACACTTTGTTGGTGTGTTACAAATGTGAAACATATCTTTCATTTGATTTCAATGAACAGGGTCTATTGTCAAATTGTTTTCTCTAAACAGTGTCAATTATCATGATTTTGCCTTTGTCCAAAATGCAACTTGTTCAGCACTGAAGTTAACCTACAAAGAATGTTTTTCAAGTTTGAAATACACTTTTAAGCTGTTTTCAATAAACATGATCTACAATCACTTTTGAGTCAATTTACAAACTGCTACTCGTTCAGCATATGACGGGACCCAAAGTTGGTGTTGTTACAAATTTGAAACACATGATTCAACCGATTTCTTTTAATATGGTCTAAAATGTTCAGCAATGGAGGGAGTCATGTAGGATACTATATTTGAGTTTTTTCAAGCTAGAAATAACATTAAGCTCATTCCCATGAACTTGCTCTACAGTCAAGTTTTTGTAAATACACTCTATACAAATAGTTAAGAATATGACAGGAGACACTTTGTTGGTGTGTTACAAATGTGAAACAAATCTTTCATTTGATTTCAATGAATAGGGTCTATTTTCAAATTGTTATCTCTAAACAGTGTCAATAATCATTATTTAGCCTTTGTCCAAAATGCAACTTGTTCGGCACTGAAGTTAACCTACAAAGAATGTTTTTCAAGTTTGAAATACACTTTTAAGCTGTTTTCAATAAACATGATGTACAACCACTTTTGAGTTAATATACATACTGCAACTCGTTCAGCCTATGATGGGACTCAAAATTTGTGTTTTTACAAATGTGAAACACATGATTCAACCGATTTCATTTAATAGGGTCTAAAATGTTGTTTTAGGTTCCGCACAGGAGGGAGTCATGTAGGATACTATATTTGAGTTTTTTCAAGCTAGAAATAACATTAAGCTCATTCCCATGAACTTGGTCTACAATCAAGTTTTTGTAAATACACTCTATACAAATAGTTAAGAATATGACAGGAGACACTTTGTTGGTGTGTTACAAATGTGAAACAAATCTTTCATTTGATTTCAATGAATAGGGTCTATTTTCAAATTGTTATCTCTAAACAGTGTCAATAATCATTATTTAGCCTTTGTCCAAAATGCAACTTGTTCGGCACTGAAGTTAACCTACAAAGAATGTTTTTCAAGTTTGAAATACACTTTTAAGATGTTTTCAATAAACATGATGTACAACCACTTTTGAGTTAATATACATACTGCAACTCGTTCAGCCTATGATGGGACTCAAAATTTGTGTTTTTACAAATGTGAAACACATGATTCAACCGATTTCATTTAATAGGGTCTAAAATGTTGTTTTAGGTTCCGCACAGGAGGGAGTCATGTAGGATACTATATTTGAGTTTTTTCAAGCTAGAAATAACATTAAGCTCATTCCCATGAACTTGGTCTACAATCAAGTTTTTGTAAATACACTCAATACAAATAGTTAAGAATATACTGTTGATGTGTTACAAATGTGAAACACATCTTTCAACTGATTTCACTGAACAGGGTCTATTTTCAAATTGTTATCTCTAAAGAGTGTCAAAAATCATGATTTAGCCTTTGTCCAAAATGCAACTTGTTCAGCACTGAAGTTAAACTACAAACAATGTTTTTCAAGTTTGAAATTCAATTTTAAGCTGTTTTCAATAAACATGATCTACAATCACTTTTGAGTCAATATACACACAGCTACTCGTTCAGCCTATGACGGGACCCAAAGTTTGTGTTGTTACAAATGTGAAACACATGATTCAACCGATTTCATTTAATAGGGTCTAAAATGTTGTTTTAGGTTCCGCACAGGAGGGAGTCAAGTAGGATACTATATTTGAGTTTTTTCAAGCTAGAAATAACATTAAGCTCATTCCCATGAACTTGGTCTACAATCAAGTTTTTGTAAATACACTCAATACAAATAGTTAAGAATATGACAGGAGACACTTTGTTGGTGTGTTACAAATGTGAAACATATCTTTCAACTGATTTCACTGAACAGGGTCTATTTTCAAATTGTTATCTCTAAACAGTGTCAATAATCATGATTTAGCCTATGTCCAAAATGCAATTTGTTCAGCACTGAAGTTAACCTACAAACAAAGTTTTTCTAGTTTGAAATACACTTTTAAGCTGTTTTCAATAAACATGATGTACAACCACTTTTGAGTCAATATACATACTGCAAGTCGTTCAGCCTATGACGGGACTCAAAATTTGTGTTGTTACAAATGTGAAACACATGATTCAACCGATTTCATTTAATAGGGTCTAAAATGTTGTTTTAGTTTCAGCACAGGAGGGAGTCATGTAGGATACTATATATTAGTATTTTCAAGCTAGAAATGACATTAAGCTATTTCCCATGAACTTGGTTTACAATCAAGTTTTTGTAAATACACTCAATACAAATAGTTAAGAATATGACAGGAGACACTTTGTTGGTGTGTTACAAATGTGAAACATATCTTTCAACTGATTTCACTGAACAGGGTCTATTTTCAAATTGTTATCTCTAAACAGTGTCAATAATCATGATTTAGCCTATGTCCAAAATGCAATTTGTTCAGCACTGAAGTTAACCTACAAACAAAGTTTTTCTAGTTTGAAATACACTTTTAAGCTGTTTTCAATAAACATGATGTACAACCACTTTTGAGTCAATATACATACTGCAAGTCGTTCAGCCTATGACGGGACTCAAAATTTGTGTTGTTACAAATGTGAAACACATGATTCAACCGATTTCATTTAATAGGGTCTAAAATGTTGTTTTAGGTTCCGCACAGGAGGGAGTCATGTAGGATACTATATTTGAGTTTTTTCAAGCTAGAAATAACATTAAGCTCATTCCCATGAACTTGGTTTACAATCAAGTTTTTGTAAATACACTCAATACAAATAGTTAAGAATATGACAGGAGACACTTTGTTGGTGTGTTACAAATGTGAAACATATCTTTCAACTGATTTCACTGAACAGGGTCTATTTTCAAATTGTTATCTCTAAACAGTGTCAATAATCATGATTTAGCCTATGTCCAAAATGCAATTTGTTCAGCACTGAAGTTAACCTACAAACAAAGTTTTTCTAGTTTGAAATACACTTTTAAGCTGTTTTCAATAAACATGATGTACAACCACTTTTGAGTCAATATACATACTGCAAGTCGTTCAGCCTATGACGGGACTCAAAATTTGTGTTGTTACAAATGTGAAACACATGATTCAACCGATTTCATTTAATAGGGTCTAAAATGTTGTTTTAGTTTCAGCACAGGAGGGAGTCATGTAGGATACTATATATTAGTATTTTCAAGCTAGAAATGACATTAAGCTATTTCCCATGAACTTGGTTTACAATCAAGTTTTTGTAAATACACTCAATACAAATAGTTAAGAATATGACAGGAGACACTTTGTTGGTGTGTTACAAATGTGAAACATATCTTTCAACTGATTTCACTGAACAGGGTCTATTTTCAAATTGTTATCTCTAAACAGTGTCAATAATCATGATTTAGCCTATGTCCAAAATGCAATTTGTTCAGCACTGAAGTTAACCTACAAACAAAGTTTTTCTAGTTTGAAATACACTTTTAAGCTGTTTTCAATAAACATGATGTACAACCACTTTTGAGTCAATATACATACTGCAAGTCGTTCAGCCTATGACGGGACTCAAAATTTGTGTTGTTACAAATGTGAAACACATGATTCAACCGATTTCATTTAATAGGGTCTAAAATGTTGTTTTTAGGTTCAGCACAGGAGGGAGTCATGTAGGATACTATATTTTAGTATTTTCAAGCTAGAAATGACATTAAGCTCTTTCCCATGAACTTGGTCTACAATCAAGTTTTTGTAAATACACTCAATACAAATAGTTAAGAATATGACAGGAGACACTTTGTTGGTGTGTTACAAATGTGAAACATATCTTTCAACTGATTTCACTGAACAGGGTCTATTTTCAAATTGTTATCTCTAAACAGTGTCAATAATCATGATTTAGCCTATGTCCAAAATGCAATTTGTTCAGCACTGAAGTTAACCTACAAACAAAGTTTTTCTAGTTTGAAATACACTTTTAAGCTGTTTTCAATAAACATGATGTACAACCACTTTTGAGTCAATATACATACTGCAAGTCGTTCAGCCTATGACGGGAAACAAAGTTTGAGTTGTTACAAATGTGAAACACATGATTCAACCGATTTCATTTAATATGGTCTAAAATGTTGTTTTATTTTCAGCAATGGAGGGAGTCATGTAGGATACTATATTTGAGTTTTTTCAAGCTAGAAATAACATTAAGCTCATTCCCATGAACTTGGTCTACAATCAAGTTTTAGTAAATACACTCAATACAAATAGTTAAGAATATACTGTTGATGTGTTACTAATGTGAAACATATCTTTCAACTGATTTCACTGAACAGGGTCTATTTTCAAATTGTTATCTCTAAAGAGTGTCAAAAATCATGATTTAGCCTATGTCCAAAATGCAACTTGTTCAGCACTGAAGTTAAACTACAAACAATGTTTTTCAAGTTTGAAAATCAATTTTAAGCTGTTTTCAATAAACATGATGTACAATCACTTTTGAGTCAATATACACACAGCTACTCGTTCAGCCTATGACGGGACCCAAAGTTTGTGTTGTTACAAATGTGAAACACATGATTCAACCGATTTCATTTAATAGGGTCTAAAATGTTGTTTTAGGTTCAGCACAGGAGGGAGTCATGTAGGATACTATATTTTAGTATTTTCAAGCTAGAAATGACATAAAGCTCTATCCCATGAACTTGGTCTACAATCAAGTTTTTGTAAATACACTCAATACAAATAGTTAAGAATATGACAGGAGACACTTTGTTGGTGTGTTACAAATGTGAAACATATCTTTCATTTGATTTCAATGAACAGGGTCTATTGTCAAATTGTTTTCTCTAAACAGTGTCAATTATCATGATTTTGCCTTTGTCCAAAATGCAACTTGTTCAGCACTGAAGTTAACCTACAAAGAATGTTTTTCAAGTTTGAAATACACTTTTAAGCTGTTTTCAATAAACATGATCTACAATCACTTTTGAGTCAATTTACAAACTGCTACTCGTTCAGCATATGACGGGACCCAAAGTTGGTGTTGTTACAAATTTGAAACACATGATTCAACCGATTTCTTTTAATATGGTCTAAAATGTTGTTTTAGTTTCAGCACAGGAGGGAGTCATGTAGGATACTATATATTAGTATTTTCAAGCTAGAAATGACATTAAGCTATTTCCCATGAACTTGGTTTACAATCAAGTTTTTGTAAATACACTCAATACAAATAGTTAAGAATATGACAGGAGACACTTTGTTGGTGTGTTACAAATGTGAAACATATCTTTCAACTGATTTCACTGAACAGGGTCTATTTTCAAATTGTTATCTCTAAACAGTGTCAATAATCATGATTTAGCCTATGTCCAAAATGCAATTTGTTCAGCACTGAAGTTAACCTACAAACAAAGTTTTTCTAGTTTGAAATACACTTTTAAGCTGTTTTCAATAAACATGATGTACAACCACTTTTGAGTCAATAAACATACTGCAAGTCGTTCAGCCTATGACGGGACTCAAAATTTGTGTTGTTACAAATGTGAAACACATGATTCAACCGATTTCATTTAATAGGGTCTAAAATGTTGTTTTAGGTTCCGCACAGGAGGGAGTCATGTAGGATACTATATATTAGTATTTTCAAGCTAGAAATGACATTAAGCTATTTCCCATGAACTTGGTTTACAATCAAGTTTTTGTAAATACACTCAATACAAATAGTTAAGAATATGACAGGAGACACTTTGTTGGTGTGTTACAAATGTGAAACATATCTTTCAACTGATTTCACTGAACAGGGTCTATTTTCAAATTGTTATCTCTAAACAGTGTCAATAATCATGATTTAGCCTATGTCCAAAATGCAATTTGTTCAGCACTGAAGTTAACCTACAAACAAAGTTTTTCTAGTTTGAAATACACTTTTAAGCTGTTTTCAATAAACATGATGTACAACCACTTTTGAGTCAATATACATACTGCAAGTCGTTCAGCCTATGACGGGACTCAAAATTTGTGTTGTTACAAATGTGAAACACATGATTCAACCGATTTCATTTAATAGGGTCTAAAATGTTGTTTTTAGGTTCAGCACAGGAGGGAGTCATGTAGGATACTATATTTTAGTATTTTCAAGCTAGAAATGACATTAAGCTCTTTCCCATGAACTTGGTCTACAATCAAGTTTTTGTAAATACACTCAATACAAATAGTTAAGAATATGACAGGAGACACTTTGTTGGTGTGTTACAAATGTGAAACATATCTTTCAACTGATTTCACTGAACAGGGTCTATTTTCAAATTGTTATCTCTAAACAGTGTCAATAATCATGATTTAGCCTATGTCCAAAATGCAATTTGTTCAGCACTGAAGTTAACCTACAAACAAAGTTTTTCTAGTTTGAAATACACTTTTAAGCTGTTTTCAATAAACATGATGTACAACCACTTTTGAGTCAATATACATACTGCAAGTCGTTCAGCCTATGACGGGAAACAAAGTTTGAGTTGTTACAAATGTGAAACACATGATTCAACCGATTTCATTTAATATGGTCTAAAATGTTGTTTTATTTTCAGCAATGGAGGGAGTCATGTAGGATACTATATTTGAGTTTTTTCAAGCTAGAAATAACATTAAGCTCATTCCCATGAACTTGGTCTACAATCAAGTTTTAGTAAATACACTCAATACAAATAGTTAAGAATATACTGTTGATGTGTTACTAATGTGAAACATATCTTTCAACTGATTTCACTGAACAGGGTCTATTTTCAAATTGTTATCTCTAAAGAGTGTCAAAAATCATGATTTAGCCTATGTCCAAAATGCAACTTGTTCAGCACTGAAGTTAAACTACAAACAATGTTTTTCAAGTTTGAAAATCAATTTTAAGCTGTTTTCAATAAACATGATGTACAATCACTTTTGAGTCAATATACACACAGCTACTCGTTCAGCCTATGACGGGACCCAAAGTTTGTGTTGTTACAAATGTGAAACACATGATTCAACCGATTTCATTTAATAGGGTCTAAAATGTTGTTTTAGGTTCAGCACAGGAGGGAGTCATGTAGGATACTATATTTTAGTATTTTCAAGCTAGAAATGACATAAAGCTCTATCCCATGAACTTGGTCTACAATCAAGTTTTTGTAAATACACTCAATACAAATAGTTAAGAATATGACAGGAGACACTTTGTTGGTGTGTTACAAATGTGAAACATATCTTTCATTTGATTTCAATGAACAGGGTCTATTGTCAAATTGTTTTCTCTAAACAGTGTCAATTATCATGATTTTGCCTTTGTCCAAAATGCAACTTGTTCAGCACTGAAGTTAACCTACAAAGAATGTTTTTCAAGTTTGAAATACACTTTTAAGCTGTTTTCAATAAACATGATCTACAATCACTTTTGAGTCAATTTACAAACTGCTACTCGTTCAGCATATGACGGGACCCAAAGTTGGTGTTGTTACAAATTTGAAACACATGATTCAACCGATTTCTTTTAATATGGTCTAAAATGTTCAGCAATGGAGGGAGTCATGTAGGATACTATATTTGAGTTTTTTCAAGCTAGAAATAACATTAAGCTCATTCCCATGAACTTGGTCTACAATCAAGTTTTTGTAAATACACTCTATACAAATAGTTAAGAATATGACAGGAGACACTTTGTTGGTGTGTTACAAATGTGAAACAAATCTTTCATTTGATTTCAATGAATAGGGTCTATTTTCAAATTGTTATCTCTAAACAGTGTCAATAATCATTATTTAGCCTTTGTCCAAAATGCAACTTGTTCGGCACTGAAGTTAACCTACAAAGAATGTTTTTCAAGTTTGAAATACACTTTTAAGCTGTTTTCAATAAACATGATGTACAACCACTTTTGAGTTAATATACATACTGCAACTCGTTCAGCCTATGATGGGACTCAAAATTTGTGTTTTTACAAATGTGAAACACATGATTCAACCGATTTCATTTAATAGGGTCTAAAATGTTGTTTTAGGTTCCGCACAGGAGGGAGTCATGTAGGATACTATATTTGAGTTTTTTCAAGCTAGAAATAACATTAAGCTCATTCCCATGAACTTGGTCTACAATCAAGTTTTTGTAAATACACTCTATACAAATAGTTAAGAATATGACAGGAGACACTTTGTTGGTGTGTTACAAATGTGAAACAAATCTTTCATTTGATTTCAATGAATAGGGTCTATTTTCAAATTGTTATCTCTAAACAGTGTCAATAATCATTATTTAGCCTTTGTCCAAAATGCAACTTGTTCGGCACTGAAGTTAACCTACAAAGAATGTTTTTCAAGTTTGAAATACACTTTTAAGATGTTTTCAATAAACATGATGTACAACCACTTTTGAGTTAATATACATACTGCAACTCGTTCAGCCTATGATGGGACTCAAAATTTGTGTTTTTACAAATGTGAAACACATGATTCAACCGATTTCATTTAATAGGGTCTAAAATGTTGTTTTAGGTTCCGCACAGGAGGGAGTCATGTAGGATACTATATTTGAGTTTTTTCAAGCTAGAAATAACATTAAGCTCATTCCCATGAACTTGGTCTACAATCAAGTTTTTGTAAATACACTCAATACAAATAGTTAAGAATATACTGTTGATGTGTTACAAATGTGAAACACATCTTTCAACTGATTTCACTGAACAGGGTCTATTTTCAAATTGTTATCTCTAAAGAGTGTCAAAAATCATGATTTAGCCTTTGTCCAAAATGCAACTTGTTCAGCACTGAAGTTAAACTACAAACAATGTTTTTCAAGTTTGAAATTCAATTTTAAGCTGTTTTCAATAAACATGATCTACAATCACTTTTGAGTCAATATACACACAGCTACTCGTTCAGCCTATGACGGGACCCAAAGTTTGTGTTGTTACAAATTTGAAACACATGATTCAACCGATTTCTTTTAATATGGTCTAAAATGTTGTTTTAGTTTCAGCACAGGAGGGAGTCATGTAGGATACTATATATTAGTATTTTCAAGCTAGAAATGACATTAAGCTATTTCCCATGAACTTGGTTTACAATCAAGTTTTTGTAAATACACTCAATACAAATAGTTAAGAATATGACAGGAGACACTTTGTTGGTGTGTTACAAATGTGAAACATATCTTTCAACTGATTTCACTGAACAGGGTCTATTTTCAAATTGTTATCTCTAAACAGTGTCAATAATCATGATTTAGCCTATGTCCAAAATGCAATTTGTTCAGCACTGAAGTTAACCTACAAACAAAGTTTTTCTAGTTTGAAATACACTTTTAAGCTGTTTTCAATAAACATGATGTACAACCACTTTTGAGTCAATATACATACTGCAAGTCGTTCAGCCTATGACGGGACTCAAAATTTGTGTTGTTACAAATGTGAAACACATGATTCAACCGATTTCATTTAATAGGGTCTAAAATGTTGTTTTAGTTTCAGCACAGGAGGGAGTCATGTAGGATACTATATATTAGTATTTTCAAGCTAGAAATGACATTAAGCTATTTCCCATGAACTTGGTTTACAATCAAGTTTTTGTAAATACACTCAATACAAATAGTTAAGAATATGACAGGAGACACTTTGTTGGTGTGTTACAAATGTGAAACATATCTTTCAACTGATTTCACTGAACAGGGTCTATTTTCAAATTGTTATCTCTAAACAGTGTCAATAATCATGATTTAGCCTATGTCCAAAATGCAATTTGTTCAGCACTGAAGTTAACCTACAAACAAAGTTTTTCTAGTTTGAAATACACTTTTAAGCTGTTTTCAATAAACATGATGTACAACCACTTTTGAGTCAATATACATACTGCAAGTCGTTCAGCCTATGACGGGACTCAAAATTTGTGTTGTTACAAATGTGAAACACATGATTCAACCGATTTCATTTAATAGGGTCTAAAATGTTGTTTTAGGTTCCGCACAGGAGGGAGTCATGTAGGATACTATATTTGAGTTTTTTCAAGCTAGAAATAACATTAAGCTCATTCCCATGAACTTGGTTTACAATCAAGTTTTTGTAAATACACTCAATACAAATAGTTAAGAATATGACAGGAGACACTTTGTTGGTGTGTTACAAATGTGAAACATATCTTTCAACTGATTTCACTGAACAGGGTCTATTTTCAAATTGTTATCTCTAAACAGTGTCAATAATCATGATTTAGCCTATGTCCAAAATGCAATTTGTTCAGCACTGAAGTTAACCTACAAACAAAGTTTTTCTAGTTTGAAATACACTTTTAAGCTGTTTTCAATAAACATGATGTACAACCACTTTTGAGTTAATATACATACTGCAACTCGTTCAGCCTATGATGGGACTCAAAATTTGTGTTTTTACAAATGTGAAACACATGATTCAACCGATTTCATTTAATAGGGTCTAAAATGTTGTTTTAGGTTCCGCACAGGAGGGAGTCATGTAGGATACTATATTTGAGTTTTTTCAAGCTAGAAATAACATTAAGCTCATTCCCATGAACTTGGTCTACAATCAAGTTTTTGTAAATACACTCTATACAAATAGTTAAGAATATGACAGGAGACACTTTGTTGGTGTGTTACAAATGTGAAACAAATCTTTCATTTGATTTCAATGAATAGGGTCTATTTTCAAATTGTTATTTCTAAACAGTGTCAATAATCATTATTTAGCCTTTGTCCAAAATGCCACTTGTTCAGCACTGAAGTTAACCTACAAAGAATGTTTTTCAAGTTTGAAATACACTTTTAAGCTGTTTTCAATAAACATGATCTACAATCACTTTTGAGTCAATATACACACAGCTACTCGTTCAGCCTATGACGGGACCCAAAGTTTGTGTTGTTACAAATGTGAAACACATGATTCAACCGATTTCATTTAATAGGGTCTAAAATGTTGTTTTAGGTTCCGCACAGGAGGGAGTCATGTAGGATACTATATTTGAGTTTTTTCAAGCTAGAAATAACATTAAGCTCATTCCCATGAACTTTGTCTACAATCAAGTTTTTGTAAATACACTCAATTACAAAGAGTTAAAAATATGACAGGAGACACTTTGTTGGTGTGTTACAAATGTGAAACATATATTTCAACTGATTTCACTGAAACATGATCTACAATCACTTTTGAGTCAATTTACAAACTGCTACTCGTTCAGCATATGACGGGACCCAAAGTTGGTGTTGTTACAAATTTGAAACACATGATTCAACCGATTTCTTTTAATATGGTCTAAAATGTTCAGCAATGGAGGGAGTCATGTAGGATACTATATTATAGTTTTTTCAAGCTAGAAATAACATTAAGCTCATTCCCATGAACTTGGTCTACAATCAAGTTTTTGTAAATACACTCTATACAAATAGTTAAGAATATGACAGGAGACACTTTGTTGGTGTGTTACAAATGTGAAACAAATCTTTCATTTGATTTCAATGAATAGGGTCTATTTTCAAATTGTTATCTCTAAACAGTGTCAATAATCATTATTTAGCCTTTGTCCAAAATGCAACTTGTTCGGCACTGAAGTTAACCTACAAAGAATGTTTTTCAAGTTTGAAATACACTTTTAAGCTGTTTTCAATAAACATGATGTACAACCACTTTTGAGTTAATATACATACTGCAACTCGTTCAGCCTATGATGGGACTCAAAATTTGTGTTTTTACAAATGTGAAGCACATGATTCAACCGATTTCATTTAATAGGGTCTAAAATGTTGTTTTAGGTTCCGCACAGGAGGGAGTCATGTAGGATACTATATTTGAGTTTTTTCAAGCTAGAAATAACATTAAGCTCATTCCCATGAACTTGGTCTACAATCAAGTTTTTGTAAATACACTCAATACAAATAGTTAAGAATATACTGTTGATGTGTTACAAATGTGAAACACATCTTTCAACTGATTTCACTGAACAAGGTCTATTTTCAAATTGTTATCTCTAAAGAGTGTCAAAAATCATGATTTAGCCTTTGTCCAAAATGCAACTTGTTCAGCACTGAAGTTAAACTACAAACAATGTTTTTCAAGTTTGAAATTCAATTTTAAGCTGTTTTCAATAAACATGATCTACAATCACTTTTGAGTCAATATACAAACTGCAACTCGTTCAGCCTATGACGGAACTCAAAATTTGTGTTGTTACAAATGTGAAACACATGATTCAACCGATTTCATTTAAAAGGGTCTAAAATGTTGTTTTAGGTTCAGCACAGGAGGGAGTCATGTAGGATACTATATTTTAGTATTTTCAAGCTAGAAATGACATAAAGCTCTATCCCATGAACTTGGTCTACAATCAAGTTTTTGTAAATACACTCAATACAAATAGTTAAGAATATGACAGGAGACACTTTGTTGGTGTGTTACAAATGTGAAACATATCTTTCATTTGATTTCAATGAACAGGGTCTATTTTCAAATTGTTTTCTCTAAACAGTGTCAATTATCATGATTTTGCCTATGTCCAAAATGCAACTTGTTCAGCACTGAATTTAAAACTACAAACAATGTTTTTCAAGTTTGAAATTCAATTTTAAGCTGTTTTCAATAAACATGATGTACAATCATTTTTGAGTCAATATACACACAGCTACTCGTTCAGCCTATGACGGGACACAAAGTTTGTGTTGTTGCAAATGAGAAAAACAATTCAACCGATTTCATTTAATAGGGTCTAAAATTTTGTTTTAGGTTCAGCACTGGAGGGAGTCATGTAGGATACTATATTATAGTTTTTTCAAGCTAGAAATAACATTAGCTCATTCCCATGAACTTGGTCTACAATCATGTTTTTGTAAATACACTCAATACAAAGAGTTAAAAATATGACAGGAGACACTTTGTTGGTGTGTTACAAATGTGAAACATATCTTTCAACTGATTTCACCGAACAGGGTCTATTTTCAAATTGTTATCTCTAAAGAGTGTCAAAAATCATGATTTAGCCTATGTCCAAAATGCAACTTGTTCAGCACTGAAGTTGAACTACAAACAATGTTTTTCAAGTTTGAAATTCAATTTTAAGCTGTTTTCAATAAACATGATGTACAACCACTTTTGAGTTAATATACATACTGCAACTCGTTCAGCCTATGATGGGACTCAAAATTTGTGTTTTTACAAATGTGAAACACATGATTCAACCGATTTCATTTAATAGGGTCTAAAATGTTGTTTTAGGTTCCGCACAGGAGGGAGTCATGTAGGATACTATATTTGAGTTTTTTCAAGCTAGAAATAACATTAAGCTCATTCCCATGAACTTGGTCTACAATCAAGTTTTTGTAAATACACTCTATACAAATAGTTAAGAATATGACAGGAGACACTTTGTTGGTGTGTTACAAATGTGAAACAAATCTTTCATTTGATTTCAATGAATAGGGTCTATTTTCAAATTGTTATTTCTAAACAGTGTCAATAATCATTATTTAGCCTTTGTCCAAAATGCCACTTGTTCAGCACTGAAGTTAACCTACAAAGAATGTTTTTCAAGTTTGAAATACACTTTTAAGCTGTTTTCAATAAACATGATCTACAATCACTTTTGAGTCAATATACACACAGCTACTCGTTCAGCCTATGACGGGACCCAAAGTTTGTGTTGTTACAAATGTGAAACACATGATTCAACCGATTTCATTTAATAGGGTCTAAAATGTTGTTTTAGGTTCCGCACAGGAGGGAGTCATGTAGGATACTATATTTGAGTTTTTTCAAGCTAGAAATAACATTAAGCTCATTCCCATGAACTTTGTCTACAATCAAGTTTTTGTAAATACACTCAATTACAAAGAGTTAAAAATATGACAGGAGACACTTTGTTGGTGTGTTACAAATGTGAAACATATATTTCAACTGATTTCACTGAACAGGGTCTATTTTCAAATTGTTATCTCTAAAGAGTGTCAAAAATCATGATTTAGCCTTTGTCCAAAATGCAACTTGTTCAGCACTGAAGTTAACCTACAAAGAATGTTTTTCAAGTTTGAAATACACTTTTAAGCTGTTTTCAATAAACATGATCTACAATCACTTTTGAGTCAATTTACAAACTGCTACTCGTTCAGCATATGACGGGACCCAAAGTTGGTGTTGTTACAAATTTGAAACACATGATTCAACCGATTTCTTTTAATATGGTCTAAAATGTTCAGCAATGGAGGGAGTCATGTAAGATACTATATTATAGTTTTTTCAAGCTAGAAATAACATTAAGCTCATTCCCATGAACTTGGTCTACAATCAAGTTTTTGTAAATACACTCTATACAAATAGTTAAGAATATGACAGGAGACACTTTGTTGGTGTGTTACAAATGTGAAACAAATCTTTCATTTGATTTCAATGAATAGGGTCTATTTTCAAATTGTTATCTCTAAACAGTGTCAATAATCATTATTTAGCCTTTGTCCAAAATGCAACTTGTTCGGCACTGAAGTTAACCTACAAAGAATGTTTTTCAAGTTTGAAATACACTTTTAAGCTGTTTTCAATAAACATGATGTACAACCACTTTTGAGTTAATATACATACTGCAACTCGTTCAGCCTATGATGGGACTCAAAATTTGTGTTTTTACAAATGTGAAGCACATGATTCAACCGATTTCATTTAATAGGGTCTAAAATGTTGTTTTAGGTTCCGCACAGGAGGGAGTCATGTAGGATACTATATTTGAGTTTTTTCAAGCTAGAAATAACATTAAGCTCATTCCCATGAACTTGGTCTACAATCAAGTTTTTGTAAATACACTCAATTACAAAGAGTTAAAAATATGACAGGAGACACTTTGTTGGTGTGTTACAAATGTGAAACATATATTTCAACTGATTTCACTGAACAGGGTCTATTTTCAAATTGTTATCTCTAAAGAGTGTCAAAAATCATGATTTAGCCTTTGTCCAAAATGCAACTTGTTCAGCACTGAAGTTAACCTACAAAGAATGTTTTTCAAGTTTGAAATACACTTTTAAGCTGTTTTCAATAAACATGATCTACAATCACTTTTGAGTCAATTTACAAACTGCTACTCGTTCAGCATATGACGGGACCCAAAGTTGGTGTTGTTACAAATTTGAAACACATGATTCAACCGATTTCTTTTAATATGGTCTAAAATGTTCAGCAATGGAGGGAGTCATGTAAGATACTATATTATAGTTTTTTCAAGCTAGAAATAACATTAAGCTCATTCCCATGAACTTGGTCTACAATCAAGTTTTTGTAAATACACTCTATACAAATAGTTAAGAATATGACAGGAGACACTTTGTTGGTGTGTTACAAATGTGAAACAAATCTTTCATTTGATTTCAATGAATAGGGTCTATTTTCAAATTGTTATCTCTAAACAGTGTCAATAATCATTATTTAGCCTTTGTCCAAAATGCAACTTGTTCGGCACTGAAGTTAACCTACAAAGAATGTTTTTCAAGTTTGAAATACACTTTTAAGCTGTTTTCAATAAACATGATGTACAACCACTTTTGAGTTAATATACATACTGCAACTCGTTCAGCCTATGATGGGACTCAAAATTTGTGTTTTTACAAATGTGAAGCACATGATTCAACCGATTTCATTTAATAGGGTCTAAAATGTTGTTTTAGGTTCCGCACAGGAGGGAGTCATGTAGGATACTATATTTGAGTTTTTTCAAGCTAGAAATAACATTAAGCTCATTCCCATGAACTTGGTCTACAATCAAGTTTTTGTAAACACACTCAATACAAATAGTTAAGAATATACTGTTGATGTGTTACAAATGTGAAACACATCTTTCAACTGATTTCACTGAACAAGGTCTATTTTCAAATTGTTATCTCTAAAGAGTGTCAAAAATCATGATTTAGCCTTTGTCCAAAATGCAACTTGTTCAGCACTGAAGTTAAACTACAAACAATGTTTTTCAAGTTTGAAATTCAATTTTAAGCTGTTTTCAATAAACATGATCTACAATCACTTTTGAGTCAATATACAAACTGCAACTCGTTCAGCCTATGACGGAACTCAAAATTTGTGTTGTTACAAATGTGAAACACATGATTCAACCGATTTCATTTAAAAGGGTCTAAAATGTTGTTTTAGGTTCAGCACAGGAGGGAGTCATGTAGGATACTATATTTTAGTATTTTCAAGCTAGAAATGACATAAAGCTCTATCCCATGAACTTGGTCTACAATCAAGTTTTTGTAAATACACTCAATACAAATAGTTAAGAATATGACAGGAGACACTTTGTTGGTGTGTTACAAATGTGAAACATATCTTTCATTTGATTTCAATGAACAGGGTCTATTTTCAAATTGTTTTCTCTAAACAGTGTCAATTATCATGATTTTGCCTATGTCCAAAATGCAACTTGTTCAGCACTGAATTTAAAACTACAAACAATGTTTTTCAAGTTTGAAATTCAATTTTAAGCTGTTTTCAATAAACATGATGTACAATCATTTTTGAGTCAATATACACACAGCTACTCGTTCAGCCTATGACGGGACACAAAGTTTGTGTTGTTGCAAATGAGAAAAACAATTCAACCGATTTCATTTAATAGGGTCTAAAATTTTGTTTTAGGTTCAGCACTGGAGGGAGTCATGTAGGATACTATATTATAGTTTTTTCAAGCTAGAAATAACATTAGCTCATTCCCATGAACTTGGTCTACAATCATGTTTTTGTAAATACACTCAATACAAAGAGTTAAAAATATGACAGGAGACACTTTGTTGGTGTGTTACAAATGTGAAACATATCTTTCAACTGATTTCACCGAACAGGGTCTATTTTCAAATTGTTATCTCTAAAGAGTGTCAAAAATCATGATTTAGCCTATGTCCAAAATGCAACTTGTTCAGCACTGAAGTTGAACTACAAACAATGTTTTTCAAGTTTGAAATTCAATTTTAAGCTGTTTTCAATAAACATGATGTACAACCACTTTTGAGTTAATATACATACTGCAACTCGTTCAGCCTATGATGGGACTCAAAATTTGTGTTTTTACAAATGTGAAACACATGATTCAACCGATTTCATTTAATAGGGTCTAAAATGTTGTTTTAGGTTCCGCACAGGAGGGAGTCATGTAGGATACTATATTTGAGTTTTTTCAAGCTAGAAATAACATTAAGCTCATTCCCATGAACTTGGTCTACAATCAAGTTTTTGTAAATACACTCTATACAAATAGTTAAGAATATGACAGGAGACACTTTGTTGGTGTGTTACAAATGTGAAACAAATCTTTCATTTGATTTCAATGAATAGGGTCTATTTTCAAATTGTTATTTCTAAACAGTGTCAATAATCATTATTTAGCCTTTGTCCAAAATGCCACTTGTTCAGCACTGAAGTTAACCTACAAAGAATGTTTTTCAAGTTTGAAATACACTTTTAAGCTGTTTTCAATAAACATGATCTACAATCACTTTTGAGTCAATATACACACAGCTACTCGTTCAGCCTATGACGGGACCCAAAGTTTGTGTTGTTACAAATGTGAAACACATGATTCAACCGATTTCATTTAATAGGGTCTAAAATGTTGTTTTAGGTTCCGCACAGGAGGGAGTCATGTAGGATACTATATTTGAGTTTTTTCAAGCTAGAAATAACATTAAGCTCATTCCCATGAACTTGGTCTACAATCAAGTTTTTGTAAATACACTCAATACAAATAGTTAAGAATATGACAGGAGACACTTTGTTGGTGTGTTACAAATGTGAAACATATCTTTCAACTGATTTCACTGAACAGGGTCTATTTTCAAATTGTTATCTCTAAACAGTGTCAATAATCATGATTTAGCCTATGTCCAAAATGCAATTTGTTCAGCACTGAAGTTAACCTACAAACAAAGTTTTTCTAGTTTGAAATACACTTTTAAGCTGTTTTCAATAAACATGATGTACAACCACTTTTGAGTCAATATACATACTGCAAGTCGTTCAGCCTATGACGGGACTCAAAATTTGTGTTGTTACAAATGTGAAACACATGATTCAACCGATTTCATTTAATAGGGTCTAAAATGTTGTTTTAGTTTCAGCACAGGAGGGAGTCATGTAGGATACTATATATTAGTATTTTCAAGCTAGAAATGACATTAAGCTATTTCCCATGAACTTGGTTTACAATCAAGTTTTTGTAAATACACTCAATACAAATAGTTAAGAATATGACAGGAGACACTTTGTTGGTGTGTTACAAATGTGAAACATATCTTTCAACTGATTTCACTGAACAGGGTCTATTTTCAAATTGTTATCTCTAAACAGTGTCAATAATCATGATTTAGCCTATGTCCAAAATGCAATTTGTTCAGCACTGAAGTTAACCTACAAACAAAGTTTTTCTAGTTTGAAATACACTTTTAAGCTGTTTTCAATAAACATGATGTACAACCACTTTTGAGTCAATATACATACTGCAAGTCGTTCAGCCTATGACGGGACTCAAAATTTGTGTTGTTACAAATGTGAAACACATGATTCAACCGATTTCATTTAATAGGGTCTAAAATGTTGTTTTTAGGTTCAGCACAGGAGGGAGTCATGTAGGATACTATATTTTAGTATTTTCAAGCTAGAAATGACATTAAGCTCTTTCCCATGAACTTGGTCTACAATCAAGTTTTTGTAAATACACTCAATACAAATAGTTAAGAATATGACAGGAGACACTTTGTTGGTGTGTTACAAATGTGAAACAAATCTTTCAACTGATTTCACTGAACAGGGTCTATTTTCAAATTGTTATCTCTAAACAGTGTCAATAATCATGATTTAGCCTATGTCCAAAATGCAATTTGTTCAGCACTGAAGTTAACCTACAAACAAAGTTTTTCTAGTTTGAAATACACTTTTAAGCTGTTTTCAATAAACATGATGTACAACCACTTTTGAGTCAATATACATACTGCAAGTCGTTCAGCCTATGACGGGAAACAAAGTTTGAGTTGTTACAAATGTGAAACACATGATTCAACCGATTTCATTTAATATGGTCTAAAATGTTGTTTTATTTTCAGCAATGGAGGGAGTCATGTAGGATACTATATTTGAGTTTTTTCAAGCTAGAAATAACATTAAGCTCATTCCCATGAACTTGGTCTACAATCAAGTTTTAGTAAATACACTCAATACAAATAGTTAAGAATATACTGTTGATGTGTTACTAATGTGAAACATATCTTTCAACTGATTTCACTGAACAGGGTCTATTTTCAAATTGTTATCTCTAAAGAGTGTCAAAAATCATGATTTAGCCTATGTCCAAAATGCAACTTGTTCAGCACTGAAGTTAAACTACAAACAATGTTTTTCAAGTTTGAAAATCAATTTTAAGCTGTTTTCAATAAACATGATGTACAATCACTTTTGAGTCAATATACACACAGCTACTCGTTCAGCCTATGACGGGACCCAAAGTTTGTGTTGTTACAAATGTGAAACACATGATTCAACCGATTTCATTTAATAGGGTCTAAAATGTTGTTTTAGGTTCAGCACAGGAGGGAGTCATGTAGGATACTATATTTTAGTATTTTCAAGCTAGAAATGACATAAAGCTCTATCCCATGAACTTGGTCTACAATCAAGTTTTTGTAAATACACTCAATACAAATAGTTAAGAATATGACAGGAGACACTTTGTTGGTGTGTTACAAATGTGAAACATATCTTTCATTTGATTTCAATGAACAGGGTCTATTGTCAAATTGTTTTCTCTAAACAGTGTCAATTATCATGATTTTGCCTTTGTCCAAAATGCAACTTGTTCAGCACTGAAGTTAACCTACAAAGAATGTTTTTCAAGTTTGAAATACATTTTTAAGCTGTTTTCAATAAACATGATCTACAATCACTTTTGAGTCAATTTACAAACTGCTACTCGTTCAGCATATGACGGGACCCAAAGTTGGTGTTGTTACAAATTTGAAACACATGATTCAACCGATTTCTTTTAATATGGTCTAAAATGTTCAGCAATGGAGGGAGTCATGTAGGATACTATATTTGAGTTTTTTCAAGCTAGAAATAACATTAAGCTCATTCCCATGAACTTGGTCTACAATCAAGTTTTTGTAAATACACTCTATACAAATAGTTAAGAATATGACAGGAGACACTTTGTTGGTGTGTTACAAATGTGAAACAAATCTTTCATTTGATTTCAATGAATAGGGTCTATTTTCAAATTGTTATCTCTAAACAGTGTCAATAATCATTATTTAGCCTTTGTCCAAAATGCAACTTGTTCGGCACTGAAGTTAACCTACAAAGAATGTTTTTCAAGTTTGAAATACACTTTTAAGCTGTTTTCAATAAACATGATGTACAACCACTTTTGAGTTAATATACATACTGCAACTCGTTCAGCCTATGATGGGACTCAAAATTTGTGTTTTTACAAATGTGAAACACATGATTCAACCGATTTCATTTAATAGGGTCTAAAATGTTGTTTTAGGTTCCGCACAGGAGGGAGTCATGTAGGATACTATATTTGAGTTTTTTCAAGCTAGAAATAACATTAAGCTCATTCCCATGAACTTGGTCTACAATCAAGTTTTTGTAAATACACTCTATACAAATAGTTAAGAATATGACAGGAGACACTTTGTTGGTGTGTTACAAATGTGAAACAAATCTTTCATTTGATTTCAATGAATAGGGTCTATTTTCAAATTGTTATCTCTAAACAGTGTCAATAATCATTATTTAGCCTTTGTCCAAAATGCAACTTGTTCGGCACTGAAGTTAACCTACAAAGAATGTTTTTCAAGTTTGAAATACACTTTTAAGATGTTTTCAATAAACATGATGTACAACCACTTTTGAGTTAATATACATACTGCAACTCGTTCAGCCTATGATGGGACTCAAAATTTGTGTTTTTACAAATGTGAAACACATGATTCAACCGATTTCATTTAATAGGGTCTAAAATGTTGTTTTAGGTTCCGCACAGGAGGGAGTCATGTAGGATACTATATTTGAGTTTTTTCAAGCTAGAAATAACATTAAGCTCATTCCCATGAACTTGGTCTACAATCAAGTTTTAGTAAATACACTCAATACAAATAGTTAAGAATATACTGTTGATGTGTTACTAATGTGAAACATATCTTTCAACTGATTTCACTGAACAGGGTCTATTTTCAAATTGTTATCTCTAAAGAGTGTCAAAAATCATGATTTAGCCTATGTCCAAAATGCAACTTGTTCAGCACTGAAGTTAAACTACAAACAATGTTTTTCAAGTTTGAAAATCAATTTTAAGCTGTTTTCAATAAACATGATGTACAATCACTTTTGAGTCAATATACACACAGCTACTCGTTCAGCCTATGACGGGACCCAAAGTTTGTGTTGTTACAAATGTGAAACACATGATTCAACCGATTTCATTTAATAGGGTCTAAAATGTTGTTTTAGGTTCAGCACAGGAGGGAGTCATGTAGGAAACTATATTTTAGTATTTTCAAGCTAGAAATGACATAAAGCTCTATCCCATGAACTTGGTCTACAATCAAGTTTTTGTAAATACACTCAATACAAATAGTTAAGAATATGACAGGAGACACTTTGTTGGTGTGTTACAAATGTGAAACATATCTTTCATTTGATTTCAATGAACAGGGTCTATTGTCAAATTGTTTTCTCTAAACAGTGTCAATTATCATGATTTTGCCTTTGTCCAAAATGCAACTTGGTCAGCACTGAAGTTAACCTACAAAGAATGTTTTTCAAGTTTGAAATACACTTTTAAGCTTTTTTCAATAAACATGATCTACAATCACTTTTGAGTCAATTTACAAACTGCTACTCGTTCAGCATATGACGGGACCCAAAGTTGGTGTTGTTACAAATTTGAAACACATGATTCAACCGATTTCTTTTAATATGGTCTAAAATGTTCAGCAATGGAGGGAGTCATGTAGGATACTATATTTGAGTTTTTTCAAGCTAGAAATAACATTAAGCTCATTCCCATGAACTTGGTCTACAATCAAGTTTTTGTAAATACACTCTATACAAATAGTTAAGAATATGACAGGAGACACTTTGTTGGTGTGTTACAAATGTGAAACAAATCTTTCATTTGATTTCAATGAATAGGGTCTATTTTCAAATTGTTATCTCTAAACAGTGTCAATAATCATTATTTAGCCTTTGTCCAAAATGCAACTTGTTCGGCACTGAAGTTAACCTACAAAGAATGTTTTTCAAGTTTGAAATACACTTTTAAGCTGTTTTCAATAAACATGATGTACAACCACTTTTGAGTTAATATACATACTGCAACTCGTTCAGCCTATGATGGGACTCAAAATTTGTGTTTTTACAAATGTGAAACACATGATTCAACCGATTTCATTTAATAGGGTCTAAAATGTTGTTTTAGGTTCCGCACAGGAGGGAGTCATGTAGGATACTATATTTGAGTTTTTTCAAGCTAGAAATAACATTAAGCTCATTCCCATGAACTTGGTCTACAATCAAGTTTTTGTAAATACACTCTATACAAATAGTTAAGAATATGACAGGAGACACTTTGTTGGTGTGTTACAAATGTGAAACAAATCTTTCATTTGATTTCAATGAATAGGGTCTATTTTCAAATTGTTATCTCTAAACAGTGTCAATAATCATTATTTAGCCTTTGTCCAAAATGCAACTTGTTCGGCACTGAAGTTAACCTACAAAGAATGTTTTTCAAGTTTGAAATACACTTTTAAGATGTTTTCAATAAACATGATGTACAACCACTTTTGAGTTAATATACATACTGCAACTCGTTCAGCCTATGATGGGACTCAAAATTTGTGTTTTTACAAATGTGAAACACATGATTCAACCGATTTCATTTAATAGGGTCTAAAATGTTGTTTTAGGTTCCGCACAGGAGGGAGTCATGTAGGATACTATATTTGAGTTTTTTCAAGCTAGAAATAACATTAAGCTCATTCCCATGAACTTGGTCTACAATCAAGTTTTTGTAAATACACTCTATACAAATAGTTAAGAATATGACAGGAGACACTTTGTTGGTGTGTTACAAATGTGAAACAAATCTTTCATTTGATTTCAATGAATAGGGTCTATTTTCAAATTGTTTTCTCTAAACAGTGTCAATTATCATGATTTTGCCTTTGTCCAAAATGCAACTTGGTCAGCACTGAAGTTAACCTACAAAGAATGTTTTTCAAGTTTGAAATACACTTTTAAGCTTTTTTCAATAAACATGATCTACAATCACTTTTGAGTCAATTTACAAACTGCTACTCGTTCAGCATATGACGGGACCCAAAGTTGGTGTTGTTACAAATTTGAAACACATGATTCAACCGATTTCTTTTAATATGGTCTAAAATGTTCAGCAATGGAGGGAGTCATGTAGGATACTATATTTGAGTTTTTTCAAGCTAGAAATAACATTAAGCTCATTCCCATGAACTTGGTCTACAATCAAGTTTTTGTAAATACACTCTATACAAATAGTTAAGAATATGACAGGAGACACTTTGTTGGTGTGTTACAAATGTGAAACAAATCTTTCATTTGATTTCAATGAATAGGGTCTATTTTCAAATTGTTATCTCTAAACAGTGTCAATAATCATTATTTAGCCTTTGTCCAAAATGCAACTTGTTCGGCACTGAAGTTAACCTACAAAGAATGTTTTTCAAGTTTGAAATACACTTTTAAGCTGTTTTCAATAAACATGATGTACAACCACTTTTGAGTTAATATACATACTGCAACTCGTTCAGCCTATGATGGGACTCAAAATTTGTGTTTTTACAAATGTGAAACACATGATTCAACCGATTTCATTTAATAGGGTCTAAAATGTTGTTTTAGGTTCCGCACAGGAGGGAGTCATGTAGGATACTATATTTGAGTTTTTTCAAGCTAGAAATAACATTAAGCTCATTCCCATGAACTTGGTCTACAATCAAGTTTTTGTAAATACACTCTATACAAATAGTTAAGAATATGACAGGAGACACTTTGTTGGTGTGTTACAAATGTGAAACAAATCTTTCATTTGATTTCAATGAATAGGGTCTATTTTCAAATTGTTATCTCTAAACAGTGTCAATAATCATTATTTAGCCTTTGTCCAAAATGCAACTTGTTCGGCACTGAAGTTAACCTACAAAGAATGTTTTTCAAGTTTGAAATACACTTTTAAGATGTTTTCAATAAACATGATGTACAACCACTTTTGAGTTAATATACATACTGCAACTCGTTCAGCCTATGATGGGACTCAAAATTTGTGTTTTTACAAATGTGAAACACATGATTCAACCGATTTCATTTAATAGGGTCTAAAATGTTGTTTTAGGTTCCGCACAGGAGGGAGTCATGTAGGATACTATATTTGAGTTTTTTCAAGCTAGAAATAACATTAAGCTCATTCCCATGAACTTGGTCTACAATCAAGTTTTTGTAAATACACTCAATACAAATAGTTAAGAATATACTGTTGATGTGTTACAAATGTGAAACACATCTTTCAACTGATTTCACTGAACAGGGTCTATTTTCAAATTGTTATCTCTAAAGAGTGTCAAAAATCATGATTTAGCCTTTGTCCAAAATGCAACTTGTTCAGCACTGAAGTTAAACTACAAACAATGTTTTTCAAGTTTGAAATTCAATTTTAAGCTGTTTTCAATAAACATGATCTACAATCACTTTTGAGTCAATATACACACAGCTACTCGTTCAGCCTATGACCGGACCCAAAGTTTGTGTTGTTACAAATGTGAAACACATGATTCAACCGATTTCATTTAATAGGGTCTAAAATGTTGTTTTAGGTTCCGCACAGGAGGGAGTCATGTAGGATACTATATTTGAGTTTTTTCAAGCTAGAAATAACATTAAGCTCATTCCCATGAACTTGGTCTACAATCAAGTTTTTGTAAATACACTCAATACAAATAGTTAAGAATATGACAGGAGACACTTTGTTGGTGTGTTACAAATGTGAAACATATCTTTCAACTGATTTCACTGAACAGGGTCTATTTTCAAATTGTTATCTCTAAACAGTGTCAATAATCATGATTTAGCCTATGTCCAAAATGCAATTTGTTCAGCACTGAAGTTAACCTACAAACAAAGTTTTTCTAGTTTGAAATACACTTTTAAGCTGTTTTCAATAAACATGATGTACAACCACTTTTGAGTCAATATACATACTGCAAGTCGTTCAGCCTATGACGGGACTCAAAATTTGTGTTGTTACAAATGTGAAACACATGATTCAACCGATTTCATTTAATAGGGTCTAAAATGTTGTTTTAGTTTCAGCACAGGAGGGAGTCATGTAGGATACTATATATTAGTATTTTCAAGCTAGAAATGACATTAAGCTATTTCCCATGAACTTGGTTTACAATCAAGTTTTTGTAAATACACTCAATACAAATAGTTAAGAATATGACAGGAGACACTTTGTTGGTGTGTTACAAATGTGAAACATATCTTTCAACTGATTTCACTGAACAGGGTCTATTTTCAAATTGTTATCTCTAAACAGTGTCAATAATCATGATTTAGCCTATGTCCAAAATGCAATTTGTTCAGCACTGAAGTTAACCTACAAACAAAGTTTTTCTAGTTTGAAATACACTTTTAAGCTGTTTTCAATAAACATGATGTACAACCACTTTTGAGTCAATATACATACTGCAAGTCGTTCAGCCTATGACGGGACTCAAAATTTGTGTTGTTACAAATGTGAAACACATGATTCAACCGATTTCATTTAATAGGGTCTAAAATGTTGTTTTAGGTTCCGCACAGGAGGGAGTCATGTAGGATACTATATTTGAGTTTTTTCAAGCTAGAAATAACATTAAGCTCATTCCCATGAACTTGGTCTACAATCAAGTTTTTGTAAATACACTCAATACAAATAGTTAAGAATATACTGTTGATGTGTTACAAATGTGAAACACATCTTTCAACTGATTTCACTGAACAGGGTCTATTTTCAAATTGTTATCTCTAAAGAGTGTCAAAAATCATGATTTAGCCTTTGTCCAAAATGCAACTTGTTCAGCACTGAAGTTAAACTACAAACAATGTTTTTCAAGTTTGAAATTCAATTTTAAGCTGTTTTCAATAAACATGATCTACAATCACTTTTGAGTCAATATACACACAGCTACTCGTTCAGCCTATGACGGGACCCAAAGTTTGTGTTGTTACAAATGTGAAACACATGATTCAACCGATTTCATTTAATAGGGTCTAAAATGTTGTTTTAGGTTCCGCACAGGAGGGAGTCATGTAGGATACTATATTTGAGTTTTTTCAAGCTAGAAATAACATTAAGCTCATTCCCATGAACTTGGTCTACAATCAAGTTTTTGTAAATACACTCAATACAAATAGTTAAGAATATGACAGGAGACACTTTGTTGGTGTGTTACAAATGTGAAACATATCTTTCAACTGATTTCACTGAACAGGGTCTATTTTCAAATTGTTATCTCTAAACAGTGTCAATAATCATGATTTAGCCTATGTCCAAAATGCAATTTGTTCAGCACTGAAGTTAACCTACAAACAAAGTTTTTCTAGTTTGAAATACACTTTTAAGCTGTTTTCAATAAACATGATGTACAACCACTTTTGAGTCAATATACATACTGCAAGTCGTTCAGCCTATGACGGGACTCAAAATTTGTGTTGTTACAAATGTGAAACACATGATTCAACCGATTTCATTTAATAGGGTCTAAAATGTTGTTTTAGTTTCAGCACAGGAGGGAGTCATGTAGGATACTATATATTAGTATTTTCAAGCTAGAAATGACATTAAGCTATTTCCCATGAACTTGGTTTACAATCAAGTTTTTGTAAATACACTCAATACAAATAGTTAAGAATATGACAGGAGACACTTTGTTGGTGTGTTACAAATGTGAAACATATCTTTCAACTGATTTCACTGAACAGGGTCTATTTTCAAATTGTTATCTCTAAACAGTGTCAATAATCATGATTTAGCCTATGTCCAAAATGCAATTTGTTCAGCACTGAAGTTAACCTACAAACAAAGTTTTTCTAGTTTGAAATACACTTTTAAGCTGTTTTCAATAAACATGATGTACAACCACTTTTGAGTCAATATACATACTGCAAGTCGTTCAGCCTATGACGGGACTCAAAATTTGTGTTGTTACAAATGTGAAACACATGATTCAACCGATTTCATTTAATAGGGTCTAAAATGTTGTTTTAGGTTCCGCACAGGAGGGAGTCATGTAGGATACTATATTTGAGTTTTTTCAAGCTAGAAATAACATTAAGCTCATTCCCATGAACTTGGTTTACAATCAAGTTTTTGTAAATACACTCAATACAAATAGTTAAGAATATGACAGGAGACACTTTGTTGGTGTGTTACAAATGTGAAACATATCTTTCAACTGATTTCACTGAACAGGGTCTATTTTCAAATTGTTATCTCTAAACAGTGTCAATAATCATGATTTAGCCTATGTCCAAAATGCAATTTGTTCAGCACTGAAGTTAACCTACAAACAAAGTTTTTCTAGTTTGAAATACACTTTTAAGCTGTTTTCAATAAACATGATGTACAACCACTTTTGAGTCAATATACATACTGCAAGTCGTTCAGCCTATGACGGGACTCAAAATTTGTGTTGTTACAAATGTGAAACACATGATTCAACCGATTTCATTTAATAGGGTCTAAAATGTTGTTTTAGGTTCCGCACAGGAGGGAGTCATGTAGGATACTATATTTGAGTTTTTTCAAGCTAGAAATAACATTAAGCTCATTCCCATGAACTTGGTTTACAATCAAGTTTTTGTAAATACACTCAATACAAATAGTTAAGAATATGACAGGAGACACTTTGTTGGTGTGTTACAAATGTGAAACATATCTTTCAACTGATTTCACTGAACAGGGTCTATTTTCAAATTGTTATCTCTAAAGAGTGTCAAAAATCATGATTTAGCCTTTGTCCAGAATGCAACTTGTTCAGCACTGAAGTTAACCTAAAAACAAAGTTTTTCTAGTTTGAAATACACTTTTAAGCTGTTTTCAATAAACATGATCTACAATCACTATTGAGTCAATATACACACAGCTACTCGTTCAGCCTATGACGGGAAACAAAGTTTGAGTTGTTACAAATGTGAAACACATGATTCAACCGATTTCATTTAATATGGTCTAAAATGTTGTTTTATTTTCAGCAATGGAGGGAATCATGTAGGATACTATATTTGAGTTTTTTCAAGCTAGAAATAACATTAAGCTCATTCCCATGAACTTGGTCTACAATCAAGTTTTAGTAAATACACTCAATACAAATAGTTAAGAATATACTGTTGATGTGTTACTAATGTGAAACATATCTTTCAACTGATTTCACTGAACAGGGTCTATTTTCAAATTGTTATCTCTAAAGAGTGTCAAAAATCATGATTTAGCCTATGTCCAAAATGCAACTTGTTCAGCACTGAAGTTAAACTACAAACAATGTTTTTCAAGTTTGAAAATCAATTTTAAGCTGTTTTCAATAAACATGATGTACAATCACTTTTGAGTCAATATACACACAGCTACTCGTTCAGCCTATGACGGGACCCAAAGTTTGTGTTGTTACAAATGTGAAACACATGATTCAACCGATTTCATTTAATAGGGTCTAAAATGTTGTTTTAGGTTCAGCACAGGAGGGAGTCATGTAGGATACTATATATTAGTATTTTCAAGCTAGAAATGACATTAAGCTATTTCCCATGAACTTGGTTTACAATCAAGTTTTTGTAAATACACTCAATACAAATAGTTAAGAATATGACAGGAGACACTTTGTTGGTGTGTTACAAATGTGAAACATATCTTTCAACTGATTTCACTGAACAGGGTCTATTTTCAAATTGTTATCTCTAAACAGTGTCAATAATCATGATTTAGCCTATGTCCAAAATGCAATTTGTTCAGCACTGAAGTTAACCTACAAACAAAGTTTTTCTAGTTTGAAATACACTTTTAAGCTGTTTTCAATAAACATGATGTACAACCACTTTTGAGTCAATATACATACTGCAAGTCGTTCAGCCTATGACGGGACTCAAAATTTGTGTTGTTACAAATGTGAAACACATGATTCAACCGATTTCATTTAATAGGGTCTAAAATGTTGTTTTTAGGTTCAGCACAGGAGGGAGTCATGTAGGATACTATATTTTAGTATTTTCAAGCTAGAAATGACATTAAGCTCTTTCCCATGAACTTGGTCTACAATCAAGTTTTTGTAAATTCACTCAATACAAATAGTTAAGAATATGACAGGAGACACTTTGTTGGTGTGTTACAAATGTGAAACATATCTTTCAACTGATTTCACTGAACAGGGTCTATTTTCAAATTGTTATCTCTAAACAGTGTCAATAATCATGATTTAGCCTATGTCCAAAATGCAATTTGTTCAGCACTGAAGTTAACCTACAAACAAAGTTTTTCTAGTTTGAAATACACTTTTAAGCTGTTTTCAATAAACATGATGTACAACCACTTTTGAGTCAATATACATACTGCAAGTCGTTCAGCCTATGACGGGACCCAAAGTTGATGTTGTTACAAATTTGAAACACATGATTCAACCGATTTCTTTTAATATGGTCTAAAATGTTCAGCAATGGAGGGAGTCATGTAGGATACTATATTTGAGTTTTTTCAAGCTAGAAATAACATTAAGCTCATTCCCATGAACTTGGTCTACAATCAAGTTTTTGTAAATACACTCTATACAAATAGTTAAGAATATGACAGGAGACACTTTGTTGGTGTGTTACAAATGTGAAACAAATCTTTCATTTGATTTCAATGAATAGGGTCTATTTTCAAATTGTTATCTCTAAACAGTGTCAATAATCATTATTTAGCCTTTGTCCAAAATGCAACTTGTTCGGCACTGAAGTTAACCTACAAAGAATGTTTTTCAAGTTTGAAATACACTTTTAAGCTGTTTTCAATAAACATGATGTACAACCACTTTTGAGTTAATATACATACTGCAACTCGTTCAGCCTATGATGGGACTCAAAATTTGTGTTTTTACAAATGTGAAACACATGATTCAACCGATTTCATTTAATAGGGTCTAAAATGTTGTTTTAGGTTCCGCACAGGAGGGAGTCATGTAGGATACTATATTTGAGTTTTTTCAAGCTAGAAATAACATTAAGCTCATTCCCATGAACTTGGTCTACAATCAAGTTTTTGTAAATACACTCTATACAAATAGTTAAGAATATGACAGGAGACACTTTGTTGGTGTGTTACAAATGTGAAACAAATCTTTCATTTGATTTCAATGAATAGGGTCTATTTTCAAATTGTTATCTCTAAACAGTGTCAATAATCATTATTTAGCCTTTGTCCAAAATGCAACTTGTTCGGCACTGAAGTTAACCTACAAAGAATGTTTTTCAAGTTTGAAATACACTTTTAAGATGTTTTCAATAAACATGATGTACAACCACTTTTGAGTTAATATACATACTGCAACTCGTTCAGCCTATGATGGGACTCAAAATTTGTGTTTTTACAAATGTGAAACACATGATTCAACCGATTTCATTTAATAGGGTCTAAAATGTTGTTTTAGGTTCCGCACAGGAGGGAGTCATGTAGGATACTATATTTGAGTTTTTTCAAGCTAGAAATAACATTAAGCTCATTCCCATGAACTTGGTCTACAATCAAGTTTTTGTAAATACACTCAATACAAATAGTTAAGAATATACTGTTGATGTGTTGCAAATGTGAAACACATCTTTCAACTGATTTCACTGAACAGGGTCTATTTTCAAATTGTTATCTCTAAAGAGTGTCAAAAATCATGATTTAGCCTTTGTCCAAAATGCAACTTGTTCAGCACTGAAGTTAAACTACAAACAATGTTTTTCAAGTTTGAAATTCAATTTTAAGCTGTTTTCAATAAACATGATCTACAATCACTTTTGAGTCAATATACACACAGCTACTCGTTCAGCCTATGACGGGACCCAAAGTTTGTGTTGTTACAAATGTGAAACACATGATTCAACCGATTTCATTTAATAGGGTCTAAAATGTTGTTTTAGGTTCCGCACAGGAGGGAGTCATGTAGGATACTATATTTGAGTTTTTTCAAGCTAGAAATAACATTAAGCTCATTCCCATGAACTTGGTCTACAATCAAGTTTTTGTAAATACACTCAATACAAATAGTTAAGAATATGACAGGAGACACTTTGTTGGTGTGTTACAAATGTGAAACATATCTTTCAACTGATTTCACTGAACAGGGTCTATTTTCAAATTGTTATCTCTAAACAGTGTCAATAATCATGATTTAGCCTATGTCCAAAATGCAAATTGTTCAGCACTGAAGTTAACCTACAAACAAAGTTTTTCTAGTTTGAAATACACTTTTAAGCTGTTTTCAATAAACATGATGTACAACCACTTTTGAGTCAATATACATACTGCAAGTCGTTCAGCCTATGACGGGACTCAAAATTTGTGTTGTTACAAATGTGAAACACATGATTCAACCGATTTCATTTAATAGGGTCTAAAATGTTGTTTTAGTTTCAGCACAGGAGGGAGTCATGTAGGATACTATATATTAGTATTTTCAAGCTAGAAATGACATTAAGCTATTTCCCATGAACTTGGTTTACAATCAAGTTTTTGTAAATACACTCAATACAAATAGTTAAGAATATGACAGGAGACACTTTGTTGGTGTGTTACAAATGTGAAACATATCTTTCAACTGATTTCACTGAACAGGGTCTATTTTCAAATTGTTATCTCTAAACAGTGTCAATAATCATGATTTAGCCTATGTCCAAAATGCAATTTGTTCAGCACTGAAGTTAACCTACAAACAAAGTTTTTCTAGTTTGAAATACACTTTTAAGCTGTTTTCAATAAACATGATGTACAACCACTTTTGAGTCAATATACATACTGCAAGTCGTTCAGCCTATGACGGGACTCAAAATTTGTGTTGTTACAAATGTGAAACACATGATTCAACCGATTTCATTTAATAGGGTCTAAAATGTTGTTTTAGGTTCCGCACAGGAGGGAGTCATGTAGGATACTATATTTGAGTTTTTTCAAGCTAGAAATAACATTAAGCTCATTCCCATGAACTTGGTTTACAATCAAGTTTTTGTAAATACACTCAATACAAATAGTTAAGAATATGACAGGAGACACTTTGTTGGTGTGTTACAAATGTGAAACATATCTTTCAACTGATTTCACTGAACAGGGTCTATTTTCAAATTGTTTTCTCTAAACAGTGTCAATTATCATGATTTTGCCTATGTCCAAAATGCAACTTGTTCAGCACTGAAGTTAACCTACAAAGAACGTTTATCTAGTTTGAAATACACTTTTAAGCTGTTTTCAATAAACATGATGTACAATCACTTTTGAGTCTATATACATACTCGTTCAGCCTATGACGGGACTCAAAATTTGTGTTGTTAC
Source organism: Thymallus thymallus (assembly GCA_023634145.1). Taxonomy (NCBI): domain Eukaryota; kingdom Metazoa; phylum Chordata; class Actinopteri; order Salmoniformes; family Salmonidae; genus Thymallus; species Thymallus thymallus. The sequence goes on from CM042407.1 coordinate 12,239,580, forward strand.
AAATGTGAAACACATGATTCAACCGATTTCATTTAATAGGGTCTAAAATGTTGTTTTAGGTTCCGCACAGGAGGGAGTCATGTAGGATACTATATTTGAGTTTTTTCAAGCTAGAAATAACATTAAGCTCATTCCCATGAACTTGGTCTACAATCAAGTTTTTGTAAATACACTCTATACAAATAGTTAAGAATATGACAGGAGACACTTTGTTGGTGTGTTACAAATGTGAAACAAATCTTTCATTTGATTTCAATGAATAGGGTCTATTTTCAAATTGTTATTTCTAAACAGTGTCAATAATCATTATTTAGCCTTTGTCCAAAATGCCACTTGTTCAGCACTGAAGTTAACCTACAAAGAATGTTTTTCAAGTTTGAAATACACTTTTAAGCTGTTTTCAATAAACATGATCTACAATCACTTTTGAGTCAATATACACACAGCTACTCGTTCAGCCTATGACGGGAAACAAAGTTTGAGTTGTTACAAATGTGAAACACATGATTCAACCGATTTCATTTAATATGGTCTAAAATGTTGTTTTATTTTCAGCAATGGAGGGAGTCATGTAGGATACTATATTTGAGTTTTTTCAAGCTAGAAATAACATTAAGCTCATTCCCATGAACTTGGTCTACAATCAAGTTTTAGTAAATACACTCAATACAAATAGTTAAGAATATACTGTTGATGTGTTACTAATGTGAAACATATCTTTCAACTGATTTCACTGAACAGGGTCTATTTTCAAATTGTTATCTCTAAAGAGTGTCAAAAATCATGATTTAGCCTATGTCCAAAATGCAACTTGTTCAGCACTGAAGTTAAACTACAAACAATGTTTTTCAAGTTTGAAAATCAATTTTAAGCTGTTTTCAATAAACATGATGTACAATCACTTTTGAGTCAATATACACACAGCTACTCGTTCAGCCTATGACCGGACCCAAAGTTTGTGTTGTTACAAATGTGAAACACATGATTCAACCGATTTCATTTAATAGGGTCTAAAATGTTGTTTTAGGTTCAGCACAGGAGGGAGTCATGTAGGATACTATATATTAGTATTTTCAAGCTAGAAATGACATTAAGCTATTTCCCATGAACTTGGTTTACAATCAAGTTTTTGTAAATACACTCAATACAAATAGTTAAGAATATGACAGGAGACACTTTGTTGGTGTGTTACAAATGTGAAACATATCTTTCAACTGATTTCACTGAACAGGGTCTATTTTCAAATTGTTATCTCTAAACAGTGTCAATAATCATGATTTAGCCTATGTCCAAAATGCAATTTGTTCAGCACTGAAGTTAACCTACAAACAAAGTTTTTCTAGTTTGAAATACACTTTTAAGCTGTTTTCAATAAACATGATGTACAACCACTTTTGAGTCAATATACATACTGCAAGTCGTTCAGCCTATGACGGGACTCAAAATTTGTGTTGTTACAAATGTGAAACACATGATTCAACCGATTTCATTTAATAGGGTCTAAAATGTTGTTTTTAGGTTCAGCACAGGAGGGAGTCATGTAGGATACTATATTTTAGTATTTTCAAGCTAGAAATGACATTAAGCTCTTTCCCATGAACTTGGTCTACAATCAAGTTTTTGTAAATACACTCAATACAAATAGTTAAGAATATGACAGGAGACACTTTGTTGGTGTGTTACAAATGTGAAACATATCTTTCAACTGATTTCACTGAACAGGGTCTATTTTCAAATTGTTATCTCTAAACAGTGTCAATAATCATGATTTAGCCTATGTCCAAAATGCAATTTGTTCAGCACTGAAGTTAACCTACAAACAAAGGTTTTCTAGTTTGAAATACACTTTTAAGCTGTTTTCAATAAACATGATGTACAACCACTTTTGAGTCAATATACATACTGCAAGTCGTTCAGCCTATGACGGGACTCAAAATTTGAGTTGTTACAAATGTGAAACACATGATTCAACCGATTTCATTTAATAGGGTCTAAAATGTTGTTTTAGGTTCCGCACAGGAGGGAGTCATGTAGGATACTATATTTGAGTTTTTTCAAGCTAGAAATAACATTAAGCTCATTCCCATGAACTTGGTTTACAATCAAGTTTTTGTAAATACACTCAATACAAATAGTTAAGAATATGACAGGAGACACTTTGTTGGTGTGTTACAAATGTGAAACATATCTTTCAACTGATTTCACTGAACAGGGTCTATTTTCAAATTGTTATCTCTAAAGAGTGTCAAAAATCATGATTTAGCCTTTGTCCAGAATGCAACTTGTTCAGCACTGAAGTTAACCTAAAAACAAAGTTTTTCTAGTTTGAAATACACTTTTAAGCTGTTTTCAATAAACATGATCTACAATCACTATTGAGTCAATATACACACAGCTACTCGTTCAGCCTATGACGGGAAACAAAGTTTGAGTTGTTACAAATGTGAAACACATGATTCAACCGATTTCATTTAATATGGTCTAAAATGTTGTTTTATTTTCAGCAATGGAGGGAGTCATGTAGGATACTATATTTGAGTTTTTTCAAGCTAGAAATAACATTAAGCTCATTCCCATGAACTTGGTCTACAATCAAGTTTTAGTAAATACACTCAATACAAATAGTTAAGAATATGACAGGAGACACTTTGTTGGTGTGTTACAAATGTGAAACACATCTTTCATTTGATTTCAATGAACAGGGTCTATTTTCAAATTGTTTTCTCTAAACAGTGTCAATTATCATGATTTTGCCTATGTCCAAAATGCAACTTGTTCAGCACTGAAGTTAACCTACAAAGAACGTTTATCTAGTTTGAAATACACTTTTAAGCTGTTTTCAATAAACATGATGTACAATCACTTTTGAGTCTATATACATACTCGTTCAGCCTATGACGGGACTCAAAATTTGTGTTGTTACAAATGTGAAACATATCTTTCAACTGATTTCACTGAACAGGGTCTATTTTCAAATTGTTATCTCTAAACAGTGTCAATAATCATTATTTAGCCTTTGTCCAAAATGCAACTTGTTCAGCACTGAAGTTAATCTACAAAGAATGTTTTTCAAGTTTGAAATACACTTTTAAGCTGTTTTCAATAAACATGATCTACAATCACTTTTGAGTCAATATACAAACTGCTACTCGTTCAGCCTACGACGGGACCCAAAGTTTGTGTTGTTACAAATGTGAAACACATGATTCAACCGATTTCATTTAATAGGGTCTAAAATGTTGTTTTAGGTTCCGCACAGGAGGGAGTCATGTAGGATACTATATTTGAGTTTTTTCAAGCTAGAAATAACATTAAGCTCATTCCCATGAACTTGGTCTACAATCAAGTTTTAGTAAATACACTCAATACAAATAGTTAAGAATATACTGTTGATGTGTTACTAATGTGAAACATATCTTTCAACTGATTTCACTGAACAGGGTCTATTTTCAAATTGTTATCTCTAAAGAGTGTCAAAAATCATGATTTAGCTTATGTCCAAAATGCAACTTGTTCAGCACTGAAGTTAAACTACAAACAATGTTTTTCAAGTTTGAAAATCAATTTTAAGCTGTTTTCAATAAACATGATGTACAATCACTTTTGAGTCAATATACACACAGCTACTCGTTCAGCCTATGACGGGACCCAAAGTTTGTGTTGTTACAAATGTGAAACACATGATTCAACCGATTTCATTTAATAGGGTCTAAAATGTTGTTTTAGGTTCAGCACAGGAGGGAGTCATGTAGGATACTATATTTGAGTATTTTCAAGCTAGAAATAACATTAAGCTCTATCCCATGAACTTGGTCTACAATCAAGTTTTTGTAAATACACTCAATACAAATAGTTAAGAATATGACAGGAGACACTTTGTTGGTGTGTTACAAATGTGAAACATATCTTTCAACTGATTTCACTGAACAGGGTCTATTTTCAAATTGTTATCTCTAAACAGTGTCAATAATCATGATTTAGCCTATGTCCAAAATGCAATTTGTTCAGCACTGAAGTTAACCTACAAACAAAGTTTTTCTAGTTTGAAATACACTTTTAAGCTGTTTTCAATAAACATGTTGTACAACCACTTTTGAGTCAATATACATACTGCAAGTCGTTCAGCCTATGACGGGACTCAAAATTTGTGTTGTTACAAATGTGAAACACATGATTCAACCGATTTCATTTAATAGGGTCTAAAATGTTGTTTTAGGTTCCGCACAGGAGGGAGTCATGTAGGATACTATATTTGAGTTTTTTCAAGCTAGAAATAACATTAAGCTCATTCCCATGAACTTGGTTTACAATCAAGTTTTAGTAAATACACTCAATACAAATAGTTAAGAATATGACAGGAGACACTTTGTTGGTGTGTTACAAATGTGAAACATATCTTTCAACTGATTTCACCGAACAGGGTCTATTTTCAAATTGTTATCTCTAAAGAGTGTCAAAAATCATGATTTAGCCTATGTCCAAAATGCAACTTGTTCAGCACTGAAGTTAACCTAAAAACAAAGTTTTTCTAGTTTGAAATACACTTTTAAGCTGTTTTCAATAAACATGATCTACAATCACTTTTGAGTCAATATACATACTGCAAGTCGTTCAGCCTATGACGGGACCCAAAGTTTGTGTTGTTACAAATGTGAAACACATGATTCAACCGATTTCATTTAATAGTGTCTAAAATGTTGTTTTAGGTTCCGCACAGGAGGGAGTCATGTAGGATACTATATTTGAGTTTTTTCAAGCTAGAAATGACATTAAGCTCATTCCCATGAACTTGGTCTACAATCAAGTTTTTGTAAATACACTCAATTACAAAGAGTTAAAAATATGACAGGAGACACTTTGTTGGTGTGTTACAAATGTGAAACATATCTTTCAACTGATTTCACTGAACAGGGTCTATTTTCAAATTGTTATATCTAAAGAGTGTCAAAAACCATGATTTAGCCTTTGTCCAGAATGCAACTTGTTCAGCACTGAAGTTAACCTACAAAGAACATTTTTCTAGTTTGAAATACACTTTTAAGCTGTTTTCAATAAACATGATCTACAATCACTTTTGAGTCAATATACAAACTGCTACTCGTTCAGCCTATGACGGGACCCAAAGTTGGTGTTGTTACAAATGTGAAACACATGATTCAACCAATTTCATTTAATAGGGTCTAAAATGTTGTTTTTAGGTTCAGCACAGGAGGGAGTCATGTAGGATACTATATTTTAGTATTTTCAAGCTAGAAATGACATTAAGCTCTTTCCCATGAACTTGGTCTACAATCAAGTTTTTGTAAATACACTCAATACAAATAGTTAAGAATATGACAGGAGACACTTTGTTGGTGTGTTACAAATGTGAAACATATCTTTCAACTGATTTCACTGAACAGGGTCTATTTTCAAATTGTTATCTCTAAAGAGTGTCAAAAATCATGATTTAGCCTTTGTCCAGAATGCAACTTGTTCAGCACTGAAGTTAACCTAAAAACAAAGTTTTTCTAGTTTGAAATACACTTTTAAGCTGTTTTCAATAAACATGATCTACAATCACTATTGAGTCAATATACACACAGCTACTCGTTCAGCCTATGACGGGAAACAAAGTTTGAGTTGTTACAAATGTGAAACACATGATTCAACCGATTTCATTTAATATGGTCTAAAATGTTGTTTTATTTTCAGCAATGGAGGGAGTCATGTAGGATACTATATTTGAGTTTTTTCAAGCTAGAAATAACATTAAGCTCATTCCCATGAACTTGGTCTACAATCAAGTTTTTGTAAATACACTCAATTACAAAGAGTTAAAAATATGACAGGAGACACTTTGTTGGTGTGTTACAAATGTGAAACATATCTTTCAACTGATTTCACTGAACAGGGTCTATTTTCAAATTGTTATATCTAAAGAGTGTCAAAAACCATGATTTAGCCTTTGTCCAGAATGCAACTTGTTCAGCACTGAAGTTAACCTACAAAGAACATTTTTCTAGTTTGAAATACACTTTTAAGCTGTTTTCAATAAACATGATCTACAATAACTTTTGAGTCAATATACAAACCGCTACTCGTTCAGCCTATGACGGGACCCAAAGTTGGTGTTGTTACAAATGTGAAACACATGATTCAACCAATTTCATTTAATAGGGTCTAAAATTTTGTTTTATGTTTAGCACAGGAGAGAGTCATGTAGGATACTGTATTTTAGTTTTTTCAAGCTAGAAATGACATTAAGCTCATTCCCATGAACTTGGTCTACAATCAAGTTTTAGTAAATACACTCAATACAAATAGTTAAGAATATACTGTTGATGTGTTACAAATGTGAAACATATCTTTCAACTGATTTCACCGAACAGGGTCTATTTTCAAATTGTTATCTCTAAAGAGTGTCAAAAATCATGATTTAGCCTATGTCCAAAATGCAACTTGTTCAGCACTGAAGTTAACCTAAAAACAAAGTTTTTCTAGTTTGAAATACACTTTTAAGCTGTTTTCAATAAACATGATCTACAATCACTATTGAGTCAATATACACACAGCTACTCGTTCAGCCTATGACGGGAAACAAAGTTTGAGTTGTTACAAATGTGAAACACATGATTCAACCGATTTCATTTAATATGGTCTAAAATGTTGTTTTATTTTCAGCAATGGAGGGAGTCATGTAGGATACTATATTTGAGTTTTTTCAAGCTAGAAATAACATTAAGCTCATTCCCATGAACTTGGTCTACAATCAAGTTTTTGTAAATACACTCAATTACAAAGAGTTAAAAATATGACAGGAGACACTTTGTTGGTGTGTTACAAATGTGAAACATATCTTTCAACTGATTTCACTGAACAGGGTCTATTTTCAAATTGTTATATCTAAAGAGTGTCAAAAACCATGATTTAGCCTTTGTCCAGAATGCAACTTGTTCAGCACTGAAGTTAACCTACAAAGAACATTTTTCTAGTTTGAAATACACTTTTAAGCTGTTTTCAATAAACATGATCTACAATAACTTTTGAGTCAATATACAAACCGCTACTCGTTCAGCCTATGACGGGACCCAAAGTTGGTGTTGTTACAAATGTGAAACACATGATTCAACCAATTTCATTTAATAGGGTCTAAAATTTTGTTTTATGTTTAGCACAGGAGAGAGTCATGTAGGATACTGTATTTTAGTTTTTTCAAGCTAGAAATGACATTAAGCTCATTCCCATGAACTTGGTCTACAATCAAGTTTTAGTAAATACACTCAATACAAATAGTTAAGAATATACTGTTGATGTGTTACAAATGTGAAACATATCTTTCAACTGATTTCACCGAACAGGGTCTATTTTCAAATTGTTATCTCTAAAGAGTGTCAAAAATCATGATTTAGCCTATGTCCAAAATGCAACTTGTTCAGCACTGAAGTTAACCTAAAAACAAAGTTTTTCTAGTTTGAAATACACTTTTAAGCTGTTTTCAATAAACATGATCTACAATCACTTTTGAGTCAATATACATACTGCAAGTCGTTCAGCCTATGACGGGACCCAAAGTTTGTGTTGTTACAAATGTGAAACACATGATTCAACCGATTTCATTTAATATGGTCTAAAATGTTGTTTTAGGTTCAGCACAGGAGGGAGTCATGTAGGATACTATATATTAGTATTTTCAAGCTAGAAATGACATTAAGCTATTTCCCATGAACTTGGTTTACAATCAAGTTTTTGTAAATACACTCAATACAAATAGTTAAGAATATGACAGGAGACACTTTGTTGGTGTGTTACAAATGTGAAACATATCTTTCAACTGATTTCACTGAACAGGGTCTATTTTCAAATTGTTATCTCTAAACAGTGTCAATAATCATGATTTAGCCTATGTCCAAAATGCAATTTGTTCAGCACTGAAGTTAACCTACAAACAAAGTTTTTCTAGTTTGAAATACACTTTTAAGCTGTTTTCAATAAACATGATGTACAACCACTTTTGAGTCAATATACATACTGCAAGTCGTTCAGCCTATGACGGGACTCAAAATTTGTGTTGTTACAAATGTGAAACACATGATTCAACCGATTTCATTTAATAGGGTCTAAAATGTTGTTTTTAGGTTCAGCACAGGAGGGAGTCATGTAGGATACTATATTTTAGTATTTTCAAGCTAGAAATGACATTAAGCTCTTTCCCATGAACTTGGTCTACAATCAAGTTTTTGTAAATACACTCAATACAAATAGTTAAGAATATGACAGGAGACACTTTGTTGGTGTGTTACAAATGTGAAACATATCTTTCAACTGATTTCACTGAACAGGGTCTATTTTCAAATTGTTATCTCTAAACAGTGTCAATAATCATGATTTAGCCTATGTCCAAAATGCAATTTGTTCAGCACTGAAGTTAACCTACAAACAAAGTTTTTCTAGTTTGAAATACACTTTTAAGCTGTTTTCAATAAACATGATGTACAACCACTTTTGAGTCAATATACATACTGCAAGTCGTTCAGCCTATGACGGGACTCAAAATTTGTGTTGTTACAAATGTGAAACACATGATTCAACCGATTTCATTTAATAGGGTCTAAAATGTTGTTTTAGGTTCCGCACAGGAAGGAGTCATGTAGGATACTATATTTGAGTTTTTTCAAGCTAGAAATAACATTAAGCTCATTCCCATGAACTTGGTTTACAATCAAGTTTTTGTAAATACACTCAATACAAATAGTTAAGAATATGACAGGAGACACTTTGTTGGTGTGTTACAAATGTGAAACATATCTTTCAACTGATTTCACTGAACAGGGTCTATTTTCAAATTGTTATCTCTAAAGAGTGTCAAAAATCATGATTTAGCCTTTGTCCAGAATGCAACTTGTTCAGCACTGAAGTTAACCTAAAAACAAAGTTTTTCTAGTTTGAAATACACTTTTAAGCTGTTTTCAATAAACATGATCTACAATCACTATTGAGTCAATATACACACAGCTACTCGTTCAGCCTATGACGGGAAACAAAGTTTGAGTTGTTACAAATGTGAAACACATGATTCAACCGATTTCATTTAATATGGTCTAAAATGTTGTTTTATTTTCAGCAATGGAGGGAGTCATGTAGGATACTATATTTGAGTTTTTTCAAGCTAGAAATAACATTAAGCTCATTCCCATGAACTTGGTCTACAATCAAGTTTTAGTAAATACACTCAATACAAATAGTTAAGAATATACTGTTGATGTGTTACTAATGTGAAACATATCTTTCAACTGATTTCACTGAACAGGGTCTATTTTCAAATTGTTATCTCTAAAGAGTGTCAAAAATCATGATTTAGCTTATGTCCAAAATGCAACTTGTTCAGCACTGAAGTTAAACTACAAACAATGTTTTTCAAGTTTGAAAATCAATTTTAAGCTGTTTTCAATAAACATGATGTACAATCACTTTTGAGTCAATATACACACAGCTACTCGTTCAGCCTATGACGGGACCCAAAGTTTGTGTTGTTACAAATGTGAAACACATGATTCAACCGATTTCATTTAATAGGGTCTAAAATGTTGTTTTAGGTTCAGCACAGGAGGGAGTCATGTAGGATACTATATTTTAGTATTTTCAAGCTAGAAATGACATAAAGCTCTATCCCATGAACTTGGTCTACAATCAAGTTTTTGTAAATACACTCAATACAAATAGTTAAGAATATGACAGGAGACACTTTGTTGGTGTGTTACAAATGTGAAACATATCTTTCAACTGATTTCACTGAACAGGGTCTATTTTCAAATTGTTATCTCTAAACAGTGTCAATAATCATGATTTAGCCTATGTCCAAAATGCAATTTGTTCAGCACTGAAGTTAACCTACAAACAAAGTTTTTCTAGTTTGAAATACACTTTTAAGCTGTTTTCAATAAACATGTTGTACAACCACTTTTGAGTCAATATACATACTGCAAGTCGTTCAGCCTATGACGGGACTCAAAATTTGTGTTGTTACAAATGTGAAACACATGATTCAACCGATTTCATTTAATAGGGTCTAAAATGTTGTTTTAGGTTCCGCACAGGAGGGAGTCATGTAGGATACTATATTTGAGTTTTTTCAAGCTAGAAATAACATTAAGCTCATTCCCATGAACTTGGTTTACAATCAAGTTTTAGTAAATACACTCAATACAAATAGTTAAGAATATGACAGGAGACACTTTGTTGGTGTGTTACAAATGTGAAACATATCTTTCAACTGATTTCACTGAACAGGGTCTATTTTCAAATTGTTATCTCTAAAGAGTGTCAAAAATCATGATTTAGCCTTTGTCCAGAATGCAACTTGTTCAGCACTGAAGTTAACCTACAAAGAACGTTTATCTAGTTTGAAATACACTTTTAAGCTGTTTTCAATAAACATGATGTACAATCACTTTTGAGTCTATATACATACTCGTTCAGCCTATGACGGGACTCAAAATTTGTGTTGTTACAAATGTGAAACATATCTTTCAACTGATTTCACTGAACAGGGTCTATTTTCAAATTGTTATCTCTAAACAGTGTCAATAATCATTATTTAGCCTTTGTCCAAAATGCAACTTGTTCAGCACTGAAGTTAATCTACAAAGAATGTTTTTCAAGTTTGAAATACACTTTTAAGCTGTTTTCAATAAACATGATCTACAATCACTTTTGAGTCAATATACAAACTGCTACTCGTTCAGCCTATGACGGGACCCAAAGTTTGTGTTGTTACAAATGTGAAACACATGATTCAACCGATTTCATTTAATAGTGTCTAAAATGTTGTTTTAGGTTCCGCACAGGAGGGAGTCATGTAGGATACTATATTTGAGTTTTTTCAAGCTAGAAATAACATTAAGCTCATTCCCATGAACTTGGTCTACAATCAAGTTTTTGTAAATACACTCAATTACAAAGAGTTAAAAATATGACAGGAGACACTTTGTTGGTGTGTTACAAATGTGAAACATATCTTTCAACTGATTTCACTGAACAGGGTCTATTTTCAAATTGTTATATCTAAAGAGTGTCAAAAACCATGATTTAGCCTTTGTCCAGAATGCAACTTGTTCAGCACTGAAGTTAACCTACAAAGAACATTTTTCTAGTTTGAAATACACTTTTAAGCTGTTTTCAATAAACATGATCTACAATCACTTTTGAGTCAATATACAAACTGCTACTCGTTCAGCCTATGACGGGACCCAAAGTTGGTGTTGTTACAAATGTGAAACACATGATTCAACCAATTTCATTTAATAGGGTCTAAAAAAATTTTATGTTTAGCACAGGAGGGAGTCATTTAGGATACTGTATTTTAGTTTTTTCAAGCTAGAAATGACATTAAGCTCATTCCCATGAACTTGGTCTACAATCAAGTTTTAGTAAATACACTCAATACAAATAGTTAAGAATATGACAGGAGACACTTTGTTGGTGTGTTACAAATGTGAAACATATCTTTCAACTGATTTCACTGAACAGGGTCTATTTTCAAATTGTTATCTCTAAACAGTGTCAATAATCATGATTTAGCCTATGTCCAAAATGCAATTTGTTCAGCACTGAAGTTAACCTACAAACAAAGTTTTTCTAGTTTGAAATACACTTTTAAGCTGTTTTCAATAAACATGATGTACAACCACTTTTGAGTCAATATACATACTGCAAGTCGTTCAGCCTATGACGGGACTCAAAATTTGTGTTGTTACAAATGTGAAACACATGATTCAACCGATTTCATTTAATAGGGTCTAAAATGTTGTTTTTAGGTTCAGCACAGGAGGGAGTCATGTAGGATACTATATTTTAGTATTTTCAAGCTAGAAATGACATTAAGCTCTTTCCCATGAACTTGGTCTACAATCAAGTTTTTGTAAATACACTCAATACAAATAGTTAAGAATATGACAGGAGACACTTTGTTGGTGTGTTACAAATGTGAAACATATCTTTCAACTGATTTCACTGAACAGGGTCTATTTTCAAATTGTTATCTCTAAAGAGTGTCAAAAATCATGATTTAGCCTTTGTCCAGAATGCAACTTGTTCAGCACTGAAGTTAACCTAAAAACAAAGTTTTTCTAGTTTGAAATACACTTTTAAGCTGTTTTCAATAAACATGATCTACAATCACTATTGAGTCAATATACACACAGCTACTCGTTCAGCCTATGACGGGAAACAAAGTTTGAGTTGTTACAAATGTGAAACACATGATTCAACCGATTTCATTTAATATGGTCTAAAATGTTGTTTTATTTTCAGCAATGGAGGGAGTCATGTAGGATACTATATTTGAGTTTTTTCAAGCTAGAAATAACATTAAGCTCATTCCCATGAACTTGGTCTACAATCAAGTTTTTGTAAATACACTCAATTACAAAGAGTTAAAAATATGACAGGAGACACTTTGTTGGTGTGTTACAAATGTGAAACATATCTTTCAACTGATTTCACTGAACAGGGTCTATTTTCAAATTGTTATATCTAAAGAGTGTCAAAAACCATGATTTAGCCTTTGTCCAGAATGCAACTTGTTCAGCACTGAAGTTAACCTACAAAGAACATTTTTCTAGTTTGAAATACACTTTTAAGCTGTTTTCAATAAACATGATCTACAATAACTTTTGAGTCAATATACAAACCGCTACTCGTTCAGCCTATGACGGGACCCAAAGTTGGTGTTGTTACAAATGTGAAACACATGATTCAACCAATTTCATTTAATAGGGTCTAAAATTTTGTTTTATGTTTAGCACAGGAGAGAGTCATGTAGGATACTGTATTTTAGTTTTTTCAAGCTAGAAATGACATTAAGCTCATTCCCATGAACTTGGTCTACAATCAAGTTTTAGTAAATACACTCAATACAAATAGTTAAGAATATACTGTTGATGTGTTACAAATGTGAAACATATCTTTCAACTGATTTCACCGAACAGGGTCTATTTTCAAATTGTTATCTCTAAAGAGTGTCAAAAATCATGATTTAGCCTATGTCCAAAATGCAACTTGTTCAGCACTGAAGTTAACCTAAAAACAAAGTTTTTCTAGTTTGAAATACACTTTTAAGCTGTTTTCAATAAACATGATCTACAATCACTTTTGAGTCAATATACATACTGCAAGTCGTTCAGCCTATGACGGGACCCAAAGTTTGTGTTGTTACAAATGTGAAACACATGATTCAACCGATTTCATTTAATATGGTCTAAAATGTTGTTTTATTTTCAGCAATGGAGGGAGTCATGTAGGATACTATATTTGAGTTTTTTCAAGCTAGAAATAACATTAAGCTCATTCCCATGAACTTGGTCTACAATCAAGTTTTTGTAAATACACTCAATTACAAAGAGTTAAAAATATGACAGGAGACACTTTGTTGGTGTGTTACAAATGTGAAACATATCTTTCAACTGATTTCACTGAACAGGGTCTATTTTCAAATTGTTATATCTAAAGAGTGTCAAAAACCATGATTTAGCCTTTGTCCAGAATGCAACTTGTTCAGCACTGAAGTTAACCTACAAACAAAGTTTCTCTAGTTTGAAATACACTTTTAAGCTGTTTTCAATAAACATGATCTACAATCACTTTTGAGTCAATATACATACTGCAAGTCGTTCAGCCTATGACGGGACCCAAAGTTTGTGTTGTTACAAATGTGAAACACATGATTCAACCGATTTCATTTAATAGGGTCTAAAATGTTGTTTTTAGGTTCAGCACAGGAGGGAGTCATGTAGGATACTATATTTTAGTATTTTCAAGCTAGAAATGACATTAAGCTCTTTCCCATGAACTTGGTCTACAATCAAGTTTTTGTAAATACACTCAATACAAATAGTTAAGAATATGACAGGAGACACTTTGTTGGTGTGTTACAAATGTGAAACATATCTTTCAACTGATTTCACTGAACAGGGTCTATTTTCAAATTGTTATCTCTAAAGAGTGTCAAAAATCATGATTTAGCCTTTGTCCAGAATGCAACTTGTTCAGCACTGAAGTTAACCTAAAAACAAAGTTTTTCTAGTTTGAAATACACTTTTAAGCTGTTTTCAATAAACATGATCTACAATCACTATTGAGTCAATATACACACAGCTACTCGTTCAGCCTATGACGGGAAACAAAGTTTGAGTTGTTACAAATGTGAAACACATGATTCAACCGATTTCATTTAATATGGTCTAAAATGTTGTTTTATTTTCAGCAATGGAGGGAGTCATGTAGGATACTATATTTGAGTTTTTTCAAGCTAGAAATAACATTAAGCTCATTCCCATGAACTTGGTCTACAATCAAGTTTTTGTAAATACACTCAATTACAAAGAGTTAAAAATATGACAGGAGACACTTTGTTGGTGTGTTACAAATGTGAAACATATCTTTCAACTGATTTCACTGAACAAGGTCTATTTTCAAATTGTTATATCTAAAGAGTGTCAAAAACCATGATTTAGCCTTTGTCCAGAATGCAACTTGTTCAGCACTGAAGTTAACCTACAAAGAACATTTTTCTAGTTTGAAATACACTTTTAAGCTGTTTTCAATAAACATGATCTACAATAACTTTTGAGTCAATATACAAACTGCTACTCGTTCAGCCTATGACGGGACCCAAAGTTGGTGTTGTTACAAATGTGAAACACATGATTCAACCAATTTCATTTAATAGGGTCTAAAATTTTGTTTTATGTTTAGCACAGGAGAGAGTCATGTAGGATACTGTATTTTAGTTTTTTCAAGCTAGAAATGACATTAAGCTCATTCCCATGAACTTGGTCTACAATCAAGTTTTAGTAAATACACTCAATACAAATAGTTAAGAATATACTGTTGATGTGTTACAAATGTGAAACATATCTTTCAACTGATTTCACCGAACAGGGTCTATTTTCAAATTGTTATCTCTAAAGAGTGTCAAAAATCATGATTTAGCCTATGTCCAAAATGCAACTTGTTCAGCACTGAAGTTAACCTAAAAACAAAGTTTTTCTAGTTTGAAATACACTTTTAAGCTGTTTTCAATAAACATGATCTACAATCACTTTTGAGTCAATATACATACTGCAAGTCGTTCAGCCTATGACGGGACCCAAAGTTTGTGTTGTTACAAATGTGAAACACATGATTCAACCGATTTCATTTAATATGGTCTAAAATGTTGTTTTATTTTCAGCAATGGAGGGAGTCATGTAGGATACTATATTTGAGTTTTTTCAAGCTAGAAATAACATTAAGCTCATTCCCATGAACTTGGTCTACAATCAAGTTTTTGTAAATACACTCAATTACAAAGAGTTAAAAATATGACAGGAGACACTTTGTTGGTGTGTTACAAATGTGAAACATATCTTTCAACTGATTTCACTGAACAGGGTCTATTTTCAAATTGTTATATCTAAAGAGTGTCAAAAACCATGATTTAGCCTTTGTCCAGAATGCAACTTGTTCAGCACTGAAGTTAACCTACAAACAAAGTTTCTCTAGTTTGAAATACACTTTTAAGCTGTTTTCAATAAACATGATCTACAATCACTTTTGAGTCAATATACAAACCGCTACTCGTTCAGCCTATGACGGGACCCAAAGTTGGTGTTGTTACAAATGTGAAACACATGATTCAACCAATTTCATTTAATAGGGTCTAAAATGTTGTTTTAGGTTCCGCACAGGAGGGAGTCATGTAGGATACTGTATTTTAGTTTTTTCAAGCTAGAAATGACATTAAGCTCATTCCCATGAACTTGGTCTACAATCAAGTTTTAGTAAATACACTCAATACAAATAGTTAAGAATATACTGTTGATGTGTTACAAATGTGAAACATATCTTTCAACTGATTTCACTGAACAGGGTCTATTTTCAAATTGTTATCTCTAAAGAGTGTTAAAAATCATGATTTAGCCTATGTCCAAAATGCAACTTGTTCAGCACTGAAGTTAAACTACAAACAATGTTTTCAAGTTTGAAATTCAATTTTAAGCTGTTTTCAATAAACATGATGTACAATCACTTTTGAGTCAATATACACACAGTTACTCGTTCAGCCTATGACGGGACCCAAAGTTTGTGTTGTTACAAATGTGAAACACATGATTCAACCGATTTCATTTAATAGGGTCTAAAATGTTGTTTTAGGTTCCGCACAGGAGGGAGTCATGTAGGATACTATATTTGAGTTTTTTCAAGCTAGAAATAACATTGAGCTCATTCCCATGAACTTGGTCTACAATCAAGTTTTTGTAAATACACTCAATTACAAAGAGTTAAAAATATGACAGGAGACACTTTGTTGGTGTGTTACAAATGTGAAACATATCTTTCAACTGATTTCACTGAACAGGGTCTATTTTCAAATTGTTATCTCTAAAGAGTGTCAAAAATCATGATTTAGCCTATGTCCAGAATGCAACTTGTTCAGCACTGAAGTTAACCTAAAAACAAAGTTTTTCTAGTTTGAAATACACTTTTAAGCTGTTTTCAATAAACATGATCTACAATCACTTTTGAGTCAATATACAAACTGCTACTCGTTCAGCCTATGACGGGACCCAAAGTTGGTGTTGTTACAAATGTGAAACACATGATTCAACCAATTTCATTTAATAGGGTCTAAAAATTTTTTATGTTTAGCACAGGAGGGAGTCATGTAGGATACTGTATTTTAGTTTTTTCAAGCTAGAAATGACATTAAGCTCATTCCCATGAACTTGGTCTACAATCAAGTTTTAGTAAATACACTCAATACAAATAGTTAAGAATATGACAGGAGACACTTTGTTGGTGTGTTACAAATGTGAAACATATCTTTCAACTGATTTCACTGAACAGGGTCTATTTTCAAATTGTTATCTCTAAACAGTGTCAATAATCATGATTTAGCCTATGTCCAAAATGCAATTTGTTCAGCACTGAAGTTAACCTACAAACAAAGTTTTTCTAGTTTGAAATACACTTTTAAGCTGTTTTCAATAAACATGATGTACAACCACTTTTGAGTCAATATACATACTGCAAGTCGTTCAGCCTATGACGGGACTCAAAATTTGTGTTGTTACAAATGTGAAACACATGATTCAACCGATTTCATTTAATAGGGTCTAAAATGTTGTTTTTAGGTTCAGCACAGGAGGGAGTCATGTAGGATACTATATTTTAGTATTTTCAAGCTAGAAATGACATTAAGCTCTTTCCCATGAACTTGGTCTACAATCAAGTTTTTGTAAATACACTCAATACAAATAGTTAAGAATATGACAGGAGACACTTTGTTGGTGTGTTACAAATGTGAAACATATCTTTCAACTGATTTCACTGAACAGGGTCTATTTTCAAATTGTTATCTCTAAAGAGTGTCAAAAATCATGATTTAGCCTTTGTCCAGAATGCAACTTGTTCAGCACTGAAGTTAACCTAAAAACAAAGTTTTTCTAGTTTGAAATACACTTTTAAGCTGTTTTCAATAAACATGATCTACAATCACTATTGAGTCAATATACACACAGCTACTCGTTCAGCCTATGACGGGAAACAAAGTTTGAGTTGTTACAAATGTGAAACACATGATTCAACCGATTTCATTTAATATGGTCTAAAATGTTGTTTTATTTTCAGCAATGGAGGGAGTCATGTAGGATACTATATTTGAGTTTTTTCAAGCTAGAAATAACATTAAGCTCATTCCCATGAACTTGGTCTACAATCAAGTTTTAGTAAATACACTCAATACAAATAGTTAAGAATATGACAGGAGACACTTTGTTGGTGTGTTACAAATGTGAAACACATCTTTCATTTGATTTCAATGAACAGGGTCTATTTTCAAATTGTTTTCTCTAAACAGTGTCAATTATCATGATTTTGCCTATGTCCAAAATGCAACTTGTTCAGCACTGAAGTTAACCTACAAAGAACGTTTATCTAGTTTGAAATACACTTTTAAGCTGTTTTCAGTAAACATGATATACAATCACTTTTGAGTCTATATACATACTCGTTCAGCCTATGACGGGACTCAAAATTTGTGTTGTTACAAATGTGAAACACATGATTCAACCGATTTCATTTAATAGGGTCTAAAATGTTGTTTTAGGTTCCGCACAGGAGGGAGTCATGTAGGATACTATATTTGAGTTTTTTCAAGCTAGAAATAACATTAAGCTCATTCCCATGAACTTGGTCTACAATCAAGTTTTTGTAAATACACTCTATACAAATAGTTAAGAATATGACAGGAGACACTTTGTTGGTGTGTTACAAATGTGAAACAAATCTTTCATTTGATTTCAATGAATAGGGTCTATTTTCAAATTGTTATTTCTAAACAGTGTCAATAATCATTATTTAGCCTTTGTCCAAAATGCCACTTGTTCAGCACTGAAGTTAACCTACAAAGAATGTTTTTCAAGTTTGAAATACACTTTTAAGCTGTTTTCAATAAACATGATCTACAATCACTTTTGAGTCAATATACACACAGCTACTCGTTCAGCCTATGACGGGACCCAAAGTTTGTGTTGTTACAAATGTGAAACACATGATTCAACCGATTTTATTTAATAGGGTCTAAAATGTTGTTTTAGGTTCCGCACAGGAGGGAGTCATGTAGGATACTATATTTGAGTTTTTTCAAGCTAGAAATAACATTAAGCTCATTCCCATGAACTTGGTCTACAATCAAGTTTTTGTAAATACACTCAATTACAAAGAGTTAAAAATATGACAGGAGACACTTTGTTGGTGTGTTACAAATGTGAAACATATATTTCAACTGATTTCACTGAACAGGGTCTATTTTCAAATTGTTATCTCTAAAGAGTGTCAAAAATCATGATTTAGCCTTTGTCCAAAATGCAACTTGTTCAGCACTGAAGTTAAACTACAAACAATGTTTTTCAAGTTTGAAATTCAATTTTAAGCTGTTTTCAATAAACATGATCTACAATCACTTTTGAATCAATATACACACAGCAACTCGTTCAGCCTATGACGGGACCCAAAGTTTGTGTTGTTACAAATGTGAAACACATGATTCAACCGATTTCATTTAATAGGGTCTAAAATTTAGTTTTATGTTTAGCACAGGAGGGAGTCATGTAGGATACTGTATTTTAGTTTTTTCAAAATAGAAATGACTTTAAGCTCTTTTCCTTGAACTTGGTCTACAATCAAGTTTTTGTAAATACACTCAATACAAATAGTTAAGAATATGACAGGAGACACTTTGTTGGTGTGTTACAAATGTGAAACATATCTTTCATTTGATTTCAATGAACAGGGTCTATTGTCAAATTGTTTTCTCTAAACAGTGTCAATTATCATGATTTTGCTTTTGTCCAAAATGCAACTTGTTCAGCACTGAAGTTAACCTACAATGAATGTTTTTCAAGTTTGAAATACACTTTTAAGCTGTTTTCAATAAACATGATCTACAATCACTTTTGAGTCAATTTACAAACTGCTACTCGTTCAGCATATGACGGGACCCAAAGTTGGTGTTGTTACAAATTTGAAACACATGATTCAACCGATTTCATTTAATATGGTCTAAAATGTTGTTTTAGGTTCCGCACAGGAGGGAGTCATGTAGGATACTATATTTGAGTTTTTTCAAGCTAGAAATAACATTAAGCTCATTCCCATGAACTTGGTCTACAATCAAGTTTTAGTAAATACACTCAATACAAATAGTTAAGAATATACTGTTGATGTGTTACAAATGTGAAACACATCTTTCAACTGATTTCACTGAACAGGGTCTATTTTCAAATTGTTATCTCTAAAGAGTGTCAAAAATCATGATTTAGCCTTTGTCCAAAATGCAACTTGTTCAGCACTGAAGTTAAACTACAAACAATGTTTTTCAAGTTTGAAATTCAATTTTAAGCTGTTTTCAATAAACATGATCTACAATCACTTTTGAGTCAATATACACACAGCTACACGTTCAGCCTATGACGGGACCCAAAGTTTGTGTTGTTACAAATGTGAAACACATGATTCAACCGATTTCATTTAATAGGGTCTAAAATGTTGTTTTAGGTTCCGCACAGGAGGGAGTCATGTAGGATACTATATTTGAGTTTTTTCAAGCTAGAAATAACATTAAGCTCATTCCCATGAACTTGGTCTACAATCAAGTTTTTGTAAATACACTCAATACAAATAGTTAAGAATATGACAGGAGACACTTTGTTGGTGTGTTACAAATGTGAAACATATCTTTCAACTGATTTCACTGAACAGGGTCTATTTTCAAATTGTTATCTCTAAACAGTGTCAAAAATCATGATTTAGCCTTTGTCCAGAATGCAACTTGTTCAGCACTGAAGTTAACCTACAAAGAACGTTTTTCTAGTTTGAAATACACTTTTAAGCTGTTTTCAATAAACATGATCTACAATCACTTTTGAGTCAATATACAGACAGCTACTCGTTCAGCCTATGACGGGACCCAAAGTTTGTGTTGTTACAAATGTGAAACACATGATTCAACCGATTTCATTTAATAGGGTCTAAAATGTTGTTTTAGGTTCCGCACAGGAGGGAGTCATGTAGGATACTATATTTGAGTTTTTTCAAGCTAGAAATAACATTGAGCTCATTCCCATGAACTTGGTCTACAATCAAGTTTTTGTAAATACACTCAATTACAAAGAGTTAAAAATATGACAGGAGACACTTTGTTGGTGTGTTACAAATGTGAAACATATCTTTCAACTGATTTCACTGAACAGGGTCTATTTTCAAATTGTTATATCTAAAGAGTGTCAAAAACCATGATTTAGCCTTTGTCCAGAATGCAACTTGTTCAGCACTGAAGTTAACCTACAAAGAACATTTTTCTAGTTTGAAATACACTTTTAAGCTGTTTTCAATAAACATGATCTACAATCACTTTTGAGTCAATATACAAACCGCTACTCGTTCAGCCTATGACGGGACCCAAAGTTGGTGTTGTTACAAATGTGAAACACATGATTCAACCAATTTCATTTAATAGGGTCTAAAATTTTGTTTTATGTTTAGCACAGGAGGGAGTCATGTAGGATACTGTATTTTAGTTTTTTCAAGCTAGAAATGACATTAAGCTCATTCCCATGAACTTGGTCTACAATCAAGTTTTAGTAAATACACTCAATACAAATAGTTAAGAATATACTGTTGATGTGTTACAAATGTGAAACATATCTTTCAACTGATTTCACCGAACAGGGTCTATTTTCAAATTGTTATCTCTAAAGAGTGTCAAAAATCATGATTTAGCCTATGTCCAAAATGCAACTTGTTCAGCACTGAAGTTAACCTAAAAACAAAGTTTTTCTAGTTTGAAATACACTTTTAAGCTGTTTTCAATAAACATGATCTACAATCACTTTTGAGTCAATATACACACAGCTACTCGTTCAGCCTATGACGGGACTCAAAATTTGTGTTGTTACAAATGTAAAACACATGATTCAACCGATTTCATTTAATAGGGTCTAAAATGTTGTTTTAGGTTCCGCACAGGAGGGAGTCATGTAGGATACTATATTTGAGTTTTTTCAAGCTAGAAATAACATTAAGCTCATTCCCATGAACTTGGTCTACAATCAAGTTTTTGTAAATACACTCAATACAAAGAGTTAAAAATATGACAGGAGACACTTTGTTGGTGTGTTACAAATGTGAAACATATCTTTCAACTGATTTCACTGAACAGGGTCTATTTTCAAATTGTTATATCTAAAGAGTGTCAAAAATCATGATTTAGCCTTTGTCCAGAATGCAACTTGTTCAGCACTGAAGTTAACCTACAAAGAACGTTTTTCTAGTTTGAAATACACTTTTAAGCTGTTTTCAATAAACATGATCTACAATCACTTTTGAGTCAATATACAAACTGCTACTCGTTCAGCCGATGACGGGACCCAAAGTTGGTGTTGTTACAAATGTGAAACACATGATTCAACCAATTTCATTTAATAGGGTCTAAAAAATTTTTATGTTTAGCACAGGAGGGAGTCATGTAGGATACTGTATTTTAGTTTTTTCAAGCTAGAAATGACATTAAGCTCATTCCCATGAACTTGGTCTACAATCAAGTTTTAGTAAATACACTCAATACAAATAGTTAAGAATATGACAGGAGACACTTTGTTGGTGTGTTACAAATGTGAAACATATCTTTCAACTGATTTCACTGAACAGGGTCTATTTTCAAATTGTTATATCTAAAGAGTGTCAAAAACCATGATTTAGCCTTTGTCCAGAATGCAACTTGTTCAGCACTGAAGTTAACCTACAAAGAACATTTTTCTAGTTTGAAATACACTTTTAAGCTGTTTTCAATAAACATGATCTACAATCACTTTTGAGTCAATATACAAACTGCTACTCGTTCAGCCTATGACGGGACCCAAAGTTGGTGTTGTTACAAATGTGAAACACATGATTCAACCAATTTCATTTAATAGGGTCTAAAATTTTGTTTTATGTTTAGCACAGGAGGGAGTCATGTAGGATACTGTATTTTAGTTTTTTCAAGCTAGAAATGACATTAAGCTCATTCCCATGAACTTGGTCTACAATCAAGTTTTAGTAAATACACTCAATACAAATAGTTAAGAATATACTGTTGATGTGTTACAAATGTGAAACATATCTTTCAACTGATTTCACCGAACAGGGTCTATTTTCAAATTGTTATCTCTAAAGAGTGTCAAAAATCATGATTTAGCCTATGTCCAAAATGCAACTTGTTCAGCACTGAAGTTAAACTACAAACAATGTTTTTCAAGTTTGAAATTCAATTTTAAGCTGTTTTCAATAAACATGATGTACAATCACTTTTGAGTCAATATACAGACAGCTACTCGTTCAGCCTATGACGGGACCCAAAGTTTGTGTTGTTACAAATGTGAAACACATGATTCAACCGATTTCATTTAATAGGGTCTAAAATGTTGTTTTAGGTTCCGCACAGGAGGGAGTCATGTAGGATACTATATTTGAGTTTTTTCAAGCTAGAAATAACATTAAGCTCATTCCCATGAACTTGGTCTACAATCAAGTTTTTGTAAATACACTCAATACAAAGAGTTAAAAATATGACAGGAGACACTTTGTTGGTGTGTTACAAATGTGAAACATATCTTTCAACTGATTTCACTGAACAGGGTCTATTTTCAAATTGTTATCTCTAAACAGTGTCAATAATCATTATTTAGCCTTTGTCCAAAATGCAACTTGTTCAGCACTGAAGTTAACCTACAAAGAATGTTTTTCAAGTTTGAAATACACTTTTAAGCTGTTTTCAATAAACATGATGTACAACCACTTTTGAGTTAATATACATACTGCAACTCGTTCAGCCTATGACGGAACTCAAAATTTGTGTTGTTACAAATGTGAAACACATGATTCAACCGATTTCATTTAAAAGGGTCTAAAATGTTGTTTTAGGTTCAGCACAGGAGGGAGTCATGTAGGATACTATATTTTAGTATTTTCAAGCTAGAAATGACATAAAGCTCTATCCCATGAACTTGGTCTACAATCAAGTTTTTGTAAATACACTCAATACAAATAGTTAAGAATATGACAGGAGACACTTTGTTGGTGTGTTACAAATGTGAAACACATCTTTCATTTGATTTCAATGAACAGGGTCTATTTTCAAATTGTTTTCTCTAAACAGTGTCAATTATCATGATTTTGCCTATGTCCAAAATGCAACTTGTTCAGCACTGAAGTTAACCTACAAAGAACGTTTATCTAGTTTGAAATACACTTTTAAGCTGTTTTCAATAAACATGATGTACAATCACTTTTGAGTCTATATACATACTCGTTCAGCCTATGACGGGACTCAAAATTTGTGTTGTTACAAATGTGAAACACATGATTCAACCGATTTCATTTAATAGGGTCTAAAATGTTGTTTTAGGTTCCGCACAGGAGGGAGTCATGTAGGATACTATATTTGAGTTTTTTCAAGCTAGAAATAACATTAAGCTCATTCCCATGAACTTGGTCTACAATCAAGTTTTTGTAAATACACTCTATACAAATAGTTAAGAATATGACAGGAGACACTTTGTTGGTGTGTTACAAATGTGAAACAAATCTTTCATTTGATTTCAATGAATAGGGTCTATTTTCAAATTGTTATTTCTAAACAGTGTCAATAATCATTATTTAGCCTTTGTCCAAAATGCCACTTGTTCAGCACTGAAGTTAACCTACAAAGAATGTTTTTCAAGTTTGAAATACACTTTTAAGCTGTTTTCAATAAACATGATCTACAATCACTTTTGAGTCAATATACACACAGCTACTCGTTCAGCCTATGACGGGACCCAAAGTTTGTGTTGTTACAAATGTGAAACACATGATTCAACCGATTTCATTTAATAGGGTCTAAAATGTTGTTTTATGTTCAGCAATGGAGGGAGTCATGAAGGATACTATATTTGAGTTTTTTCAAGCTAGAAATAACATTAAGCTCATTCCCATGAACTTGGTCTACAATCAAGTTTTAGTAAATACACTCAATACAAATAGTTAAGAATATACTGTTGATGTGTTACTAATGTGAAACATATCTTTCAACTGATTTCACTGAACAGGGTCTATTTTCAAATTGTTATCTCTAAAGAGTGTCAAAAATCATGATTTAGCCTATGTCCAAAATGCAACTTGTTCAGCACTGAAGTTAAACTACAAACAATGTTTTTCAAGTTTGAAATTCAATTTTAAGCTGTTTTCAATAAACATGATGTACAATCACTTTTGAGTCAATATACACACAGCTACTCGTTCAGCCTATGACGGGACTCAAAGTTTGTGTTGTTACAAATGTGAAACACATAATTCAACCGATTTCATTTAATAGGGTCTAAAATGTTGTTTTAGGTTCCGCACAGGAGGGAGTCATGTAGGATACTATATTTGAGTTTTTTCAAGCTAGAAATAACATTAAGCTCATTCCCATGAACTTGGTCTACAATCAAGTTTTAGTAAATACACTCAATGCAAATAGTTAAGAATATACTGTTGATGTGTTACAAATGTGAAACATATCTTTCAACTGATTTCACTGAACAGGGTCTATTTTCAAATTGTTATCTCTAAAGAGTGTCAAAAATCATGATTTAGCCTTTGTCCAAAATGCAACTTGTTCAGCACTGAAGTTAAACTACAAACAATGTTTTTCAAGTTTGAAATTCAATTTTAAGCTGTTTTCAATAAACATGATCTACAATCACTTTTGAGTCAATATACACACAGCTACTCGTTCAGCGTATGACGGGACCCAAAGTTTGTGTTGTTACAAATGTGAAACACATGATTCAACCGATTTCATTTAATAGGGTCTAAAATGTTGTTTTAGGTTCCGCACAGGAGGGAGTCATGTAGGATACTATATTTGAATTTTTTCAAGCTAGAAATAACATTAAGCTCATTCCCATGAACTTGGTCTACAATCAAGTTTTAGTAAATACACTCAATACAAATAGTTAAGAATATACTGTTGATGTGTTACTAATGTGAAACATATCTTTCAACTGATTTCACTGAACAGGGTCTATTTTCAAATTGTTATCTCTAAAGAGTGTCAAAAATCATGATTTAGCCTATGTCCAAAATGCAACTTGTTCAGCACTGAAGTTAAACTACAAACAATGTTTTTCAAGTTTGAAATTCAATTTTAAGCTGTTTTCAATAAACATGATGTACAATCACTTTTGAGTCAATATACACACAGCTACTCGTTCAGCCTATGACGGGACTCAAAGTTTGTGTTGTTACAAATGTGAAACACATAATTCAACCGATTTCATTTAATAGGGTCTAAAATGTTGTTTTAGGTTCCGCACAGGAGGGAGTCATGTAGGATACTATATTTGAGTTTTTTCAAGCTAGAAATAACATTAAGCTCATTCCCATGAACTTGGTCTACAATCAAGTTTTAGTAAATACACTCAATACAAATAGTTAAGAATATACTGTTGATGTGTTACAAATGTGAAACATATCTTTCAACTGATTTCACTGAACAGGGTCTATTTTCAAATTGTTATCTCTAAAGAGTGTCAAAAATCATGATTTAGCCTTTGTCCAAAATGCAACTTGTTCAGCACTGAAGTTAAACTACAAACAATGTTTTTCAAGTTTGAAATTCAATTTTAAGCTGTTTTCAATAAACATGATCTACAATCACTTTTGAGTCAATATACACACAGCTACTCGTTCAGCGTATGACGGGACCCAAAGTTTGTGTTGTTACAAATGTGAAACACATGATTCAACCGATTTCATTTAATAGGGTCTAAAATGTTGTTTTAGGTTCCGCACAGGAGGGAGTCATGTAGGATACTATATTTGAGTTTTTTCAAGCTAGAAATAACATTAAGCTCATTCCCATGAACTTGGTCTACAATCAAGTTTTAGTAAATACACTCAATACAAATAGTTAAGAATATACTGTTGATGTGTTACAAATGTGAAACATATCTTTCAACTGATTTCACTGAACAGGGTCTATTTTCAAATTGTTATCTCTAAAGAGTGTCAAAAATCATGATTTAGCCTTTGTCCAAAATGCAACTTGTTCAGCACTGAAGTTAAACTACAAACAATGTTTTTCAAGTTTGAAATTCAATTTTAAGCTGTTTTCAATAAACATGATCTACAATCACTTTTGAGTCAATATACACACAGCTACTCGTTCAGCGTATGACGGGACCCAAAGTTTGTGTTGTTACAAATGTGAAACACATGATTCAACCGATTTCATTTAATAGGGTCTAAAATGTTGTTTTAGGTTCCGCACAGGAGGGAGTCATGTAGGATACTATATTTGAGTTTTTTCAAGCTAGAAATAACATTAAGCTCATTCCCATGAACTTGGTCTACAATCAAGGTTTTGTAAATACACTCAATTACAAAGAGTTAAAAATATGACAGGAGACACTTTGTTGGTGTGTTACAAATGTGAAACATATCTTCAACTGATTTCACTGAACAGGGTCTATTTTCAAATTGTTATCTCTAGTGTCAAAAATCATGATTTAGCCTTTGTCCAGAATGCAACTTGTTCAGCACTGAAGTTAACCTAAAAACAAAGTTTTTCTAGTTTGAAATACACTTTTAAGCTGTTTTCAATAAACATGATCTACAATCACTATTGAGTCAATATACACACAACTACTCGTTCAGCCTATGACGGGAAACAAAGTTTGAGTTGTTACAAATGTGAAACACATGATTCAACCGATTTCATTTAATATGGTCTAAAATGTTGTTTTATGTTCAGCAATGGAGGGAGTCATGAAGGATACTATATTTGAGTTTTTTCAAGCTAGAAATAACATTAAGCTCATAACCATGAACTTGGTCTACAATCAATTTTTAGTAAATACACTCAATACAAATAGTTAAGAATATACTGTTGATGTGTTACTAATGTGAAACATATCTTTCAACTGATTTCACTGAACAGGGTCTATTTTCAAATTGTTATCTCTAAAGAGTGTCAAAAATCATGATTTAGCCTATGTCCAAAATGCAACTTGTTCAGCACTGAAGTTAAACTACAAACAATGTTTTTCAAGTTTGAAATTCAATTTTAAGCTGTTTTCAATAAACATGATCTACAATCACTTTTGAGTCAATATACACACAGCTACTCGTTCAGCGTATGACGGGACCCAAAGTTTGTGTTGTTACAAATGTGAAACACATGATTCAACCGATTTCATTTAATAGGGTCTAAAATGTTGTTTTAGGTTCCGCACAGGAGGGAGTCATGTAGGATACTATATTTGAGTTTTTTCAAGCTAGAAATAACATTAAGCTCATTCCCATGAACTTGGTCTACAATCAAGTTTTTGTAAATACACTCAATTACAAAGAGTTAAAAATATGACAGGAGACACTTTGTTGGTGTGTTACAAATGTGAAACATATCTTTCAACTGATTTCACTGAACAGGGTCTATTTTCAAATTGTTATCTCTAAAGTGTCAAAAATCATGATTTAGCCTTTGTCCAGAATGCAACTTGTTCAGCACTGAAGTTAACCTAAAAACAAAGTTTTTCTAGTTTGAAATACACTTTTAAGCTGTTTTCAATAAACATGATCTACAATCACTATTGAGTCAATATACACACAGCTACTCGTTCAGCCTATGACGGGAAACAAAGTTTGAGTTGTTACAAATGTGAAAAACATGATTCAACCGATTTCATTTAATATGGTCTAAAATGTTGTTTTATGTTCAGCAATGGAGGGAGTCATGAAGGATACTATATTTGAGTTTTTTCAAGCTAGAAATAACATTAAGCTCATTCCCATGAACTTGGTCTACAATCAAGTTTTAGTAAATACACTCAATACAAATAGTTAAGAATATACTGTTGATGTGTTACTAATGTGAAACATATCTTTCAACTGATTTCACTGAACAGGGTCTATTTTCAAATTGTTATCTCTAAAGAGTGTCAAAAATCATGATTTAGCCTATGTCCAAAATGCAACTTGTTCAGCACTGAAGTTAAACTACAAACAATGTTTTTCAAGTTTGAAATTCAATTTTAAGCTGTTTTCAATAAACATGATGTACAATCACTTTTGAGTCAATATACACACAGCTACTCGTTCAGCCTATGACGGGACCCAAAGTTTGTGTTGTTACAAATGTGAAACACATGATTCAACCGATTTCATTTAATAGGGTCTAAAATGTTGTTTTAGGTTCCGCACAGGAGGGAGTCATGTAGGATACTATATTTGAGTTTTTTCAAGCTAGAAATAACATTAAGCTCATTCCCCTGAACTTGGTCTACAATCAAGTTTTTGTAAATACACTCAATACAAAGAGTTAAAAATATGACAGGAGACACTTTGTTGGTGTGTTACAAATGTGAAACATATCTTTCAACTGATTTCACTGAACAGGGTCTATTTTCAAATTGTTATATCTAAAGAGTGGCAAAAATCATGATTTAGCCATTGTCCAGAATGCAACTTGTTCAGCACTGAAGTTAACCTACAAAGAACGTTTTTCTAGTTTGAAATACACTTTTAAGCTGTTTTCAATAAACATGATCTACAATCACTTTTGAGTCAATATACAAACTGCTACTCGTTCAGCCTATGACGGGACCCAAAGTTGGTGTTGTTACAAATGTGAAACACATGATTCAACCAATTTCATTTAATAGGGTCTAAAATTTTGTTTTATGTTTAGCACAGGAGGGAGTCATGTAGGATACTGTATTTTAGTTTTTTCAAGCTAGAAATGACATTAAGCTCATTCCCATGAACTTGGTCTACAATCAAGTTTTAGTAAATACACTCAATACAAATAGTTAAGAATATACTGTTGATGTGTTACAAATGTGAAACATATCTTTCAACTGATTTCACCGAACAGGGTCTATTTTCAAATTGTTATCTCTAAAGAGTGTCAAAAATCATGATTTAGCCTATGTCCAAAATGCAACTTGTTCAGCACTGAAGTTAAACTACAAACAATGTTTTTCAAGTTTGAAATTCAATTTTAAGCTGTTTTCAATAAACATGATGTACAATCACTTTTGAGTCAATATACAGACAGCTACTCGTTCAGCCTATGACGGGACCCAAAGTTTGTGTTGTTACAAATGTGAAACACATGATTCAACCGATTTCATTTAATAGGGTCTAAAATGTTGTTTTAGGTTCTGCACAAGAGGGAGTCATGTAGGATACTATATTTGAGTTTTTTCAAGCTAGAAATAACATTAAGCTCATTCCCATGAACTTGGTCTACAATCAAGTTTTAGTAAATACACTCAATACAAATAGTTAAGAATATACTGTTGATGTGTTAAAAATGTGAAACATATCTTTCAACTGATTTCACTGAACAGGGTCTATTTTCAAATTGTTATCTCTAAAAGAGTGTCAAAAATCATGATTTAGCCTTTGTCCAGAATACAACTTGTTCAGCACTGAAGTTAACCTAAAAACAAAGTTTTTCTAGTTTGAAATACACTTTTAAGCTGTTTTCAATAAACATGATCTACAATCACTTTTGAGTCAATATACACACAGCTACTCGTTCAGCCTATGACGGGACTCAAAATTTGTGTTGTTACAAATGTGAAACACATGATTCAACCGATTTCATTTAATAGGGTCTAAAATGTTGTTTTAGGTTCAGCACAGGAGGGAGTCATGTAGGATACTATATATTAGTATTTTCAAGCTAGAAATTACATTAAGCTATTTCCCATGAACTTGGTTTACAATCAAGTTTTTGTAAATACACTCAATACAAATAGTTAAGAATATGACAGGAGACACTTTGTTGGTGTGTTACAAATGTGAAACATATCTTTCAACTGATTTCACTGAACAGGGTCTATTTTCAAATTGTTATCTCTAAACAGTGTCAATAATCATGATTTAGCCTTTGTCCAAAATGCAATTTGTTCAGCACTGAAGTTAACCTACAAACAAAGTTTTTCTAGTTTGAAATACACTTTTAAGCTGTTTTCAATAAACATGATGTACAACCACTTTTGAGTCAATATACATACTGCAAGTCGTTCAGCCTATGACGGGACCCAAAGTTTGTGTTGTTACAAATGTGAAACACATGATTCAACCGATTTCATTTAATAGGGTCTAAAATGTTGTTTTAGGTTCCGCACAGGAGGGAGTCATGTAGGATACTATATTTGAGTTTTTTCAAGCTAGAAATAACATTAAGCTCATTCCCATGAACTTGGTCTACAATCAAGTTTTAGTAAATACACTCAATACAAATAGTTAAGAATATGACAGGAGACACTTTGTTGGTGTGTTACAAATGTGAAACATATCTTTCAACTGAGTTCACTGAACAGGGTCTATTTTCAAATTGTTATCTCTAAACAGTGTCAATAATCATGATTTAGCCTATGTCCAAAATGCAATTTGTTCAGCACTGAAGTTAACCTACAAACAAAGTTTTTCTAGTTTGAAATACACTTATAACCCTCCCGTTGCCCTGTCTGGGTCAGGATGACCCTGCCATGTTAGAGTGTCAACCCTGGGCTAACACACATGGCTGCTAACTTGTTAGAGAGAGTGGTAGTCACTGGAGCCGTTTAGTAGGCTTGTTGTCTTACATGTATGTATGTATGTATGTATGGCAAATAATAAAGTAAGTGTCAAAAGCGAACGTGTAAGGTTGTTGTTGTTGTTATAAAAAGGTAAAACCAAAGAGAAACTCACTCTGGGTGTAGAGAGAGAGAGAGAGAGAGAGAGAGAGAGAGAGAAACCACTCGACTTTTCTTTATTTCTTTATTGTAGAACAAGGTACATGGTGTGAAATAAATGCGACAGAGTTGGCTGAAAACAACATAGGTGTAGTTGAAAGTAGACACAATGTCCATGGGTTTGCGGAGCCGGGTCCCCCCCACCCCCCCATCACGATGCCCATCTTCCTACTAGGCCATGGGCGGCGCGGCGGCTGGGTGGTAATTGTCACCGAAGGAAGGACACCTAGAAAGACAAGTGTGTCGTCTGTGTTGTTTGACGCTGAAGCCAGTAGTGTAGAGGGAGGATAGGAAACGCTGCTACATCTGCTGCTGAGTATCCTTGATAAAGTACGGGCTGTCGTCGTCGTCGTCGTCGTCGTCGTCGCCGTGGTGGTGGCGGTGGTCCTTTTTCTTCTTCTTCTTCTTCTCCTCCTCCTCCTCCTCAGGCCCCCAAGAGAACAGGGAGCACTCGCCAACCCGGTGGTGGCAGACGTCTAGCATCTGACCGTTCTCGTCCAAAGACACATTGACCAAGTCTCTGCACGGTATCAAAGGGGATTTGTTGTTGTTGTTGTTCCTGTCAGAGTTGCCTGCTGCTGCTGCTGCTGCTGCTGCTGCGCGTCGTCGTCGTCGTCGTAGTAGAGGATTGACAAAGTCTCTGCGCGGTAGTATCAAGGGGGATTTGTTGTTGGTGTCCGAGTTGCCTGCTGCTGCTGCTGCGCGTCGTCGTAGTGGTAGAGGAGCAACAGCAGCAGCGGCAGCAGCAGCAGCAGCAGCAGCAGCAGCAGCAGCATTGGTACTGCGAGGCACGGGAGGCTCCTCATCGTCGACAACACCAACAAAGGACTCTGCGTCGTCGTCGTCGTCGTCGTTGCCAGGCACACGCGTTGAACTTTTGGGCCTCAGCAGCAGCAGGGAAAGACTATTTCGCTCAGGCTCATCGATGTCTGAGGCGCCCGGCGTGGCAGGTGGCTTGAAGTCATCGTCATCACCATCACCATCATCGAGGAGGAGCATGGAGAAGGCGCTGGCACACAGAGCCTCGATCCTGTCGAGCAGTTGTGCGTACCGCCCGACAAAGACATCCCCTAGGGCCTCGTACCTGTCCAAAGGCATGCGGATGAAACGGGTGAAGCTCATCTGCTGGGGTTCGTCAACAAAGAAGCCGGCACACTGGGACATTCCCATGACCCTGAGGCACTTGACAAGCAGCGGATCGAGCTGCCGACTACTCTGTTCCCTGGGGCACTGCCTCTTTCGCCTCTCTAGCAGCCGCTGCTGCTGCTGCTGCTGCTGCTGCTGCTGCCGCCGCCGCTGCTGCTGAAGGACGTTAGACAGAGAATACATGTTGTTGGTGTTGTTGTATTATTGTGTGATAGATATACACAGGTCCAGTCCAGGGAGTCTGCAGTGTATTGTTATATAATAGTATTATTATCTTTCTTTTCTTTGGTTTTGTTTAGTTTTCTTTGCAAAAAAAAAAGGTTCTCCTCCTATTTCTACTGAGAATAATTTTACTTTGACTGTGAACACTGGGCCCCACCCCCGTATCCCTTTAGTCAAGCATAACCCGTTGTCCTCCCGGCTGTGGTGGTGGTGGTGGTGGTGGTGGTGGCGGTGCGGGTTGTGGAGCTGCCAACCCAGCCGGGGCCCTGTCCTCTGAGGGTCATAAGGACCCAGGTCAGGGTCAAACCGACCCAGGGCAGGCAGGCAGGCAATGTGTTAGCTAGCTAGAGAGAGTGGTGGCGGCCAACCCAGCCGGGGGCCCTGTCCTCTGAGGAGGGTCAGAACGACCCAGGTCAGGGTCAAAACGACCCAGGGCAGGCAGGCAATGTGTTAGCTAGCTAGAGAGAGTGGTGGCGGCCAACCCAGCCGGGGGCCCCTGTCCTCTGAGGAGGGTCAGAACGGCCCAGGTCAGGGTCAAAACGACCCAGGGCAGGCAGGCAGGGAAACAACAAGATACTACTAATAAAATATTGCAGCAGCAGCAGCAGCAGCAGCCGCAGAGGCCTGAGGCGGCGGCGGCGGCAGGACACCGCAACATCGAGACACGTCCCGACGTGGTGAGAGGTCTTTGGAGGGGGGGGGGGGGGGGGGGGGGGGTTCCCCAAGCCTAGGTTAGGTGCCTAATAAGCCATGAGTGTTCCTCGTCGTAGTTTCACCGCCAAACAGGTCATAGAACAGATATTTTCCCAAGAAGAGTTTGACTGCGACGAAGAGGAGGAAGCTGAGGAGGCGTCAGAAGAAGAAGATTGTGAGGAATACAACCCGGCAGACGACGACGACGATGACGACGACACTGCCCAAGGGTTAGAAGAAGGAGAACGAGGAGCCTTAGAAGAACGAGACGAAGAAGCAGAAGCAGAGCGAGACGAAGAAGCAGAAGCAGAGCGAGACGAAGAAGCAGAAGCAGAGCGAGACGAAGAAGCAGAAGCAGAGCGAGGAGACCGCAGCCTCCGCCGCCGCCGACGACAACACCAACAACAACAACACCAACAACAACAACATGACATCCCTCGAGTGGAAAGAGAGACTTTCGTGTCGAGAAACGGCCAAATCGAATGGTCCTCGGTGCCCTGCTGCGACTACGACGACGACTACGACGACGACGACTACGCCGACGACGGCAATCGGGGCGGCGGGGCTTCACAATATAATAATAGGCCGCCGCCGCAGATGAGGCCGGGGCCTACGGAGCACGCCCTTGGCCAGGCCAGCGACATCCTCTCGACGTTCCGCCTGTTTGTCACACCCGAGATAGAAGACATCATCCTAGACATGACCAATCTGGAGGGCTTTCGAAAATACGGCGGAGACGGCGGCGGCGGCGACGGCGGCTGCTGGAAGGGGATGGACGCCACCGACCTGCGCGCCTACATAGGGCTGCTCATCCTAGCCGGAGTGTACAGGTCCCGAGGCGAGGCCGCCGCTTCTCTGTGGGACGCCGAGAGCGGGAGGACCATTTTCCGCGCTACCATGCCTCTCAAAGTCTTTCACGCTTACTCGAGACTCCTTCGATTCGACGACCGGCGGACCAGGCCCGCCAGGCGAGCCTCGGACAAACTGGCCGCCGTCAGAGAGGTCTGGGACAAGTGGGTCGAGCGGCTGCCGCTCCTCTACAACCCCGGGCCCGACGTGACGGTGGACGAGCAACTGGTCCCCTTCAGAGGGCGCTGTCCTTTCCGTCAGTACATTCCCAGCAAGCCGGCCAAATACGGCATCAAGTCCTGGGTGGCCTGCGACTCCAAATCCAGCTACGCCTGGAAGATGCAAGTCTACACCGGCAAGCCCGCCGCCGCCGCCGGAGGCCCCGAGAAGAACCAGGGGATGCGAGTCGTGCTCGAGTTGACGCAGGGACTCGGCAGGGGTCACACCGTCACCTGCGACAATTTCTTCACCTCCTACGAACTCGCGCGCCAGCTCCTGCTGAGGAGGGACGTCACCCTGGTCGGCACCGTCAGAAAGAACAAGCCCGAGCTACCGCCCGCGCTGCTCGTCGCCTCCAAGGACAGCGAGAAGAGGAGCCTCTTCTCCTCCAAGTTCGCCTTCACGCCCACCACAGCTCTAGTGTCGTACGTCCCAAAGAAGAACAAGAACGTGTTACTCCTCAGCACTCTGCACGCCGCCCGGGCTCACGTTAGCCGGCGCCACGACAAGAAGCCCGCCATCATCCTAGACTACAACAGCAACAAAGGAGGGGTCGACAACCTAGATAAGGTCATTGGAACCTACAGCTGCAGGAGGATGACCGCCCGCTGGCCCCTGGTCGTCTTCCACAACATCCTCGACGTTTCCTCCTACAACGCCTTTGTCATATGGAGAGAGATCAACCCCACTTGGATGCCCGGTAAGCGCAACAAGAGGAGGGTGTTCCTCGAGCAGCTGGGGAAGGCGCTCGTCACTCCCTTCATCCAAAGAAGGGCCCGACTCCCTCGCACCGAAGCCTCCGCGGCACTCGTCAAAGCCCTTCAACAAAGCACGTCACTTCGTCCACCCCCTCAGGAGCCGTCCGCCCCAGCAGCAGCCCCAGCCCCAGCCACAGCCACCGCTCATCTGCAAGCAAGTAAGAGGAAGAGGTGTCAGGTCTGCCCGACGAAGAAGGACTGTAAAACACACACTACGTGCTCCAGGTGTAACAAATACATCTGCAAAGGCTGTTCACACGCCTACTGTCCCTCCTGTTCCAATTCGGCCTTTAGTCAGAATAGCGGGACACTTCGACCCGGAGGCCACGGCGTGTACGCTGACAGCCACAGCCAGAGCCAGACTAGCGGGACACTTCGACCCGGAGGCCACGGCGTGTACGCTGACAGCCACAGCCAGAGCCAGACTAGCGGGACACTTCGACCCGGAGGCCACGGCGTGTACGCTGACAGCCACAGCCAGAGCCAGACTAGCGGGACACTTCGACCCGGAGGCCACGGCGTGTACGCTGACAGCCACAGCCAGAGCCAGACTAGCGGGACACTTCGACCCGGAGGCCACGGCGTGTACGCTGACAGCCACAGCCAGAGCCAGACTAGCGGGACACTTCGACCCGGAGGCCACGGCGTGTGCACAGAATACCAGGACAACGGGAGGGTTATCGTCCATACCCAAACGCCCACAGGTCACAACCAGGGGATCATAATCTGAAAGGGGGGTGTTTTTAAAACGCATACCCAAAATCACACAGGACACCGGCCGGGGAAGCACAGGACACCGGCCGGGGAAGCAGCCTGGGCCTTTATCCGTGTCAAGTTGGTTTGTTTTTGGTGCACCTATTACCTTGTGGGCCCACTAGATGTCTGTATAGGACAGCTGTGGAGAGGAGCAGGAGAGGGTGTAGATAACCCTCCCGTTGCCCTGTCTGGGTCAGGATGACCCTGCCATGTTAGAGTGTCAACCCTGGGCTAACACACATGGCTGCTAACTTGTTAGAGAGAGTGGTAGTCACTGGAGCCGTTTAGTAGGCTTGTTGTCTTACATGTATGTATGTATGTATGTATGGCAAATAATAAAGTAAGTGTCAAAAGCGAACGTGTAAGGTTGTTGTTGTTGTTATAAAAAGGTAAAACCAAAGAGAAACTCACTCTGGGTGTAGAGAGAGAGAGAGAGAGAGAGAGAGAGAGAGAGAAACCACTCGACTTTTCTTTATTTCTTTATTGTAGAACAAGGTACATGGTGTGAAATAAATGCGACAGAGTTGGCTGAAAACAACATAGGTGTAGTTGAAAGCCGGGTCCCCCCCACCCCCCCATCACGATGCCCATCTTCCTACTAGGCCATGGGCGGCGCGGCGGCTGGGTGGTAATTGTCACCGAAGGAAGGACACCTAGAAAGACAAGTGTGTCGTCTGTGTTGTTTGACGCTGAAGCCAGTAGTGTAGAGGGAGGATAGGAAACGCTGCTACATCTGCTGCTGAGTATCCTTGATAAAGTACGGGCTGTCGTCGTCGTCGTCGTCGTCGTCGTCGCCGTGGTGGTGGCGGTGGTCCTTTTTCTTCTTCTTCTTCTTCTCCTCCTCCTCCTCCTCAGGCCCCCAAGAGAACAGGGAGCACTCGCCAACCCGGTGGTGGCAGACGTCTAGCATCTGACCGTTCTCGTCCAAAGACACATTGACCAAGTCTCTGCACGGTATCAAAGGGGATTTGTTGTTGTTGTTGTTCCTGTCAGAGTTGCCTGCTGCTGCTGCTGCTGCTGCTGCGCGTCGTCGTCGTCGTCGTAGTAGAGGATTGACAAAGTCTCTGCGCGGTAGTATCAAGGGGGATTTGTTGTTGGTGTCCGAGTTGCCTGCTGCTGCTGCTGCGCGTCGTCGTAGTGGTAGAGGAGCAACAGCAGCAGCGGCAGCAGCAGCAGCAGCAGCAGCAGCAGCAGCATTGGTACTGCGAGGCACGGGAGGCTCCTCATCGTCGACAACACCAACAAAGGACTCTGCGTCGTCGTCGTCGTCGTCGTTGCCAGGCACACGCGTTGAACTTTTGGGCCTCAGCAGCAGCAGGGAAAGACTATTTCGCTCAGGCTCATCGATGTCTGAGGCGCCCGGCGTGGCAGGTGGCTTGAAGTCATCGTCATCACCATCACCATCATCGAGGAGGAGCATGGAGAAGGCGCTGGCACACAGAGCCTCGATCCTGTCGAGCAGTTGTGCGTACCGCCCGACAAAGACATCCCCTAGGGCCTCGTACCTGTCCAAAGGCATGCGGATGAAACGGGTGAAGCTCATCTGCTGGGGTTCGTCAACAAAGAAGCCGGCACACTGGGACATTCCCATGACCCTGAGGCACTTGACAAGCAGCGGATCGAGCTGCCGACTACTCTGTTCCCTGGGGCACTGCCTCTTTCGCCTCTCTAGCAGCCGCTGCTGCTGCTGCTGCTGCTGCTGCTGCTGCTGCTGCTGCTGCTGCTGCTGCTGCTGAAGGACGTTAGACAGAGAATACATGTTGTTGGTGTTGTTGTATTATTGTGTGATAGATATACACAGGTCCAGTCCAGGGAGTCTGCAGTGTATTGTTATATAATAGTATTATTATCTTTCTTTTCTTTGGTTTTGTTTAGTTTTCTTTGCAAAAAAAAAAGGTTCTCCTCCTATTTCTACTGAGAATAATTTTACTTTGACTGTGAACACTGGGCCCCACCCCCGTATCCCTTTAGTCAAGCATAACCCGTTGTCCTCCCGGCTGTGGTGGTGGTGGTGGTGGTGGTGGTGGCGGTGCGGGTTGTGGAGCTGCCAACCCAGCCGGGGCCCTGTCCTCTGAGGGTCATAAGGACCCAGGTCAGGGTCAAACCGACCCAGGGCAGGCAGGCAGGCAATGTGTTAGCTAGCTAGAGAGAGTGGTGGCGGCCAACCCAGCCGGGGGCCCTGTCCTCTGAGGAGGGTCAGAACGACCCAGGTCAGGGTCAAAACGACCCAGGGCAGGCAGGCAATGTGTTAGCTAGCTAGAGAGAGTGGTGGCGGCCAACCCAGCCGGGGGCCCCTGTCCTCTGAGGAGGGTCAGAACGGCCCAGGTCAGGGTCAAAACGACCCAGGGCAGGCAGGCAGGGAAACAACAAGATACTACTAATAAAATATTGCAGCAGCAGCAGCAGCAGCAGCCGCAGAGGCCTGAGGCGGCGGCGGCGGCAGGACACCGCAACATCGAGACACGTCCCGACGTGGTGAGAGGTCTTTGGAGGGGGGGGGGGGGGGGGGTTCCCCAAGCCTAGGTTAGGTGCCTAATAAGCCATGAGTGTTCCTCGTCGTAGTTTCACCGCCAAACAGGTCATAGAACAGATATTTTCCCAAGAAGAGTTTGACTGCGACGAAGAGGAGGAAGCTGAGGAGGCGTCAGAAGAAGAAGATTGTGAGGAATACAACCCGGCAGACGACGACGACGACGACGACGACACTGCCCAAGGGTTAGAAGAAGGAGAACGAGGAGCCTTAGAAGAACGAGACGAAGAAGCAGAAGCAGAGCGAGACGAAGAAGCAGAAGCAGAGCGAGACGAAGAAGCAGAAGCAGAGCGAGACGAAGAAGCAGAAGCAGAGCGAGGAGACCGCAGCCTCCGCCGCCGCCGACGACAACACCAACAACAACAACACCAACAACAACAACATGACATCCCTCGAGTGGAAAGAGAGACTTTCGTGTCGAGAAACGGCCAAATCGAATGGTCCTCGGTGCCCTGCTGCGACTACGACGACGACTACGACGACGACGACTACGCCGACGACGGCAATCGGGGCGGCGGGGCTTCACAATATAATAATAGGCCGCCGCCGCAGATGAGGCCGGGGCCTACGGAGCACGCCCTTGGCCAGGCCAGCGACATCCTCTCGACGTTCCGCCTGTTTGTCACACCCGAGATAGAAGACATCATCCTAGACATGACCAATCTGGAGGGCTTTCGAAAATACGGCGGAGACGGCGGCGGCGGCGACGGCGGCTGCTGGAAGGGGATGGACGCCACCGACCTGCGCGCCTACATAGGGCTGCTCATCCTAGCCGGAGTGTACAGGTCCCGAGGCGAGGCCGCCGCTTCTCTGTGGGACGCCGAGAGCGGGAGGACCATTTTCCGCGCTACCATGCCTCTCAAAGTCTTTCACGCTTACTCGAGACTCCTTCGATTCGACGACCGGCGGACCAGGCCCGCCAGGCGAGCCTCGGACAAACTGGCCGCCGTCAGAGAGGTCTGGGACAAGTGGGTCGAGCGGCTGCCGCTCCTCTACAACCCCGGGCCCGACGTGACGGTGGACGAGCAACTGGTCCCCTTCAGAGGGCGCTGTCCTTTCCGTCAGTACATTCCCAGCAAGCCGGCCAAATACGGCATCAAGTCCTGGGTGGCCTGCGACTCCAAATCCAGCTACGCCTGGAAGATGCAAGTCTACACCGGCAAGCCCGCCGCCGCCGCCGGAGGCCCCGAGAAGAACCAGGGGATGCGAGTCGTGCTCGAGTTGACGCAGGGACTCGGCAGGGGTCACACCGTCACCTGCGACAATTTCTTCACCTCCTACGAACTCGCGCGCCAGCTCCTGCTGAGGAGGGACGTCACCCTGGTCGGCACCGTCAGAAAGAACAAGCCCGAGCTACCGCCCGCGCTGCTCGTCGCCTCCAAGGACAGCGAGAAGAGGAGCCTCTTCTCCTCCAAGTTCGCCTTCACGCCCACCACAGCTCTAGTGTCGTACGTCCCAAAGAAGAACAAGAACGTGTTACTCCTCAGCACTCTGCACGCCGCCCGGGCTCACGTTAGCCGGCGCCACGACAAGAAGCCCGCCATCATCCTAGACTACAACAGCAACAAAGGAGGGGTCGACAACCTAGATAAGGTCATTGGAACCTACAGCTGCAGGAGGATGACCGCCCGCTGGCCCCTGGTCGTCTTCCACAACATCCTCGACGTTTCCTCCTACAACGCCTTTGTCATATGGAGAGAGATCAACCCCACTTGGATGCCCGGTAAGCGCAACAAGAGGAGGGTGTTCCTCGAGCAGCTGGGGAAGGCGCTCGTCACTCCCTTCATCCAAAGAAGGGCCCGACTCCCTCGCACCGAAGCCTCCGCGGCACTCGTCAAAGCCCTTCAACAAAGCACGTCACTTCGTCCACCCCCTCAGGAGCCGTCCGCCCCAGCAGCAGCCCCAGCCCCAGCCACAGCCACCGCTCATCTGCAAGCAAGTAAGAGGAAGAGGTGTCAGGTCTGCCCGACGAAGAAGGACTGTAAAACACACACTACGTGCTCCAGGTGTAACAAATACATCTGCAAAGGCTGTTCACACGCCTACTGTCCCTCCTGTTCCAATTCGGCCTTTAGTCAGAATAGCGGGACACTTCGACCCGGAGGCCACGGCGTGTACGCTGACAGCCACAGCCAGAGCCAGACTAGCGGGACACTTCGACCCGGAGGCCACGGCGTGTACGCTGACAGCCACAGCCAGAGCCAGACTAGCGGGACACTTCGACCCGGAGGCCACGGCGTGTACGCTGACAGCCACAGCCAGAGCCAGACTAGCGGGACACTTCGACCCGGAGGCCACGGCGTGTACGCTGACAGCCACAGCCAGAGCCAGACTAGCGGGACACTTCGACCCGGAGGCCACGGCGTGTACGCTGACAGCCACAGCCAGAGCCAGACTAGCGGGACACTTCGACCCGGAGGCCACGGCGTGTGCACAGAATACCAGGACAACGGGAGGGTTATGCTCTTTCCCATGAACTTGGTCTACAATCAAGTTTTAGTAAATACACTCAATACAAATAGTTAAGAATATGAGAGGAGACACTGTTGATATGTTACAAATGTGAAACATATCTTTCAACTGATTTCACTGAACACGGTCTATTTTCAAATTGTTATCTCTAAAGACTGTCAAAAATCATGATTTAGCCTTTGTCCAAAATGCAACTTGTTCAGCACTGAAGTTAACCTACAAAGAATATTTTTCAAGTTTGAAATACACTTTTAAGCTGTTTTCAATAAACATGATCTACAATCACTTTTGATTCAATTTACAACCTGAAACTCGTTCAGTCCATGACGGGACCCAAAGTTTGTGTTGTTACAAATGTGAAACACATGATTCAACCAATTTCATTTAACAGGGTCTAAAATGTTGTTTTAGGTTTAGCACAGGAGTGAGTCATGAAGGATACAATATTTTAGTTTTTTCATGCTAGAAATGACATTAAGCTCATTCCATTGAACTTGGTCTACAATCATGTTTTAGTTAATACACTCAATACAAATATTTAAGAATATGACAGGAGACAGTTTGTTGGTGTGTTACAAATGTGATACAAATATTTCATTTGATTTCAATGAACAGGGTCTATTTTCAAATTGTTATCTCTAAACAGTGTTAAAAATCATGATTTAGCCTATGTCCAAAATGCAACTTGTTCAGCACTGAAGTTAACCTACAAAAAATGTTTTTCAAGTTTGAAATACACTTTTAAGCTGTTTTCAATAAACATGATGTACAATCACTTTTGAGTCAATATACACACTGCAACTCGTTCAGCCTATGACGGGACTCAAAATTTGTGTTGTTACAAATGTGAAACACATGATTCAACCGATTTCTTTTAATAGGGTCTAAAATATTGTTTTAGGTTCAGCACAGGAGGGAGTCATGTAGGATACTATATTTTTGATTTTTCAAGCTCGAAATGACATTAAGCTGTTTCCCATGAACTTGGTCTACAATCAAGTTTTTGTAAATACACTCAATACAAATAGTTAAGAATATGACAGGAGACACTTTGTTGGTGTGTTACAAATGTGAAACAAATCTTTCATTTGATTTCAATGAACAGGGTCTATTTTCAAATTGTTATCTCTAAACAGTGTCAAAAATCCTGATTTAGCCTATGTCAAAAATGCAACTTGTTCAGCACTGATGTTAACCTACAAACAAAGTTGTTCAAGTTTGAAATACACTTTTAAGCTGTTTTCAATAAACATGATGTACAATCACTTTTGATTCAATTTACAACCTGCTACTCGTTCAGTCCATGACGGGACCCAAAGTTTGTGTTGTTACAAATGTGAAACACATGATTCAACCAATTTCATTTAATAGGGTCTAAAATGTTGTTTTAGGTTTAGCACAGGAGGGAGTCATGAAAGATACTATATTTTAGTTTTTTCATGCTAGAAATGACATTAAGCTCTTTCCATTGAACTTGGTCTACAATCATGTTTTAGTTAATACACTCAATACAAATAGTTAAGAATATGACAGGATACACTTTGTTGGTGTGTTACAAATGTGAAACATATCTTTCAACTGATTTCACTGAACAGGGTCTATTTTCAAATTGTTATCTCTAAAGAGTGTCAAAAATCATGATTTAGCCTTTGTCCAAAATGCAACTTGTTCAGCACTGAAGTTAACCTACAAAGAATATTTTTCAAGTTTGAAATACACTTTTAAGCTGTTTTCAATAAACATGATGTACAATCACTTTTGAGTCTATATACACACTGCAACTCGTTCAGCTTATGACGGGACTCAAAGTTTGTGTTGTTACAAATGTGAAACACATGATTCAACCGATTTCCTTTAATAGGGTCTAAAATATTGTTTTAGGTTCAGCACAGGAGGGAGTCATGTAGGATACTATATTTTTGATTTTTCAAGCTCGAAATGACATTAAGCTGTTTCCCATGAACTTGGTCTACAATCAAGTTTTTGTAAATACACTCAATACAAATAGTTAAGAATATGACAGGAGACACTTTGTTGGTGTGTTACAAATGTGAAACAAATCTTTCATTTGATTTCAATGAACAGGGTCTATTTTCAAATTGTTATCTCTAAACAGTGTCAAAAATCCTGATTTA
Organism: Thymallus thymallus; assembly: GCA_023634145.1. NCBI lineage: Eukaryota > Metazoa > Chordata > Actinopteri > Salmoniformes > Salmonidae > Thymallus > Thymallus thymallus. The sequence continues at coordinate 12,282,691 of CM042407.1, forward strand.
GCCTATGTCAAAAATGCAACTTGTTCAGCACTGATGTTAACCTACAAACAAAGTTGTTCAAGTTTGAAATACACTTTTAAGCTGTTTTCAATAAACATGATGTACAATCACTTTTGAGTCAATTTACAACCTGCTACTCGTTCAGTCCATGACGGGACCCAAAGTTTGTGTTGTTACAAATGTGAAACACATGATTCAACCAATTTCATTTAATAGGGTCTAAAATGTTGTTTTAGGTTTAGCACAGGAGGGAGTCATGAAGGATACTATATTTTAGTTTTTTCATGCTAGAAATGACATTAAGCTCTTTCCATTGAACTTGGTCTACAATCATGTTTTAGTTAATACACTCAATACAAATAGTTAAGAATATGACAGGATACACTTTGTTGGTGTGTTACAAATGTGAAACATATCTTTCAACTGATTTCACTGAACAGGGTCTATTTTCAAATTGTTATCTCTAAAGAGTGTCAAAAATCATGATTTAGCCTTTGTCCAAAATGCAACTTGTTCAGCACTGAAGTTAACCTACAAAGAATATTTTTCAAGTTTGAAATACACTTTTAAGCTGTTTTCAATAAACATGATGTACAATCACTTTTGAGTCTATATACACACTGCAACTCGTTCAGCTTATGACGGGACTCAAAGTTTGTGTTGTTACAAATGTGAAACACATGATTCAACCGATTTCCTTTAATAGGGTCTAAAATATTGTTTTAGGTTCAGCACAGGAGGGAGTCATGTAGGATACTATATTTTTGATTTTTCAAGCTCGAAATGACATTAAGCTGTTTCCCATGAACTTGGTCTACAATCAAGTTTTTGTAAATACACTCAATACAAATAGTTAAGAATATGACAGGAGACACTTTGTTGGTGTGTTACAAATGTGAAACAAATCTTTCATTTGATTTCAATGAACAGGGTCTATTTTCAAATTGTTATCTCTAAACAGTGTCAAAAATCCTGATTTAGCCTATGTCCAAAATGCAACTTGTTCAGCACTGATGTTAACCTACAAAGAATGTTTTTCAAGTTTGAAATACACTTTTAAGCTGTTTTCAATAAACATGATGTACAATCACTTTTGAGTCAATTTACAACCTGCTACTCGTTCAGTCCATGACGGGACCCAAAGTTTGTGTTGTTACAAATGTGAAACACATGATTCAACCAATTTCATTTAATAGGGTCTAAAATGTTGTTTTAGGTTTAGCACAGGAGGGAGTCATGAAGGATACTATATTTTAGTTTTTTCATGCTAGAAATGACATTAAGCTCTTTCCATTGAACTTGGTCTACAATCATGTTTTAGTTAATACACTCAATACAAATAGTTAAGAATATGACAGGATACACTTTGTTGGTGTGTTACAAATGTGAAACATATCTTTCAACTGATTTCACTGAACAGGGTCTATTTTCAAATTGTTATCTCTAAAGAGTGTCAAAAATCATGATTTAGCCTTTGTCCAAAATGCAACTTGTTCAGCACTGAAGTTAACCTACAAAGAATATTTTTCAAGTTTGAAATACACTTTTAAGCTGTTTTCAATAAACATGATGTACAATCACTTTTGAGTCTATATACACACTGCAACTCGTTCAGCTTATGACGGGACTCAAAGTTTGTGTTGTTACAAATGTGAAACACATGATTCAACCGATTTCATTTAATAGGGTCTAAAATGTTGTTTTAGGTTCAGCACAGGAGGGAGTCATGTAGGATACTATATTTTTGATTTTTCAAGCTCGAAATGACATTAAGCTGTTTCCCATGAACTTGGTCTACAATCAAGTTTTTGTAAATACACTCAATACAAATAGTTAAGAATATGACAGGAGACACTTTGTTGGTGTGTTACAAATGTGAAACATATCTTTCAACTGATTTCAATGAACAGGGTCTATTTTCAAATTGTTATCTCTAAACAGTGTCAAAAATCCTGATTTAGCCTATGTCAAAAATGCAACTTGTTCAGCACTGATGTTAACCTACAAACAAAGTTGTTCAAGTTTGAAATACACTTTTAAGCTGTTTTCAATAAACATGATGTACAATCACTTTTGAGTCAATTTACAACCTGCTACTCGTTCAGTCCATGACGGGACCCAAAGTTTGTGTTGTTACAAATGTGAAACACATGATTCAACCAATTTCATTTAATAGGGTCTAAAATGTTGTTTTAGGTTTAGCACAGGAGGGAGTCATGAAGGATACTATATTTTAGTTTTTTCATGCTAGAAATGACATTAACCCTCCCGTTGCCCTGTCTGGGTCAGGATGACCCTGCCATGTTAGAGTGTCAACCCTGGGCTAACACACATGGCTGCTAACTTGTTAGAGAGAGTGGTAGTCACTGGAGCCGTTTAGTAGGCTTGTTGTCTTACATGTATGTATGTATGTATGTATGTATGTATGTATGTATGTATGTATGTATGTATGTATGTATGTATGTATGTATGTATGTATGTATGTATGTATGTATGGCAAATAATAAAGTAAGTGTCAAAAGCGAACGTGTAAGGTTGTTGTTGTTGTTATAAAAAGGTAAAACCAAAGAGAAACTCTGGGTGTAGAGAGAGAGATAGAGAGAGAGAGAGAGAAACCACTCGACTTTTCTTTATTTCTTTATTGTAGAACAAGGTACATGGTGTGAAATAAATGCGACAGAGTTGGCTGAAAACAACATAGGTGTAGTTGAAAGTAGACACAATGTCCATGGGTTTGCGGAGCCGGGTCCCCCCCCCCCCACCCCCCATCACGATGCCCATCTTCCTACTAGGCCATGGGCGGCGCGGCGGCTGGGTGGTAATTGTCACCGAAGGAAGGACACCTAGAAAGACAAGTGTGTCGTCTGTGTTGTTTGACGCTGAAGCCAGTAGTGTAGAGGGAGGATAGGAAACGCTACATCTGCTGCTGAGTATCCTTGATAAAGTACGGGCTGTCGTCGTCGTCGTCGTCGTCGTCGTCGTCGTCGTGGTGGTGGCGGTGGTCCTTTTTCTTCTTCTTCTTCTTCTCCTCCTCCTCCTCCTCAGGCCCCCAAGAGAACAGGGAGCACTCGCCAACCCGGTGGTGGCAGACGTCTAGCATCTGACCGTTCTCGTCCAAAGACACATTGACCAAGTCTCTGCACGGTATCAAAGGGGATTTGTTGTTGTTGTTGTTGTTGTTGTTGTTCCTGTCAGAGTTGCCTGCTGCTGCTGCTGCTGCGCGTCGTCGTCGTCGTCGAGGATTGACAAAGTCTCTGCGCGGTAGTATCAAGGGGGATTTGTTGTTGGTGTCCGAGTTGCCTGCTGCTGCTGCGCGTCGTCGTAGTGGTAGAGGAGCAACAGCAGCAGCGGCAGCAGCAGCAGCAGCAGCAGCAGCAGCAGCAGCAGCAGCAGCAGCAGCAGCATTGGTACTGCGAGGCACGGGAGGCTCCTCATCGTCGACAACACCAACAAAGGACTCTGCGTCGTCGTCGTCGTCGTCGTCGCCGTCGTTGCCAGGCACACGCGTTGAACTTTTGGGCCTCAGCAGCAGCAGGGAAAGACTATTTCGCTCAGGCTCAT